>OZ010797.1:314670196-315920196 GCA_963932465.1 Maratus speciosus
CCCACTACGCTATTACAAACTAATTACATATTCAGTAATGTGTAATTACAAGAATGTCACTACTGCAGCAAAATATTTATTTAGCTGAAGCAGCGCTATCATTTACTAAACGTGTTTGTATAAGATAACAATGTCTCATGTAGGAGAAAATCAACATTAATCCATTTGCATCCTAAGAATGCATTGCAAGAGTTTCTTTTTTATACCAAAATTCTCAATTTATAACCAGAAAATCTGAATACTAATTTTTGTCTTATTTAAAGACAGACTTTTCGTGATTACATAAAGTAAAAATTCTTTTTTCGAAATTTCCTATATGGACTCGGAAATTCTGAATAAAAAATAAATTTCTGAAATGGATGCATATACCGGGTGTGCCAAAAATGACTGATGGATTTTAAAATTCAATAACTTCCAAACGGTGACAGATATAAAAAAAATTCTTGCAGGAGGGTTATGTAGGATGCCAAGAGATTTTGTACTGTGATTCGTGCTTTTAGTTGGAATTTAAAGCAATAGATGGCGCTGAGATCAATAGGCGCTCAGTCCAGACTCGATTTTTGGTACTTTGGGATCCATTCAATACATTTTATTTTCCCTTTTTTTGCATGGAAGAAGAAAGAGGCCAAAAAATCGAGCCTGGATTTAGCGGTTATTGCTCGCAGCGCCATCTATCGATGCTATTTTCAACTAAAACTGAGAATCGCTGCATAAAAACTCCTGACATCTTACATAACACCCCTGCAAGAATTTTTTAAATATCTGTCAAAGTTTGCAAGTTATGGAATTTAAAAATCCGTCAGTTATTTTTGAGACATCCGATATACGCTAATGATAAGAATGGTTAAAGAGTACAGAGTTAAACTTAATATGTTTCGTTTAACCCTTAAGGGGTCTCAGGACTCTTAAAGCTTTAAAATTTTCGAAATTTTAATTTTTTTAGATGTTAAACTCCCATCTTTTCTGAACATTTTGATATAATTGTTTCCTTGAAATTCCTATTAGAACTGAAGTTATGGCTTTTACATTTATACACGTTCAATAGCTGAAGCGTTGTTTCGGAAACTTTGAAGCCATTTTTCTCCAAATGACATTTTTGGGCACAACGCGCACGATATCTGAAAAACTTATTAATATTTTTTCATGAAATTTTCAAAATGTATGTTTCATGTTAGTCTGTATAAACGGAACCTAGAATTTCCCTTTTATTGTTCAAAACAATATTTTTTTAGGTGATCATACTGTTGAAATTTTTTTAATTTTGCATTAGCTAAATACAACTTTGTATTAAAAATTTAAAAAAGCTTTAAATACAAATTTATTTAGGTTCAGGGTAATTATTATAATCTGAAATATAAGTAGGCACCAAAATTTTCATTCTAGTTGCAATACTTATTTTGTAATCGTGCGCGTAAGCTGTTATGCTGATTTTTTACTCGTCAAATGTCTAAAAGTTTGGAGCCCCCTGTAAATGCTAATTCTGCATCTTATAATTTTTTAAATACATGAAATGAAAGAACATACTTATATATTTTATTCCAATTAAAATTGTGTCTTAAAATCAAATACATTTTAAGATATTAAATGTTGAAAATGGTCTTTTTGTTTCATTTTTTCCAATTTTAAGAGTCCTGAGACCCCTTAAGCTACCAAATTGAATTAAAGTATCTGCCTACGTCCGGAAAGCCTTTTTTATATGCAATATTGAATAAGTACACATATTTTTAATTCAATTGTAATACAGAATGATGAAAAACATAAAATCCTAACATAATCTTCTTAACATTGCAAATCACCCTGTATAGAGGAACATATCAAGTATGAAATGTTCAGCATATAATAATTTAAAAATTTATTAATATATTAACTACCCAAGCGTATAAAACAAAATCTGCAAATAACATAGATATATCACTAAATGTTTGTTTTAGCGAGCTGTACCACCCCTCAAAGTTTGTAGATGCGGTAGTGAATCACACTGTACAGAGAAAATATATTAACTGTGGAATATCCAGTGTAGAAATAATTTTAAAGTTAAAACTTATTTCTTGATATACTAACTACTTACTCAAGCGTGTAAAACAAAATTTTCGAGTAAGATGAATCTTTTTTTTTTCTTTTTTCTCTATATTTTTATTTTATTCTTAATAGACAAGTAGTATATTATATAGTAAATAGTTCTGAAAACATAATTATCATATTTATTATGTTTATTTTGAAACTTAAACTGAATAGCACACTAACTGCTACAGACTACTTACGTATTCAGTAATATCTAAATACAAGGACTTCACTGCTGTTACAAAATGTTTATTTAGTTAAAACACAACTCTCATTTAGTAAATGTGTTTGCATAAGCTAGGAAAGACTCGATGGATATAAAATTTTACTGAGTTAAATTTGTTGTGCAACGTGAAAAATAAAAAGGTGCATTTCTTATTTTGTAAATTCCATGCACAAAGTTTTGTAACATTCCTTTTTGTGTCATAGTGCTGCATATGTACAACATAATCAATCAATATCAATATCAAGATTTCAAACGCCATTGTTTTACTGTTACATTTTTCCTAATGTATATAGTTGAATTTTAAACTTATTGGACATTAAAAGGACTGCAATGATCAATTTGAAAGTGCCAAATTAAATCTATCTCGATTGGAAACAGAATTTTCTTTCTACAATAAGTTAAATAGTGTCAAAAATATTCTGGTTAAGTTTGCTTTAAATGACTTAACCCTGTAAGAGGAAAGTACTTCTTTTGCAAAAACGTTGAAAGGACTGATTCACACCAGGAGTTAGAAGAAAATTTCTTTAAAAACAAGCTTTTCTAAACCAATAAGTGCAAAATTTTATTCCAAAATTTTGGTGTCAATATGGATTTTGGCAGTTGTGTTGTCGTAAAAAAAAGCAGAGGGCATACGCTCTAAGCAGAGGTTATACCCTACAGTGTATATACTATAAGCTTTTTTGAGAAACAGAGGGTATACGGTGTTCCTTAAAAAAAATGCAGAAGGTATACAGTGTATACCACCGTACACCCTCCACTACATCCCTGGATTTTGAAATTTTAAGTCCAAACTACCAAATGCAATCAGCATTTTTGAATAAAATTTTGCTCTTATAGTGTGCCTGAAGTAAAAAGATTGCTTTTTGAAACTGTTTGTAAGTATTGATTGTTACTAGTAGTACTATTTGTTAGTAAAATCGAGTTGCAATCATTAATTTCAACATTTTAGTACCAGAATCCCTTTGCCCCTGAAAGGATTAAAGGGTGGTAGAGTACACCGCAACAAACATTTTTTGTTCAGGAAAACAGTTGTGTAATCTATTTATTCAGTAAAAAATACAGGTGTCAACTATCTGAAAACACGAAATATCGATCATTAGCACCGCCCCATCAATACTACCCCCGACACAAAAATGGCAGATGCCGGAGGCGGATTTTTTAAGCGTTTGTTGCCCTGAACTCAGACACCTATATTTTCGAAAAGTTTTATTTGACTTATTTAATCTCAGAAAAAAAACGGGAAAAACTTTTTAAATTATTGACATTCAAATTCACGGGACCGTATAAAGGCTGAAAAAAAAATCTGCTTGCGAAAGCCGTCATTTTTGTGTCAGCGGTCGGGCCTAGTATTCAGCATGCATAAAGAGGAATTGACATATCCTCAAAACGGTGAAGCTTCAACTGAAAAAAATTCGAATCGGCTCATTACCGAAAGGTCAAACTTCCAGCAGTAAATTTAAATAGAAATTTTCTCTTTACTTAAATGCGTTTTTAATGTAAAATTTCAGTCATTGCTTACATACATATATTCTTTCCCCTTATAATCTTTCACCTTTTCACCTATAAGGATTATTCCTTACAGTATTTTCAATGTATTGGAAAAGGTTTCATCATCTATGCTTGACGAATGATTTTTCGTTCTTGTTTGCGTAACGATTTTAAGTTTTAGATGTTTTATTTGATTCCTGATATTTTTATACACCATTCTAAATTTTAACATATTGTTGACTAGTCCCAAGTATGATGGTGTTCGCGCAGCTGTCAAATTTTACGCTATTTTTTATTGTTATTTTTGAACAATATCTTCGTCTGTTTAATCGCTAAAATCCAAGACTAAATAAAGTCATAGTAAATACCAGTATTTCCAGTTTAGCGTCCTGTATTATTCAGAATTAACCCTTTGCGTCGAGTATCGGCATATAGTCGCCCAAACTTTATAAAAAGGATTCTATTTTTTATGTTTTTTTCGTACCACTATATTTTAAAAGTATATTTTTACTCAACTCCTTTTGCATACGTTATCAAAGTACCGAAAGTAAAAATGTATATTAAATAAAAAGCGGTGTCAACCGAATAAATTGTGTAAGAAATGAATGTACTTATACCATGTTCACACTGGATACTTTAAGATATCTCAGGTCGCCGAATTCTCTGAGAGAGTTCCACAAACTCTCTCACGCCCGTATTCACCAAAACTGGTTTAAACCTCGGATCACGGAACACCCGGGTCAGAGTTAACCCGGCGTTAACTCTGGGTTAAAAAATTTCGTATTCACCAACCTCGGATTAGCCGACCCGAGTGTTAACCCAACGAATTTGTAACAAGCGTTCTGATTGGTCGAAAAGAGGGTACGTAGTGTCAGAAATGTAAACAAGAGTTATGTGTTATTGATTTTGCTTGTTGGTCGTCGATGTACAGACATATGGTTTAAAGTAAGTAATTATACATTTTTATTTACTTTTTGATAATTTCATCGCGAGTTATTTAATGAATACGATGTCCCCAGTTTAAAGTTATTATAGATGTTTTCCCGATCTTTTTATGTACTTATTATTATTTCCAAATACAGTTTGTTACCCAACATAAAATTCAAACACATTGCAGCATCGGTGTGTATTATTTCGGTTGGGATTCTCTATTTAAAAACAAATTCAGGCTATAAACAATAAGCATTTAAAAATTTATAAGTATTACTTTTATTCTTCTGTATATATAATTTTTTCAATGAGTGATTAAACTTTATTGAATATTACTTTGGATTATTCACGTTAAAAGGGAAAAAAAATCTTAATATTATTGTTATCCCTAACATTGATGAATCAAATTCCTATAAAATTATGGAATAAAAAAATAGTGACTGACTATATGAATGCTCACCCATCTTAAATTAGTTAAACAATAACTTTGAATCAATTTGTTTATTGATAGCTGAGTCAAAGAAGTTCTTGAAAAATGTATATTTTATTCAGGTATGAAAATATTCTACTGCATTTTAGAGAGGATTTTATTCTGATAAATATTAAGAAGCAATTTAGTCCCTTTTCAACACTCCCCCCCCCCCAAAAAAAAGGAATAATAACAAAAACAATTTAATTTTCTAACGATAATTTTGTAAATTGATACAAGGTTCTGTTGTGTAATTTTTATTACCCCCCACCCCCTTCCCGAAGTATGAGCTTGATTACAATTTACCTGATTATTTTCGAGATTTGTGACAGCAATAATACAATTCACCTTCAAATGTAATCGAAAAAAATAAACAGGCCACTGCATTTTGGCAGTTTTTAAGTGTGATTTTAAAACTATTTTTACGATGCACAAGGAAAGTATTTTTGATTCATGCATTGATATTTTAACATTTTTTGAGTTATCAAAAATAGTCCTTTATGAAATTTTACTTTAGAGAAAAATGATAAGTTATTATTTTGATGTTGATATTTTCAGTATATGTATAAACTTTTATAAAATATTGCATATTTTCTTTTACAGAGGCAGTTTTCAACTGGAGATTTTTATTCGTTGAATGAGTATTGCTAGCTGTGTATTTGTTGTTTTGAATCGTACACATAGGCAATATTCTTTCAAATACTGCTGATAATAAGCGTGGTTGACAACACTGCGATTGGATGGTGTTGACGGTGTGCGCATTGCTCAAGATATTGCACATTAGATATGACAACAGACCATGACAGATACTTGACTACTCCCTCTTAGCTCTAAAGGTGTATCAAAACTTGTACTATGCCAATTACTGAGGTAATCAATAACATTATTTTTGTATGTATTCTTTCAACTTTGATAAATTTCAACTCATTTATCATATAATATGATTGTGCAGTATTTTTATGCAAATATATTTTTATTTCAGAATTTTTCATTTTAAAGCTTTTTAATATTTATCTATAAGGTTTGTTAAAATTCTAACTCGATAGAAACCTTTCACTTGAGTTATGAAAAACTGACATTGCAATCACAAATTTTATGCTCACCAACTATGGTCGCTGCAAAGGGGAGTGCAGTTCTGTCCCTCCATGAATTTTAAATTTTCATCAATTAAACTTTTCTCATCTCTGATGATTAAAAAAAATAATTATAATATTTATTCTTCCCAAAAGCCTTAAAATAATTAAACCTCAAGAAAAAAATGGCGGGGGAAGGGGCATTTTGCCCTACAAATTCTTGTGTACATTCTTTTTTTTATGTTAATGTATAATGATAGCTCAGCGAATAATTATTGTTTTTTAGTTTAATTTGATTAAGTCATGATCCAGCTTACAATTTTTGGTACTTGTTAGTTATCCCGTCGACCAATTTCGCCAAATTATACAAATTGACATAATTATTATTTTAAATAACGAAAAAACAAATAAATTAGTATAACATTAATAAAAATACAAATAAAACGTCGAAATAAAAATCATTTGATGATGTAAACACGTGTTGTCAAGTGAATGTGACATTTACGATCAACTATTATTGGCATTTAATCTTACAATTTGGTCGACGGGATAACTAACAAGTACCCAATTTTTTTTTAAATACACGAACTAACATAAAGCAGCATTTTGATTGGATGAGATTTCCTGTCTATAATCAAATGTTGAAATGTCTGACAAAATGTTCGATTAATGGACATTTTGGGTAATAAATATGATTCCAGAATGAATTATTTTGTTATCTGAGGTATCATTGTAATTAAACATTATCTTAAATAGTGTGTTTAACACTAGAACGGCGGGAAATTTTGCTCAAGTTTTATAAAAAATATTTCACATCAGAATTTTTATTTAGAACTATTTAGCTTATTTATTTAAGTTATTTTTGGGCAACATATATTAATCTTATATTATAAAAAAAAATTCTGGTTCGAATCGAAATGTTTTCATTCGGCAAGGGTCAAAATGACCCCTCGCCGCCGTTCTAGTGTTAAGGGGGCATCTCCCCATAATAATAATTAAAAAATAGTTCCTTACTATTTTAAGTGCTCACCCCCCCCCTCAAAAAAAAGAAAAGAAAAGATTAATATTCCCTTATTGTTAACCTGCTGTATTGCTTTTTATGTTGATATGTTTACAAGTTGTTGTATTACTGTGCAATTATAACAAAAAATTCTCAGTTTAGCATATTTAATGTCTGTATTCTCCATATCTTCCTAAATATAGGACAATTTTTCAGAAAATTCAAATTTGGACAGCAAACTTTTGTTCAGTTTGTGAAAAATTGGCAATGATTTGCCAAATTTTAAGCTCAAGTAATGATGGTCACTGGCAATGGACCTTTTCCCCCTCCCTTGCTTTTAACACTTATCTAAAAAATTTTACATTTGATGATTTAAAATATGAGTATAAAATTGGTACTACTTAGTTATTCCATTGACCAATTTCGTTAAACCACTCGCCAAATTACACAAATTGACAATTTTTTTTTTAAATAAAGAAAGAACAAATAAATTAGTATAACATTAATAAAAATACAAATAAAGCGTCAAAATAAAAATCACTAGATGACGTAAACACATGTAACTTGCTTAAAGTCAAGTAAATGTGACATTTACGATCAACCATTATTGGCATTTAATCTTATAGTTTAGCAATAGATTTTTGGTCGACAGGATAACTATATAGTACTATAAAAATTTTTCTTCAAAACACCTTAAATAATTAAACACTAAAAGAAAAAGGAACTAAATATGATCATTATTTTCTCTGTTTTTCTGACTTGGCTAAGAAACACTGATTTGTCTTACATTTTTTTTTAAAATATATATATAGACACAAATTAACATAACGCAGCAGCACTGCATTTTAATTCATTGGCAAAACAGTTTCAGTTAATGAACAATTTGGCTAACAAATGCAATTCCTGAATGAATTATTTTTGTTAGCCAAGGTATCCCTATATTTAAAAATTTACCTTAACCCTCCGTCTACCAGCCGGGTCCATTGGACCCGACAGGTACATACAAAATATTCATTCAAACCAGAAATTTCTTTAAAATAAACTAAGTATATAAACCAGACAAAAATAAGGTAAATAAATAAGTTAAATAGTTTTAAATAAAAATTCTGGTGTAGAACGTTTTATTAAAACTTGAATAAAATTCCCGGTAGATCTAGGGTTAAATGAAATGTTCAGTGTTTTTGATTGATGCTTAAAGCGGCTCTCAAAAAAATTTTTTTTCGCTCAACAATGTGAAACTTTTCTAGCTCATTTTTACAGTGTATAAGCATTCAATTGGTAGTAGGGTGTCAACGATTTAAATCAGTTGATTTAAATCAGCGATTTAAATCATGATTTTAATCAAGTGATTTTTTAAAAAAAGTCATTGATTAAAATAAAAAATTTTCTAAATGTTTAAAATGACATAAAAAAGTATTCAAATCTAAGATGAAGATAATTTGGAAAGTTTCTACAGGTACTGTGACTTATGAATACACAAAAAAAAGCTTTAAATAATTGTTTCTAAGCGTAATTCCTGTGTATTGTGAAAAATTTAAGTGCAGTAAGTTTGTAAAAAGCATGGTTTTTATCTAACAAACATAAAATGCATTTAATTTAAAAATGATATTTAAATCTAATATAACTTACAATACCATAATTTCCTTTTAATAATCAAGTTATTCATTCTTTTATATATAATAAACATAGCAATAAAGTGTCAATGATTTTAATCAATTGAGTTAAATCAGATAATAATCACATATTTTCTGATTTTTTAAAATAGTGTGAAAAAGCATTATAATCAGCAATGAAAATGATCAATAAATCACTTGTAAAAAATGTAATATTTGTTATTGTTAGTAAAAAGAAGTATTATACATTTAAAAAACATCTAACTAAATGTTAAATAACTTCAAAACATTATAATATTTAGTAGCTATTCAAATATTTTAATGTTGTGGGGGAAAAAATTTTGATTTAAATTTCAAAAATACTATTTTTGTAATCTATTTATAAATTATGTGCGAGTTTGCTGTATACATTGCTACAATTTTTGATCAATTTGATTTACATATACATACGCTTTAGAATCTGTGTAAAATTACTGGCTGTTTTATGAATTTATCAAACTATTATTTATCACCTTTTTTTCAACCACTTTTTCAAAAATGTAGATTGTGTTCTTAATTAAACAGTTAATTGTTTAATAATTAATTTAATCTGTATCATCAATTTAAAATTAAATGTAATTTATCAGTAACTTTAAAATATAAGCAGTATTTAATATTGGTTTACATAATTATTACAAAATATTAATGAACATAATGTTGTATGTTACTAAATAAAATTTTAATTTGCAGTTTTTTGTAATTTCTATAATTACATAATTAAAATTTTATTAATTAAAGCAAAAAAACATAGATTATGTTAGTAATTGGAGGGTTATTCATTTTTGAAATGCTTAATTCTTGGTAGATGTTTAATATTTTAACACAGGGAAAAAGAATCAAAAAAATCTGATTTAAATAAAAAAAATCCGATTTTTTTGATTTAAAAAAAAAAAAATCATGATTTTTTTACACCCTAATTGGTAGGCATGACAATTTCAGCAATTTAAAAATGAATACAATTTTTCATTTTTCAATAAATAGATTACTGCTTGAGTTATAAGGCTTTGTCTTATAATGACTTTTCCCTTTATCGAAAAACAGAAAAGGCTATTCAGTTACATATATTCTGAATAAGAGGCATGTAGTCTAGGGTATATGGCATATACATTCTGTATTTTATTTTTTGAAGAAACTCTGTACATCCTCTGTTTCTCAAGTAAAGCTATAATGTATATCCTTTGCATCAGAGGTTTGCCTGAGGCCTGTACCCGGCCTGGCAAAATCAAGGCAAGCTTTCAAACGAGCCGGGCCGGAAAAAAAATGAACGAGCTTGCCTGGCCGATAAAAAAATTAAGCGGGCCATTTTCAATTAATGACTTTCACGGGAATAAGTCTAAATGTGCGTTATGAGTCAATACTACTTTGACAACATCAATACAGAAATGTAACATGTCGAGTATAGAGATCGGCAACAGACAGTTACATGGTGTCTTGAGTCCTGGCTTAATTCTTTCAGCAGACTCGTGCCGCACCGAGATCAGATTTGTATTTTTCTCTACATAGTCGAGCTGGGCAGGATATATAAATATGAACAATGCCGATAAAATATGGGCCATTTTCAATTAATATGATTTTCATGGGAATAAGTCTAAATGTGCGTCATGAGCCAATACTACTTTGACAACATCAATACAGAAATGTAACATGTCGAGTGTAGAGATCGGCATCGGACAGTTACATGGTATCTGAGTCCTGGCTTAATTCTTTCAGCAGGCTCGTGCCGCGACGAGATCAGATTTGCATTTTTCTCTATATATTCGAGCCGGACCGGAACTGGACTTAATTGTTCTCAGGATGTGTAGGGCAGGCAATATGTTTTGTAAAAATATTAATGGCGATAATGAACTCCTGTCAAAGGAATCTCTGGAAATATACCTCAATGTGGTTCTCAAATTGACAGCTCAACAACGCGAAACTTTCTGACTCGTTTTTAACTGTAAAGGCATAAAATTGACTGGCATGACTATTGAAGGGATTTGGAATCAAATAACATGGTACATTTTTGATAAATAACTTACTTATCGAGATATAAGATATTCTTGTCACGTGACTGCAGGTTTTTCCCCTTTCCAGTGCTGTCGCTTTCGGAAATTTGATTCAAAGCACTAACTTTGTCAGTATTTTTTCAAAGATACATTGCCTTTATCAAAAAATTGTTAACGCCATTCGATTACATAATTTCTGAATAAAAACACCTGCCAATCTTATACATTTCAGCAGGGCCGAAACTAGCCATTTTTGCACAAGGGGCAAACATGGATTTTGGCGCCCCCCCTCCTCTTCCGCAAAATATGTTTACAAAGAGAATTTTACTAATTTTCTAATAACCGACTTATTTTAAAATTTAAAATATATAATCATAAAATTTGTAAAACATAATCTACAATGGCAGATCCAAGGGGGAGGTCACGGGAGTCATGAGCCCCCTCTGAACACCAACAAAAATACTCTAAAGATCCTTTTTAAAAGGAAATATACACTAGAGTCCCAATTATCAGAGTTTCCGCTTTCACAGAGTTATTTTCTTCTGATGGGCTGATGGCTTCCATTATTATGAAACAGCTATTATAAATGAAGTGTTAGGTGAAGATGAAAGAGCAGTCGTGAAAAGTTTGAACTCTGATTTTTTGGTCAGAATGGGAAAAAAAATGGCCATAATTTTTTTTTTTTTTTTTTTTTTTTTAAATTATGAAGAGAATCAGAAGAAAATGATCCATTCCAAAGGTATAATCCTTCATTTGGTGCCCCTTCGTTCTGGCACCCGGGGCATATGCCCCCTTTGCCCCCCCCCCTAGTTTCGGCCCTGCGTTTCCGAAAAAAAAATGAATTGAATTCAGAAATGTGTCAGAAAGCAGCTCGTTTAGATTTGAAAAGAGCCTTAATAAACGACAGAGAAATATTTTCAGAACTCTACTTTTTATTATACAGCTTCAAAAGTTATGATGTTTTATCCCTCCTTTTTTTCTTTTATTCTAAACTACATTAATTGTTTAATGAATCCTTATTTGAATGTTGAAACGTCTAAGAATCTAAGCAATCATTAATGTTTCTATTGTGTATTTTCTGTCAGGCGAACACATAGTAATTTAAAAATATACTGCAAAATTATCCCATAAATATATATGCAGTATCTTTAAAGAATCTTAATTGTATGTTAAGAAAAATCTGTGAGTCGGGCCGGATTGGGCTTGATTTAATTGATTTTTGCACAGGCCGGGCCAGTTTTCACTGATTTTTGTATGGGTCAAACTTTTAATTTTTACATCGGCCCAGGCCGGGACAGGATAGGTTTTGTTTGGTCCCAGGCCTGGAAATTCTGTCCCGTTCAGACCTCTTTATACTTTACCTATGGTATATACCCTCTGGTCTTTTTACACATACAATACTGAAGAGCACTTCCAAATGTTCCGAGATTAAAAGTGACTTTGTGCATGACTCAGAAAATAGCCATTTTGAATCACAGTACAGTTTTACAGAGTAATGTTGCAAATTTCATGCATTTTCTTATGAAAATGACTCTTGGAGTATTTAAAAAAATTCATGTTGAGCAGAGGGAAAAAAATTATACAACTATTAATGTATGCATCATTTTAAAAATACACTATTCTTAGAAATTTTCTTCAATAAGAAAAGAGTCGTGACCCCCCCAATCCCTCTTTTGTCCAAATGGCCCTTTTTCTTTTGCCTCACAGAGCATATAAAGTTTAAAATCTTTAATCATATTAACATGTTTTGCTCTATTTATTATTTTGTAATTTCGATAAAAATAAATAACCAAAAATCTAAATTACCCCTCTCCCCCTCATTGAAATCTATGGTTTGATTTTTTGTCTCCAAACATATGTTTAAAAGCGCTAAAAAATTATGTAACTTGTATGAGAAATTTAATAAGGGTGTATACAAAATATTATATAACAGTTAGAATGATTGCCACATTTCCAAATTTCATATGATTTTGTATATTTCAACTTCTTAATTATCACTTTCTAACTCTTGTATGAGCAATTTGCTGCCCCGAAAACAAACAAATAAATAAAAATAACTGGATACAGCAAACTTGAACAGCATTTGAAATCCTCGGTGGTCTGCTGGTCTGAGACCACAAAAAATTCAATCGGACCAACTAATTTGAAAAATTTAGTGATCTGCAGGACCAGTAACTTTCCCATCCCTGAGAAAACCGCAACCAAACACAAATCACAATATTTTATTTTATTTAAATAAAAAAAAAATTCCATTAAACCGTAGTGAGTTGAAATAATTAATCTGAAATAAAATATTTAATTAATAAATAATTTATAGTTTTTCTTTATATACTGTTTAATTTTCAGCAAATTATAATTTTACATTTTATTACGCTGAAAATTTTGGATAACTGCAAAGGAAGTTTGGTTTATATTCTAGAAGGGGGAGGGGGGGGGCACTCAAAGCATTAAAGGGGCTTAATAGATTTTTATGTAGCGGGTCAGTGATGATGACTGTGGGCCAGTAAATTCTTATGCTTACTCAGGGGTCGATGCAGGTTTTTTTTCTTGGGGTCCATTTTGTGAAAAGGAAAAGTTATTTTTGTGAATTTTATTAGATTTTTGTGAAAAATAACATTTTGTAATGAAAGTTGAAATCGAGTAACTCAAATTCAAACTAAGCATTTATTAACAAAAACTTATTTAAACCCTTATGCTAAAGTTTTTTTTTTCCTGGTGAACTGGTTTTATTTACAAATCATCCATTTTAAAACCTAACAAAATAAAAATAATAAATAGTAGTAGCAAGTTTTTATGGGAAGGAATTTTGTGAAGGGGCTTGTTTTATTAAAAGGAATTTTGTGAAGGGGCCTATTTTGTTAAATTGATTTTTGTGAAGGGGCCTGTTTTATTAAATTGATTTTTGTGAAGGGGCCCTAAATAGGCCCCAAATTTTGCCTGTATCGACCCCTATTACTGGTCCTTGGGACAAGTAGCATTTTTTTGTTAATTCTACCACTGTTGAAGAATCTCAAAAATACTTTGAACTTAATAATGTCGCATTTATCAGGGGTGGGGAAATACATCCTTTTACTTGCCACTGGTGAGTGAACTTTTAGGTAGTCTTTGAAAACTGCAAAGTATAGAGATACGGCCAATTTTTTTTTTTTTTTTTTTTTTTTTTTTTTACTAGTAGCTATATTTTTCAACTTTCCAAATTACTGCAATATAAACATGGTACTAAGTTCAATTCTATATTAACTTTTAAAATATATATTTTTTTATAGAAAAAAATATGAAAATGCCTTGTAGTAATAGTAATCAACTATTTTTGCAGTTTTGTAAATTTTGTCATAACAATTTTCATCTGTACATTTAATTTTTCTTGCTGGTAAGATTTTCTAGAAATTCCCCACCCCTGGTCATTATATATGCATGTATAAGCCCTTCACTCCCATGAAAAACAAACAAAATAAAAAAAAATCACTGTATGCAGTAATCGTGTTTGAGAATATATCATGAGAGTCATGATATGGTTTATTTCCTACTTCATAACTATATCTAGCAGGCATTGAAGAGATTATTACGCATATTTTTAAATGGAGATTGAATGGAGCACTGGAGAGATTCCTAACCATGTAAACAATATGCTACTTTTTTTATTATCTACATCAAACAGACAGCAAAATTATGCAAAAATAATTAAATCTGAATTATTATATTTAAAAAATATAAGAATAAGTACTTTTAAACAAATTTCATTTGTTAAGTAAGTTTTTGTTATTTTATTATATACTAAATGCCCATCTAAAATCTATCCACTGTATATTTATATCTTAAGAATATAGTGGCCAAGAAAGTTAACTCACTAAACTAAATTTATTCGAACATAGTGAATAATTTAGAATTTGCTTATTTCAATACTGATTTAAAAAAAAAAAAAAAAAAAAAAAACCTGGAAAACGATTTTGTTTATTTCAAGTATATTGCTTCAGATACTTTTGGCAATATTTCAGTGTTAGAAAGAGCTCTCATAAGTTAAATAAAAATATTCATAATGCAATACTGACAAAAAAAAAAAAAAAGAACCTTCATTACTGGAATAAATAAATAAATAACGATTAAAACAATTGACAGGATACTTACTTGAAAAACTATTTAAATGTATGTGCTTTTATTAGAAAAAAAATTAGCAAGTTGTAAAAAAAAAAAAAAAAAAAAAAAAAAAAAAGGACAAAATTGCATTTTTCAAATAATGTAAACATTTATTGAGAATATTACCCCCCCCCCCCCCCCCAACCCCCTTTTCGACGCAAAAAAATCCATTTAAAGCTGAAATTGTACTTCAGCAACGCCAAGCGTTATGGAATGAAATTCGAATACCTAAAAAAGAAAAGGTTTTATTCTCGGTGACTTTCATCGATTCGTATATTTATTAAGATAAACAAATCAACGTTTGATATTATTCGAACATGAAATATAAGTTGAATCAATATAGATAGTGAATCCACAGGGCACAGAATATGCCTGGACACACCTAAAATTTGTTATTTTTCCGTTTTAATCATTGTGATATGATGAGATGATAAAATTTCAAGCAGCATCGGCATCCATTTTGTTTGTTTATACGTTACTACGCATGCGCTAACCCACGTTCACAGGCAATCCGAGAGTTAACTCTCCGATTTCGGAGGATTAAAAACGGGGTTAAAACCAGTGTTAACTCGCGAATTTAGCTTGGTGAATACCGATTTTGAGATAACCCAGCATTTAACACTAACTCGGGAGTTAACCCGCGTTGGTGAATACGGGCGTCAGTGAGTTTCGACTTACTTCGGCTAGATACAGGAATGATCAAGCACTCTCGTTGGCTATGAAGCTTCGCTTTAACTGATTGGCTGTTGCGCCGTTTTTATTTTAAGCGCATGCACATACTTTACTTTTGATCAAATCACAGACACAGTGACGCTACTGAGATATTTTTACCCTTTCCGGCACAGTGTGCCCGGTTCGGGATACCTAATTTTAATTTCAAACTTACGAACGGCACCAAGAATATTTTAGTAAAATTTTGCTTTTACAATCAACATGTAAAATAACATGTTTTTAATATCTAAAAAAGTCGTTTTAAAATTCCGGTGTCAGTCAATCATTTCATCATTTTACAACAAAAATTGCCAGTGACGGAAAGGGTTAAGGTAAGTTTCGCGATGTGAACAGGCATCCAATTCCGGGAGGGTACCACTTCAAAACTGGCGGTCTAAGATATCTTAAGTTTTTAGTGTGAACAGGGTATTAGGAGGAGTACTTCGACCGGTAAGTGTTAACCCTTTCCAGCGCGGAGTAATTCTGTTTATAAACTGATGAAATGAAGGAATGACACCAGAATTTATAAACGAATTTATTAGAAAATATGAACTTACTTATTTTCCCGTACGTTATAAAAGGAAAATTCTAATTAAATATTCTCGGTGCCAATAAAATAAAATGTAGGTATCCTTTCCCGCCAGCGAAAGAGTTAATGCCAGATGTACGAATAATTTTTGCTTTATCTTATGGCGCACATTTCGTAAACATATAAGATAAAAATTATTCTTTCACAGTTTTTGAAATTAATTCAAAATTTCTGATTTAAAAAAGAGGCCAAACTGTCAATCCTGGTACCTAAAATAGTAACCCAGGGTACCCCTGTTACAGGTTTGCACTGAGCACGAATGGTTTTATGTCGGGGATGAATAATGATCTTTTTAAAAATCTTTTAACACTAGAACGGCGGGAAATTTTGCTCAAGTTTTATAAAAAATATTTCACATCAGAATTTTTATTTAGAACTATTTAGCTTATTTATTTAAGTTATTTTTGGGAAACATATATTAATCTTATATTATAAAAAAAAATTCTGGTTCGAATCGAAATGTTTTCATTCGGCAAGGGTCAAAATGACCCCTCGCCGCCGTTCTAGTGTTAAAATAGGGAGATTGATTTTTTAAGTATAATTTATAGGGCTTAGAGACCACATAAATAAATAAATATAGTAACTTTTACAACGATTCTTTTATTGACTTTAATTGCTTTTAACGCTTTCGCGGGCGGTGTCCTTAACCCCTTAACCTACAATGACGGGCATAGCCCGCGTATGGTGATCGAGCCAAATGTAAATTCTTCGTACCACTAAAATTTCACAATAATTATAGTTTAATTTAATCGTCGAAATTCCATGATTAAACAAGGCGAAAATCTCTATTAAATTTTAGTGGTAGCTATGGATTTGACAAACCGTGGAGCTGTTAAAAGTAAATCGTAGGTTAAAGGGTTAAAAATGGACACCTAATTTTTTATTTACTGGCACTCAGAATATTTTATTAAAATTTTCCCTTTAGAATGTACTTGAAAATAAGCAGGTTCGTATTTTCGAATAAATTCGTTTATAAATTCTGGTGTCAGTTAATCATTTCATTGATTTATAAGCAGATTTACTCCGCGCTGTAAAGGGTTAACAAGAACTATATTTTGAACATTTTTGCAATTGGATGCCTATAAAATACCGTAATTTATGGTGTATAAATCGAGGTTCAAATAAATCTGTTTCCAACTAGAAATGTTATTTAATAAAGCGTGACTGATTTGTATTTGGTACATACTTGAATTTATTTATTAAATAAAAATTTTTTCAAACAAACTAATTTTAGCTGCGGTTTATACGCCGGAAATTATGGTGTTCTAATACCTCTACAATTAATGGTTAAGAAATTAGCTTTTAGGGAGAGAGAGAAGTGCAACCTCTATATATAAATACGTACGTATGCAGGCACAAACATGAAATTAATAATATAAAATAAGAGTAAAGAAACCTTACAATAAAGGAACCTGTATTAAAACAGCAACTTAAATAAAATACTGGTTAAGACATTAACAATTCATATAAAATATTTATTGGTGGGATAACTACTAATTTAGCAGAGAAAGTTTCTAAGTTAACGAAAAAGTTATTTAAGGAAAGTGTGTTGTTGAGACTGCGACTACCTTTGGCTATAAAGTTAATTGAAAACACTTTCATTTCTACGGCAGAGAGAAATTAACGTAATTCAATTTATGATAACCGAGGAACTATGCATTAATGCTTTACTTAATTTGCGGCCTGAATAATGTTTTGATACAAAGATTCCTCAAATAAAAAATAATATTTGGATGTATTAGATAAACTTTATTATATGAGAACATTTGTTAACGTTATCATTTTACCCTCTTAACTCTAGAATGACGGCGAGGGGCCAATTTGGCCTCTATCAAATGAATATGTTTCGTTTCGAACCAGAAATTACTTTATAAAATAAGTTTATATGATACAAAGGGGAAAAAAAGGTTTAATTTAACAACATAAACAGTTTTAAATAAAAATTCAGGTACTAAATATTTTTATACAACTTCCGTAAAAATTACAGTCTTTCTGGTGTTAACAGGTTTACCCGTACACCGTACAGAAGAGTTGTTTCGTTAATAAAAGCCTTTCAACACCACTAATTTTGAACTGTAATATTCTCTTTATTTAATGGCATGAAATTGCTTTGCAACTAGGAAGCCAATGGAAGCTTTCACCTGATCCAGAGTTGCCAGTTTGGCTTCAATTTTAATTTGAAATTTCAAATTCATACCGAAAATTTCGAAAGAAGTATTTTTATCTTGTTTAATCGCTAAATGTCTATTATGAAATGAAGCATAAAACAGTATTCTTTATTTCTGCTATGAAGACTAAATTTTTGAATAAAAATGGAGGCCAAACTGGCAACTCTGACCTGTTCACCTGAAAATATTTCAGTACGTTAAAAGTCGTGTATGGTCCTTATTTTTAGTTTATTGTGTCAAAGAAAGTTAAACTCTTAAGGGGTTAATAATGTTTATTTTGAGGATAAAAATATTAATTAACCAAATATTCTTGCCTGCTTGCATTTCACGATGATGTAATGTGGCAGGTGAAATGAAGATCTTACCGAAATTTGTTGATTTTTAAGGGCGAAAACGTTTTTTTTTTTTTCAGAATATAAATTGCCGTATAATGTTTTTGATAATCAATATTATTGATGTATTCACATTATAAATTATATAAGAATTATAGTTTGTCGTGATAGGGGAAATTGATTGTAAAAGTATTTTTCTTGTGGGCTTAAAATGAATGAAAATAATTAGTTCTGATTCAGAATTTCGTCATGAAGTAGCATTTAATAATACAGATATCCGGTTTAACACTAGAACCGCCGGAAATTTTACTGAAGTGTTATAAAAATATTTTACACCGGAAATTTTAATTGGAACTACTTAACCCCTGGAGGGGCAAGCAAAAATGTCCCTAAATATTGAATTCTCACCGGAATAATCGAAAACTTTTATTTTTAAATAAGGAAAAGCAATTTTTCAAAGATTTTCCTCCAAAGTTAAAATTATAAGATTTAGTTAATATTTTCTGGTGAAAATCTTGTTTAAATTAGGTGGGATATATTTTATCCCACCGCCCCTCAAGGGGTTAACATATTTGTTTAACTTATTTCTCCGAGGTACATTTTAAACTTATTTTAAAAAGAAATTTCTGATGAAAATCAAAATATTTTTATTTGGTAGCGGTCAAAATAGCCGCTACGGCGGTTCTAGACTTAAATACTCTAATAATCTCTTAACTCCTTCGCGACGAGCGTCTTTTGCTGATTTTTTAATCTTTTATCACCGGTTTTTCAAAGCAGAAATTTTTGGCTAATTGAATAGGGAAAATTCTCTGACTAAATAAGGCAAAATTTACAGTAAAATAATTACTGGTAGGAATTAAAAAAATATATGAGAGCACCTTAAGCTACACGTATACGCGACGCTCGTCCCCCCAAGATGTTAATAGCTGATTAATTGATTAATTATTCTTTATCTATTGGATGATTGCAAACTTTCGTGCTCTATTTCCAGTGTTGCTGATTGGCGGATTTCTTATTTAGAAATATTGAATTAACACCAGCAATTTTTGAATAGCAATTTTCATTTATTTTATTTCTGGAATATGTATCATGTTAGCAAAAATAACTATTAAAACTTTCTGGTGAGAATTCGGGATGCCTAAATAAAAATCAGCCAGATGTAGCAACACTACCAACTTTTGATGCATCGAGTTTCGAAGTGCACCCTGATTGTTTTAAATGGCGAAATGCAGTAGAATTGTCAACAGTTAGCCTCCCAGCAATCTCTCCAGTAGTAGTCTGTGGATTATTATTCGCCAAATCACAGATTAAGTCATTATCAATGCCCAGAGCGAATTTTATCGTTTATATTGAAATGGCTGTTTCAAAATCGCAAAACCCATTTTTTAAACTGTCCTAAGAGCGGGAGCACGATGCAAATAAACGTCTTGAATATTTTTTGTAGCACGTCCAACGCTCACTCCTTCTTTAACCCCTTAACCTACGATTTAATCTCAACAGCTCCAGGGTTTGGCAAATCCATAGCTACCACTAAAATTTAATAGAGATTTTCGCCTTGTTTAATCATGAAATTTCGACGGTTAAATTAAACTATATTTACCGTGAAATTTTAGTAGTAAGAAGAATTTACATTTGGCTCGATAATCGTACGCGGGCTATGCCCGTCATTGTAGGTTAAGGGGTTAAACTCATATAACATAACATGAAGGGAATGTAACTTTTCATTTTCCATATTAAATATTAACGTTGCAAAAAAAAAAATAATTTGAAAAACGTTGTTTTAACGCTGTGTTCACTCACGGCACATGCATATAACTGTCAGTTCATAATTACGGTTATAAAAAAATCAGTACAGTCAAAATTGCAAGCTAATGTTCGTTTTCGAAAGCCGCGCCTATTACTCTGAGATGATTCTACTATCCAAAAGGGTGTTACCCGAGATGTGTATTTTCTGAAGTTCTACGTCGGTGTTCACTTGTACGTGATTACTAAGACTGACGCTCAGCCAAAAGCAGCTAAACAAACTCCGCTCATCCCTATTTTGATAAAATCAAAGCAGACTTGACGCATGCGGAAAAGCTCGGAGGGTTTTCTTTTTCGAAAACAAACAGTATGAAATCATGACATGCAATCTTTGAATTCGGGCTGTTTGGAAACACCCAATATAATCGATAGATGATTAGAGATATTAATTTTAAATAAGAAATAAGCAAAACTTTAAAAATGGTTATCATATCCCGAAAGGACGCTTAGTAGCATATCGAATAAAAAGTTCTTTAATGTCATTTTATGCCTTGTAGATGTTTAATGAAATATTTAAATCTTATTGCTCTTTATTATCTTCAAATAACACATCGATTTAAATGAATTAATATACAAGAAACTAACAGTTCCTAGAAAATATTTATTGGTCGAAGAACTGCTAATTTAGCAAGGAATGTTTATAATTCAACGAAAAAGTTATTTAAGACAAGTGTGTTGTTGAGATTGCTTCTACCTATAAAGTTAATTAAAAACACTCAACTTTGCCTTCGAGAGAAATTAAAGTAATTCAATTTATCTAAAGGGAGGAAATTAAGGTTTTATTGAATTTGCCGCCTGAATAATGTTTTGACAAGCAGATTGCTTTATTCTGAAAATAAAAAAGTTAATATTTCAATGTATTTAATAAATTTTATTATATAAGCATATTTGTTAATGTTATAAATTAATAATTTTTATCTTTAAGATAAACAGCATTAATTAATCTAATTTTGTTGCCAGCATGCATTTTACGAAGATGTTGTAATTTGGAGTGTCCAATCAGGTTTTACTAATTTTTAATGCTTTATAACACCGAAAACATTGCTGTTTTTGAAAATATAAATTCGAATATATTGTTTTCTTTAAACACTGCTATTGATGTGTTGAAATTTAAAATGAAATAAGAAGTATAGTTTATCGAAGTGGGGGAAATTTGCTGTGTTTGTTTCTTATGGGCTTTAATTGAATGAAAATTATTTGTTCTGATTCAGAATTCCGTCATTAAATAATGTTTAATAAAAGAGGGCTTTCGTTTAATTTAATATTCTAATAATCTTTTAATAGCTTGATTAAGTATTCTTTATCTATAATCCATAGATGATTACAAACATTGATTTTGGATAAGAAATAAGCTAAAATTTCGATCTAACAAAAGGATGATTGATGTCGTTTTATGCCTTGTAATAGCGTAATAAAAAGAAATATTTAAATCTAATTCTTTATTAGCCTGCAGAAAGACAACGACATAACCCTTTGAGGGGCAAGCAATTGTGTTTCTGTAATGTTGAATTCCCACCTGAAATTTGGAAAAAATTTTACTTCAAAATGAGGGGAAATAATTTTTCAACTCTTTTTCACCAAAGTTATAAAAGTACAATATAATTAAAATTTTTTGGTGCAAATCTTAATTATATTTAGGTGGGATATAATATATCCTACCGCCCCTCAAGGGGTTAAATAAAATACTAGATAAGCAATCAAAAGTTCTTATAAATTATGTATTTGTCAAAGAGCTACTAATTTAGAATGGAAAGTTTTTAATTCAACGAGAAATTTATTTAAGACCGGTGTGTTGTTGAGATTGCGGATACCTTTGGCTATTAAGTTAATTAAAAAGACATTCATCTTTGCGGCAGAAGAGAAGTTAATGTAATTCACTTTATATAAACCGAGGAACTAATGAAATAACTTTTACCTTAATTTGTGGCCTGAATAATGTTTTTTGATAAGTAGATTTCTTCCCATCGAAATATAAAAAAGTTAATATATTAATATTTTGTGATAAACTTTATTATACGAGAATACTTGTTAATGATATAATTTAACAATGTTATTATTTTTAGGATAAACAGTATCAATTAACCTCCATTTGTTGCCTGCTTGTATGTTAGAAAGATATAATGTGGAGGTTGAAATGAAGATTTTACCAAGTTTATTTGAATTTTAATGTCGAACACATTGTTGTTTTTCAGAATATAAATTCGTATATAATGTTTTTATTAAACAGAATTACTGATGCATTTTAATTTTAAATTAAAAAGTTACAAAATTATAAAAAGTTAAAAAGTAAAAAATTATAAAGTTAATTAAAAAGACTTTCCACTTTGCCGTAGAGAGAAATTAAAGTAATTCAGTTTATGTAAACGGAGGAACTGAGAATTAAGTTTTTATTTAATTTGCTGTCTGAATAATGTTTTAACAAGTAAGTTTCTTTCATTCGAAACATAAAAAAAAACGTTAATATTTGAATGTACAGTCGCGGAAAAAAAGTAAACACCCTCTACTAACTTCTCAACATATTATCGTAGAAGAAAGTTACTGGTACGGAATGATTGGAAATAAAGTCTACTTTTAAATGATGTATATGAAATTTGCTTAGAGGGCCATCTACATATTAAAATGAACACAAACTTCATTTTTTTCAATGCCAATACCCAATTTTAACAAGATATTCCAAATCTTCGGTTCAAACTGTGCCTAGACACCAAATTTCAAGTCATTTGAATGATAAGTTTTGAATTATAAACATTCAAAATTTAGTGCTTCTAATGTTAAATTACGTTTTCATATTTTCATTAATATCTCCCGAAATTATACTCTTTATGAGCTAATTTTTTGTCCAGCAATAATACTAAAATATCCAAACATAAATACGTTAAATTTGAAATTTTTATAGTTTTATGATATGAATTACGAATTGTGAAATTAATATTCGAAAAAAATTATGAATTGCAACCTTAAATGTTTTTGATGGATTTAGATTTATAAGTCGTGCTTTATGGAAATCCAAAATTTCACATTTTTCTTCCAAGTAGTTTTCAAATTATGCTTAAAAAACGGCAAAATTATGTTTTAAGGGGACGTCTATGATAGAAGTGACTAGATACTTTGAAATTTCTTATGCTATTCTGTAATCTAGCTGTCTTCAATGATTGCCTGAGTGGCGCTTAAAATGCCTTGATCAAGACGGGTGCTCTCTCGGGCAACAATCGAGTATCGAATTTCAATTTGGATACAGCCCCTAACATACGCTCGTTTTAAAACAATTAATTTCTTGAAAACGTATCGTACGAATTGCATAAATATTTGATTTTAGGCTAATGGAAGGGTGAAGAGTACCTTTATGCTATCAGAATTGTGTACTGCTTTTGAAAAAAAAAAATGTTTCGTTTTAATCCTCTGTCTACCAGAAGGGTCCAATGGACCCGACATGTACATTCAAAATATTTATTCAAACCAGAAATTTCTTCAAAACAAACTAAATTTATAAATCAGACAATAATAAGTTAAATAAACAAATTAAATAGTTTTAAGTAAAAATTCTGGTGTAGAATGTTTTTATAAAACTTGAGTAAAATTTTCGGTAGTTCTAGGGTTAAAACATTAACAAATATTCTTAAATAATAAAGTTTACCACGTACAGTCGTGGAAAAAAAAAAAGTAAACACCCGTTACTAACTCTGTAAAAAATTGTCGTAGAAGAAATTTACTGGTACCACACGATTGGTAATAATGTCTACTTTTAAATGATGTATATAAAATTTGCTTTGGGGGCCATTTACATATTAACCCTAGAACTACCGAAAATTTTACTCAAGTTTTATAAAAACATTCTACACCAGAATGTTTACTTAAAACTATTTAATTTGTTTATTTAACTTATTATTGTCTGATTTATAAATTTAGTTTGTTTTGAAGAAATTTCTGGTTTGAATAAATATTTTGAATGTACATGTCGGGTCCATTGGACCCTTCTGGTAGACAGAGGGTTAATTTAAAAATATTTATCTTTAAGATAAACAGCATTAATTAACCTAATTTTGTTGTCAGCTTGTATTTACGAAGAAGGAGTATGAGGAATGTGAAATGCAGATGTTATCATGTTTTATTCATTTTTAATGCTTTATAACACCGAATACATTGTTGTTTTTCAAAATATAAATTCGAATAGCATATTGAATTCATTAAACATTGCTATTGATGTGTTGAAATTATAAAGAAAATAAGAAATATATTTTATCGAGGTTTTTTAAATTGTCTGTAAATGGTTTTTTCTTTTGAGCTTCAAACGAATGAAAATAATTAGTTCTCATTCAAAATTTAGTCATAAAATAGCATCCCATAATAAACAGCTTTTGTTTAATACTCTTGTAATCTTTTAATAACTTTATTTTTTACCTATAACCGATAGATGATTTCAGATATTGATTTTAGATAGGAAATAATTTAAACTTTCAAAATAGTTATTGTATACAAAAGGACATTTAAACGAATTGGCAATCGATCTATCTAAAGCAGGGGTGGTCAACTGTGGCACGTTAGTCACCACTTAAATTTTATAGTAATCATTGCCTTATTTAATCATCGAATATCTGCTATTCAAGGAGTCGGTTATTTCTTTAAAAATTTAGTGGTATCCGGCTTGCCACAGTTGGCCACCCCTCATCTAAAGGTTGGTTGGTGTCGTTTTATGCTGTACAGTTTTTTAATGAATTATTTCGACTTTACACTTTGAGGTGCGATGCAATATATTATATTCCATCTAATTTCAATCAATATTTGCACCAGAAACGTGTATTTATTTATTTATTTATTTATTTATTTATTTATTTATTTTTTTACTTTGGTGGAAAAATGTAAATAAATGCATTTCCCTATTTTGAAATATTTTTTCTTTTAAATTCCGGTGTGAATTGAACATTACAGAAAAACAATTGCTTGCCCTTGAAAGGTTTAAATAAAATGCTAGGTAAGCAATCAAACTGATGTTATAAACTATTTATTATTAGTCGATGAACTCTTAGCAGGGAAAGTTTATAAGTGAACTAAAATTTATTTAAGACAAGTGTGTTGTTGAGATTGCTGCTATTTTTCGCTATACAGCAAATTAAGCGCACACATTTTTGCGACAGAGATAAATTAATTTAACTCAATTTATGTAAACTAAGGAACTCTGAATTAAGGTTTTATTTAATTTGCAGCCTAAATAATGTTTTGATAAGTAGATTCCTTTCCATCGAAGTACTAAAAAAAGTTAATATTTTAATGTAGGGTTATAAAATTTATTATACGAGAATACTTGTTCATGTTATAATTTAACAATGTTTATTTTTAGGATAAACAGCATTAATTAACCTACTGTTTTGGTCTACCTGTATTTCACGAAGATGTAATTTGGAGGGTGAATTGAAGATCTTATCAAGTTTTTTTTACTTTTAACCCTTAAATGCGCAAATTTTTATTTTGTTTCGAAAAAAATATATATGATTCTCTGAAAGGTTTATTACACAGGAAAAATAATGAAAGAAAATCACAGATATATTTTTCATATAATACGTCAATCTTTTATTCTGTTGCACATCTGCAATACAGTAAAAACTACTGTCATCTGGCTGTTTTACGCTAAATATTCCAAATTAGTAAATATTTTAAGAAGTATGTCTCCAAATACCTTATTTCATTATTTATTTTATAAAACTTAACCTTTAACCGTATAATTCCCATGATAGAATGCGTTCTAGAAACTACGTAGTTTAGAGAATCTGGCTTTACACCAGAAAGTTTCAATGGTTAATTTAGCTTTATTTGAATACGGAATGTCTGCTATTAATTAAAGCAGATATCGCTATTTTAATTTTCTGGTGTGAATTAGGTATATACGGTTAAAAAAATCTATTAAATTCAAAATACTGTTGTTTGCATATAAGCAAAGCTGCGCACTAAAGTGTTAATGTCGAATACATTGTTCTTTAAGGTAGATTTCGTAAGAAATACAACCTATTACATTCTCCCTATGTAAGAATGCCTGAAAAAATTTTGCAGACCTACGCAGATCATGACCCCTAGAACCATAAAACCACCCCAAGTTCAAAACTTTATCTATTTATCTATCTATCTATCAATATAACTTTTTTATGGACACGACAACTTACATAATTCTGCACAAATCTTTTCCAAACTTTATACTTAAAATCAATGGGTAGAAAATCTCGGTGAAATTCGTTAATGGGCAAAATCGGACCGAGGGGGGTGGAAATACGGAGGGGTTTTGTGAAAACCGAAAAAAAAAACATAACTTTTAAATTATAATAGATATCAAATCGGTTTAAAGTTATTATTACTTCTAGGAAAAGGCTAAAAGTTTATGTATCAAAGATTTTTGATAAAATTAAAAATCGGCTCAAGGAGCGAAAAAAATAGGGTTTTAAGGAGAAAAAAATTCGTAACTTCTTAAGATATGAAATTCACTTAAACTTATTATAAATCTTCGTAATATGTTCTACAACTTTTATATTGACAATTTTTTGATAGGATCAACTCTTACTGCAAAAGAAAATTAAAAACGAAAAAAATGGGGGAAGGGGGGGGGGTGAAGAAGAAAAAATTCATAACTTCGTCTATTCACAAGATATCCAGTCCGCTTAAAGTTATTATACACCTTCTCAATATTATCTACAATTTTCATACTGATAAGTTTTTAAAAGGATCAACTCTTACAAAAAAAAAAAAAAAAAAAAAAAGAGAAAAAAAATATCGTATTAACCATCTCGCTGCGCAACCCGAGATTTTATCGGGGATGAATTTTCCCTCCTAATTAACTCTTCTTGATTATTCCCACCAGTTATTTTCTATTGTAAATTTTGCCTTATTTAATCGGAGCATTTTTCCGATTAAATGAGATACAAATTTTTGTTTTGAAAAACCGGTGACAAAAGAATAAAAATTCTATAAATACGCAATTTTTTAAGCTATAATGTGTATTGGTCGATTTTTTTTATAAAGGCAGAGTATATTTCAAAAAACGCTGTCAAAGTGGACATTTTGAGCGAATTTCCGGAAGCGATAGTGTTGGAAACGAAAATGTTGGTAATGAGAAAATAATTGTTTGTAAATGAAGTTATAATTAAATGAACGAAAAATAAAAACACAGGTCGCTTATAAATCTCTTCAAAAAATCAAGTTAGCAAGTTTCATGTTTTTACTTTTAAAAATGAGTCTCAAAATGCGTCAGAAAATTTCGAGTTCTTGACCGCTGAAATATATATTTTTTAAATACCGCCTTAATACGATTCCATAGCTGCCAACTTTTACGCTTTTTTCTTACCACTAAAATTTTGCAGTAAATATTGTCTTACTTAATCGTCGAAATCTCCCAATTAGACAAGGGGAAAATATCTATTAAATTTTAGTGGTAGTAAAAAAGCGTAAAGGTTGGCAGCTATGCGATTCTGATAAAACCAGCTCTTGCAGAAAAATGAAATTAAAAATTCGTGAAAAGCGGCCAAATAAAATAGTTAAACTGGTTTTATCTCCAATCTTGATTTAGTTTTTGTTTTTGTAATTAGCCTTAACTTCGAAATCTACTTCCACCTGTAGGCCGAGCTCGCAGGAATATTTAGAATGTAAATTCCTAATTTTTTAAAAACATTATTATTGATGTATTTGAATTTTAAATTAAATAAGAAGTATCATTTTCCATAGTAGGGACAATTGGCTCTAAGTGTTTTATTTATGAGCTTCAAACGTATCAAAACAATTATATCTGATTCAGATATTCGTCATCAAATAGCATTAAATAATAGAGCTTTAGTTTAATAATCTAATATATTTTTTAAATAGCTTGAGTAAGTATTCTTTAAATGTAATCGATAGATGATTACGGATATTGATTTTAGATAGGAAATAAGCTAAGCATTTAAAATCGTCATTGTATCCCGAAAAGACGTTAGTACGATTTGCAATCGATCGTATAAAAAGTTGATTGATATCGTTTTTTGCCTTATAGATGTTTAATGAAATATTTAAATATAATTATTCTTTATCATCTTGTGGCCTGAATAAGTAGATTGCTTCTCATCGGAATATAAAAAAGTTAATATTTTAATGTATGGTGACAAATTTATTATACGAGAATACTTGTTCATGTTATAATTTAACAATGTTTATTTTGAGGATAAACAGCATTAATTAACCTACTGTTTTTGTCTGCCTGTATTTCACGAAGATGTAATTTGGATTGTGAAATGAAGACCGTTTCAAGTTTTTTTTTTACTTTTAATGTCGAATATATTGTTCTTTTTAGAATATAAATTTGTAAATGTTTTTTTTTAACATTATTATTGATGTATTTGATAAGAAGTATAATTTTTCGAAGTTGGGCCAATTGGCTCTTAATGTTTTACTTATGAGTTTCAAACGTAACAAACAATTATTTCTGATTCAGATTTTCGTCATCAAATAGCATTAAATAATAGAGCTTCCGTTTAACCCCTTGAGGGGCGGTGGGATATAATATATACCACTTAATTTTAATTCCGAAATGCCACATTGACACCAGGAATTTCAAATAAAATTTTGCAGTTATACTATACGTGAAGATAAGCTTTTACTTATTTTCAAATTAAATTGTTTATAAATCCTGGTGCGAATCAGTCATTTCAACATTTTAACGAGATAAGTAATTTGCCCCTGAAAGGGTTAATAACATAATAGTTTTTTAATAGCTTGAGTAAATATTCTTTAAACGTAATCCTTAGATGATTAAAGATACTGATTTTAGATAGGAAATAAGCTAAGCTTTTAAAATCGTTATTGTATCCCGAAAAGACGTTTAGTACTATTTGCAATCGATCGTATAAAAAGTTGATTGATATCGTTTTTTTCCTTATAGATGTTTAATGAAATATTTAAATATAATTATTCTTTATCAGCTTCTACAAAGAACACGATTTAAATAACATACTAGATAAGCAACCAACAGTTGTTAAAAAATATTTATTGATCGTAGAACTACTAATTTAGCATGGGAAGTTTATAATTCAACGAAAAAGTTATTTAAGACAAGTGTGTTGTTGAGATTACGGCTACCTTTGGCTATAAAGTTAATTAAAAAGGCTCATATTTGCGACAGAGAGAAATTAACGCAACTCAATTTATGTAAACGAAGGAACTCTGAATTAACATTTTATTTAATTTGTGGCTTGAATAAGTAGATTGCTTCTCATCGAAATATAAAAAAGTTAATATTTTAATGTATGGTGGCCAAATTTATTATACGAGAATACTTGTTCATGTTATAATTTAACAATGTTTATATTGAGGATAAACAGCATTAATTAACCTACTGTTTTTGTGTACCTGTATTTCACGAAGATGTAATTTGGATTGTGAAATGAAGACCGTTTCAAGTTTTTTTTTACTTTTAATGTCGAATATATTGTTCTTTTTAGAATATAAATTTGTAAATGTTTTTTTAACATTATTATTGATGTATTTGATATTTACTAGGACTTCCCTCAGAGGGATTAGTCTGAGCGATATTACTTAGAACATAGATTTAATAATAACATGTGGAAGCAAAGAAAATGAGATGTTATTTTTAATTGTCCATATACTGCGATAAACTGAAATGATGAAAATAAACGAATTGTAGAATTACAAAATCTTATATATAAATTCGCATACACTGTTTAAAAAAATGGGAAATCAAACCATTCAAGACAGCCATGCATGGATATAAAATTGAAAGTACGCAATATATTAAAAGTAAAATAGAAAATGAAACACTAAATTATTTATATCGGAATTTTAACTGTATTAAATGATGTCAAGAGCATAATCAGACGCTCCGCACCAATTTGAGTAACTTTAAATGACAAATATATGATGCTTAAAAAGAATGGGCTATACTTTATATGGTGTGTGCTCCCCCGGAATAGTTAATATTGTACAATATCTGTTTTCCACGTATGCAATGAGGTTGTCGATAACATTTAAGGAATTCTCTCCTCAAAATCTAATATAGTATCAAAGTACCGAATACATCAACAGTAGCATGCAATGCTTCGTTAGAGTGTGGTTTAGATATGCTCGATCGGATTTAAATGATGAGTGTATTCTGGCCACTACATACGCTGTATTGTTTTGTTTTCAAACATATTCTGCACAAGAGTTGAGCTGTATTTAGCATGTATTAAATAAAATAAATCGGCAATGATTACAACATAAAGTATGACACAAGATCTGAATATATCGTCTGCATAACTTTTGAGCTGTCAAAGTGTCATTTGAAGTAATTTACAAATCCATACATATTTATTCAGGAAATCATGCAAGCTAACATACGCCAATATGAACGCGATTATAAAATTTCACCAGAATAAGTTAATATATAAAAAAGCTACTAATGATAATTGAGAATATGACCTTATGATGAAATGTCTAGAAAAATGAATCGGATAAAAAATTCATATCACATTTAAAACGGCACTTCCCTCTGTTAGTGGCCCTGGCGAGAGAGAGAAAAGCCTAGAGAAGGAACACTTTAACAAGTACTTTCGGGCAACCTACTAAGTGTTTCATACAGATCTTTATTCAATATTTACACAATTTATTTAATGCTAGGTGGGTATCTATCAGTTTTGTTGCATTTAAATCGCATGTTTTGCGGAGGAAATGCAGCATTATGAAATATTTAAAGTTGCTGTACCTAATAATTCCAAATTAATGGTAATTGAGATCGCTTTCCGTTAATTTCATCTTTTTAAATTTTAAATTTTTTAGAAACCATTCATAGAGACAATTGTATATTTTAAAACCAACCCGAAGCAAAATTTCAAGATTTTGGACTCAGCAGTAACACAGAAATAGAAAATTTTTGAAAGTTTTTTGTTTTTGCACTGTTTTATATAGCGACATTTTTAGAAATTGCTCTATTGCGAGAATTTACGTCATGATAAATACAGCCATATCAATTTTCATGTTTATATTCCTAACAATTCCATGTACTTCGTTACTTAGATCATCTTTAGATCTTTTTCCGCTTTGTTTAGTCTTTCTATTTTTTAGAATTCGTTCTACAACGTGCATTTACATATTATTAATTACTACCATGCCAAAGTTCTAGTTTCTAACCCCAACAGTATCCCAAAAATTTCAGTATTCCAAATAAATCATAGTTTAGAACCTTTCTAGAATTTTTTACGTTTATCCGTCAAATTGAACCTTTTAGAGAGCCGTTCATTACGAGTATTTACATCTTAAAAGTAACTACCGCACCAAATTTAAAGTTTCTAAACCAATCAATATCACAGAAATCGCAATTTTAGAACTTTTTTGCTCCTGCAGCGATGTAGGTTCTTGCACTGACATAAAATAGTCTTTTTTTCGGAGCAGAGATGGCCACCAACATTTTTTTAAGTTGGCTATGTAGTTTCAAAGATAACACCTCACAAACGTACAAGCATTAATAATATTATATACTTTATAATATTATAACGCTTTATAATATTAGCATTAGATGTACAGATACAAAAGCCATTTATCTGTTACAAACTAAAGTGCCGGCGTTGCCTAGAATTTGAAGGATGTTTGTTCTGAAAAATCAATTTCAAAATTTAACATACAACACAAAACAAACATTAAAAAAAGCAGTCGAAATGTTGTATGAATGAATCATATGAAAACGCTATATAAAAATGTATAAATGTATATAACAGACACAAAAGAATACAGCTATAAATGAACTTATTTCAATTTATAATTGCAGCAATAATGTTAAAATAGGCCAATATTTCCCTAATCGGGTTTTTATCATGCTTCAATACATTTTTCACACTCATATGACGTTATACTATATCCACCACGTCCTTTATATTTCCAATATGACGTAATATTTTACTCTTTCATGTGGAAACCTTGAAACAGAAAAGTTATGAAGTTATATTCACTTTCATTTAAATTCGTCAAACCATTTATTTCATTTTAATATTTCACGTGAATATCTTGCAATAGAAAAGTTATGACGTAATATTCACCTTTTTTAAAAATTCGTCAAACTATTTCTTTCATTTTCATTTTTCACGTGGAAATCTTGCAGTAGAAAATTATTTGTTGTAGTAATAATTTTATTGTGTTTTTTAATTGTTGGCAACTGCTATAACGAAAAATGTTTAAATTTAATAAGAAATTGCTGTTAAATTGGTGGTTTTTTATTAATTAAAAATTAACTATAAATTATTTCGATTCCGGATTACTTTAGTTGCCTCGGCCATGTTTTAATACACATGTACGTATCTTTTCACAATTTTGGCTTCCAAATTGTGGATTTTTATAGAATTACAAACAGACAGATAGACAAGTTTTCATTTTTATATATCTTTCTATTCTAAAAAAAGTAACTAACGCTGTCACCGTCGCCGCCGCCGCCGCCGCCGCCGGTTTTGAATTTTTTGTGACCGGAGGTCTTTCTTCGTTAATATGAAGAAAACTATTGCATACAAAAATATGAAAATCGGTGGTATTATAGCGAAATGTTTGATCAACATGCTAATGCATACAGTTTTCAAATCGAAGAATTATTTTAAGAGATATTTAATGCTAGAGTTGGACAAAATCGTTCTATTAAAAAATTTTTATAGGAGCAAAAGCTATACATGTGAATTTAATCATTTTTAGATCATTTTATTCAATAGAAAATCCCGGTGTGTAGATTTCATTAATTTTTTTTAATTTGACACATTTTTTGAGGTTTTATTTCTATTTTAAATTCAAATATTCAGCATCTTGACTGATATTTTTTACATATTTTAGAAAATGGTATTAATTTAAACTGTTGCCAACTGTATAAACAGCGCAAACAATAATGTTTTCTTAAAATAAAAAAAATATTTACACGTTACTATTATAAACAGAAAAAAACCTTTAAATTAGAATTAAATAATTATGTATAAAAAGCAGGCACTTATTGGAAATTACGCCATTAAAACTATATTTACATGTGAATTTTGAAAGAGAAAGGATATTGTAAAATAAATTCATTAACATGCGTTAGAAGCCTGAAATAGAAGAAATTGCGTCACATTACACTTATTATGCAAAATGAACAAAAAATAGTATTGCAAAACAGTTTAAATTTTAAAATTGCGCGAGACAAAGTATTGGAGGTTAAATATTAGATTTTTTCAAAATTTTATCATTTGTCGTTTGATGTGAGGTGTTCAGCTATGCAATTTTTCATGTCTCCAACATAATTAGAGGCTGAGTTAGAAAAATTGCTTAAAATACACAAGTTAGATCCCAGAGGGTTAAATATTAGACTTTTTCAAAATTTTATTATTTGCCGTTTGATGTGAGGTGTTCAGCTATAAGTATGCAAAATTTCATGTCTCCAACTTAATTAGGGGCTGAGTTAGAAAAATTGCTTAAAATACACAAGTTAGAGCCCAGAGGGTAAAATATGACTTTTTCAAAATTTTATGATTTATCGTGTTATCGCAAGTGTTCAGCTATAAGTATGCAAACTTTCATGTCTCCAACTTAATTAGGGGCTGAGTTAGAAAAATTGTTTAAAATACACAAGTTAGAGCCCAGAGGGTTAAATATTAGACTTTTTCAAAATTTTATTATTTGTCGTTTGATGTGAGGTGTTCAGCTATAAGTATGCAAAATGTCATGTCTCCAACTTAATTAGGGGCTGAGTTAGAAAAATTGCTTAAAATACAGAAGTTAGAGACCGGAGGGTTAAATATGACTTTTTCAAAATTTTATGATTTATCGTGTTATCGCAAGTGTTCAGCTATAAGTATGAAAACTTTCATGTCTCCAACTTAATTAGGGGCTGAGTTAGAAAAATTGCTTTAAATACACAAGTTAGACCCCAGAGGGTTAAATATTAAACCTTTTTCAAAATTTTATTATTTGTCGTTTGATGTGAGATATTCAGCTATAAGTATGCTAAATTTCATGTCTCCAACTTAATTAAATTAGGGGCTGAGTTAGAAAAATTGCTTAAAATACACAAGTTAGAGCCCAGAGGGTTAAATATTAGACTTTTTCAAAATTTTATTATTTGCCGTTTGATGTGTGGTGTTCAGCTATAAGTATGCAAATTTTCAAGTCTCCGACATATATAGTTTCTGAGAACGGGCTCTGTGACTGACGGACAGACAGACAGACAAAGGAGTGAGACAGGTAGGGTTTCGTTAGATGAACGAAACTCTAAAAACATGCTGCGGATGACTGTAACAACATCCTAAAATTACATTAACATCAGCGATCTACCAATCCCGAATTTAGTTTATATTCGTTTCATATATTCTTATTCTTTTGTGTGGCCCTGTAAAATAACTATCAATATTATATACAGTAAAACCTCTGAATAGCGGACACCCCGAGAATTTGTCCTCTATTTAGAGGGTTGGGTTGGGTTGATTTTTGACGGCCAATTATCTACACTAGGGATATAGGCCCGGGTGGGAAGTGCCCTCCGTGGGGGTCTTTCTAAGGGAACCTAATCCGTATTTACGCATGGAAAATCCACGGCTCGAAGAAAACCACGAAAACTCCGAACGATTAGGCCGACGGGCGCGATTGGGGTCGAACCCAGCACCTCCCGTCTACCAGCTTCGAGAGCAGAACCTCTCGGCCACTGGTGGGGCCCTCTATTTAGAGGTGACCGCTACTGAGAGTAAAACATGTACAGTTATTTAAGAGTTGGTAATCGAAAAAATGTCCGCTAAATAGAGGTATCCGCTAATCGGGTGTGTCCGCTATGGAGGTTTTATCAGTAAAACCTCTGAATAGCGAACACCTCGGGAGGGCAGAATTTGTCCTCTATTTGGAGGTGTCCGCTACTGAGAGTAACAAAATGGGGTTATTTAAGGGTTGTTAATCGAAAAAATGCCCACTAAATAGAGGTGTCCACTAATCGGGTGTGTCCGTTATGGAGGTTTTACTGCATAATAATATCATTCTTTACAAGAAAATTGCATGCTGCATGATAGACAGACAGACATCCAGGGAAAGATAACCTCCCGGATCAATAAACACTCATGTCTTTTGTTTTAATCATCCACAATTGTATGTCATACAGCAGGCCAGATTTTATACAACAGGCTAAAAACGGTCACCGTGGTACGGAGTACTGTATTATTATTTGTTTGCCCACCAAAACTGGTTGCCAAGGGTTGTTGCAAGGTTTGTGATCACGTGGTTGAAACTGATCTATTCAATATTAATGCGTGCGTATTTTTTTTTTTTTTTTTTTTGCTCCATGTGTTCAAACCAGTTGTCTACGAAAACATCAACCGGTGAAAGTGACGCACACCAAATTTCTGTGACGTATGCAGATAAATTGCGCTTTTTTATCAGTTTTTTCTATATAATTTTTAAACGGTTTGGAACATATTTTTCATAGTAGGTGCATTCAGTAGGCGACCCTCATAGGTACCTTCTGGTGCAATCAGAAACGAAATCCGACAAATATTTTTTGAGTTACGCTTGACGAAAGGTTTTTATTAGGCTTTTTTTTTAGTAGGACATGGCGTTAATATCCATCGTAGTAGTAATGTGTCCAGACAGTAATATTTCGCTGAGTATTAGCCTTCGCTTCGCTCAGACAATTAATTTGCTTTTTGATATCGAAAGTGTTGTTTTCAAAAATATGAATTTCGGTATAATGTTTTTATTAAAAATTATTATTTATGTGTAAAGAAGATGTACAATTTGTTGAGGTACCGAAAATTGGCTCTAAATGTTTTTCTTGTACTCTTTAAACGAATTAAAATAAATATTTCTGATTCAGAAATTTCTCATTAAATAGCATTAAAAATGGAGAACTTTCGTCTAATAACTTGATAATCTTTTAATAGTTTGATTAAATATTATTTATCTGTAATCGATAAAGGTATTGATTAAAGATATTGATTTTTGATAAGAAATAAGCTAAACCTTTAAAATGGTTATTGTAACATGTAAGGACAATAAGTAGCAGTTGAAATCGGTCGAATAAAGTTTTAATTATTGCTGCTTTATGCCCTATACTTGTTAATGATATATTTAAATGTAGGAATAAAATATCAGCAACGTTGTAATAAACAGTGTTAGAAAATCTGCTTTTTTATTCAGAAATTTCGAGCTCACACCACAAATTTTGTGTACCAATTTTATTTTATTTTATGCACGAAGCTCAGTATTATCAATTACAATAAAAAATAATTACACAAGCCTGCGATGAAAAAATTGCCTATAAAGTAAGGGGTATTTTTTATAGTTTTTTGGATGCTGATTACTAGAAAAATAATGAAAAAAATTTCATCACAAATCGCAATCTATTTTTTTATGAATTTAGTATATTTCGGACCAAAAATTATTATTTATATGAGTTTGATAAATAAATTTATGGACTTAAAATAGTAAATTGATGCATTAAACTAATAAAAAAGAAAGAAACTATTTCAATACAAAATATTTCTCTTAATTGGTAAACTGCCTATATAATACTATATTCAAGACAGAGGAAACCAGTTGAAACCGGATCTCTCCTGCTTGCAGGTGTCTGCTCGCCACCCCTTCTTCACACCCATTTTTACTGACACAATTTCTATTCCCGAATCAGTGTCTTTCTTTACTCTGTGTTGTACAGATGTGTTTTTATTCCGCCCTGTGAGTTATAATTTATGGTAGTAACTTTGACTTCTAGTTTTTGCTGCATTAGAGAACATGGCTTCCAGAGGATGTGCTAATTCACCGAATTATTTCAGCTATATTTGTGGTAACTATACTGTGAAAAAACAACAAAGAAGCATTTCTGATTATGTAAAAAAAAGTGTATTTCGCTTTATTTTGGCATGAAATTGGGCGATCAAGACAAGCCTTGGTCTCCACACAAAGTTTGTTGTATTTGTGTAGAAGAATTAAGACAATAATTTCAAAGTAAAAAGCAATCTTTTTTGTTTGGTATACCAATGGTTTGGAAAGAACCTAAAATCACAGTGATGATCGCCATTTTTGTATTTGCATTGTGAAAGGTTTCAATTTACAGAACAAAAAGGAAATATTTTATCCCGACATTCCGTCTGCGATACGTCCTGCCCCTCATGGACCTAGTAAAGGAAAAAGTCTTATTGATTCAAAAGAGTGTTACTTCCACGGCTTCATATAAAATTAGGTCTTATGAAACAATTTGTTAAGGCTTTACCAAAAAAAGTTGAATGTTTGAAATACCTGTGTGAGCAGTTCCCGAGTTTATCCGAAGCAAAACTGAAGGAAGGTGTGTTTGTAGGAAAATGATGAAAGATGAAAATTTTGAAAATAAAAGGAAAACAAACGAAAGAAAAGCCTGGAAATTTTTCAAACTAGTTACTACTAGCTTTCTTGGCAATAAAAAGGACGCAAACTAAAAATCTATTGTACAACAGATGGTAAAAACTTTCAAGATTTTAGGGTGTAATATGAGCTTAAAAGTTCATTTTCTCGATTCAAACCTAGACTGTTTTCTTGAAAATTTAGGTGCAATTAGTGAGAAACAAGGTGAAAGATTTCACCAGGATATAAAGAAAATGGAAAGGCGATATCAAGGCAAAAAGAATGTCAGCATGAGAGCCGACTACTGCTAGATGCTACAAAGGGACAATCTCTGCAAAGTTCACAATAGGAAAAGTGGCAAAAAAACTAACCTCTACATATACTTAACTATTACTTGAACTCAGATATAAATGTAATTTATATGGATTTATAAATAAAGGAAATTTAAATGAAATGTCAAAATTTCGTGATTTCAGATTTTTCTTTAAAAATATGCAATCATTTTGCGAAAAATCCTTACGTGATAGAAAAAAAATGGATTTCATTTTCGGAATCAGCACTAAAAAATACATAAAAATTAGTTATCAAAACTAATGCAATTTTCAAAAAGTGGCTTTTTTTGCAGGTCTGTGTTATTCAAGTTTTCTGTGGGATATTTTAGAATTTCTTAATGGTCGTTTTATAAATGACACATAAATGCATCAGTGCGGCTTGTTTACAGTGTTGCCAGTGTACTACTTTTTTAAATTAAGATTTCTTGTTTGGCACCACTTTTTTGAAACGGTAAAATTACCCTTATTTTCGCCTTAATTAACTTGACATTAAATAAGGTGAATTTTACCATTTCAAAGAAGTGGTGCCAATCGTGAAATCTGAATTTAAAAAAAGTAGCCCACTGGCAACACTGCCTGTATAGTGTTTAGTCGTATTTCAGCACCACTTTTATTAAGTGAAAAGTAAAAGTATAAAAATCAGAGATAATGGGAGATAATAAATACAGCAGGAGTAATGGGGAGCATTCATAAACATTTGTGTTTGAATATAAGAATAATGAAGATTTTTAATTTAAGTTTGAGATAGTATTTAAGCGTATGTGAAAGCAGAGCCTTAGCAAACTAACAAAAGTTTATCTAATGAAAGTGACAGTAACTTAAGATCATTTAGTTTCACAAAAACGTAAAAATCTCACATTCGAAAAAATTGCTTTTTTTGTTTAAAAAATACTTTTGAGTTTTTAAAATTATATGGCGCAAAACACATTTAAATACAATAATCAATACATCAAAACATATTATATACACAATTTGATGCACAATCGCTTTCGTAAGTCCCAATGACACTGCAATCATTCGAATACTCATCCTATTACCAGAGGCCAAAAGAATTCACATTTTAGTCACATTGTCTGAAATTCGAGAACTTGATGGACGCCTAGCGCGTTGTTCGTCCCCGATATCCCCTGTTTCGTCTTTGAAGGTCGCCACCTAAACACCTGAGCCTTGGACAGAAAATCCTTCCCCTAGTCTTCATGTAACTTGGGAAGCCCCCAGTAGCCGAATTGTTTAGTTTTACACAAAAACTTTATGGCGTATCTCTGCTCGACAGTCCACGTCATTCTGAAAACCTAACGCCTCATTCAAACACGTGTCTGCTTTACGAGCGATCTGTGCGCTGCAAAGACTTCAGGCCAACTTTCCTCTCATGCCGACGTGTATACAAAAAGCAAACTTTATCAGGGTTCGTACGGGTGCTTGAATTTCATGACTAAGAAATTCTGCTGTACCAGTATTTTCTTATGAAAAATCTCTCCTGAAAAATAGCGCAATTTCGTCCGTTTAAACTACATTTATTTTTCTATAAAAAAATTCTGATTTCTGTCCTTGAAAATAACGGTACCCGTACGAACCCTGTTTATAGAGGAAGTACATAAAGTTATATTTGCATATATCATCTTTATATTTGATCTGTAATTATTATTTTAAAGTACGGGATGTTTCATAAAAGATGGGCAAAACTTTAGGAGGGGATAGTACACATCCAAATAAACAACTTTCATCAAAGAATGCATGGTCGGAAATAAAACGCAAAAGGTGCGGGCGCATTTGGAAACTTGGTAAAGTGTTGCCCGTGGGATACTTATTTAAAATTCAGATTTATTGATTGCCACTATTTTTTTTAAAATAGCGAAATTCACGTTATTTAATGACAGATTAAATAAGGTGAAAACAAGCCGGATTATCAATTTTAAAAAACTGGTGGCAATAAAAAAATTTGAGTTTAAAAAAAGTACCCCACTCGCAACACCGACTTGGTCCATGCAAATGTTAAAGCTGCATTTCTATGGGAGTTATCGGGAGAAGATGCCACTAATAGCATGCAAATGTGATATGGGGAAGAAGAAGAATGCGTATGCAAAATTTTGCCTCGATTAATACATAAAAGCTGCTGATCCGGCTGTGCAACTGTCAATCTCATTAGGAACGTAACGGGAAATGTTGCCCTTCACTAATAGGGAAAAGTCTGATATGTATTTATCTTCGGATCTGCAAATGGAATTGACTCACAGACTCAACGATTGTACGTAGAGGAGTTTCCCACTTTGCTTTTGTCACTTACTTGTTCTTTGCTTGTTTTTGCCTCGCATAACAACATATCCAGTGTTGCCAGTGGGCTACTATTTTTTTTTTTTATTCAGATTTCTTGATTAGCAGTCAATTTGTTCAGTCGATATAAGTAAGCGTTCTATCTTAAATAAGAGAGGTAACCGCAAGGTTAAAGGCGAGGTCACATCAATCAAGGTCGCAAGCCACGTAGCGGACGGGGTTAAACTACAGGAAGATGCCTATCTGTTTCTGACTTCACACCACTAAAATTGTAAAGTTTTTTTCATCTTGATTAATAGTTGAAATGTCTCTGATAAGGCGAAGATAACTTCGTGGTGTCAAGTGCATCTGGACGCCCCTCTCGTTACCCCATTATTTTGCAATAAATGTGGTAAACAAAATTCAGTTCCATGAGTGACGAAAGATTTAGAAAATATGCGCAGATGGTATATATCCTGTCACGAGGCTAACGAGAAAGCATGGAATTACTAATAAAAAGGAACTGACATATCCTTAAAACAGTGAAGCTTCAACTGTAACCGCTTTCACAGGGTTTGGTTACCGCCGGGTCAAACTTCCACCAATAAATTTAAATAGAAATTTTCTCCTTATTTAAACGCGTTTTTAGCGAATAATTTCAGTCATAAATAATGGCAAAAGCAGGTATTAATTTTTACTGGTGGAAATTTACTTTGACAGTAGTCAGACCCTGCGTCTCCGACATATTGTGACAACCAAGACAACCTCCTGTCAGTGTGAGAAAAAATTGATTATAACACGTGTGCAAACTGACACCAGTAAAAACAAATAGAAATTTTAACCGTTGTTGCGAGAGAAATTTATCATGTAAACGGCCGCTAAAATAAGGCAGAATTTTCTAATGAAAATTTCCTCGTTGAAGTTTGCTTTCGCAATTATCAGAAAGTGGTTATCTAATGTAAAAAATCAGCCACCATCTTGTGACAACCTCCTCAGTTACTTCTCTCGCAGCTGACAGGCAATACACTGTATGTCTCCTCCACTTTATTCATAACTCCATTCGAGAAAGACGTCTTTTCGTTAGCCTCGATCCTGTCTTATATGACGTCACACTAAAAGCCCGCGTATGTGGATTATCACCCCGTCCACAAAATAGCGCAACTGTGTTAATTTACGCCCTATCCCATTATTAACCCTAGAACTACCGGAAAATTTACTCAAGTTTTATAAAAACATTCTACACCAGAATTTTTACTTAAAACCATTTAATTTGTTTATTTAACTTATTATTGTCTGATTTATACATTTAGTTTGTTTTGAAGAAATTTCTGGTTTGAATAAATATTTTGAATGTACATGTCGGGTCCATTGGACCCTTCTGGTAGACAGAGGGTTAAGTTTGTACGCTTACTTATATAGCTTTGAGCACTACTTTTTTGAAATTGTAAAATTCGCCTTATTTAATAATATATTAAGTAAAGCTAAAACAAGGGGAATTTTACCATTTCAAAAAAGTGGTGCCAATCAATAAATCTGAAAATTAAAAAAAAAAATAGCCCATTGGCAACACTGAATACCTCCTCTGGCTCCTCTAGCATCTTTGCGTTTTAATTCCGACCATACATTCTTTGATGAAAATTGTTTGTTTTGATGTGTGCTATAACCCCTAAAAGTTCTGACTATCTTTTATGAAATCCAGTATATTTTGTTTAAAAATTGCATGAAAATATGATTTTTACAGTTAAAAAATAGGCATTTTTTTGAAAGTCAACAAAAAATATTGAACGGGTAAGGGGTTAAAAAATTTATCATATCATACATTAGATTAATCTTAACACAATTATTCTAATTGGTAAATAAAAAATATGAGATATACATTTCCATTTGGTCGAAAAATGTCCGGACCAATTTCGAACCAGGGATCTGACGGCTGAAGCCACCAATGCTCTACCATCTGAGCTATCCCGGACGAATCTGGTAGATCTAATTCACCCAGCTAACCCTATTGATTATTCTGGTCTAATATCTGAATCAGCTCAACAGAATAAATCGCAGGTAATGAAACTCTAGAAAATACAGGATACGTAATTACACTAGATTAATTTTAACACAATCATTCATTTTGGTAAATAAATCATATGAGATGTAAATTTCTAACTCTGCGAAAAATGCCCGGATAAAGGATTTACAGTAGAAGCCCACTAATTCGAACTAATTGGGACCGGTGCCTGTTCGGATTACAAAAATTTCGGATTATCCGAAATTCCGATTAAAATAGAAAATACTAGAAAACAGGAATTCTGCTTTTTCAGAATTTAGTGTCGCCCCCGATGAAAAAAAATATATGTATATATAAATAGTACAAAACATATTTCAATTTTAAGACTTAAAGCACACACTTTTATTTTATGTAAAATTACTTCATTCGCATCCATTTAAGAATTCCACATTTACGATCCACTCTTAAACATCTACAGTAAAGCATGCATAGGATGTCATTATCGTAAAATAATACACAAATGCAGCAAACAGATGCCGTCATTAACCCCTTGGGGACGAGCGACACGTATACGTGCCGGGAATAGGCCTAAGGATCCTCGTTTATCCTCACCAGTAAAATTTTACTGTAAAATTTGCCTTATTTAATCCGAGCACTTTCCTGATTTGTATAGGCACAAACTTCTGTTTTTTAAAACCGGTAGCAAAGTAATAAACATTTCGTAAAAGGCTCCCGTCGCGAAGGGGTTAAAGAAACTCGAAAAAAAAAAGGGCTATCTAATGATTCATAGGCATTCATTTGTTTGTAAATATAGTTTATAAACTCCATAGCTCCATGTTTTAACAGAAATTTTTCGTTTATATTTTTTTCAAAATAGCACGTATTTTAACTATATTTTCTTTCGATTATTATGAGAAAATGGCAACAAAAAGATATAATTGCTATTTTTCAACTATTTTCTCTTTACTTTCTATATAAATGGAGTACTTGAGTTGCCAAAATTAAACAAATGGTGCTAAAAACTACAAAAAAAAAAAATTAATATTTCGAAAATAAATGCAAATACAGTTTTCAAACAAATTGCATTTAAAAGTACTTTTTTTTTTCAATACGACGGTATAAAAATTGAAAATGTGCGATGCTTAGAAATTAAAGAAATTGCTATAGAGCATTTAATCGTAAAATGATACATCTGGTTTGTTTATTGCTGGCTTCCTTAAGATAACGTTATTTTTTGGAGACAAAATAAACTGGGAGAAAGAAATAGCATACCGTACCGGGGGCTAAAAAAGATAAGTTCTAAAAATGTGCAAGTTATAAGTACTCAGTAGTAAAATAATCATCCTTTAATCCGGCATTCTAAAGTCCGGTATGCCGGAAAATCCGTCACGACTTTCGGAAAAAAATAGTAGTCCCTGTTTAATCACTCCTGATGTTTCTAATAATCCAATGAAACTTCAGAATAAGGAATTACGTAACAACCCATTACAAACGGTTCAAAATCTCGAATCTATAAATAGCTCAGCTACAATGTCGACGAGGAGGGAAGAAAAAAACATTTCTGTAGATAATTTGTGAAATCAAATTGCTGAAAGAAAAATAAATTTTTATCACCAGAATTAAATACTTCTTATATTTAAAAAAAAAGAATTTTATAGTGACTGGCAAACAAATTGATATTGGAGATTTTTTCAAGATGGCTTCTACGAGTAGGCCTACAGTGAACGTTTTCATTTTATATTCGTGTACATATGTTGTAATTTTACATTATTAAGTATTTTTTTAGTCTATTCAAGCTGTTTAAAGAATAAAAAACATACTTTACTGCCATTTATTGGTTTAATTCTAACTTCTACACGTTTTTCCCGGCATTCATCTTTTAATCCGGAAAATTTTGTAAGTTAATCTTTTCAGTTAATCTGTTCAAGTACAATTTTCAGAAATAAAATCGATTCGGATTAACCGGAATTTCGGATTAGCGAGGTTCTACTGTATTTACCAAATAGAAGAATTGTGTTAAAATTAATCTCGTGTAATTACGTATCAATTATTACACATTTTCTGGGTTTTCATTACCTGCGATTTATTCTGTTGAACTGATTTAGATATCAGACCATATGCTATAATCAATAAGTGTAGCTGAGTGAATTAGTTCCATTAGATTCGTCTGGGATAGTTCAGGTGGTAGAGCATTGGTGGCATCAGTCAATAGATGGCTGGTTCGAATCCTAGTACGGACATTTTTCGCCCAGATGGAAATTTACATCTCATATCATACATGCATTTAGCTAAAAGTAAACTATTAAAGAAAAAGTAAAAAATCACTGCAACCAGAAAATTAAACAGATAAAATAATTTAAATTAAATTTGGATATAGTTTTATTGGTTTTGTCACATCGAACACAAAATTCTAGGAATTTCGATCGTCCATATGACGATTGAAGATCAAAGCGATATAAGTAAGCGCAAGGTTAAAAGCGAGGTCACATCAATCAAGGTTATGCGCCACGTAGCGGATGGAGTGTGAACTACAGGTAGATATCCAACTGTTTTTTTACTGACACCACTAAAATTGTAAAGATTTTTTCACCTTGATTAATAACTGAAGTGCTACTGATAAGGGAAAGAAAACTTCGTGGTGAGAAGTGCGTCTAGATGCCCCTGTTGCTGCGCCATTATTTTGCAATAAATGTGGCAAACAAAACTCATTTCCATGAGTGACTGAAGATTTAGAAAATACACGCCACACTAAAAGCCCCCGTGTGTGAATTATCACTCCGTCCACAAGGTGGCACAACTGTGTTAATTTACGCCTGATTCCAGCATTAAGTTTGTTCGCTTACTTATAACGCTTTGATTGAAGATAGTTGCCGAACGAGCTATACGCCGGGTAGACTGATCATATTCAGAGCGTGCTCGACATTAGTTAAGCTTATTATCGCACACTAGCACCACTTTCCTCTCCTGCGCAGTGTTGCCAGTGGATTACTATTTTAAAATTCAGATTTCTTGATTAGCACCACTTTTTTGAAATTGTAATATTCGCCTTATATAATGACATATTAATTAAGGGAATTTAGTTAAATTCCTCTTGTTTTAACAAGGGGAATTTTACTATTTCAGAAAAGTGGTTCAAAATCAATAAATCTGAATTAAAAAAAAAAAAGTAGCCTGCTGGTAACACCACTCCAGCAATCGGTTCTAAAGACAGATGCGCATTGCAACGAAGCCAGCTACTGGTATTTCGTAGGATTTATGTCAACGTTTGAATAGGTGCTCTTACATCGGTTAATAAAGTTTTATGTATCAAGATTTAACGAAAATTTAAAATAAGCGAACAGGATCAACTATCATGTAAATTTTAAGGTGGGCTAAAAAAGATGTAATATTTTACTAGTACAAATGAATATTTTACGATAGATGATAGCTAGACATCAAATGCTAAGTCTTGCACAATCGGCCTCTAGAGAGCATTATTTTCAACTCGCTAAATTTCTTCAGTCATGTGCACCGGCTGATTATAAGGGCTTTCAGACACACCTCATAATATAACGAACAATTTCTTGTTCTTAAGCGGTATTCGACTTAATCCCTTGAGGGGCAAATTTAATTAACACTTTCACCAGAAACTTTTAATTAGGTTTTACTTATATAAGTTTCGGGGGGATAGTTAAAAAGCCGCTCATCCTAATTTTGAAACAAAATTTTTATAAATTTCCGTTGGGAATTGAACATTACACAAACGCAATTGCTTGCTCCTCGAAGGGTTAACCCTTTCAGGGGCAAGGTACTTCTATTAGTGAAATGAGTGAATGACAACGCAATTTACAAACAAATTTATTTCAAAATAATCAACAGCTTTTGTTCACGTACTTGATAAAAGGAAAATTTTAATTTTAATATTCTGGTGCAAATGTGGCAGTAAAGAATTAACATTAAGTGGTTTAAAAATGAACCACCGCCCTTGAAGGGGTTAAGTACTAAAAATGCCTCTTTTTGTATATTGTGGCATTAGACTATTAAGGGTTAATGGTTAACATAAAAGCATGCATCATATAATAATGATAGATGGAATAATACTTCATTATATTATAGAGAAAATCTATATTTTAGTTATCGCCATATATAGGTAGATGCAATATTTTATGTACTCCTTGGTATTTCCAATGAGTATAGCACCACTATTAACCCTCTCGCTGCGTAATTGTTTTATCAAATTTCCTTCAAAAATTGTGTTTTTAAGAATTTTTATTCTTTTGTCACCGGTTTTTCAAAACAAAAATTTTTGTCTAATTTAATCGGGAAAAGGTTCTGATTAAGTAAAGCAAAATTTACAATAAAAAAATAACTGATGAGAATAATGAAGGAGGGTTAATTAGACGTAAAAATGCATCCCTGAGAAAGTCTCGGGTTCCGCAAGGAGAGGGTTAATGATAAGACAATTTCTATTTAATTTTTAAGGAGTCTCAGGACTCTTAACACCTTAATTCAGACTCCTGTCATATTCACGGGCTGTGTCTTTTAATCAAATTGTTTGATTCCCACCAGTTTTATAAAATAGTGAAATTGGCAATATTTTAGTATCCCCCCCCCCCCCCTGTCATTAATATAAGGCGAATATTTCTTTTTCATAAAAGTGCTGCCAATAAGCAATTTGAATTTTTCAACCGTAATTTAATTCGAGCGTTAAGGGGTTAAAGCTTCAGAATTTTCGAAATTTTAAGTTTTTTAGATGTTGAACTCATTCCTTTTTTGAACATTTTGATATAATTGTTTCCTTGAAATTCCCATTAGAACAGAAATTATGGCTATTAGAAGTATACCCGCTCAATACCTGTAGTAGCGTTTCCTAAACTTTTAAGTCATTTTTTTCCAAATGAATTTTTGGGTGTAACGCGCATGATATCTCAAACATTTCTGAATATTTTTTCATGAAATTTTCAAAACCTACGTTTAATGTTAGTCTGTATAAACTGAACCTAAAATTTCCTTTTTATTGTTCATAAAAATATTTTTTAGGTGATTATACTGTTGAATTTTTTGAAATTTTGTATTAACTAATCTCAACTTTGTATTAAAAATACAAAAATTCTTTAAATATAAATTTATTTAGGTACAGGGTAATTAATATAATCTGAAGTATAATTAAGCTCAAAAAATTTCATTCTAGTTGCAAAATATATTTTGTAATCTTGAGCGTAAGCTGTTATACAAACTTTCCGCTCGACAAATGTCTGACAGTTTGGAGCGCCCTATAAATACTAATTATGCATCTCACAAAGTCTTAAATACATGAAATGAAAGAACATATATATTTTTTTTCATCTGAATAAAGATTCTGTTTTTAAATCCTATACATTTTAACCCTTTCAGGGGTAAGTTACTTACATTAGTAAAATACTGAAATGAATGATTGGCACCGGAATTTACAAACAAATTTATTTTAAAACAAGTAAAAGCTTTTCTTCACATACATAATAAATCGAAAATTTTCAAACAAAAATTCTGGTGTCGACGTCCCATTTAGGGATTAATATTAGATGGTCCAAAAATGAACCACCGCCCTTGAAGGGGTTAAGATATTAAATATTGAAAACTTAGGTGGTATATAATATATACCGGTGCCCCTCAAGGGGTTAAGAGTTCTAAGACCATTAAAACAAAGAATCCCTTATAAAAATAATTCACAAAGCTGTATAGAACTGTATAAAATTCTTTAAAAGTTGTATAGAATACTTTTTGTAAAGAAAACGTTTCTAAGGAATTCATAGACGTTCCGTAGTATTGGTCTTTTAAAATTTATGTGTACTAATTTACTTACGCCTACATATTAAAGATAAAAAATAATTAATTTTGATAATACATCAGTTTAATATAACAGTACTGCATTACATTTATTATGATATAATTCAACTCAATTCAACAGCTGATTTAAATTACGGTTAATTAGTTTGTTTATGATTCATTATTTTTTTAAAACGCCACCAACAAAATAAATAAGTAAATCAATAAAGCAATAAATTTTTTATTTTAACGGACTGTTTTTATATCTTTTAATCCAAATTTTTAAGTTAAAATTGGTTTTGGTTTTCTAATTCAGGCAGTCGGAGAATCAGCGTAAATTCTACACGGGGTTTCTTTAAAGAAAATGAAACAAATTCCTTTTTTTCCTGGTCGCTTGAAGAAGGTTTTATTAGAAAAATAATTCCGAAGCGCGCATTATTCATTAAACTTCTAAACTAAGTTTAGAATTTTGTTTTCAATTCCGGTAACTTTTAAGAGTTTAAACACTTTTGTGCCATTCTCAGGCAATTTTTAACTCTGATGACAAATTAAGAATGACGGTCAATAAATCCCTTGTCCAATTCTGTCAGGCAACTCTCGAAGAAATAGATAAATTAATGAAATTGACATTATTTGTTCCCGTCCAAAAAAAAAAAAAAAAAAGCATTTTTTTACTGAACTTCGAGAGGACTTGGAAATATAATCTATAAAAAATAAAACCATAAAATCAAAGCAAACGTCAATGTATTCATTTTTTAAACTCTGCAGTAATTAACTTACGTAATTAACTTTTGCTTTGATACTTAAATTTTTACATTTTTCTTAATGTGAAAAGTAAATTTTAGTGACATTAATTGTTACCTTTTTTCAGGAATTAAAATCTAGATTTAAACATGACCTACATTAAGAGACCACCTCTCGGAGCGACCAATTTTTATTGGAACGGAACATGGTCGCTTTATGGAGGTTTTACTGTAGTATAATAAGAGTTTAGAAACTGTCAATGGCAATACCAAGTTGAAAGCACCGTTGAGGATCGATCACCGAAGTAGAAGGTGCATCGAAGGTTAGTACTTGGAAGGGTACCCACCAGCTGCATATTGCTGGCCAAATTCGAATATTTTTATAGAAACTCTACAGGTTGATTCTAAATTCATGGTACAAACTTTAAGAGTTGGTACAGGGTACTGTACCAATTATTTATTGTATAGGAATGTGTTGGCGCAAGTGACATGTTGAGCTACAAACACCAGAGGCGGAATTTGGCCCTCGTTTTATATTTCAGAATTTCTCATCTATACCAGAAAATTCCTATACTATTCTTTTTTTTTATTTTTAGACAGATATTTAATAATTACATAAAGAAAAAAATCTTCTTGAAAATGTCCGGTATGAAATCGAAAATTTTGAATAATAATACAAAAAAATCTGTCCGGTATGAAATCGAAATTTTTGAATAATAATAAAAAAAAATCTGTCCGGTATGAAATCGAAAGTTTTGAATAATAATAAAAAAAAACTCTTTTTTCCTAAAAAAAAATCCATTTCTTTTCATGTTTTTCCTGTATTTGACAAATCTTCCAGTTTTGTGTTTTTTTTATTCAAAAATTTCGATTTCATACCGGAAATTTCAAGGAAGAATTTTTTTTTTTGGTCTAATCACGAAATGTCTCCCTCTCTCTTTTAAATAAAGATAAGAATATTATACGACATTTCTGGTATGAATGAGAACTTTTAAAATAAAAAAACGACCAAATTGGCTCCCTAGTGTTTGAACCGCAACGTGTCACTTGCGCCCATACATACCTATACAGTAACCGATTGTTGTTACTGTGTCCTATACCAACCCTTAAAGTTTGTACCACGAATTTAGAATCACCCTGCATATTATTTCTAGAAATTTTTTTAGAAGCTCTACAAACATTTCAATTGAACTTCCACAGATATTTCTATAGCTTTTAGTTAACCCTTTATCTACTGACAGGACTTATAAGTACCACTCACTTTAAAGTTTCATTCCATAGTAAATATTACTAATATTCTAATGGTACTTTGAAAAAACACTCTTTTAACTCCACTTTATCCAAATACATGGCAGCAGTAGTTCTAGGTTTGTTATTTTAGAGAGGAACGAGGCTATCTTTGAAGCAGTCGATATTTTTTGTGCCGAAATTTTGTACAGATTGCCACGCTTGTCTTTTCATTGCTGGAAACACAGTAAAGGATATAAGATATCTGTTGGATTTTTTTATGTGTTCATTATGATCTTAGAATACAGTTTGACTAGTTATTTTAGGTGAACGGTGTATGTATTTGATTTAACAGTTGAATTACTCGGTGTTACTTATAAGTACCGATAGTACACTGGGTGTTGGAGAAAAACTTCTTGTTCACTTTTCGTCTGTGTAGTTATCCTTCGATTTCGCCTGCTTTAACACCTTAATTCTCGCTCCCGTCATATTCTCGGGCTGTGTCTTTAACTCAAATTGTTTGATTCCCACCAGTTTTATAAAATGGTGAAATTGGCTATATTTTAGTATCGTTTTTCCTGTCATTAAATAAGGCGGATATTTCTTTGTCATAAAAGTGGTGCCAATAAGCAATTTGAATTTTTCAACCGTAATTTAATTCGAACGTTAAGGGGTTAAAAAGTAAGTACTAAAATGTAGTGTAGTAATGATTTCCCTGGCATTTCATTTCTGTTTCATTGTTATTTTTAATAGAAAATCGAAAAAGTTGAGGCACCGTCTAGTTTTTGCTATGCTAGAAATGACATGTGTAAATTCATATATTGCATATGTGAAGATGCGTGAGAACATCTTGTCCTTGGAAATTAGCAATCGCATAACTAAAGGACTGCTAACAAGAACGAAACCTAAAAATAGTTTTTTTAGACCTTTCAGGGGCAAAGCATTTTCAATTCTAAAGTGCCGAAATTTGGCAAGCGATTTTGGCAAACGGTTTGGCACCAGAATTTGCCGAACGATTTGCTTGCGAATAATAAAAAGTCCTTTATTTTACATACTTAATAAGTCGAAAATATTTTCTGGTGCCAATTGAAATACCATGTTGGTTTTCTGTTACAATATTTTAGTCATAGTGTACTGATGGTACTTCAAAGTAGCCCTTTAATTAATTACCTCTAAATAATTACATTTCTCACGGGTGAGTATTTTTTTATGTTTATCCTTTAATTTTCATTGTAGTAACTGAAAAAAAAAAATCAGGAAAAATTTGCAGCAGATCATAATGCAGTAGGTAAAGGGTTAAACAAAAAGGGGCCATAATAATTCTATCGGATTCTGTAATACTTTTTCTCTAATTTTTTTTACAGAATTCTATAGAAAATATTTGCAAGGGATTCGTATTCGGCACGTTTATTCACGGAATTTTCACTATTTTTCTGCAGTGAAATTTGTGGTAGAAACGTACTCGGCCTGTAGATGTAACCATAAAATCTGTTGCACATCTACGATTATGACAAATTTCGCAAAATTGTGGATTTTCCTCGCATCAATGTAGTGCGTTTAAAGTAAATGTGGATAATAATAGAGTGTCACAAAAACATATTGTTACAGAATCTGACTAACGCCATTGCAAATTTCCATCATGTTCGATAAATAATTTTTACATTATTTAATCTCGGAATTTGTACGATAGTTTTCGATTTATTGAATCACAGAATTCCGCGATTAAATAAGTTAAAAATTGTATTTCTAAAATGTTTTGGAAGTTTGCTTAGGCAGAATCAAGCTCTGCACTGTTGCGCCAAACCACTCTTAATTTAAAACTCAGGTAGCACAAAATACTTAGATCTTTAGATACTCGTATCTTTAGATGCTTATGTATTTGTAGAACCCATAGATCCTTAGAATCCTTAGATACCTTTGGTATTCCTTTTTTAACCTTAAAAACTCTGTTACAGTGTTTTTCCAAGATTTTATTTCTCTGTGTCTCTGGCGTAGCCAGGAAGAGGGTCCAATTGTTCGCGATACCAGTAATTTCGTAAAGTTATTTTCGCCTCGTTTAATCGCTGACTATTCTGTGATTAAGTAAGTATATTTTTAAATAGTTGTATTAACAGTATTCGTATCCCAACCCTGAAAACACCACTGTTCTGTGTGAGCAGGACTGATGTAATTTTTTTTGAATTAGTTGTGTCAACACCATTTGGAATCCACCCCTGACTACACCACGATTGACATACATAAAAAATATTTTATTTTTTACTTAACATACAATATTTACTTTTTAGAACAAAGCTAAATATTACAAACTGCTGTGTAGGTAAATTTCTAATGTCGATATCCGCTGTATATTTTTCCTTAAAAACCGTCAATAAATAACATGTAATGTCTGCTCTGAAATATTGCTTTAAATAATATTTCGTGCTATTCGCAAAAATAAATTCGAAATATTTCATCTGAAAACAGATATATTTTCCCTCTAGCTATTCAGCTATTTATTTGCCAGTAGACAAAATAACAGGTTTTATTTGGGATGCATTAAAGCAGGCAGTTTTCCTTTTGAAAATAAAACATATTTTATCTCAATCGATTTCAAAAAAAATGTTTCCTTATGTAAAGTAACTCATAGATTGCTTTTGGAAAAATTTCTTATGTAGCATTATATTTTGTTAGGAGTATTATACTTTTGAAAAATCTAAAAGTAATGTAAACTTTTAGGTTTATGAGTTTCAATTTGTTTATTTCTTCAAGATAGCTGAGAATTTAAAAGAAATACAAAGATACTCTAACAACGTACTTCTTTGTCGGAAACTATTGGATCGTTCGGAAAGTCCTTTCTGTTTGCGAAAATTAATTCGTACCGGAAAATTCTGCCATTTAATTATTATACTCTAATTCCGATATCTAATGTCTACAATGGAATTATGAATAAAGTGGAGGAGACGTATAGTGTACTGTTTACCAGTTGCGAGTGAAGTAACTCAGGAGGTTGTCACAAGATGGCGACTGCTTTTTTTGAAAAATCGGATCTTCAGTTTCTGATTACCACCAGGGCAAACAACACACCAGTAAAATTGAATGGAAAATTTCATCTTAATTAAGCGTCTTATTCATGGAAAATTTTCTCAAAACTGTCGTAAAATTTCTATTTGTTTTTACTGGTGTCAGTATGCCTTGTAAAATTGCCAGTTTGTCCACCTGGTTGTTACAATATGGCGGAAACGAAGGGCCTAAATAACGCCAAAATAAACTCCTACCAGTAAAAATGAAAACCTGTTTCTGCTATTAATTATGACAGAAATTTTGTAATAAGAATGCGTTTAAATAAGCTAAAAATTTCTATATAAATCTACTGGTGCAAGTTTCCACTGGTGGTAAACAAATCTTCCGACAGCGGTTACAGTTGAAGCTTCACTATTTTAAGGATATATCAATTCTTTTTTAATAATATTTATTTACGTTCCATGATGTCTACATTTTCGGAATTAAAGTATAAATTCCGATATCTGATGTCTAATCTTCAATTACGATCTTATGATCACTATACCGTTACTTGCTAACAATGGGAAAAAAATGTATGGACCCTGAAAAGTGCCTTTTTTGTTTTTCTGTGATATAACATCTGTCACACTCTTTGCAGACCTACCCTTACCAGCTTTGTCCGACAGCTTGTTCGCTTATCTTTCTTAACTGTACTTATATATTCTTAAACTTAACTTATTTACTTTTACTTTACTAATTAATTTATTTCTTAATTCTAAACCAGAAAGGTTTCTTACTTTTTAACTTTATAATATCACTTTTCTTTAACCCTAGAACTACCGGAAATTTTTCTCAAGTTTTATAAAAACATTCTACACCAGAATTTTTACTTAAAACTATTTAATTTGTTTATTTAACTTATTATTATCTGATTTATACATTTAGTTTGTTTTGAAGAAATTTCTGGTTTGAATAAATATTTTGAATGTACATGTCGGGTCCATTGGACCCTTCTGGTAGACAGAGGGTTAAAAGTAATTTTTCATTTTTCTATTTTTATTTTTAATAAAATTTTATAGTAGTATTTTACTACAGTTAGACTTTATATCCCAATGGCTCATTCATTTTAACCCCTTAATTCTCGCTCCCGTCAATATAAAAAGAAGTCAAAATTTAATCTATATTTATTATTTCAAATATTATTTGATAAAATTAGTGTGATGATGATAAATAAAGATCTAAGATGTGAAAAATGAAGGTCTTATTCGCATTAATTTGTAGAGCGTAAAACAAACATTAAGCATTTCGCAGGATGGCTTTTCTACAAATTATAATATATTCTATAACATCTTTATTTTTCGGCTTTAAAATAAAATAATTGCATATTTGATTCAGAAGCCTTATAATTATTCAATTTCTGTAATAAAAGAAATAGGTACTTTTTTGTTGGTTTTTCCAAATATTAAGCGACCGTGAACGGTTTAAGACAATCATCAATAGACTGGGCGTATAGTTGCAGACAACTCGGAAGCCCCTCAAAGTGCAAACACCGTTAATCCACTGTTTTCATCTTCAAACTGATCTCCTCCAACCTCTCGATTCGGATACCGTACACTGTTCTCATGACACAGTTATCTAACTTCTTTTGGAGATTTATTGATGGAAAAATAAACTGCGTTCTTTGACATTATTCTGAACTCCGTTCAAGTCTCCGATTAACCTTTAACATGACTGACAACAGTGCTGCACATGACGTCTTTCAAAAGTCTTTTGAGGTGTCTTACTAGCATATAGATTATTTAAACTCTCACTACTAGCGCTTTTTTAACACTTTTCACTCGAAGGTGAATTTTACTCACGACTAGTAATGCCAGGTGTTCCACATTAATCAGTGCTCCAAATGTTCTAGACACCAGTATTTTAAAGTAATATTCTTCGCCTTATCTAATCGTCGAATTATCTGAGATTAGATAAGGCAAAGAAAATTACTTTAAAATACTGGTGTCTAGAACATTTGGAGCTTCGATTTACGCGAAAAATCTGTTAGAAAATGCTATCTTTACATACAAAAATCAAGTTGAGTTAAATAAGAGAGTCTAATAAAAAGCATCCATTTCATTATACATTAACCCTCTGTCTACCAGAAGGGTCCAATGGACCCGACATGTACATTCAAAATATTTATTCAAACCAGAAATTTCTTCAAAACAAACTAAATGTATAAATCAGACAATAATAAGTTAAATAAACAAATTAAATAGTTTTAAGTAAAAATTCTGGTGTAGAATGTTTTTATAAAACTTGAGTAAAATTTCCGGTAGTTCTAGGGTTAAACAGATGCATTTTTTCTACAGCTGCTTTAAAATGACGTCCTTTTCTCAGACATTTTCTTTCCACTAGCTCCAAAATTAGGAGCCAGATTTTGGACTTTATCACTTCGGTTTGTCGGTCCGACTGTCCAAACTCTAACTCTCGTAAATATATTTGGATTGTCCTGAATTTTTGGTATGTTATTGATGCTTACTATAGCAAAATCGGTATTGAAAATGACACGTGCAGCATTGCTAGTTCATTTACATGAATGGTCAAAAATATTCCGTTACATTACGGTCAACGGGAAAAAATCGTTTCAGGTTCACTTTAATGATCTTAGACAATTTCTCGAACGTAATGAAATTGATAAAAATTTATGTACTGCACTTAATTATGCATACTGTATAATATGGTATGTAAATCATTTACTGGTCAGGGTCACACAAAAGAATCCCGAAACATAGTGGTCTACGGGGGAAAAAACTGTTTGCAGTGTATTTTATTTCTGTTACACTATTTGAAATATAATAAAATTAATATACATTAGTGAGGGGTACTACAAGATACGTGTTGTGAATAGTATTTATCGTTCATTTACAGGGACACGCAAAAGATTAGGATACAGTACTGTAACTGAAGTACTGTCTATGACCTGTAACTGTTAAAAAAGAAATTTCATTTTTGATATACGTGTTTAACTAAATTTTTACTTACAATGTGGCTTGTACAAATGCTACATATCGTATACAGAGTTTCACAAACGATTTAGTAAGCACTGCGGATTATCAGCAGAATGGCTTAACGATGACTTCGAATTTAAATATGCACGTTCAACAGGGTTCGTACGCATAAAAGATTCAGGGGATTTTAATTGTTTTAGTACCAGAAATTTCGTAAATTACTGGTCGCTATATCTAAATATATATATATATATATTTTTTTTATTAAATAAGGCAAATGTTTCATTACAAAGTTTCTGGTAAAAAAACCTTACAAAGCCTTGAAGCGTAGGAACGCTGTTCCAGTAGAACTATATTTAGTATACCAACAGATGTTTGTATAACATAAATAAAATCATATACAGGGCTACGCAAAGAACTGGATACACAACCTCCTACGGATGATAATTATGAAAGTGAATGTTACGGCTATTATGCATATTGTTATTAAACTAATCTTAGCACATTATGTAAAATGTGCACGAATTGTAGATTAACAACAGGGCTGCACAAAATAATCGGACAAATTTTCCGGTTTAGATTTTAATTGCTGAAATCTGGTTTTCAAATGTATTAAGCGTTTTCTAAAATGTTTAGTTAGATTTATTTTTTTTATTATTAAAAAGAGAAGTTTCAGTAAAGAATTCTGGAAGTGTTAGAAAGTGTTTCATAATCTATGCTTGAAGCATGATTTTCTTTCTCATTAAATGATGACTGAGGTTATTTAGAAAACTGCAACATTTTATTATAATTGCATTAATCAGTGCAATTTTCAAGACGAATTTTTGGTAAATGTCCATTTAACTACATTTCAAATGCGATTTACATTTTATTATAAGCAAGATCATAACATTAACCTTAAAAGTTGTTTTCAAAAAGTAGAATACAATTAGTTTTTTAGCCGCCGGTACGGTATGCTATTTCTTTCTCCCAGTTTATTTTGTGTCGTCTCCAGAAAATAACGTTACCTTATAGAAGCCAGCAATAAACAAAGCAGATGTATCATTGTACGATTAAATCCTCTATAGCAATTTTTTTAATTTCTAAGCATCGCACATTTTCAATTTTTAAATTGTCGTATTGGAAAAAAAGTACTTTTAAATGCAATTTGTTTGAAAACTGTATCTCCATTTATTTTTGAAACATTAATTTTTTTGTAATTTTTAGCACCATTTGTTTAATTTTGGCAACTCAAGTACTCCATTTATGTAGAAAGTAAAGGGAAAATAGTCGGAAAATAGCAATTATATCTTTTTGTTGCCATTTTCTCATAACAACCGAAAGAAAATACAATTAAAATACTTGCTATTTTTTAAAAAAATATAAAAGAATAATTTCTGTTAAAAAATGGAGCTATTATAAACTATATTTAATGTTAAGTATCTATATTAATGCGAAAAACAAATGAAGGCCTATGAATAATTAGATAGCCATTTTTTTCGTCGAGTTTCTTGAATGACGGTATCTTTTTGCTGCATTTGTGTATTATTTTGCGATAGTGACATCCTATGCATGCTTTACTGTATATGCAGGGCTCGCACCGTTCCTAAAATTTTCGCACTTTCTTACCAGCATTTTAAATAAGAATTCTTCGTGGCACATTCCTTTAACATCTATAATAGAACTATATAGCAAAGATTATCGTTTTTATTTAGTGGTAGCAAAGTACGAAAATTTGAGGAACGGTGCGAGCCCTGGTATATGTTTAAAAGTGGATCGTAAATATGGAATTCTTAAGCGGATGCGAATGACGTCATTTTACATAAAATAAAAATGTGTGCTTTAAGTCTTGAAATTGAAATATGTTTTGTACTATTTATATGTACATATATTTTTTTTCATCGGGGCCGACACTAAATTCTGAAAAAAGCAGAATTCTTGTTTTCTAGTTTTAATTTTTTTTCTTCCAAAATTGAAAGATTTTATGCAACATATAGTTTTATCACTTGACAAATCGAAAATATTTTCTTTCCTTTAAAAAGTTCACATGAATAAATAATAATGTAAAAAAATAACTTTTAAGGCATATATATTTTTTAAGAAAAAAAATATATCCTTTGTCAGGTATCCTTAACGCAGTAAAAAAAAATTTGCATTCATCCACAACTGCGAGTAACCGATAGACTTGTTTAATTACACAATATATAATAAAGAATATCAGATAAAAGAATGTGTTTTTTTCTACCTTCTTTTTGTTTGAAAACAAAATTCTTTCTCAATGAGTTTCGCAGAAAAATGTAAGGAATTTTTTTCGAAAAAAAATCTTTAGCTCTAAAGTGTTGTTAGTTTTTTAGCAAAATAATTAATTAATGTTTACACAATTTGTTTTAGGATTTTTAAGCGGTAATTTAAACTTATTTATTGTCTTAACTAAGATCTAAAAAAAAATCCAGTTTCAATTTTCGTTTAGTTTTTTCTTTTAAGTTTAATCAATAAAGAAGACTAAGAACGATGTATAAGTAAAAATATTTTTATTTTTGACATATTGATACTGTTAGTGACATTTAATTGCTTGAAATGTTTAATGCTTACAATAGAATTCAAATTGATTTCATGTCATTTTGTGACTTTATAAAAACTAGGGGATACAACCCAGTCTTTCGGGATCCAGATTATAGGTGAAATTTTTTTTTTACTGAAAAGTCTAACAGTTTTTTACATTTAATATAATTTTTTATTACCTGCTAACAACATTAAAACTATTTTATATGAAAAATATTAAAATAAAGTTTTGAAACTTATTTAAAAAATTATTTCATACTGGCTGCAAGCGAGGAGAAAATTGCCGAAGATATAACCAAAGATTTCGCTACACACAGCAGCCTTCTTGATTTCGATCATTTCAATGGTTTAAGCGCGTAATCCGGATTAACCCTTTGGGGGACAAGCAATTGTGTTTCTGTAATGTTGAATTTCCACTGGAAACTTGGGAAATTTTTATTTCAAAATAAGGTAAAGCAATTTTTCTACTTTTTTTTTCTTTACCAATGTTATAAAAGTAAAACTTTATTAAAAGTTTCTGGTGCGAATCTTAATTAAAACTAGATGCAATATGAGGGATTCACAAACATAGTAGACCAAGCCCACTTTAAAAAAATGAGATAATCCATGTAGAAGGTATAGTAAACTGTGTTTTGCCTACTGCCGTAGTCACCAAGTCTATAGTTCACATACTTTCTCATAAATCGCATATGTGTACAGAGTTGGTGAAGTAGTACAAGAAACCTTCACAACCATACTGAATCAAGTCCATTCATCCGAGCACTACTCTTTCATCTGTGGTCCATACTTGTCTAAATCTTGCCTTATTGCTATCAAAAAATTTTGTAGTTTAAATAAATAACAATTTAAAAAAAAAATCAAGAAAAATAAACATTCATGCATCGTCAGATGGATAAACTATGAATGGAAAGCAATATTGTTTTTGATGACTCTCCCTCTCCCCTCTCGTTAAACGAACGGTAAACATACAGACAGCGTTTTATTTCTTACAAAAACTACTACAAGGAAAAAACATCTAATCACATAGTTGGATCTTCGGCCTAGAGAGGAATGTACGAAAAAGAATAAGACCTCTAAGATGAAGAGACACTTTATTACAAAGCCTTCAGCACAAAGATTAATTTACTTTTCAAGCCGACAAGTACAGATACATGTAAATTATGTGATGACATATCAATCAAGCTTTCGACAGAAAAGGATGAAAGCAACTAGAAAAAGTATTGAAACCGAACGAGAGTTCCGCTTGTGAAAAGCTAAACAGGCTAGAGAGAAAATGAAAACTGATAAAATTAAAGCCCGAGATGAAAGTGGAAGTTAACTCCTGCTGTAGTCAGACCCTGCGTTTCCGTTTTTTGTATTCAGCAATTTTGGGTGACAACCTAAACAACCTCCTGTTAATGTGAGGGAAAGAGATTACAATATCCGATATAACATCCACCGGTAAAAAACAAAAGAATTTTTTTACCCTATTTCTGAGAGCATTTTTGCAGGAATAAGTAGCTAAAGTAAGGTGAAATTTTCTATTCAAAATTTACTGGTGCAAGTTTGCTTTGCGGTAATCAGAAACTGTTGATCCGATGTAAAAGTTAACCGCCATCTTATGACAAAGTCGTCAATTACTTCACACACAACGGGTAATGGAGTTATAAATAAACAGGAGGAGACATATAGTGTACTGCCTACCAGTTGCGAGTGAAGTAACTGAGGAGGTTGTCACAAGATGGCGGCTGCTTTTTTTTAATCCGATTTTCAGTTTCTGATTACCGGCAGGGAAAACGTCACACAAGTAAAAATGAATAGAAAATTTCGTCTTAATTAAGCGTCTTATTCATGGAAAATTTTCTCAAAAGTGTCGTAAAAATTTCTATTCGTTTTTACTGGGGTCAGTATGCCTTGTAAATCTGTCAGTTTGTTTCCTTGGTTGTCACAATATGGTGGAAACGAACGACCTAGCTACCGCCAAAGTAAACTCCTATCAGTAAAAATGAAAACCTGTTTCTACCATTATTTATGACTGAAATTTCGTAATAATAAGGCGTTTAAATAAGTTGAAAGTCTCTATACAAATCTACTGGTGGAAGTTTTCACCGACGATAAACAACTTCTGTGATAGCGGTTACAGAGAAGCTTCAATATTTTAAGGATATGTCAGTTCCTTTTTATTAATAGTTCCATGCAACGGGTAGACTTTACAGTATATGTTTCCTCCTCTTTATTCATAACTTCATTCATGTATGTAGCTGCAACACACAATTTTAATTTCTTCATGACGAGCTCGCTTTAACGAAATTTCTAATCTTTTACCACCAATTTTTCAAAGAGGAAATTTTTGATTAATATAATGGCAGAAATTATGTGGTTATATCAGGCAAAATTTTCCATTAAAAATTTCTGGTATGAATAAATGATTCTGAGCACTCTATATGGCACATATATGTGTCTCTCGTCGAGATGGTGTTACAAAAAATAAAGGTTCAAAGAAAATAAATTCTGAAAGTATGGCAAATTAACCCCTTAATTCTCGCTCCCGAGATATTCTCGGGCTGTGTCTTTTTCTCAAATTGTTTGATTCCCACCAGTTTTATAAAATAGTGAAATTGGCTATATTTTAGTATCGTTTTAGCTGTCATTAAATAAGGTGAATATTTCTTTTTCATAAAAGTGGTGCCAATAAGCAATTTGAATTATTCAACTGTAATTTAATTCGAGTGTTAAGGGGTTAAGATGCCATTGTTGATGTAATCGGCTATGCCGATATTTAGTATAGGTCAGGCTTCCCCAAAGACACTGCAAAAGAACGGGACAATCAGGATATATGGAATACAAGCAACCTGCTGATGAAAATAATACAAAGGTAAATCAAGGGAATTGTTGTAATCAATAGCAGGTGGATGATGTTGTGCCAGTGAAGTTTAGTGTTAAGCAATATCCAGGGAAGATGATTAACATCAACGGCCAAGACTATGTATCCATTTTGAAGGTGGACAAACATCGAAGACACAATCTGGCAGGAAAGTCGCAAAATTTTCGTAAATTTCAATCGCCTGTTCAACTTGCTGATCGGTCTACTTTCTTTGCGGACATGAAATATTAGCGATTCCCGTCGTCGTAGCTTAATTTCGTACTGTCCATAAAAGATAAGTAATTGCTAACTATTATGATGTTCCTTTTCTACATAAACATATTATACTTAAACATAGCTATGCAGGCCGCAAATAGTGTTGCCAGATGTGGCGTTTTTTTATTCACCAATTTCGGGTTCCCACCAGAAAACCTTTTCTTTATTTTATGCACGAAGTTTTTAAAATCATTATAACAGCTTGTTAATCGGTCTGCAATCCTCTAACATTAGCGATTTCCTTCTTTTTAGTTGGTTTTCGTACTTTCTGTGAAACAATAGTAATTCTTATTTGTTGGTTCGATCGGAAAGTCGTGTCATGTTGGGAAAATCAATTCGTACCGGAAAATTCTATCATTTAATTATTAGACATTGATTCTGATATCTAGCGGCTAACAGTCACCGCCCAGTAATTGTTAGGCACTAGATATCGGTATAAATGTCTAATAATTTAATGATATAATTTTATGGTACGAATTGATTTTTCATTTAATTATTAGACATTGATTCCGATATCTAGCGGCTAACAGTCACCGGCCAGTAATTGTTAGGCACTAGATATCGGAATAAATGTCTAACAATTTAATGATATAATTTTATGGTACGAATTGATTTTCCCAACACGACACGACTTTCCGATCGACCCAATATTACAATGTTCGTTTTTTACATAAACATATTAGCACTATACAGGTACTGTGTTGCCAGTGGACATTTTTTTAAAATCCAGGTTTCTTGATTGGCACTAATTTTTTGAAATAGTAAAATTCGCCTTATTTAGTACATTGACATATTAATTAAGGCAAAAACAAGGGGAAATTTACCATTTCAAAAATGTGATTCCATTCAAGAAATCTGAATTAAAAAAAGGAGCTCACTAGCAACATTGTACAGGTCAAAAACAGTGTTGCCAAATTGGGCCGTTTTTGTTTTTTAAATTCAGAAATTTTGAGTTCACACCAGAAAATATTACTTTTATTTTATTGTCGAAATATCTATCCTTTTAATAACCTAAGATAATTATTCAAACTTTCCGGGGAGAATTTAGAATTTCTTATCTTTAAATTTATAAAAGACGCAAAAATGCGTCAGCTGGCAGTATACTGAGTAATATCGACTTCTATTTGATTTTATTTGATTTTGTATTAAAATATGTATTTTGAAGTGGCCGACTTACTTTATGGCACAGACAGTATGCCAACTTATTCTATGCATTAAACTAATTTACTCACATCTGAGGTAAGTTGGTATTGTTGGAAAACTCTTTAACGGGATTTGACGAGTATAACATACTATTTTAAGAGAATAATTCTTGATTATTTAGTTGCAAGGGGTTCGCCATTAACAACAGCATTTTATTGCATTTGGTTTGTAAATGAATGTATAAGTAAAAAAAAAATAGAAAAATCCTAAACCAAACACTATTATTAACTAGTTATGATCTCACCCATTTCTTTTTTTATCTCTATACATCTCTTTAACATCTATTACGTTTACTTTGAAACTTAAATTGAAATCACACTTCGCTATTGCGAACTACTTGCATATTGAGTAATATGTTAAGAAGGTCAAGAATATCGCTAATTTTTCCAGAATGTTAATTTAGTTAAAGCAGCACTGCAATTTACTTAATGCGTTTGCATAATTCTCAGACGGAGGATATCAACATTAATTTGTATTGAACTAACATGTCCGAGTAATACTCATTTATTGAAAACTGCCATATAATCAGTGTCGCCGCATCTTGCGGATTTTTTTAAACCCTTTGAGCTCTGATGGGTGAATTTTCTCCCACTTAATTTTAATCTCCAAATGTCACATTGACACCGGAATATTAAACCATATATATTTGAAAACAGATTAATGCATTTTTTTCGCGTATCTTATAAGCCGAATCTATTGTTTAAAAAGTACTGGTGCCAATGTGACATTTGCGCATTTTGAAGAAATTTACCCCAGAGCTATAAGGGTTACTTCCAAACCACGGTAAATTTTCCTGGTCATCGCGGACAGGCACACAGACATATATACATATTTCTTTTATTAGTATAGATCTATAGAACATAAATAGACACACAGACACATATACATATTTTTTTTATTAGTATAGTTCTATAGAAGATAAATAGACACAATTTTATATCTTTTGTTTAAGACTGGTTAATTTGTGCTTCATGGAATGATTGTAGAGCATTTCGTAAGACATTCAATTGCATACTACAATCACATTGCTGTGTTTATAACTGAAGCTGCTCAATGAATGCAGCAGACCCCCTAGTTCTCCTTATAAAAAACTTGAATGAGAACTTTGCGGTTTTAACCTTTTCTCTGCGTAATTGTTTTACAAAAATAGCTTCAAAAATTGCGTATTTAACTCCTTCGCGACGAGCGTCTTTTAAGAATTTTTATTCTTTTGCCATCGGTTTTTCAAAACAAAAGTTTTCGTCTGATTCAATCGGGAAATTTCTCCGATTAGATAAGGCAAAATTTAGAATAAAAAAATAACTGGTGGGAATGATCAAGGAGAGTTAATTAGACGGAAAAATGCTTCCCCGATGAAATCACGGGTTGCGCAAATTTTGCTACTTTTACGTTGCCCGAGAAACTCTCCAGTTGCGCAGCGAGAGTGTTAACGACAGGACAAACATCAAAAATTTTTTTATTTTAGTATGCTCACCTTTAGTATATGCTTTAGTATATATGTATGTTAAGCCAAGAATTCTACTTAAAAAAATCGGTGCTAAAATACTCGTAGAAAATTGCTCCTGTTTCAATTGGGCCCTGTTAATCTTAACTCCCAAGGAACGTAAAATAAAATTCCCCTTAAGGCATATTTATCATTGTTTATTCTTCTGTATACTATGTTCTCTATACGACTCCTTACGATCTATTACATTTACTTTGAAACTCAAACTGAATAGCATACTAGGCCGTTACAAACTAATTATATATTCGGTAACATGTACATGTAAATGCAAGAATGTCATTACTCTTCCATAATGTTGATTTAGTTAAATCGGTATTGTCATAAACTAAATGTGTTTGCATACTCTAACAAAGTTTCAGATAGAATGAATCATCAATAAATAGTCCTGATTTAAACTTGTTCTGTAATGTGAGAAATTGAAAGTGGAATTCATTTTTCGTAAATACTATGCGTATAATTTTATAACATTTTATCCATTTTAATGATCATGCTACACACATAAAGGTTGATAAAAAGGCATAGCTGCCAACTTTTACAATCTTTCATATCCAATCTCGAATTCAATTATTTAAAGTAATTTTTACTTTATATAATCATAAATTTCGGCGATTAACCTTCTAATGCTCATGGTAACCATCGCTGCATATATGCTACCATCGCTGTTTCCAATTTAGTAGATTTTTTAATTAAGATATCCAAAATTCATACCAGAAATTTAAATCAGCAATATTTGCTTTATTTAATAACAGACATTCCACGATAAATAAAGTAAAATTTATTATTGAAATTTTCTGGTATGAATTCGGATTTTCTGAATTTCTAGAACATATTCTACCATAGGAATTAGAGGTTTAAATAAGAGAAAAAGTTCTATTACAATTTAGTTGAAAGGTAAAAGCGTAAACATTAGCAGCTATAGAAACGAACAAAGGAAATACAATTTCCATAATTCGAAAAGTATGTATAATAATACAATGTGGTTCTTATTAAAATATACATCAGAAAATATATGGGATTTTTTTAATAATGAAAAATTTAATGTCAGAATAGTTACATTTCCCACGAAGATGTGCAGTTTTATTTAAGTCAACATTTTGGACTATGGCGCAGCAACACACATTTCACAACCAAACTAAGATTACACATACAGTACAACGCCGTTTTTTACGCTCATGGAATTCGCGTTTTCAAGCAAATTACACTTTTTCTTTACCCACCTTGAAATGCATAATCAGGCAGGAATAACCACAGGGGCAAAAGTACCGTCAGTATTTTAATATAAAAATTTTCGCCTTATTTAAATGTAGAATTTTTTTTTTTAAATAACCCCTTAACGATCGCTTAATATTTGGAAAAACCATTAAAAAGTACTTATTTTTTATTACAGAAATTGAATACTTATGAGGTTTTAAATAAAATATGCAATTATTTTTTCTTTAGGGCGAAAAATAAGTTGTTCTAGAACAAATTCACATTTTTAGAAAAGCCATCATGCAAGAATTCTGTGTTTTAATGTTTGTTTCACACCATAGAAATTAATTCGAATAAAACCTTTCTATTTCACACCTTAGATCTTTATTTATTAATATCACACAAATTTTTACGAATAATTTTTGAAATAATATATATATGCATTAAATTTTGATTATTAATAACATTTTTAAGTGTGATATATTTCGAAACACACAATAAAAAGTCCAGCATCACAATCAGCGCCAAAAACCAAACCCAAGCTGTAATATTCAAAGACTTCACAAGGAAATGCCAGTTACATTTTTCTGTATTCAGAAGTTTTCTAGCAATTAAATCTCCAGCCCGGAAATATAACGGGCACGAGAAATAACGAATGACACCCGTGATATTGACGGGAGCGAGAATTAAGTTGTTAAAAAAATAGCCTACTTCTTGAATCGCAGAGATTCGATGATTAGATAAGGCAATGATTACTATAAAAGTTTAGTGGTATCCAGCGAGCCACAGTTGGGCACCCCTGAAGTAGAACATCGATATTAAACCGTAGGACGATATTTGTACCAGCTTTTTATAACAGAAATCTTCACCTTAAACAATTAGTGGTATCATGCGTGCCACAGTTGGCCACCTCAATTCTACTTTAATTAATTTCTCTAAATTTACACTTTTTCTGTCATATCCCATGAAAAGTGTACTTGTAACATCTTTGAGTACTAAATGTTCGCAATAAGTGCAGTTAATCTGGCATTACTTTTAATTTATTTTGCTGTTAAACATTCAATGTTTTACTGTGCATTTATTACGCAAAAAATCTTTTCGTGCTATATTCTATGCTTTTCAAATTATTTATTTTTACTTATTTTGTGACTTTTCGTGATCTTCTGCATTAAAAAGAATCAATTTAAAATAGAGAGATTTCTACAGCTACGGGCACAAACTGTGGAACTCCCCTTTTAGACCATTACAGGTCTTTAAAAAGCAGAAAAACCAACGTTTAAAATGCACAAATAATATATGAAAAGCAGCAAACAGCTGCTTTTTCTAGCACGCTGTTATTCCTTTTGCACTGAAGAAGAATCTCGCTAGTAGATTCGAAACAGCTGTTTGCTGCTTTTCATATATTATTTGTGCATTTTAAACGTTGGTTTTTCTGCTTTTTAATATTGTTGCACAAAGGCTTTATTTGCTATTTACATTACAGTTCTACCACAGGCCACTATTTTACAATTCTATTCGCACCACTAAAAAGAAGACCCAGTTTTATAGTATATTTCTCTTGCAAATCCTATCGAGCAATATGTTGATAATTTTTGTTTTGAAAAAGTGGCGTGAGGTTGAGTTAAAAAATAGTCGCCTGTTGCAGTCCTGCCATTAACACTTTCAGGGGCAATGTACTTGTATTCATAAAATGTTGAAATAAGTGATTGACACCAGTATTTATTGGGTTGGCAACTAAGTTCCCGCAGTTTTTTTAAATAGAAGTTTTCTACCGGAATTTACATTTTGTTTTTTGCATGGAGTTAGCTTTTGTTGGAATGCAGGTATATAAAATGGAGTGTCAAGTTGAGAAAAAAGAGCATTTTCGACACCACCTCCTCTTTGCTTTTAACCCTCCGTCTACCAGACGGGTCCATTGGACCCGACAGGTACATACAAAATATTCATTCAAACCAGAAATTTTTTTAAAATAAACTAAGTATATAAACCAGACAAAAATAAGGTAAATAAATAAGTTAAATAGTTTTAAATAAAAATTCTGGTGTAGAACGTTTTAGTAAAACTTGAATAAAATTCCCGGTAGATCTAGGGTTAATCAAGGTTTGAAGGCCGCAAAAGCTGCTTGCGACATTTGTGCTGTGTATGGCGAGGGTGCCATAGCTGAAAGAACCGCACATGATTGGTATGCCAAGTTCAAAAATGGAAACTTTGACATCAAAGACGCACCTCGTTCTGACCGTTCAGTTGAATTCGATGAGGAGCGATTAAACAAACTTTTGGACGAAAATTCGCGTCAAACGACAAGAGAACTCGCAGAGAAAATGAAATTCTCCCACACTTCTATAGAGAAGCACCTTCACTCGATGGGAAAGGTTCAGAAGTTTGGAGCATGGGTTCCGCATACTTTAAGTGACAAAAACAAAAACCAACGAACCACAATCTCCGCTGGTTTGCTTGCTCGTCACCGCTCAACTCATGGAAACAAGCAACGATTTCTTTACCGAATCGTTACTGGCGACGAAAAATGGTGCATGTACATTAATATGAAGCAACGAAAGGAATGGCTTAGCCCAGGTAAATTACCAACACCGCGTGTGAAACAAGGTCTTCATCCACGTAAAACGATGTTGTGCGTATGGTGGGACTGGGAAGGGATCATACATTACGAATTGCTTGAACGGAACCAAACAGTCAACGCGGAACTCTATGTACGACAAATGGAACGACTCAACACGGCTATTCAAGAGAAAAGACCTAATCGGCAGCATGGAGTCCTTTTGCTGCACGACAACGCCCGCCCTCATATCGCCAATATGACCAAGGAAGCCATTCAAAAGCAGGGCTGGGAAGTGCTGCCGCACCCGCCGTTCTCTCCCGATTTGGCTCCAACGGATTTTCACCTTTTTAGATCTCTATCAAATGCTACGCGCGGAGTTTCGTTCAATACTAATGCAGAATTGAGAGCTTGGTTGGATGAATTTTTCGAGTCGAAACCGAGGGATTTCTACCAACGAGGTATTGAAAATCTTGTTGAACGTTGGGAAGAAGTTGTAAGCATCAAGGGAGAATACATTGCTGATTAATTATTTGTTACTTTTATTGAAAAATATACTTTAAAATAATTTAAAAAAACGGCGTAAACTTAGTTGCCAACCTAGTTGGAATTCCACAGTTGACATTCCATTTAAACCTTTTCGACTCGGGCGCCTCTTACACAAATTCTATTCGGTTTACACCACTTTTAAAAAGAAGTTTCCTTCAAGTACAGAATTTCAAAAATGCTGTAATTAAATAAGGCAAATTTTATTTTCCTTTATTACTGGTGCAAAAACAAATTTTGCAAAGAACGACGATGTCCAGTCAGACTGGACATACGAGTGCAAAGAGTTAATGATATGAAATTTAACTCGATAAAAAAAATGCATTTAAAAACACGGCGGGAATTTAGTTGCCAACCCACTTGGATTTTATAGGTGACATTACGTTTTAATGATCTGAAATTTAACGTAAATTAACTCCATAAAAAAAACAGAATATAGATTCCGGTAGAAAAAGTGTATTAAAACAAACTGCGGGAACTTAGTTGCCAACCCAATACAAGAAAATTTATTTGTAAACAAGCAAAAGTATATTTTTGCGTACTTAATACAAGTTACATTTTCATTAAAAAATTCGGGTGCCAATGAGGCAATTAGGGACTAAAATTATGTGATGCATAGCGGCATTATCGCCTTTCAAGGGGTTAATAAGCATCACTTACCTGGTCACTTTGTTCAGCGACCGCGTCACTCTTTCAATACGCGCAAGTAATGAAGTCTTTACTTTTCTTGATGGCAAATCTAACGGGTTTTTTTATCGAGAAATTTTGAGTTCGAATCCAGAAAAATTTTAGTACTAAGTTTTGTTTAATTTATTCATGAAATGGTTATCATTATATTATTATAATACCCCAAAATAACTATTCAAACTTTCTGGTGAGAATTCAGACCAAAGCGTTATAAGTAAGCGAACAAACTTAATGCGGGAATCAGGCGTAAATTAACACATTTGCGCCACCTTGTGGACGGAGTGATAATTCACATACGCAGACTTTTAGCGTGGCGCGTATTTTCTAAATCTTTAGTCACTCATGGAAATGGATTTTGTTTGCCACGTTTATTGCAAAGTAATGGCGTAGCGAGAGGGGCATCCAGATGCACTTGACACCACGAAGTTTTCTTCGCCTTAACAGATGCACTTCAGTTATTAATCAAGGTGAAAAAAACTTTATAATTTTAGTGGTGTGAGTAAGAAAACAGTTAGGTATCTACCTGTAGTTCACACTCCATCCGCAACGTGGCGCATGACCTTGATTGATGTGACCTCGCTTTTAATCTTGCGGTTACTTCTCCCATTTAACCCTAGAACTACCGGAAATTTTACTCAAGTTTTATAAAAACATTCTACACCAGAATTTTTACTTAAAACTATTTAATTTGTTTATTTAACTTATTATTGTCTGATTTATACATTTAGTTTGTTTTGAAGAAATTTCTGGTTTGAATAAATATTTTGAATGTACATGTCGGGTCCAATGGACCCGTCTGGTAGACGGAAGGTTAAGATAGGACGCTTACTTATATCGCTTTGATTCAGACTTTCTTGAGGATACTTTTATAAATGACGTTAAAATGCGTCAGCAGCCTGTATGTGTATAGTGTTAATATATTAACGCCATTTTTTGTTTCAAACTTTACGGCATACTTTTAATCACTTTTAGTTTTTGGTACGCCTTTTTCATACTTTTATGATCAAAAATGTGACTACCATTTCATACTTTTATGACCGCTTCTCAAATTTTTCATTTATCTTGTTAAACTTACATAAGATTTTATTGGATATATGCTAAAAATATATATTTTAGATAAAATTAAATTCTATAGTTTTTTTAAATAAAAAATATAATTTTGTGAAAATTATAGCATCTTCAACTAATTTTAAAAAGAAAATCGAACTTGAAACTATCTATCCCATATTACCCTTTGCGAGGAGATCGGTGTTTTTGCAATAATGTTTCCTTCGAAATTATAGGACATTGTATTCATAATACGATTGTTGGCTTCAATGTAGCAGAAGAAGGAGTTAGAGCACCGTTTTGTAATGAAGATTAGTAATAAGCATAAAATCCCAATGTCTCTGGCGAAGAGGGTGCATTTCAATGGTACCATTTCAATGCCTGTTTGTTAATTTTGGAATTCCGGACCACCTCTTGATTTTATTACTGAAACCAATGCTATTAGAAGCATTATTTTTGATTTGAGTAGATACTACAACACTGCTCTTATAAACCCTAAAAGGGAAATGCGTCGGCGGACATAAGGAGACAAAACTTAAGACGTCAGATATGAATTTTATTTCATAATACATAATATTATTCCCTCGAATTTATACCATTTTTAGAGATGATATTGCGCGAGCTCCGAAATTAGGTTAACACTAGAACCGCCATTCGGGGTCATTTTGACCCCTGGAAAATTGATAATAGTCGATAAGTACCAGAAATTTTTTGTAAGATATTTTAATTGTATGTAGCACAAAAAATAGGCTAATTAAATGAGTTAAAAAACTAAAATAAAAATTCAGATGTGACACACTTTTTATAAAACTTGAGTAAAATAGCCGGCGCTTCTGGTGTTAACATCTACTTTAACCCTTAAATGCATAGTGATGCAAAGGGCATAGCCGGATAAGCATTGGAAACAAGCCTTTCAATCAAATTTCCTGATTTATTTCCCAGATGTGGCTACATATCTGACAATATATTTCCCCTTTTATCACCCAATAAATATTAAAATTTAATGAGATAAAAATGTTTTTTCGATTTTTTAAAAAACAGATTTTCTTAAAAACTGCTGCGCGGAATTTCATGCCATTAACTGAGGATATATAGGTACCAAAGATACATAACTGGTAATTTTTGTATAATTTTCTGTTTATAAAAACTGTGTGAAATATCAAAATAAAAATTCAAAAAAAATAAAAATCATATCTTATGATTGTCCGAAAATTACCATTTTTTGTAAAAAATTCTCCATATGTGCCCGTATATTCTATATAAATGCCGAAACTTTGCGTTGGGCACTACATATAAATATTTACATAAATGTATATTAAAATTATTGAAATTCATTTTAAGACGTTTTTTGGAACGGCGCAACTTAACTTCAACATCCGAAAAATTTTTGGAACAAAGTATGCAGACAATATGTCAACTGGTGTATTTTAGATTCCATTAAGCATATAAGCCATGTTTTTCAACATCATGTTCATTTTGATATCGACAGTGTTGAGAATGTTTCTCATGTGTTCATTAAAATTTAAAATACAGTAATTCTGTAACTGTTTATTCCAAAAATAGCGCCTTAACCTTCCGTCTACCAGACGGGTCCATTGGACCCGACATGTACATTCAAAATATTTATTGAAACCAGAAATTTCTTCAAAACAAACTAAATGTATAAATCAGACAATAATAATTTAAATAAACAAATTAAATAGTTTTAAGTAAAAATTCTGGTGTAGAATGTTTTTATAAAACTTGAGTAAAATTTCCGGTAGTTCTAGGGTTAAAATGAATTTCAATAATTTTAATATACATTTCTGTAAATATTTATATGTAGTACCTAACGCAAACTTTCGGCATTTATATAGAATATACGAACACATATGGGGAAATTTTTTACAAGAAAATGGCAATTTTCGGATAACCATAAGATATGATTTTTATTTTTTTAATTTTTTATTTCGCTATTTCACACAGTTTTTATAAACAGAAAATTATACAAAAATTACCAGTTATACGTCTTTGGTATATATATATCCTCATTAATGGCATGAAATTCCGTGCAGCAGTTTTGAGAAAATCCTTTTTTTAAAAAATCGAAAAAACATTTTTATCTCATTAAATATCAATATTTATAGGGTGATAATAAGGGGAAATATATTGTCAGATATGTAGCTACGTCTGGGAAAAAAGTCAGGAAATTTTATTAAAAGGCATGTTTCCAATGCTTATCCGGCTATGCCCTTTGCTTCACATTTATTTAAATTTTAATAAATAAATTAAATGCTCAGGAATCACTATATTTATAAAGAAATATTAATGCTATAAATATTATATAAACATAAAAATGCTGCTAAATAAAGTTAAAAATTTCTCTTAAAATTTCTGGTGTCTAATTCTTAATATAAGAATAAACACAATTCTAAAAGAATAATTCATGCGTTTAAGGGTTAAAACTAACATTAAGCATCGAATTGAAGAAATTTCCCAAGTTCTTTTTGGCAGATGAAAATTTATTAACAGCTAACTAGAGATAATTTTTATATAGTTATAAATTTCGATAACAAAAGTCCCAATTATGTGTGGGGTTACAAAATTCGGCTAATAAATGAGCATTTTCAATATTTCTAATACTCAAGATTTATTATGAAAAAGCTAAAAAAATATACTCAAAATATATACTTAAAATAACACTAAAGGGAATTTTTATGCTGGATAGTTTGAATTTGTATGTTTTAAGTCTGAAACCCTTCGCGCCGAACGTTACGTGTACTTGCCATTTAACGTACACAAAAGCACCGAATATGAAAGAGGAAAGCCAGTTTTATTGTAATTTATATTAAGAAATTCCAAATTCCCGAGAGGAATTCCGAACTGTAATTTTAGCTACATTTAAGCATAATACACTTATCGTGGTTATATAAAAATTCGTCTTTCGAGATTTACGGTATGGCTCGAAATTTCCAAATGAAAAGGGGTATGAAACTGGTAGCCTTGATTTGTAAGTATTTTAGTAGAGAAAAGTTTTATCTCACCTAATCTCCGATTTTCAGCTGTTAAATAAGGTAAAAATTACAGTACGGAAAAATTGGTAGAGAAGAATTAAACGAAGTATAAATAACTCTCGTCGAATTCATTTGTATCATAGCACATATATGCGTGCATTTCAGGAATTTCTTTTTATTTAGAAATTCTGAATATGTGCCAGAAATCCCGGAAAAGGATTTTTACTTTATACAATCACGGAACATCTGTCATTAAATAAAGCCTAGAATACTATTAAGAATTTCTGAATATATAGAAATTCATGAGATGAAAACGGATTGGGAAAAGCAAAAGTGTGAATAAATCATTTCATTAATTCAGACGTAGTAAGAATTTTTTTAAAAGTGTTTCTCCTTCAGTTCAAAGATGAAAAATATGCATAGGGCTCACACAGTTTTTTTTTTACTTTAGAGTAAATTTTTTAGAATAATATTCTTCCCTTTATCTAATGGCAGGAAACTATTTCAAATTCTGCGATTAGATAAAAAAAAAGATTTTTATTCAGAAAACGTTTTATTTGAACGTGTGAACTATGGGAAACTTGCTTTATTTTCCATATTCTTTTATTTAACATTCAGGGTTGCCATTGGCAATTATTTTTTAATTATGTCTCGCACCAGTTTTTCAATACAAAAATCTTTCACTTACTGTTTGACAACATGCGCAAGAGAAATATACTATAATTTTTTTTTCTTTTAAGTGGTGTGAACAGAATATAAAAATAGTCACCAATGGCAGATCTGCATATATGCTCGGGTATATGCAAACACCTCCGAGAAAAAAATTCGAGAAAAAATCAGGTTGGATACCAGTATTTATTAATAATTATTTTCGTTTTATTTAATCCAAATATTTTAAACGAATTCTTCGATTAAAAGAGGGGATAATCTATTAGGAAATATTGGTACTCACCTCTTTTTCCTCACGAATTTGAGGATCGACTTATAAACGAGTATATACGATATATGAATTTCAACCATAGGAATTGCCGGAATTATATATCCCTCGTGTATATAATCGGCCGCCATAAACAACACCAATTGCGGCAGGTAAGCATAGCTGCCAACTTTTACGCTTTTTTCTTACCACTAAAATTTTTTAGGAAATATTGTCTTGTTTAATCGTCGAAATCTCATGATTAAAAAAGGCGAAAATCTCTGTTAAATTTTAGTGGTAGCAAAAAAGCTTAAAAGTTGGCAGCTATGGGTAAGTGTTAAATTATTATTAGCATATATAAATATATAGCACCTATAAATAATAATTATAAATGATTATAGTGAATGTTACTAAATCGCTTAGTTCTCTATTTTCACATTTCTAGTGCGTAAGCTATTTTAGGACAAATATCAGAATGTAATCATTAGCGGGGACGCCTATTGAAATGCTATCTTACCTCCGGCGATATGCGTATTGAACAATGTGAAAGTTAATTCTGATTCTAGGACCATTATGAATTGGAAATTCGCGAGTTTTAATTCTTAAGAAAGGAAAAGTGTGAATCACATACATTTCCTTAAATTGGTTTATTATTTCAGAATCGACTAGAATTTTCTTTAAAAATAAAAATAAGAGTTATTAAATAAAATCTATATAAAAACATGAAAGTTCACAAAATGCAGATACTGCTATCAAACATTTGGAAAAATTAATTGATTTTAATCCATTAACACCTGAATTATTTTCTTCGTTAAAATTTAAATTTTGGATTTCCCACCACTTTTAAAAGAAGAGTAATTTTTATCTTATTTTATCAAGGAATTTGTATCGTGAAAGAAAGCATATGTTTATCTTCATATTTACTGGTGTGAAAAGCACTTTCTTGCCAGTAAGTCTAGCGATGTAAAAACATTCCACTGGGCGTTAATGGGTTAAGTAAATTTTAGTGAAATGTTTCTAAAACTGCTAACACCCTGTAACAAATTTATATGCGGTTATCTCGACTTCGTTTATACGCAAGCAGAGTCAAACTAAGGAATTTTCAGAGCCGAGTTAATCGCTTTTTCAAGGTACCGTACTTTCCAGTGTTTAAGTCAATCGCGAAATTCGATAGAAATAGCACGTGTTTAAGTTTGAAAATTTAATTTATTTTACATAAATTTTAGTGAAATTTGGCTAAAACGTCTAACGTTGACAATAAATTTATATGCTGGTATCTCAATTTCGTTTATACACAAGCAGTGCCAATCTAAGCCATTTTTAGAGCCGAGGTAATCACTTTTACCAAATACCGTGTTTTCCGGTATTTAACCCCTTAATTCTCGCTCCCGTCATATTCACGGGCTGTGTCTTTTACCCAGCTTGTTTGATTTCCACAAGTTTTATAAAATAGTGAAATTGGCTATATTTTAGTATCGTTTTACCTGTCATTAAATAAGGTGAATATTTCTTTTTCATAAAAGTGGTGCCAATAAGCAATCTGAAATTTTAAACCGTAATTTAATTCGAGCGTTAAGGGGTTAAGTAGATCGCAAAATTCGATAGCAATAATACGTCTGTAAATTTGAATAAGTTTGAAAAAGTAATTGATTTTAAGTAATGTTTAGTGAAATTGGACTAAAATAGCTGACGTTTGTAATACATTTTTATACTGGTACTTTGATTTCGTTTATACACAAGCAATGTCAAACTAAGCAATTTTCAGAGATCAGGTAATTTTTTCAAAACACCGTACTTTCCGCTGTTTAAGTCGATCGCAAATTTCGATAGAAATAATACGTCCTTAAGATTGAATAAGTTTGAAAAATTAATTGATTTTAAATACATTTTAGTGATATTTGACTAAAACGGCTAACATTGATAATAAATTTACATGCTTGTATCTCAATTACGTTTATACAGAATCAGCGTCAAACTAAAAAAAAATTCAGAGCCGGGGTTATCACTTTTTTCAAGTAATGTATTTTCCGGTGTTAACCCCTTGAGGGGCACCGGTATATATTATATACCACCTACGATTAATGAAGCTTTAAACCAAAAAAAAAAAAAAATATTAAATTTTACTTTTCTAACTTTGGTGGAAAAAAGCCGTAAAATTGCTTTTACTTATTTTGAAATAGAATTTTTCAAAGATTCCGGTGGGAATACAACATTTCACAAACGTAATTGCTTGCCCCTCAAGGGGTTGTTAACCCCTTAATTCTCGCTCCCGTGATATTCACTGTGTATTTTATTTAGATTATTTGATTCCCACCAGTTTTACAAAATAGTGTAATTGGCTTTATTATGGTATCATTTTACCTGCCATTAAGTAAGATGAATATTTCTTTTTCAAAAAAGTGGTGCCAATGAGCAATTTGAATTTTTAAACCGTAATATAATGCGATCGTTAAGGGGTTAAATCGATTGCAAAATTCAATAGAAATAACACGTCCTTACGTTTTTTACTAGTATTTTCGTACAGTTTCCTTAGCATTTCACAATCGCTGAAGTATTGAAAGATTTCAGCGGTAATATAAGTCGAATGATACCATACAGAATTACAGATATTCAAATGAAAGAAAAAGTTCTTCTTATATAATTTGGCGGTTGAATTATAGACCAGAAAGTAAGGTAGTAATTTTATTATTAAATAAGGTGGTGATTACTATTTGAAAATAGTGGTACTACGGGGGAGGGGTGGTTACCTAACGTACTCCAGCGACAATCAGAGTCTATACACTAAGCAGGGCTGCCAACAGCGACTATTTTTTAATTCTAACTGGCACCACTTTCTGAAAACAGAAATCCATAACACACTGACAACATTTGCAAGAGAATTATACTCCAAAATTTATATTAGAAAAATATTGGTGCGAACAGACTATAAAAATAATCGTCGGTGGCAGCCCTGACTAAGTGCATGCGACAGTATTCTTCAAAATAAACTTTAAAAAGAGAAATTTTAAAATTAAAAAAAAATACAATACACAGTGAATTCTATTATGCCATTCTCAAAATTTTAGATTTCCCCCCCAAGCACAGACACTTATACGCAAAGAAAAATATTCCATCAACATGAAATCCTTTACAGGGTTCGTAAGGGTACCTTTATTTTCAAGGCGATGTATCAGTATTTCTTTATGAAAAAAGTAAATCAAGCTCAAACGCACGAAATTTCGCTTTCTTTCAGGAGAAATTATCTATAACAAAATACTGGTGCCGAAGAATTTTCAGGTTTCGAAATTCCAGGACCCGTAAGAACCCTGCTTTAATCCATTCCTTTCAAAATATTATATAAAATATTTTCTGAACGTTTCGATATTTTTTTTTACTACTATTATTTAAAATAATTAAAATAGCCCAGCTAATAATTAAAATCCCTTTTTTAAGAAAAAGAAACAAAAATTAAAAAAAAAAAATACATTTAGTATGTTATATTAATGTAAAATCCTATGGGCAGTGTTTAATGAAAATACTATTTATATATTTCTAATTAACATATCTTCTATATTATAAAGGGCAAACTAGTCCGTGCTTAACGCTGACGTCATTTTGATGTTCGTAACAGCAGACGATTAAATTTCGCTTTTACCAGAATTTATTAACCCTCTCGCTGCGCAGCCCGAGAGCTTCTCGGGCAACGTAAAAGTAACAAAATTTGCGCAACCCGAGATTTCATCGGGTATGCATTTTCCCGTCTTATTAACCCTCCTTGATTATTCCCACCAGTTACTTTTTATTGTAAATTTGACCTTGCCTAAACGGAGTATTTTACCGATTAAATCAGACGAAAATTTTTGTTTTCAAAAACCGGTGACAAATGTATAAAAATTCTTAAAAGACGCTCGTCGTGAAGGAATTAAATGCGCAATTTTTGAAGCTATTTTGATAAAACAATTACGCAGCGAGAGGGTTAAACTTCGAAGCATCGGACATTTTGAATTTTTACACCGCCGATTTCAAATGCAATTTGTTTGAGAACTTTATTGCAATTTACTAAATATTATTATTTTAAAAATAATTTTCAAACATGATATTTTTTTCAAATCTATCTCTATCGCAGACAAATGATTACGAAAGAAAATTTCATTTGCACTTAAATTAATATAAATAGCTCATCAGTTTTTTCCAGTTTATATTCCATAGCGAAATTAAAACATTTATTAACCAATAAATAAAACACATATTTAAGAGATGTAATCGAATTTAGCGCGTAAACTGATTAAATGAACAGATTCAAAAAGGCTGACCGTAAATAGCGATTTTTTGTGCGATTTCTTCGACTGTTAACTCCTGACGCGTGGCAAATATGAAAATCTAGCTTTTAATGCGTTTCAAAACTTTATTTTAATTACATTATTGCTGTTTTTCTTATAAAGATGATTTTTGGTATTATTAGTGGGTATTCATCTATCTATCTATCTATCTATATAGTTTAATACAATGCAAAAAATCTATTAGAATTATCAATTAAAAAAATTAATAATAATACAAACATGCGAAGCTTTCTTGCCGCAATCTTTGAGATTATTTGCTGATATATGTTTTCATTAATTTTTGATTATTTGCAATTTTTTAAATCAAACAACGTGTTTTAATGATGTATAAGTGTCCTACGTCAAAAGGCACTCGCAGAAAATTTCGAAAAATACCTCATTCCTCGCTGTGTCTGTAGTTTGTGCACAGGAAAAAGGATATTGACATAAGAAATACTATATATGATGGTTTTCACCTATATACTGTAACTAAAGGAACCCGTGTTTATACCGTAGTATTTTTAATTTCTCACTTTTTATGTACTGTTGTATTCATTAAAAGCGCGAAATTCAGATAATAATCTCTCAAGGAGAGAGAAGACAGTGTTTGACCTTGACTAAGCAGTTTCAGAAAACGAGTCAGGCTTCAACACTATTTCTCAATTGAAATTTTCTGCTTATTTATGACAGAAATTGTCCGTTTAAATAAGGCGATTGTCATTTGAAAATTGTAATAAAACTTTGATCGGGCCTGTACCCCTTATGCTTATACTTTAACCCCTTTAGTGACAAAGCTATTTTGTTAATAAAATGATAAAACGATTGAATGACTCCAGGATTTACCTAGAAATTTATTCGAAAGTAATTAAAAGTTTTACTTCACGTACAATAGAAAAGCAAAAGGCATACTTGCCAACATTCAACTAAACTTCCGTAAAATGTGAATTATGTTGACCCAGGTAATAAGCGTTACTAACCAGAAAATTTGTTCGATGTATCATTATATATTTGAAATCATGTTTCTCTATGAAAACTATTTGATTTAATTTCTTTAGTAAATTTCTGGTTCGGAACCTGTTTATCTTGGGTTAATTTTACTCACATTTTACGGAAATTTAAGGGAATCTTGGCAAGTATGCAAAAGGTAACTCCAAAAGCCTGGTGTTATTGCGGTCTTTTGAATTAAAATTAAATAGTAAATGTAATATACCACCGTTCTTCAAAAGGTTAATCTGACACTCGAGAAATGGTAAACAGGTGTTTAGTATTAAAATCATATTTACGTTTTAAGATACCTGTCATACGACGCATCCTCCGTTGTATGTACAGTCGTGGAAAAAAAAAGTAAATAAAAAAAATTATCATAGAAGAAAGTTACTGGTACCGAACGATTGGAAATAAAGTGTACATTTAAATGATGTAAATAAAATTTGCTTAGGGGGCCATCTACATATTAAAACGAATCCAAACTTCATTTTTTTCAATGGCAATACCTAATTTTAACAAGATATTTTAAATCTTCGGTTCAAACTATTCCTAGGCACCAAATTTCGAGTCATTTGAATGATAAGTTTTTGAATTATAAAGATTCAAAATTGAGTGCTTCTAATGTTAAATTACGTTTCCATATTTTATTAATATCTCCTGAAATTATACTCCTAACGTGCTAGTTTTTTGTGTAGCAATAATACTAAAATACCCAAACATAAATACGTCGATTTTGCAATTTTTATAAATTTATTATATGAATTATGAATTATGAAATTAATATTTGAAAAAAATATGAATTATAACCTACAATTTTTTTGATTCATTTAGATTTATTAAGTACTGCTTTATGGAAATCCAAAATTTCACATTTTTCTTCCAAGTAGTTTTCAAATTATGCTTAAAAAACGGCAAAATGGTGGTTTAAAGGGCCGTCTAGGATAGAAGTGACTAGATATTTTGAAATTTCTTATGCTATCCTCTAATCTAGCAGTCTTCAATGACTGCTTGAGTGGCGCTTAAGATGCCTTGATCCAGAAGGGGGGGGGGGGTACCTCGGTCAACAATCGAGTACCGAACTTCACAATTTGGATACAGTCCCTAAAATACGCTCATTTTAAAATTATTAACTTCTCGGAAACTTATGATACGAATTGCGTAAAAATTTGTTTCTAGGTTAATTGAAGGGTGTAGAGTTCATTTATGCCGCGTGTACTGCTCTTGAAAAAAAAAAAGTTATGGTCCGTTTTAATATGTATATTAGAGTGGTCCAAAATAAGCTAAAAAAATTGTTTTTCGAGATTGATTTCGGCATAGTACGCAAAAGTTGTGTAATGGGACAGTTAGAACTCACAAAAAAATTTCAATATTGCTCAATATTTAGCCGCGCCCGTGTGACATTGAAAAACTGAAAAGAAGAGAAAAATCATTTTTTGTGAAAAAATATATTTTTAAAAATATTTCAAAGTTTTTTCTGGCGTACAATGCAAATGTTACACAATGGGTCAGTTATAACCCACACATTTTTTTTTATCAGTTTCTTTCAATATTTACCCGCGCCCCTTTTGACATAAAAAAAGCATAACCTGGTATCTCATTGAAGAAATATACAAATATATCGGATTTTCTATAAAACTGTTCTAGGAAAATTACTTTTCGAAATTAGTATTGACATTAATTAATTAAATAGTACTATAAATAATAATAATTCTATAATTATTACGTAATTTAACTTTTTATTCATTTTTTTACGAAATTAATACTAGCATATATTTTTTTTATTACACGCAAACAAAATACAGATTAGAAAAAAATCTACAAATTTGAAATGTATGAAAGTTGGAAGTTCTTTCCTTGCTTGAATCTTGGCACGAATATATCTATCTTTTGCAGTGTCACCACAAACTTTCATTTCAGCTTCAGATATTAGTTTAAAACATCATTCAACAGATTGCGTGTGATATGGAAATTCCTCAAAAGTTAGTACTGGAAACTGTTTTTCTTTGGACATATCTTTTAAGTCTTTGTCCTTTATGAATTGTAAGAGGTGGCCGTATTACAACAGTGTTTGACCAATCAATTAAATCAATATAATCGGTTGCTTCCAAATTGAGATTTGAAAAAACGCATTTCACCCAAGTTCTTATCTCGGGCGCTGAGAATGCGCCTAACTGTTAATTCTCGGATGTGTTTTCTAGGATCATGTAGCATTGCTAATAATAGGTGTTCAGGATGCACAAAATATGTATTGTTTGAAAATACATAGTAAATAATTTGCTTACCATTATCTGGAAGCTGCCTTGCAAGGGAAATCATTTTCAAGAAATGTTGGGCACAATACAGGCAATTCGATTTCATTTTTACATCAAACCACATTGGAGCATACACCAGCATTACACACTTCACGAGTATTATAAGTTTTTGTGACGGTATTAGAGTGATAATGTATAACCGTATCAAACGTTTTGCAGTGGTCAACCATCGTGCATGAATCAGTTTACCTGGGTTATTGTCAGTCACGTTACAAAGGCAAGTACCATCATTTATGGCAAGACAAATGCGATACAAATATTGTTGTTCAGAAGTTAGATTTTGGATACCTTTCAGATCCATAGCCTGAAATTTAATTTAATCAAATTTGACGACTGGACTTTTTTTTTTTTTTTTTTGCAATCTTTTAGAAGCAAACCAATAGGTCCAGAATATGAATACGGTCCATTTGTGCAACCGTCCATTTCCAGAATAAGATGCCTTAGTGGCAACTCATTAGTATGTGACATACATATATTCCATTGTAATGGTCTTCCAATGTATGCCTCAAGTAAACGTATTAACGCCGCCTTTCCATATAACCGATAGGCTCTGCAAACTCATATTATGCGTTTTTGTAAATGTTATAATACATTGGGCCATTTATTTTGCATTTTCACCAGCAGTTAACGATATATGCCCATATAATTGCTACCTGGTTCCTCTATTAATGCTACATGTGTTTCTGATGTTAATATTTGATGACCAGATATTTGTTCAAAAGTATCATCTCTGCGCCCATCAAAATACAAACTCTTAAGAGGTGTCACTTCAAATGCCCTTAAATCATTCCCCTTAGTTGTTTCCTTTTTTTCTCTAGTTCCCTTCTCACTTTGTTTTTATCAACTATATAAGTTTTGTTTCTCAGGTGAAACTAAATCGAAATGTACCAGTACTGCTATAATTATTTTGGCCGCTGCTCTACTTGAGGTATTAAATGCCCTTAAAATTTATAGATTTTGTTTTGATCTGTATTCTATCTGTGTGCAATTCAATAAAAATATGCTTAATTAAAATTAATATGAAAAATATTAATGTCAATTCTAATTTCGAAAAATAATTTTCATGGCAGAGTTTTTTAGAAAATCCAATATATTTTTCATTTTTCTCCGATTTTTGATGTCAGAGAGGCGCGGTTAAATATTGAACGAAATTGATAAAATGCTTTGTAGGTTCTAACTGACCCATTATGTAACATTTTCACTGTATGCTAATAAAAATTTTGGAAAATTTTTCAAAATATATTTTTTCACAAAAAACGATTTTTCTCTTTTTTTCTGTTTTTCAATGTTAGAGGGGCGCAGTTAAATATTGAGCAATATTGATGAAAATTTTTGTGAGTTCTAACTGACCCATTACACAACTTTTGCGTACTATGCCAAAATATATTTCTAAAAAAAGTTTTTTAGGCCCACTCTAATGTATATGGCCCCTAAGGAAATTTTATATATAAAAAAAATAAAAATTTAAAAGTAGACTTTATTACCAATCGTATGATACCAGTAACTTTCTTCTACGATAATTTTTTGCATAGTTAGTAAGGGGTGTTTACTATTTTTTCCACGACTGTACACTAGCGGGAGATATTAACCCTTTGAGGGGCAAGTACTTCTGTTTCTGTAATTTGAAATTCACAGCGGAATCTGCGAAAATATTTGTTGCAAAATAAGGAAAAGCAATTTTGCGATTTTTTTCCACCAAAGTTAGAAAAGTAAAATTTAATAAATTTTTTCTGGTGCAAATCTTTATTAATCGTAGGTGGGATAAAATATATCCCACCGCCCCTCAAAGGGTTAAAACAACAACTTTAAAAAACTTAATTTAAGTTAATTCTATTAATCCCTTCAAGGGCGGTGGTCCATTTTTGGACCACCTAATTTTAATTCCTAAATCCCACATTGGCACCAGAATATTGAAATAAAAATTTTCATTTTGTTAGGCAAGTGAATAAAAACTTTTTATTTTGAAATAAATTTTCTCCTAGATTCTGACGTCATTCACTCATTTCAGCATTTTATGAATAGAAGTCCCTTGCCCCTGAAAGGGTTAAGAGAAGTCCAATAAGAGGTTGGCAAATCAAAGTCAGCATTAGCACGCAGGTCAAGGATATTCGCCTCCTCTACACAGAAATATGCAAATGCAATAAAATTTTCGCGTGTAGATTCGGGAACATGTAGTTGCAAAGGCATTTGTCGGATTGTGAGAAATGGCGTTTATATGGGAGAATGGAATTAGGACAGTCAGTTTGTAAAACTGTAAAACTGTAATTTCTGTCAAGGATGTCCACGCATCTTATGAAAGTTTTTTACGTATCTCTAAAACGTTTTAGGGCCCCACCAGTGGCCGAAAGGTTCTGCTCTCGAAGCTGGTAGACGGGAGGTGCTAGGTTCGATCCCAATCGCGCCCGTCGCCCTAATCGTTCGGAGTTTTCGTGGTTTTCTTCGAACCTTGGTTCTCCAAGCGTTAATACGGGTTAGGTTCCCTTAGAAAGACCTCCACGGAAGGCACTCCCCCCCTAGGGCCTATATCCCACGTGCTGATAATTGGCCGACATAAATACAACTAACCAACTAACAACTAAAAAGTTTTAATAAGTAACACAAACTATTTTCAGCCCCACTTTGTAGCACGTTCCGTATATACTTATTTAAATTGCAGAAATATCATATCTTTTTGTTCGAATTAATGACTGTAATTTTGCTTGAAACGGACGTTTAAGTAAGATGAAAATTTCTATAGAAATTTACTGGTGGAAGTTTGCCCCGTGCTGGTTATTAGGCCCTAGATCTTCCACATTTCGAAGATATTTCAGTCACAACAAAATAAAGATATTGTGCAAGTTCAGCGTTTTAGCTAGAAAATCATTTAAATTACATAAGTTTATATACGTGTCCCTCTAACTATTTTCTTCAGTGTGTTTTTTGAACAAATGCGACACACTTTTCTCGCCTCGTAAAGTATTGTTTATCAGAGTTAAGTAATCTTTCTCAAAAATTCCAAAAATAAAAACGTAATAGTATAGACCAGAAATTAAAAAGAAATTGTACGATAAAAATTTAGATACATAGTATTCGCTATATTATGATTAGACTTGTGGTTATCTAAGCTCTCATGTGATATTTCGTTAATACGAAATTAATAACCTACAATAATAATTAGTAACTTTCTTTTATATGAGGAAAGATTACTGTTCCAAGATAGTGGTTCTGTTTGAAAGGAAGACAGACGACTAGAAGCTTAAACATATAAGATTAACCCTAGAACTACCGGAATGTTTTCTCAAGTTTTATAAGAAACTTTCTACGCCAAAATGTTTGAATATACCTGACGGGTCCATTGAGCCCGTCGCCCCACCAGTGGCCGAGAGGTTCTGCTCTCGCAACTGATAGACGGGAGGTGCTGGGTTCGAACCCAATCGCGCCCATCGGCCTAATTGTTCGGAGTTTTCGTGGTTTTCTTCGAACCTTGGATTTTCATGCGTAAATACGGATTAGGTTCCCTTAGAAAGACCCCCACGTAGGGCAATCCCCCTAGGGCCTACATCCCTCGAGTAGATAATCGGCCGTCAAAAATCAACCCAACCCATTGGGAACGTCTGTTAGGTCATTGGTTAACTAGAAAAAAAAATCACATGTATGAAAATCAAAAACGGTAACAAGAAAATTTATATAAAATAGTTTTTTAACCCCTTGAGAGGCAAGTGATTGTGTTTCTGTAATCTCGAATTCACATCGAAATCTTCAAAAAATTTCATTGCAAAATAAGCAAAAGCAACTTTACGACTTTTTTTCCGTCAAAGTTAGAAAAGTTAAATTTAATAAACTTTTTTGGCTCAAATCTTGATTAATCGTAGGTGGGATAAAATGTGTCCCACCGCCTTTCAAGAAGTTAATAATAACTGAGACGTTTGATTGTAATTGGGAACTCTTAGTTTATTTTATATATTGATTGCCACTATAATTATACTGGTCTGAACCTGGAAATTTTCTTAGTAATTCTAATTTTATTTTTCTAAGTTTGTAGATATACAATAGAGCGCCGATTATCGGAACTTCAATTAACCTGACAGCCTATTTCTCTCAAAAAATTGTTTAACCGTACTTTCAATTAACCGAACAGCCTATTTCTCTCATTTTTTTAAAAAACCGAAATTCTAATTATCCAAACATGTTTCTCCCATTTTTTCCCTTCATATTTAGCATGCGAAATCGAATCCTCCATAGGCTATCATTTCTATTTTGTTGTTACTGCTTCTGGAAGCAGTAACAGGAAAATAGAAATTGCCGAAAATGAAAACGATTGCTCTGAAAATGATTCAGTTTCATCACATAACGAAGCCTTTGAAGGTTTGGAAACATATATGAAACGGCTTGAACGGCGGAAGAACGCTGATCCTATCCAACTAACGTACTTATAACGAATAATTCGGGATATGGCAGCATTGAAAAAAATGTCTTCTTTGAAGCAAGCAAAAAGCGAAAACTTTTTTGCTTAAACTATAATCTCTGGAGTTCAGAAGATGTTAAAAAAGAAAAAGCAAATTTTTAATAATAATAATAAAAAAAACCCTAAAAAAAAACAATTTTTAAACACGTCAACACTAACTGGTGCTGACAGTCCCAAGCCTGGATAAAGTGTGAAGCTCTTAGCATAGTCAGGAACATCCCTTAAATTATCTGTCCATTTATCCGAACTTTTTCTTTTCCGAACTAGGGTCGGTCCCGACTTGTTCGAATAATCGGCGCTCTACTGAACTTATAAATGTTCTTTTATAGGCTCTGCAAAGATTTAATGAAAAGTATATGAAAGTATGTTTTTAACTGCTACCTTCATCCCAGGAACTCGTGTGTGTAGTCGTCATGAGCGGACGTTACCATTAAAAAAAATAGAAGTTAGTGCAGGTTTTAATATGTTGACGAACCCTATTTCAAAAATTGCATTCATATTCTGAAAGAAAACAATATTCCGAGTCTAATGACACTTTTTGTTTGATTTTTGCATTATACGATCTGCGAATAAAAACAGGTTTACCGATTTTTTACTTTCTTCTATCTTTACAAGAAGAAAGTATTGTATTCATGAAAAAGTTGGACTTCCGGTTTTTGATGGATTTATACGTTTTAGAAGGTCTTGAACACTTTGATTGCTTTCAGAAAATGCCTGTCAGTGAATCTGTCTGCCACTCTGTGTGTCTGTATGTGACAAAAATGTTGTGGGCGCTCTATCTCAAGAACTAATTCACGGAATTTCACAAAACTTTAGATTCAGTTATATCTTGATATAAACTGGTGCTGATTAGTGCTTGGTATAAATCGCCCAATAAGTGGCGTTTCTATGCTGCGTTATTTACAATTTCCACAATAGCTTTATCTCAAGAACTAATGCACGGATTTTCATAAAACTTCAGATTTAGTTAGTACATGATATAATTTGTGCTGATTTTTTGTTGTAATTTTGGTGTTGTTGAGCGACTCCTGTTGAGCGATTTTGGTGTAAATCGCTCAACAGGTGGCACTGCTATGCTGAATTAGTCATCATTATCGCAATAGCTCTATCACAAGAACTAATGCACGAATTTTTCCTCAAATTCCAAATTCAGTTAGTCCCTGATATAAATTAGAGTTACTGAGTTTCTGATGTAAATTGCCATACAGGTAGTGCTGGTACGCTGCTTTTTTTCAGGATTTCCGCAATATCTGTATCTCAAGTACTAATGTATAAATTTTCATGAAAATTCAGATTCAGTTAGTCCCTGACATAAATTGGTCCTGATTAGTTTTTTATGTAAATCGCCAACTGGTGGCGCTGTTATGCAGAATTTTTTAAAGATTCCATCCATAGCTCTATCTAAAAAAGTAATGCAAGGATTTTCACCAGACTTAAGATTCAGTTAGAAGTTGTCGTAAGTTTTTGTTGATTAGATTTTGGTGTAAATCACCTAACCGGTGGCGTTGCTATGCTGCAGGTTTCACGAATTATTAACAAGTATAAGACATAAGAAAGTTTTGGGATTGCCATATCGGACTAGCTATTTTATAATGACTGTATATAGGCGTAAATTCCTTAGTTCCACCATTGTAAATTTTCTTGCATAAAATGTTTGTAAACATTTGACAAAAAATATGTGTGTTCATATCATATAGTTGACCATATTTAGTACACAAGCAGTACATCAAATCCATATACTGCAATATTTTTAATTTTGCGTAAACCTTGAAAACTATTCTAGAACATTGGATGTATCAAGTCGTAAAATAATATTCTTTAACGTGATTTTTCTTAAAACAAGGTTTATTAGCAGTGAGCGCAAGATATCTCTAAAAGTATTTCATATTTTTACATGATATTTAGATTCTACAGATTATGTATCGTAAGACTGAACCCAAATATATTTAATGTTTCACCTACAAAAAATGTAATATTTTCAAATTTATTTTTAAATAATACATTTTGCATAGCTGCCAACATCTTACGCTTTTTCAGACCACAAAAATTTTATAGTAAATTTTACCTTTGTAAATCGCCGTATTCTGCAGATTAAATAAGGCAAACATTTTTATTAAATTTTTCTGGTCTAAAAAAGCGGGAGGGTTGGCAGCTATGCATTTTGCTAAAACTTACACATGTTTACGTTCAATCTTAAGACATAGATGTAATCTATAAATCCTTAAAAGTTACATGTAAAAGAAATTCAAAAGAAATCTTCCCCAAAGCAAAAAGAAAAAAAAAGCCTTTTGAATATTTATGATAAACCACTTTGAAGTATTATTTTAATCATTGTTTAAATAGGAATATTTTGAGATGATACTTTGCGTAATTACAGAATTTTTGTTCGCCTTTTTTTCATTTATTTTCTTCGAATAATGAAATTTTTTGAAGATTTCAAGTGACATGGGTGCTAATAAATTCGTTATTACTAAAATTTAGTAATTTTGTGTTAACGAAATCATTACTTTGATAGATCTCCAATAGATTGATTCAATCCTCCTTTTTTAAAATCCCATCAAGAAATTTTACCTTAATTTCTGTTTTACTGAAATCACAATTTGCGAATCCACGTGTTTTTAGTTTACTTGTTGTATAATTTTATTACGTCAAATTGTTAAAATTCAATATGAAATTCCATTAAATATCAACGAATTTTTTTTTATGAACTTTCGTTCACTTTTCTGCAACAATGCGGAACTAAATAACAGCTTTTCAGGATATCAATAACGTATTCTGTGTGATTAGCCACCATGTTTTTACAGATACTCGTTATTTTTAAGGGTGTACATGGGTGAAATTTTTTGAGAAAAATTATTTTTATTTATTTTTTACTTAAAAAGTTCATTGAACCTTCCATTGGTATGTCCGTTTTTTTCTGGCCATAAGAAATAATGGTAAAAATTGAAGGTAAAAATGCTCTGACTCGGACGCCACGCCCTTTCACTTTAATTTTAGGCTAACATTTTACACTTATTTCTATTTCAAAATTATACTTGCACCATTGTATTTTTAAAATAAATTTTGCTATATGCACATGTTGTTAAAATATGAATAAAACTCTGTCTTATATAAAAAAAAAAGTGGTACCAAATGAGTAAAATTCATCGAAGAGATGCTAGTCCGGAAGTCACGTGGGAAGTAACATAGAGCCGATAAGAGTCAAAACATAGTCATTCAGGGTAACTTTGATCCATGGGGTGTAACTTTGCACCATGTCCTAATTTTCAATATCTTTAACTTCAAAAGGCAGGATAAACTCCAGCGCTAGACTCTGTTTGCAAGGTTATAAACGGGGCTTTCTACTCTTTATTTTTGAACATAAGTTGACAACATTATACACAATTAAGTGCATCATCCAACTATTATTGCGAAGTAGTGTTTTCTAGTTAATTTTGAATGCTGATTTGAAGTTGTTGTAATCCAATTAAATTTTTATAAGAAGTAGCAGTATACTCATTTATCAGACATATTAGTATCTAAATGTTATAAATGTATTAGTATTTTGAGATTATGTATTTACTAATAGTCAGTAAAATGTAAAGTTAGAAGGCACTGCCATTTTACCTTATTTTCAGCATAACTTTGAGTTGGCTAAATGTTAGGCATAGGTTTATTGTTTACTTATTATAGGTACTACTAACAAAAATGTAAGTAAATGCATTTATTTAACTGCCGTATATGCAAATAATAAAGGACAAATCCGGATAAGCATTTGAAACATGCCTTTCAGTCAAATTTCCTGATTTCCCCCCCCCCTACCCCCGCTTTCCAGATTTGGCTACAGATCTGACAATATATTTCCCCTATTATCATCAAATAAATATGGATATTTTATGAGATAAAAATGTTTTTTTCTATTTTTATAAAATCCAATTTTTCCAAAAACTACCGCATGGACTTTCATGCCATTAACTGAGGTTATATAGATACCAAAGATCCATAGCTGGAAATTTTTATATAATTTTCTGTTCATAAAAACTACGTGAAATAATGATTAAAAAATTACAAAAATAAAGATCATATCTTATGGTTATACGAAAATGCCATTTTCTTGTCAGAATTCACTATATGCGCACATATATATAAAAAATGTCGAAAGTGTGCACTGGATATAACATGTAAATATTTTCAAAAATGTGTGCAATACATAAAATTCATTTAAAGGCGTTATTTGGGGCAGAGCTACCAAATTTGACAACCCATACATTCGACCAGGTGTGCCACTTTGGCCTCAAATTGTAATCTGACATTTTAAATTCATACCTGAAATTTCCAAGGAAGAATTTTTACTTTCTGTCATCTTTAAAACTTTATTATTTAAAAAAAAAAAGGATAAAATACTATTCTTTATTTCTGGTATGGGCCCTAAATTTCTGAATAAAAATGGAGGCCAATCCGGCAACCCTGCATTCGACATTTTTTATTCTTGTTTGATTATCTCTAGTACTAGTATGTATCACTGTAACTATGGATATATTATTGAGTTGAAACACTGAAAATTGTTTTTCACTCCTTTTTTATATTTTATATGAACAATAAACAGTTTTTTTTTTGCTAAATATTCATGGTTTTAGGTGTATATAAATATTATACAGACATACATACCATAAATACAATAAACCCAACTGGAGTGAAAAATTATCCAGAGTCAGGAATCGAACCCGGGACATCAGTATACAAGACTGCTGCTCTAACCACTGAGCTACTCCGGCCGATACCCGAGTCTGCAATGTATCACTAATAAACAATGTTGGGGAAGTCACCAGCCATCTATACGACAGCCTTGGATGACAGGATACCGATGAATAGATTTTACTATTACATCGATCTACGATAATTATAACAAAACACTTAAACTACAATACATATTAAAACACACATACACACATAAATAACGTCTGCACTCAACAGATAAAGGTATATATAAATATTATACAGACAGGCATACAATAAATACAATAAACCCAACTGGAGTGAAAAATTAGCTAGAGCCAGGAATCGAACCCGGGACCAGAGTATACAAGACAGCTGCTCTAACCACTGAGCTACTCCGGCCGATACCCGAGTCTGCATTGTCTCACTAATAAACCATGTTGGGGAAGTCACCAGCCATCTATATGACAGCCTTGGATGACAGGACAGCGATGAATAGATTTTACTATTACATCGATCTACGATAATTATAATAAAACACACAAACTACAATATATATTAAAACACACATACACACATAAATAACGCCTGCATTCAACAGTTAAAGGTATATATAAATATTATACAGACATACATACAATAAATACAATAAACCCAACTGGAGTGAAAAATTAGCCAGAGCCAGGAATCGAACCCGGGACCACAGTATACAAGACTGCTGCTCTAACCACTGAGCTACTCGGCCGATACCTGAGTCTGCAATTTTTCACTAATAAATTATGTTGGGGGAAGTCACCAGACATCTATACGACAGCCTTGGATGACAGGACAACGATGAATAGATTTTAGTACTACATCGTTCCACGGTGATCGATCGTAGATTGATTTCCAACTTCCGTGGAAGAAAATTGTAAAATTGCTTTTTCAATATTTTAATTAAACTATTTCAATTGCTTTTTCTATATTTTGTAATAAAACTTTTGAAAGATTCCGGTGTGAATTCGACATTACAGAAACACAATTACATGCCCCTGAAACAGGGGTCGCAAATGTCCTGAAATTTCACGAACGGTAAATTCTTTGGTACCACTATTTTTTTAATAGAAAATCTCTTCTTAAACAAGGCGACATTTTTCGCGTTTAACCTATATTTATTTTTCTTTAAACAAATACTGGTAAATGTCCTGAAATTTTTCATGTAGAGTACGACCTCTGCCCTGAAAGGTTTAAATAAGCCCAGAATCGAACCATCTCGAATCAGAAATATTTTTAAAACTAAAATCAAATAATTTGGAAGTAGAAATATGCTGCTAATAAATAAACATGTATTAACCCTAGAACTACCGGAAATTTTACTCAAGTTTTATAAAAACATTCTACACCAGAATTTTTACTTAAAACTATTTAATTTGTTTATTTAACTTATTATTGTCTGATTTATACATTTAGTTTGTTTTGAAGAAATTTCTGGTTTGAATAAATATTTTGAATGTACATGTCGGGTCCAATGGACCCGTCTGGTAGACGGAAGGTTAAGTAAGTTTTCTGGCTCAAAAAGTATTTGACCTGACTCAAATAAAACATTATTTTCGGAGAAAAATTTTGAAATTGGCAAGTATAGCCTATTTTCAGCAATGTATTTGTGTGCATGCAAGTGCATATGTGTTGCTGACAATTGTGAAACATTGAGCAAACAAAACTAACTTGATTTTCTAATGAAAATAAATTTGCTTATACGTGTTAGGTTTATTAGTGAATGCCCATTTGCTTTATAATTCCGCACTTCTGGATGCGACTGCATGTGTGGTGAAGCCAGAAGTTGAATATGGAGAATTTACATTACTGGGTCCTAATAAAGTAATTCTTACATGAAATACGTCGTTTCTTACTGAATCGAAAACACAGTAAACACTTGTAAATGGCATTTTCTCTGTAAAACATAGTTTTGAGGTAAAATTTATAATTTCCAAATTTCGCGTCATTGGGCGTCTAAAATATTCTCCTATGATATCACAATGTCAATTTAGTATAAAAGGATAATTGTACCACAACTCCGTACTTATTCGATCAAAAATTTCGAGCACAGCTGGACTTTAATTTATACCCTGTGTTTTCCCTGTACTTATGAAGTAATATTACACCTTTATATAATATAAATAGCTTTTGTCAACGCGATCAGATGTTAAAATATTAATTACATTATTAAATATCCTTGGTTAAGTTAAAACGTAAAGATAAAATTAAATGAAGTCTAGACAATCACAATATACTTCATTTTTAACACAAACCTTGTTAAAGTGTATTTGTTGGTAACGAAAAAACTTGAAAGTAACGTAAAAATATTTAATTTTAAGATAAGATCATTCAAGGTGATTTAGTGTGTTTCAGATTGCAGATACTTTTGGCTAAAGTTAATTAAAAGGATTTCCGTCTTCTAGGACAAGAAAAATTACGGCAATGTAATTTATGTAAACGAGAAAAGCTAACGTAAAATTCTAATCTAAAATACTGCTTACATGAGAAGATTTATTTTTTTCCGAGAGAAAAAAAGAGATATGTGTTATAGTTGTTTATGACGAAGTACAATACATTTTTTATATTTAACTAATAAACGGAACGATGCATGCGAATATAAATTGTTACCATATCTGCTAATTTCTCCAGATAGTTTTCAGAAATATTTTTAGCATGAATCTGAAGCAAAAAAGTGTTTTTTAAACTAATATTTTTATTGTTATTAAGGTTGCAAAAATTATCAATGAATATTTATTTGTTAGAGATAAAAAATACAGTTTTAATACTCTAGTTTAAATTATGTTTATTTGGTTAGATAAGAATAAAATCGAAGATGAGCTATGCATCATGGAACCATGATTAAAGAGGGATTGACATATACTTAGAACGGTGAAACTTCAACTCTAACCGGTTTCGTAGTGCCTCATTATTGTCGGGGCAAACTTCCACCAGTAAATTTGAATTGAAATTTTCTCTTTATTTAAATGTCTTATTAATCCAGAATTTCAGCCATAATTATGGCCATAAACAAATATTTATCTTACTGGTGGAAATTTCCCTTCAGTAGTACTCAAAAATTGTTGATACGATAAAAAAAATTCAGCCGCCATCTTGTGACCACATCCTCAGTTACGTCACTCGAAACTTCTAGAATCTACGTTATATGTCTCCTCCTATTTTCATAACTCTATTCAATTCACATACATGGATCGGGTTTTCTGATCACGTGATTTTTTTTAATGTAGCGTAAGTTATGTCACTCCCCTTGTCCCTTCCCCTCCACAGACACACATGTTCAAATTAGACTCCTACTGAAAATGGAGATGATTATCGTTCTTCCTTACCCAATATAGATAAAAAGTAAGGTCCCCAAGTGACTAATTGGCTAAGAAGAGATTCGGAATCGGAAGTAATTGAAAGAGTTATATTCTTCAATTAGTATAATGCGAAAATATAATTAACTTAAAAAAGAAAATATTCTGCCAGAAACGGGTAAAGTACTGGCTGCAGAGTGGTCGTCTATTCCCGAAACTTTCGTTTTGATAATTCTCCGTTTCCCAATGGAAAATATCCTTTATTCAAAACGGGAAATTTTAATTTTATTCTTGTGAAATCTTACCCAATATGGACAAAACGTAAGGCCACCAAGTGACTTATTGGTTTAGAAGAGATTCGGAATCATAAGTAATCAAAAGAGTTATATTCTTTAATTAGTATAATGAGAAAAATAGGACTGACTTTAAAAAAAATACATTCCGTCAAAAAACAGGAAAAGTACTGACTGCAGAGTTGTCGTATATTCACGAAACTTTCGATTTGATAATTCTGCGTTTCAAAACGGGTAATTTAAATTTTTTAGACGAAGCTGGTTTTGTAGTGTAGTTTATCACACGAACGGGTAACTATAACTGTCGTCTTCCGGATTCGATCATTAGATCTTTTCAGCTGCAGACGAAAGTTCCATACATCGGGGCTGTCAGTCAGGTCTTTACTTTCATAAACAGAACTTCTAATTCACAAAGGAAATTATTAAAGAAGAATTTTTATTTTAATTTATAATGAAATGCCAGTCATTAATATATATATATATATATAAACTCGTTTTATGGCGTCATATACCGCCATCCGGAAAATCTACAATAGTCTTTTTCCATTTTTTCTGGTCAAGGGTTCATTCCTCCTCCAGACATCTATCCCTCATTGCCTTTATAATATCGTCCATCCCATTCTTTCGCGGCCTTCTCCGTTTCCCTTTTTTATTTGTTTTAAAATTAAATGTGATTTTGCGTAGTCTTTCATCAATCATTCTTTTAACATGACCATACAAGATTAGTTGCTTTTTATGAATATCATCTACTATGGTTGCCCTATATTTTCATCATTGCCTTGATTCTTTCATTTCTTATTCTTTCTACTCTTAGTAGCCAGCATGATCTCCTTAGGGCATCCATTTCTACAGTCGCTAATTTCTTTCCTTCTACCTTCACAATTCTCCATCTTTCTGCTCCATATAACAATATGCTCTTTACAATAGAGTTGTATACATTATCCTTTATTTTCCTAGAGATCTCCTTATCCCACCAAACAGAATTGAATAATTTTACAGCTTTTTTCCAATGAAAAATTCTGTAATTTAATTTCCTGTGAGTCTCTTTCTTCTACATTATTGTCTACACCTAGATATCTATAATGTTCACAGCTTTCTATTTGTATGCTATTATTTAGATTTAGCACTTTCATCCCTAGGGACGAGATAACTCGTCTTCCAGGAATATTAGCTATTAATCAAAGAAAATCAATTCGTACCGGAAAATTCTGTCATTTAATTATTAGACATTGATTCCAATATCTAATGTCTAATAATTAGCGGGCAGAATTTTCCGGTGCAAAATGATTTTCTTAAACGGAGACGACATTTTATTATTATTTTTATGTTTGTCAGGACAAACAAATCATTAGAGTGAGAAACGATATTGATTATTATTTTTCAAAGTAAAACAAACAAGTTTTAAATGAATTTGTGTTTTGTTTCAATTTTAGCGCTGCGAGGAGCGGCCCAGTCTCTTAGTGCAGAGGGTGGGACAAAGGCACTCCATTGCCGCGATGAAAGTGTTAGGTACGTCTCATTTTCTCCTATACATAGGTATTTGTTCAAGCTAAAATCCCCATCTCTCATATTCTTCCTTAACCACTTAGTTGTCACATATTTTTAACACCATAAACTAAAAATAGGGAGCCTACACCACTCTTTAAGTACAAAAGTATTTGCCTTAAATGATCGAGAAAAGTCTGCCATTTAATGAACCGAAGATTTCCGGTAAAAATTAGTGGTGTGGAAAAGCTTTTAGTAACGAAGCAAGCTAACTTTTCTTGACCGAGCTCTGTTCGGGCAAAACAGTTAAGAGGTTAATTTTTATCATCATTTTCTCTAAATAATTTTTACTCTTTGCAATTATAACTTGATCATCTGCGAATTGTAGAGCAAAAATTGACGTTCCATTCACATTACAGGAAACTACCAGTATTTTCTTCTAGAAAATACTTAGAATAATATAAAGGGATTAAAGGAGGCGAATTTGTCTTTAACAAAATACTGCTATTTAATACCCTTTTTGACTGTGTTTTTCCCTGACAACTCGCCACCCTGACATTAAGCCCCATTCCTCTGCAGTTTTCCTTCCAAACTTTCAATGCTTCTTAATATTGGGGAGATACAACATCACTGTCTGAAACTTTTATCTTTTATAAAGCCTTTTGATAATCTTTGGCCTATTTTAATCTTTGTTTTTGATTGTCTGTAAAGTTCTTGAATTGCTCTAATAATAGTTGGGTTTATGTGCATTTCATTTAATATGTTCCATAATTTTGAGATTGAAACATATGCTTTCGTAAGCTCAAGAAATAGAAGATGAATTTCATTTCCAAAATATACTATCCATACATGATCCTTCTACTCTAAATCCACTTTGCTCTTCAATTTCCTTCATTCTAATTTTTTCTTAAATGAAATCTTTTAAAATTCAGCCATATAATCTACTAAACGTTGCTGTTAAAGTAATGCAACGGTAATTCTCACATTTTTGTCTGGCTCCTTTCTTATATATTAGTGTAAAATATCCCTCTGGCGTTTCTTCTCCGTTTAAGCATTTTTCGAATAATTGTGTAATTAATCTGAACAATGTATCGGTTAAAATTTTTATCAGTTCTACTGATATTCCACCGGGACCACTTGATCTTTGATTTTTTAATTTCTTTTTTGACCCTCTAAAGCTCTAACAGTATAGGTTGTCCCACAAAGTCAATACCTGTATTATTTACTTGAAATTCCCCTCTGGTTTTCGTAAGCAAAGTCTTATAATATTCTTCCCATTTCTTAACAGATATTCCTTGCCGTCAATTATTACTTTCTTTTCTAATATTCTTTATAAAACTTCCGTGCCTCTGTGCATCGTCTTCCTCCGATGAATGTCTCAATTTCTCTACATTTTTTGCTCCACGATGTTCTTTTTTTCTCAAGTACTAATTTGTGTCTTTTCTAGTAGTTCTAAAATGCTGTCTATCCCCTTCCTTTTTTGAGCTCATCCACCTAATATAAACTTATTTTTTCTGTTTGACAGTCTTACCAATGACTTCGTCCCACCAAAATTTGTTTGGGAAGTTCTTTCCTTTCTTTTTTCCCCCAGTGCTTCATTTGCAACCTGGTATAAAGATAATTGAATATGTTGATATGGACGAGTTCCATTATTATAATTCCTTTCACCTAATTTTTTATATAATCCTACTTGAAAAAGTCTTTTTGTACTTTCCTCCGTCAATCCTTCCAACATTTCTTCTGAAACATAAATATACTACATCTCTATGGAATTTCTTTCTTCACTAGTTAGATTAGTCGAGTAAGAAAACGCAAATCTTGCTCGCACCATAGCATGAGCTGAGACATATTCCGCTACTCTTTGGACTCTAACATCTAATAATTTTAATTGGGTTATTTGCTTAATAATTATACATTCCATAATCATTTTTGGTTGTTTAGTATGCTGATACCATGTATATTTATGAATTCCTTGTGTTTATAGAAGCCTTAGGTCGTTAGTATTGTAAAGTTCTGTAAGTCTTTCTCCATTATCGTTGACTACATCCTCTCCAAACTCACCAACAATATCATCTCGCTTTTTGCATCCGGTTCTTCCATTGAAATCCCCCATCATTATAATTTCTCTTGTTCCTCCAATTTCATCAGTGAGTTTTTGCAATTTTTGATAAAAAATGTTCTTAACTTCATTAATTTCATCATTATTGGGAGTATAAATTCCCAAAATAGTAATTCTTCTCCCAAAAATATCCATATTAATCTTTGAAAGTCCTTTTCAAAAATTTTTAGTAAAATATTTTTAATTTTATTTCTTTTAAGCCAAAATGAAAATCGCTTCTTATTATTCCCAAATAGAGTTAGATACACAATTTTGAAAAGTGTCAACTGTTTACCTAAAATAGATTTTTAGAAAAGTGTACTGAATCATAAAAAACACCTTTTTTTCGAAAAGGCAAAAAAACTATATACACAGCGACAATGCTTAAATACATTATTTTAAAAAATTCCAGCAGCATAATCATGTTGATTTAATATTTTATCATCAACTTTTTTGTCTGATTTATCGATTTATAACTCAATAGAAATCTCGAAAATTTCTACCAATTTATGTTCCATAGCGGGCGGTGTCCACAAAAAAGACACCTAATTTTAAGAGTACTAGCACAGGGAATATTTAATTAAATTTTTCCTTTTCTAAAGTACAGTACAATAAGGAAGATTTTATTTTCTATTCAATTAGTTTGTTAATTCCGGTGTCAGTTCGCCATTTCGTCATTTTACAAACTGAATTACTCCGCACCGGAAAGCGTTAAAGAAAAAAGGTATGAAACAGGAACACGAATATTGGAAATAGGTATAGTACATCTATTAATTATAGGGGAAGGTGTTGTTCCTTTGACCACTTTGCAATATTTTAATTTTCGTAGCTTAACTATTAAGTCTAAATTCAATTTCTTTGTTTTATTATAGTCTGTATCATCTGGTTTATCATATATAATTTTTTCAAGTTTCTAGAATTACTTTTTTTAATGGTTAATATCATTTAAAAAAAATAATAGGATTGTGGTCAAAGGTACAACACATAGTTGTACCTTTGACCATGGGCTGTTGTACCTCTGACCAGCCAATTAGACAACGCAACAATGAAGAAAAAAATCATTTTATTTAATATCATTGTTTCTTGCGTTTAGGGTGTTGCTTTTGTTTGCGTTTTCAGCTTCAATATTTAGCTTTTCAAGAGTATCAGTCAGGATACGAGATTTCCCTTTATGCCTAGCCCTATTTGACATTTTCCTTGCTTGCACTTTTGGATGAGGTCTTACAGTTTCAGGTGTTGTGATAAATGACATTAAATTTGAACTGCTACATTGAGGAATGATTGTCGGAGCACAGCTCCGGCTTCCCTTCAAAAATTACACTTATTGTTAACACGATAGCGTCCAAAATATTTGACGCATCGAACAAAAAATGAGCTGGACGTTGGTAGGGCCAAAATCTCGGCGCGTATTGAAAATCATAAATATTCGTCAACCCTAACAGCCTGAAATATCGGCTCAAAATTTTCCCATAGAGATAACATTGCGAGTTTAATTCTATATATTTAAAAGATAAGGCTTTCTTTTTTTAGTCATGTACCTTGAGCTTTTTTTTTGCACCAATTTTAATAATTCTTTTTTTTTAATGAAAGCTGTTTCTTTGTAGATTTGCCCGCACTAGCTATTTTTTTAAAATATTCCCATTTTTATATTTAAATTTAAAATTAAAAAAAATTCCTATAAATTTGTTTCAAAATGGTAGCAATTGGATTACTTCCATTGTTGTAAAGAAAGGAAAAATAATAAGGTTTGCTTATCTTTATTGATGCCATTTTCTCATAAAATTCAAAATAAACTTTCTGAAAAAAATTGAACCGAAAATGACGTCATGCTTTAATAAAATACTCATGTTTTCCGCAAAAAGCTGTTACAATTCAATTCTTTTTCATTCATTGAGTTTGAGACGCTTGGTGAAATGCTTCAATGAGGCAAAATGACATGATATTTAAATGAAAACGATCATTTTCTCTGATAAAAGTAAATATTTTACTACGAACGCCTCTAAAAGATATAAATTTCTGGAATTTTACTCGCCGATACAGAGATTAGAATCACAAGTCAAGAGTACGAATGTTCACATGCAAAGTCGTAGTTGAAAAACTTGATTTCAAGTTTAGAAATATATGTATTAATCACATATTGCGCATTGTAATATTTTTGAAATGGTGAATGCAAATATAAGAGATGCGTATGCAAATTATGAGACGGTGAAAATAACATAAAGTTTACATTTTACGCTAAAAATAATTCCATGATTAACTGTAGGTGAAATCATTTTTTTAAAACTTTTCAATCGGCAATTTTAAACGGCACAGATGTCATATACGCACCATATTGGCGCGATTTTCTTCTGACGCCAATGTCATACACGCAACGGGTACTTAACTGGCGCCAAAGTCTCGTTATTTTGCTTGATATGTTAACCTGGATGTTATTGTTTGTGCTGTTGATGTTTTCCCCGAATTGGCGTGGGAAAAAAATCGTGCTAATATGGGGTCAAAAAATCAAAAATATATTTATATGACATCTGTGCCTTTTAAACATAACAGCCTGAATGGGTAATTTCATCAAAATTACATATCTTGATTAGGTATAATAAATAATGCAGTTTAATTTTTTAATATTTTGAACAGTCGAAGTGTATGGAACTAGTATTTTGGTAACTTTAAGTTAAAAATAATATTTGTTTTAAGGGGTCTCAGGACTCTTAAAATTGGAAAAAATGAAAAAAAAAGCTCATTTTCAACATTTAATATCTTAAAATGTATTTGATTTTAAGACACAGTTTTAATTGGAATAAAATATATAAGTATGCTCTTTCATTTCATGTATTTAAAAAATTATAAGATGCAGAATTAACATTTACAGGGGGCACCAAACTGTTAGTCATTTGACGAGCAAAAAATCGGCATAACAGCTTACGCGCACGATTACAAAATAAGTATTACAACTAGAATGAAAATTTTGGTGCCTACTTATACTTCAGATTGTAATAATTACCCTGAACCTAAATAAATTTGTATTTAAAGCTTTTTTTATATTTTTAATACAAAGTTGTATTTAGCTAATGCAAAATTATGAAAATTTCAACAGTATAATCACCTAAAAAATATTGTTTTGAACAATAAAAAGGAAATTTTAGGTTCAGTTTATACAGTCTAACATGAAACATACGTTTTGAAAATTTCATGAAAAAATATTCATAAGTTTTTGAGATATCGTGCGAGTTATGCCCAAAAACGTCATCTGGAGAAAAATGGCTTCAAAGTTTCCGAAACGACGCTTCAGCTATTGAGCGTGTATAAATGTAAAAGCCATAACTTCAGTTCTAATAGGAATTTCTGGGAAACAATTATATCAAAATGTTCAGAAAAGATAGGAGTTTAACATCTAAAAAAATTAAAATTTCGAAAATTTTAAAGCTTTAAGAGTCCTGAGACCCCTTAAGAGACTAAGTAGTAACCTATGTATGAGTTCGTCTTTAAACAATTTCTTTCGTCAAAATTCGACGAGATTCATACCGTTATTAATTAAAACATTAACTCCATTGCTGTAAATTATTTTTTTTAACCTCATACGGATCATTATGGAGTCGAATGTTGAAGTCGATGTTCATACATTGATGACCTGAGATATAGATTGACCCCCCCCCCCCTCCCTTTCAGAAGTTTTACGTTCTACGTATGTAACAACTACTATTTTTTTCGAACTTTTCATTCTTAGTAAGCTTCCAAATCGATGCAATTCATTTTGAATTTTAAATTAAGAGAAACGAAAAGAAAATCGAATACGGAAAATGCGATTCTAGGCATTAGTCGGATGGCTACGAGTGATACTCAAAGAAATCGAGAAAAATATAATGTCATGTATGCATTACTCATATGTATGTATTCTTATGCATGTATGTTTGTATTCAGACGAATGTATGTTTCTATTGGGAAATTTTCGTAATCGGGTTTGTAGACAAATTCATAATTTACTGAGCATTGTTTGATGCGAAAATTTAACAATTTGGTAGCTGTCCCAATTACTGACGATTACTCAATTTTTTTAAATTCATCGTAGTTGAATATATTTCAACTGAAATGCAAGTGAACATTCTGAAGTAAATGAGATAAACATTTTTTTTTTTTGTCAAGATGTACACTAGAAAACAGAAATATGTAGATTACAATATAAAAAATACCTGTACGGGTTGGAAAAGGTAGCTTCCCTATTTCTTGGTTTTAAGATTTTAGCTAATTTTACTGGAGAACACGAAGTTAAAATGCGAAGAACCCGGTTAGAGAAGAATCATCAGTACTGAATTTCAATGGAAATTTCGCCAAATTAGTCAGATACAGCCAAATTGGCTTAATTTGTTACGACATATTTTTGGTCGCCAAATATGGCTATAATTCGTCCAAATGTTGCGAAGCTTAGCGATAAATGCGACGTTAATGTATATGACTATGATCGCCTATGCTTATGATCGGAGAAATGTATACAAAAAAGAAAGATAATTCGTGAGAAATCATGTTCTTTAAAAGTCATAAATTAATCCCTGAATTTTTTTAATCTGCTGCCTAGATTTAGTGTACATTTTAAGAAATATACATATTTTATATGTGCAACGTTATACACAGAAGTTTCGAGAATGACGGTTAAAAGAAATTAATTCAAATGTATAGAGTTATTCAGCTTAATTCTATGTGGAAAAGTCGCATAAAAAAAACCCAGATGCTTCCTAATATTTTCATAATAACGATATAACAACAACTCAGATGAATAAAGGTATCAAGTTTGATAGAGGAGTATAGTAGACTATCTATGAGTGTGTGTTACATACGTGTTACAAACATTTACCTGTTGCCTTATTAAATAAGTGTGGGCTGTGCCAGACGAGCAAGTCTTTGAAGGAGCTTTGACGTTTTCTGCCGCTAACTCGATGGAATAAGTTCCCAAAGATCTGAGCTAAATTAAAAAAATCGAAATCTCTCAAATACATCCGGGGGTAATTCTTTATCTTTACCGTAGATTCTTTTATCCAATGGTTTCTCTTTACTTTTAACATTTCTGAATTATTATAAAGAACAACAAATTATGCTGCCTTCAGTTATGCGCTGAACAGCTTTTGTCTTTGCAAACAAAGGTTACAAATTTCCCTAAATCAACTTTTATTATTGGAAAAGGAAGAGCTGTAAAATGTACAAAAATCAAAGAAATTAGTAAAACAATCATAGAGCAGTTAAGATCAGAATTATCATTCTTTTGGCACTAACAGGTACTGCTTCATTTAATGTCAAAGACAAGGTAACTCATTCAGTGCTTAAAGAACCAACGTGTTTTAAATAGTTCGCTAATTTAAAAAGTCAGCAATACATCTACAGCTCAGAATGGATACAGTGTTATTCCTCATTATTGACGAATTTCCAATGATACGATGTCGTCTTATGGCTGACCTTGAACAAAGATATCGCGAAAGTAAAATAGATAGCATTGAGCCTTTTAGAGGATTATTTGTTTAAATCCTTGGACGTATTAAGTAGTTATATCGCGTAAAAGACATTCTTTAAAAGTCATTTTGATTTTTCGCGGACAAAAAATACTTAGAGCTTTTAAAAAATGTTTCACATTAACAAACTCATTGAGACAAAACAACTATCAGCAGACACAATTCCGAAAGACTCTGAACTCACTTTGCGTGAGTCAAGTTTTTGACTACCTCTCACCCCTTATGCAACGACGCAAAGCTATACTGCTTTCGGCTAACTTGAATGATTTGAAGGTGCCATATGTCTTTTTCTCAAAACCAAGCAAGCTAAAGAATATAATCAAGAGGTACTTCTTAAATCAAAGCGGGGACCAATAAACAAGAATTTTAGCAGATCACAATCATTAAACAGCAAGATAGAGTGAAGATGATCACGCGTCTGGACTTAAGTCTAGACTTTCCTCAGCAGCTGGATGCAGGGTTATGCATTATGCTGCATACCAATATCTGAACGGAGTGCGAATTGGTAAACGTAAGTACGATAAAAGATATTGCCTATGGCTAGGGCTGGATTAATTATCAATATATCGGTCAAATATTGATATTTTTTAACTATCGCAATAACAATATGTAAGCTCTGACACTAACGATATATCCCAATAGCGATATCTAATCTCTGGCTCTACTTATATATCCCAATAACATTTTTCCCCGCACCACGACTTCGAACCGCAAGAAGAAAAAGCGCCGAATATTGCGTAACCAATAACTTCTTCAAACCTTTCTCTCATCCGATAGATGCATTTATTCGCAGCCCCGCATTATTCTAAATTCCCTCCCGTGATAATCTGTCTTTCGTTCATATCCCAGACCCAGACTAATTCATATTCTAATATATCAACATACATATGTCCGTTCGTTACTGAATAATGGTTTAATCGTCGTTGTTTTAATTTCGCTGCTACTATTGGTTTAGACATATTAGAGCATATCAAGTCTTTGATACGTCCTGGCCAATGACTTCTTCAATCCTTTCTCTCATCCGATAGATGCATTTATTCGCAGACCCGCTTTATTCTAAACTCCCCTCCTGTGATAATCTGTCTTTCGTTGATATCCCAGACCCAGAATAATTCATATTCTAATATATCAACATACATATGTCCGTTCGTTACTGAATAATGTTTTAATCGTCGTTGATTTAATTTCGCTGCTACTATTGGTCTAGACATATTAGAACATATCAAGTTTGATACGTCCTGGCCAATGACATGAGCTAGAACATCTGTTCATTGTTGAGTCAATAATTGCTATTGTCTATAGGCTTCATTCAATGCTCGTTTGTATGGTCTTCTCGAGAGAGTTATCGGCAGTGATTTTATATTTTATAGTAAGATGAACGTACGGTGTCGAGTAAATTGCCCGAATTATAATCAAGTGATTAAAAAAAAAGAGGCTAAGAGTAACGTGTGGCAATATTTTGGATGCCCAGGTAATGAAAATGGTGAAGTAATAAATGAAAAAATTGCCGTATGCAGTATATGCGTTCGACCGGTATTTGCAAAAGCTACTTCTAATTTATGGAGCCATCTTAGCTATAATCATCCTCTACAATATGATGGACTACATTCAAGGTAAGAATTGATTTACTTTATTTTACTGATTTACTTTATTTATAAGATTTACTTTACTGATTGATTTTATTGATAATATTCACACGGGCGTGGAAATTAGTTAAACGAATTCCAGTTGTAATTTTTCAATGAAAATATATTTCTGATTTTTTTTTTATTATATAATTTCTTTAATTTTAAATAAGACAAAAAAAAAATCGTGTTTTAAAAAATGACATAAATGAGCAAAAAGATAAAAAAGAACAATAAAAATAAAAAATATTACTACATCTGGGCCTTATTTTTAAAGTCTGTAAATGTAATATTATTAAATGGCATTATACTGGATGTCTGCAAACTGGGCTGGAACGCTTGGATTAACTTCGTGTCATTAGACTGAAGCCGTGTTTGCTTTTTGCTCTGGACATGCAGGCTAGGCCGGCCTTTTTTTCTGCTCACTCGGGGTGTAGTGCGGCACGGGTCGCGTCTTACCAGAGCCAAACCCGAAAACTCTGCTTAAAGTCAATCCGACCGACACCCGGCACACTTCATCAGAAACTCGAAGTGGAAGAAAATAAATTCATATTTTAATACAATATAAAAAAGAATTATTCTGTAATATCAAATTTATCTTTTTAGTACAAAATTGAATACATATACACTCATTAATGTTAAATTATATAGTTTTTTTCATAAAATATAGTCCTGACTTTCTTTTAAAATGGTTGGTCTACACGAACCGCGTGTCGGGTCGGGTTCGGGTAACCTGAGACGATGCAAGAATCTAATTTGAAGACTAGGTCGGGTTTGAACTTTTTTGTAGTATACGTCAAATTGATAGTTTCCCTTACTTTACTTTTCTCTCTCTATTTTTTGGTAAAAATAAGAGTTATATAATACATTTTTAATAGAAATTTTGAAGCTTTCTTTTTGCTTAAAAAACTACAGAGTAATAATTTAAAAATCTATTTTCTTTTTTCATTGTTTAAAAGTTTGGATTTTCTTTAACCACATTTTCCTTTCATTTTAATTTACATTAAAAATTTTATAGGTTTACGTGCTTAGTGTTGACTCTAGAAAAAAAAGGCCGCCGGGCGGGAATTTTTCACATAGGGGACAATATTCTGAAAAAGGATACTTTTTCTCAAAAAGAGAATACTATTATAATAAAAGGGCACTTTTTTTCAAAAAGGGCACACTTGTACCTTGTTTACAAAAAATATTTTGAGCTGGTTTGTTTAGAGTCCCTAGAATTTGTGATATTTTTCCGAGATCAACTGAATTGCCACGGGGCGTATAGGAAGTATTAAAAAGGCAGCCGGGCGCATCGGAAGAATTTCGAAAGAGCCGCCGGGTGCCAAAATAGAAATAAAAAGGGCCGCTGGGCGCAAAATAGAAATAAAAGGGCCGCCAGGCGTAAAATAGAATTAAAAAGGGCCGCCGGCCGCTGCGCCCTGCTAAAGCAGCTTAGAGTCAACACTAGTGCTTATAATTGCTTAAGTGGTCAGATCAAGATCACTAAAATTGATATACCATGTTCTATGGCCGGCACAGACTCACAAATAATCTGAAAAATCCAGTACTTTAATTTTTATACATAAATATGCGGTACAAAATTCGAAATCCAGCGCCCATTGGACCTTGGCGATTCCGAATTTCGTTTCATTTTAATTAAAAAAATATATATATCTACCGCCGCCCTCCACCCCACCTCCTCTCCCAAAATACTAAAAACAGTGCGTGATTTACGTCAAGAATGCGTTTTCAGTACTAAAAAACCATAATATTAAAGCAGATGTTTTAATAGCGAATTTTTTTAATGTAAGAAAAAAAAATCTATCCACATTGAACACTCTCTTTCCCCGCACATTATTTATATCAGAAACACGTTTACAATACTGAAAAAAGATAGTACTTAAAAATAATAAAACTAAAGTAGATATTTGAGTTAAAAAGAAAAAATAAACAAATAAAAGCTCTATCCATGGTTTCTTTCTGCATTGAAAAACATAATGATCTGATTGTGTAAACATATGACTTCCGATTTCTCGGAGCGAGGTGAATAAACGAAAACAAACTGCAGATGCGCTCCTGCTTTTCATTCGAAGTTTCGGAAGGCGTTGTAACTTTCTAATAAATAATTAAATTTTAATAAAAATTTCTTACACAGCCTAATTTACTATTATTTCAACTAGCTGAAAATTTGAAAGAAATCGGTGAATTTACATAGGAGATATGGATATATTAATTATTATTATTTTTTTAACAGTAAGGAAAAGAAGATTTTGATTTTCATTCTTTTTCTTTTTTTGTTTGCTTGCAACTGTTTTTTTTCTCTGCACTTAAGCACTACAAACTTGATGTCACTTTCAAGGTCCTTTTTATACGATTTAAAAGAATAGAATTTGAATAATGTGTTCTCGCGCTAAAATGAGGGGGGTGGGGGGAGGTGGAGTTTTCTGTCATGACGGCTTTTTAAAAAGCCATCCGGACAAGGCGTGGGTATCTATAAGATGTATATTCATTTGTAAATAATTATATGATTATTAATGTTTTAAATTTTTTTGTTTATTAATCTTTTAAAATAAATGTTATGAGTATTTTCATAAATTTATAATGCAATGATTTCTTTGAACTAATCAAGACTCTCTGATTTCGAACTTCTTGAAATCTAATGCAGAATATCGATTGTTTTGTTTATGTATTTGTTTTTGTTAGCCAATAACTTTATTTTATTTCTATTTTTTTTCATTTGCAACATTTCTTTTTTTTTTTTTTTCCTTTTAAATTCAGTGGCACTTTCGAAATAAAAAACAGATTTAAATATCAAACCGAGTATTTTGCGTAATCAAGTAGAATTTTATGGTAAGTTTTTCTTTTTTGTTAGTTTCTTTCTGGAAAAATATGTTGTTATGGGTCTAGATGTTATTTACAAAATATTTATAAAAAAGTGAACTTTCCTTAGCATAGGTCTATTTCCAAATGGGATTTGAATATGTATATTTTAAAAATTTTAATGTTTTATTCATCCATAGATAAACAAATATGAAGGTATAAAGACAGAGAAATTTTCTTAATATTTTAACTACTAAGAATGTATTGATACTCTTAGAAAAAGATTAAAAAATAAAATTTCTGCTGCATCTGTCATTCACTGAAGACTATTTAATTACGAGTACATGCAATTATGACATTAAATCTGTTTCAGTTTTTGCTTTTCACTTATTTTAATCATTTTAAAATCATCAACGTCCTAAAATTGAGAACTTTTTAGTTTATCTAGTAAAGTTTTTTTTTAAATAATATTCTCCGTTTACGCGATAAAATTAAATAGTTAAAAAGTTATTCATAAATAATACATAAAACAGGAAGAATCGAGAACAAGCTAAAGAAAACCACTATGTAAACAATGATATAAGTGCAAATAGATAACGAATATTGGTTCCTTTTTCTAAAGTATTTATTTGTATCATATATATATATATATATATATTTAAAGAATATTGCATGAGCAAATAGGTATAAAACATTAATTCTTTGCTTCCTACAGCTATTTGCAATAAAATTATTCCTACTATACCATTTGTCTTTAGCAATAAGAAATTTTTCTATTACCTCACACTTTAAAGTAGTTATCGCGATATATCACCGATATTGATATTAACTCGTTGATATCTTGCGATATTAATTTTTTGATATCGTCCAGCCCTACCTATGGCCCACGTTTTCAACCTCGAGGTTTGCCACAGGCCATAATATTTCATTTTGTTGAGTATCATGAGCCATTTCTAACTGTAATTTTTTTTATCAAATCTATTTGTAAATATTGGAAAGAAGAAAAAGCCTCATTCACACGAAGTTAGTTACCTTTAACTGTTGCATTCCTTGCCACCATACATAGATCCTGGAGTTTAACATTGTCAAAAACTGCTGTAGATATCCATCTAAAGGTGTTGTCACATAAAACAACTTATGTCATTTTTACTGTAGTTTGTCATTTAGAGAAAGTTCTAATGGAAGCAATTTTCGCTAACGACAGGCTTTACCCAAATTAGAAGTATGGACGCACTTGCTAAAAGATTAGAATTTGTGCATTACCCGAGGCAACTGACGACTGAGTTAAACACTTTAAAATGAGGTATCGACGACAGTTATTTCAAACTTACTTTTATACTATTAAACAGCAATCTAGAAAATAAAACATTTTTTTAAATAATATCTTTTAAGTTTACGCGCCTCCATGCTCCGACATTTCGGCTTGATGGATACTAGTATTGTCAGTTTGAGCTGCGCCACTCTCTGATGATTTATCAAAATCAGTTTCATTTAGCATCGGTCTGTCTGTTACAGTAGCTACAAGAAATTCGTCATAAGAGAAAAACATTATCATTGAAAGGCACAATCCCTGTGCCCTTAAAACCTTTCGTAATATTGTTTGGAACTACGGCATTAGAATCTGCTATGCCCGAAAGTTCAGCAATGTTGTAGATTGAAACAGGTTTTCTAACATTTCCTGGAGCAACCATCCAATTATTTACAGCTAGATTATAAAAGGCTTTCAAAGGGCCATAAACACCCTTACCAAAGGGTTGCATTTTATTGCTAGAGCGTGGATGAACCGTCATTAGTCACACCATTAGCCTTGTCTAAAACAATTATTGGTATGGCAATATGAGATTCATGGTTATCAAATAATAACGATACTGATCTTTCAGTACTAGGTCTAACATTTTTCAGAAAATGTTGAAATAACTGTTGGAATATGGTCTCATTTGACCAGCCTGACGGATTTGGAACCCTGATTAATCCAAGAGGCGTTCTGTGAAGCATAAATGGTTTAAAGTTGACAGGGGGGAAACAAACAAAAGGGGAATGATGTTTCTGGATGCATTAACAGCAGTAACCATAGTGATAGTTGTTCCCCTTTCGGAAAACGTTATCCCTCTAACTTATTTTTTTTCCTTTGAGGGCTATGAGTTTAGGGGTATACATGAACTGTGCTTACCCCAGAATACATATTTTATTATTATTATTATTTATTAAAAACTGAAGTAAAAATGTATCGTAAACTAATTTCAAGACAGTTGCAGTAAGTAAGTCATCAAAGTTTAAATGTTTAGAAATTTTTTAAGAGTGTTGTACCTTTGACCTGGTCAAAGGAACAACAACTGATCATGGTCAGAGGTACAACACCATGCTAGTGTAAGTTACAACGCATGCCACAGTTTTAGGATTAGGATAATCAATTTCACAAGCCGCACCATATTTATAAAAGTCTATAGCTACCATGTCAAATTATTTCTATCAACAAAGACATAGCACAAAATATATTATCAGGCAAAACATTAACAAATAAATACTTACAATTTTATCACTGAAATGGATTACTATTATTCACAGGAATGCCCTTTGACTTTTATAATCCACAGTAGGATGCACAAGCCCTCTAGAGAAGGAACTATGCACTAATTAAACCAAAATTAATAAAATGCTGCTAGATGGCGCTAAGCCTAGCTGGTCAAAGAAACAATATGGTCAGAGGTACAACACCTTCCCCTACTAATGTATGGTCTCTGTAAAGAGTCTTTTTTTTATGGGGCACCCCCCCCCCCCCGGTAGCTTTTCTCCTTTTCCTTCTTTTTTTTTTGGAACTAATGGAATTTTTCCTTTATTATTTTAAAATTTTTGTTTTTCTTTATGTTTTTCTTTTTTTTAAATCATGTTATTCTAGTACTTATGTAATTTTTTATTTTTTGTTTATCTTTTCTTCTTATTAAAAGTTATTTTAAGGCTACAGCCACCTCTAAACATTATTTTTTTAAGGCTCCCTAATGCCCTTGCAACACAATCACCTTTCCACTGGATGTAAAGTTGCAACGCAACTAGGTAATCTATATAGCTGATAACATTGTTCCATTGTTCCAGGTATAGTACACTGTACAAAAATTAATTTTTAGTCTTATACAATGCTTTATAACTTAATCTTTTTTTCAGGAATGCTTATTTTTACAAGAGGATATAAAAAAGCCTTCACCCAGTATTTCTCAATAAACCGTCAAACATGATACACGTGTTTGTTATGTCATCAAGTAATTTTAATTCTACTTTTATCTATATTTTTAATGATATTTTAGCGATTTATCAGATATGCCATGGGGTGACACCATGAACGTGATATTAACACGTTGAGTGCCACGTCAATCACTGGTGACTGACACTGAACTTTCCGTTTAGGCCACGTCAGTCATCAGTGACTGACACTTACAGATTGTGTAACGGGAATCTTATTTCGTGGCCCAAACGGAAAGACAGTCAAAATAGAATTGGCATTCAACGTGTTATCCCAAAGCGATATAAGTAAGCGTCCTATCTTAAATGGGAGAAGTGACCGCAAGATTAAAAGCGAGGTCGCATCAATTAAGGTCATGCGCCACGTAGCGGATGGAGTGTGAACTACAGGTAAATACTTAACTGTTTTCTTACTCACACCACTAAAATTGTAAAGTTTTTTTCACCTTGATTAATAACTGAAGTATCTGTAGTAAGCCGAAGAAAACTTCAAGGTGCCAAATGCATCTGGATGTCTCTCTCGCTACGCCGTTATTTTCAGTAAATGTGGCAAACAAAATCTATTTCCATGAGTGACTAAAGATTCAGAAAATGCGCGCCACGCTAAGAGCTCGCGTATGTGAATTATCACTCCGTCCGCAAGGTGGCGCAACTATATTAATTTACGCCTGATTACAGCATTAAGTTTGTTCGCTTACTTATAACGCTTTGTGTTAACCCCTTGGGGACGGGCGACACGTACACGTGCCGGTAATAGGCCTAAGGATCCTCGTTTATCCTCACCAGTAAATTTTTACTGTAAAATTTGCCTTATTTAATCCGAGCATTTTCCCGATTTGAATAGGCAAATACTTCTGTTTTTTAAAACCGGTAGCAAAGTAATAAACATTTCGTAAAAGGCTCCCGTCGCGAAGGGGTTAAAAGAGAAAAATTATGTTGCGATGCATATACAGTAGAACAGTTTCAACTAACATTTATTCTCCAGCCGAGAGGTATAATAAACAAAAATATTGTAAATAAATAAATAACCAAGACTTTTTTCCTGTTTTCATTAATTAATGCATTTACTTATGCAAAATGTATTTCTTAACCCTTAATTGCAAGAATCATTCTTTTAGAATTGTGTTTTTTATTTTTATATTAAGGATTATACACCAGAAATCTCAAGATAGATTTCTAACTTTATTTAATAGCATAATTATGTAATTTGCAGAGGAGTAATATTTCTATATAAATATAGTGGTTGCAAGAACTTAATTTATGTATTAAAAATTAAATAAAAAGGTGATGGAAATTTACAACACTATGCATTTAAGGGTTAAAGTAACTGATAGTTGACACTTTAGTGAGTGGGGCATATCAGAATTCATTTTATTTTTTTTAGTTTCGAATGGCAACATTCTTCCATTTGTTTATTAGGAGCAACAGTTTGGCCAATAGTTAGCGGTAGTTTTTTTTAATGAAAAGTAGTCGCTTGGATAATATAGAAGTACCGATTCAAGTATATAAAGATAGAATTTTGTACCCATGTTCCTAATGAGAATACAGCATTTTGATATTTCTAGACCGTAATTATATATTAATTTTTAGGCATTTTACAATCAGTGGGAAGCAGGTGATAAATTGCCAATATTCTTTATGTCTACAACATTATACGAGTTATAACGCAAACTGAGTTAATAATGCGCCGAATTACACTCTCTAAAATAGGCCAACGTATTATGAAAGTGCTACAATAAGTATTTTAAACACTAAAAAGTTAGTAATATGTTAAAGATGATTTAAAGGGTTCTCTATTGAAATATTTTTGTTTGGATATACTTTTCCATTCTGATCTAAATTAAGGAACTCAAATAAATCTCAAAAGTAAGTGTTGCCATTTGAAAAATTAAAGTTAGTGCAATTTTCAATTTTTAGACGATCATTATTTTATTAATTGTATGAAAAAAGTATCTTGATCAGTCATTATGGCAATGTTGTTGATATTTTAATGTAAACGATATGCGAAGAAAAATAACTGTTTCTATTTTTAAGTTACACATCTAGGATTCTTTTTTAAAAGTCTGCCACAAAAAACACACAACAACGAAATTAAAACTGACCTAAGCTATGTTCGCTAAAATACGGCAACAATAGAGATTCAATGCTCTCGTACGGATCCTAGTGAAATCTATTTGTTTTACTGGTAAACAAAAACAAAGCCGCCAAACATTACACGCATTTCTACATTTAACAACAATGGACCTCGAGCATTCGCAATAAAAACGTTTCGTGGAACTTTTTGCAGGTACATCAATTGTTGAAATAATACTTTATTTTTGTCATCAAAACATAACAATGAGTTTTTTCTGTAATGTTCAAGTAAGTAACAATGACAAACAATTGTTAAAACCATTAATATTGAAACAATTAAACAAATTTTTCATTCCTACAAAAACTTTTCAAGCTTGTAGTTTGGATTGCTATTGAACTGATTTCAAACCATATTCCTCAGTGAAAAAAAAAACAATTATTGCGTAATTTTCTATTTTTATTGATTAATTCGAGTGTGCACATCGTGATCTTCAAAATAGCTATGTTTTCGGACTTTTTGTTGACTTTTCTGGCGTGGTTTATTTTCATCTATACCATTTGTATTATTATAATGTACTTCATAGTCAAGAACTCAATAAAGCTGAGAAGAGAAAGAGAAGAACGAGACATTTTACTCTACAAACTTTCTCAATGAAGCTTCGTCGAAGATTTTTATGATGCAGTCTCAAGTTCTGGTGTCAGCATGTACGCAACTGGATCTGGTTCAGAGTTGCTAGTGGGCTACTTTTTTAAATTCAGATTTCTTGATTGGCACCACTTTTTTGAAATGGTAAAATTTGCCTTATTTAATGACATATGAATTAAGGCGAAAAAAGGGGAAATTTACCATTTCAGGAAACTGGTGCCAATCAGAAATCTGAATTTAAAAAAAGTAGCCCACTGACAACACTGATCTGGTTGCGAAACATATTGTCCTAAAATCTTAAGACCTTACCTAGAAGATGTCCAGGGTAAGTTTCTTGATTCATGCATTGAAGAAATGTTCTTCATGCGTATGGAGAACATCAATGGATCTCAGAAGCACTGGCATCATAAAATGAAAAAGAACAGACAACCAAAAATGCAGTTACAAATGAAGAACTGCATCCAAATACAGCCGGCAAAATAACTCCAAACTAAGAAATGATTCATAAAACTCCAGTATGCGTAAAGCAAATTTTCAAGCCATCCACATCAGGCTCATAGTAGTCCAAGAGCCGACAGCACAAAAACCTATGTTATAAAGAAAAAGAAAAAAAAACTTTATTTTATGGAATAGTAGAAGTAAGGAAATCTATTGATCCATGCCTGCCGGAAGTGAAGCGGTGCATAAGCCAAAAATGAATATCACCAATGGTTGACTCGTAGGTTTATCATTGTGTTTGTCCTACAAACAAAGGTATGAAAACATGGAGGATAGTTGTAAGACAAATACAATGATAAACCTACGAGTCAATCACTAGTGGTATTAATTTTTGGCTTATGCACCCATTCACTTCCGGCAGACATGGATCATTAGATTCCCATACTTCTACTCCTCCATAAAATAAAGGTTTTTTCTTGTGCTTGGATTATATTGACGCAAAAAATAATTTTGGCCAGCTAGAATCGATAAATCATCCACCGTGCCACGTGGTTCTCCCTGGAAATATCTTACGTCTTCCATGTGTGACTGTTAAAAGGATTTTAGAGATAGATATTGCAGATAGAGTACTGAAAATGCAGGGTGTTTTAAAATGCTGTGCGTGCACAATTCTAATGATTATAACATATTTTTTTAATTAATACACACTTGATTTAAATTTATGAAATGCATCTGCAATAATGAAAGTTTTAGGTTTATGTACATAATGGATGTTTTAAGTTTCCCTAAAATACATCAAGGATAGCGATTCATTTCTCTCGTAGGGATGCTAGTTAAATCTATTTATTGTTACTGGTAAAAGAAATAAGGTAAACAAATTAATGCTAAAGAAAATAAAGCTGCTAAACATTACATCCGTTACGTCATTTAGCAAAAATCGGCAGCGAGTATTCGCGAAAAAAATGTTTCTTGGAACTGTTTGAACGTTCCTCTATTGCTGAAAAAATGATTTACCGTTGTCAAAAAATTCCAACAATGAATTTGTTGTGTAATGTTGAATTAAGTAACTACAACAATTGTTTTAACAATTGTTGAAACCATTAATATTGAAACAATTAACAAATTTCTCATTCTCAAAAAAAAATTTTCGAACTTGTAGGTTGGATTGCTATTTAACATATTTCAAACCACATTTTTCAGCGAAAAAAAATGTTGCATAATTTTTTTACATATATTGATTAATTCGTGTATTTCACATCCTCATCTGCAAAAGAACCATGTTCTGGGACTTTTTGTTTACAATTCTTTCATGGCTCATCTTCATGTATGCCATCTGTACTGTTATAATGTAGTTCATAGTCAAGGATTCAATAAAGCTGAGAAAAGAAATAGAAGAACGAGACATGTACTACGACACACTTTCTCCCCCAGCTTCGCCGAAGATTTTTTTTATGCTGTCTCAAGTACTGTTGTCAACAGTTATGAAAGTGGATCTGGTTGCGAAACAGATGAACCTAAAAGTAGAAGACCTTACCTAGAAGATCTGATGGAAACGTTTCTTGACTCATGCATAGAAGAAATGGGCTTCATAGGTATGAGAAACGTGCTGTGGATCTTAGGCGCATTGACACCAGAAAATGGAGCAACACAGATAGCTGAAGATGAAGTTACAAATGAAGTACAGCCTCCAAAGAAGAAACGCAGCTTCAAAGAACACTTGAAGAACATATTTTGTTGGAGTTTGTCGAACCCTTTCAGACAGTTCGGCAGTCTAAGATATCTTAACCCTAGAACTACCGAAAATTTTACTCAAGTTTTATAAAAATATTGCACATCAGAATTCTTATTTAAAACTATGGAACTTATTTACTTAACTCATTATTGTCTGGTTTAGACATTTAGTTTATTTTAAAGAAATTTCTGGTTAGAATAAATATTTCGAATGTACCCATCGGGCCCATTGGACCCGTCTGGTAGACGGAGGGTTAAATATCCAATCTGAACGAGGTATAAGAAATTAACTTCTTCTCTTATACCTTGCATTATAACTTGATATATATATATACATATAGATATTCATTTCAGGAATGCCTGTTTTTACAAAAGGATAAAAATATAAACGTTTCTCTAATTTATGGGTGAACAAGAACACTCCTCTTAGAACGATCACCGAATTCAGTGGATGCCAAGAGCATGGTGGGAACGCCCATTAAAGAAAAACTGAAGTAGTTCGAATATCGGAGGTGCGTATATACTATATATTGTGTAAGAAACTATTTTTTTCTCTTTTAGCTTGCCTAATAAAATAAAAAATATATTTTTAATTTCAGGAATGCTTATTTTTATAAGAGGATATAAAAATAGACATATCTCAAGTGTATGTGCAATCAATAACATTTTTCTCTAAAAGATATCCGAATCGAGAGGATCTTGGTAATGCTCATGCAAAAAAAGGGAGAAAGTAGGAATATCGAAGGTACCTATACTACTATGCATAACAAATTATTTTTTCTTTTACACCTTGCTTTATAACTTAATATATATATATATATATATATATATATATATATATTAATTTCAGGAGTGACTGACTTTACAAGAGGATTTAAAAATATAAGTTTCTCCAATTTATGGGTGAACAAAAACGCTCCTCTTAGAACTATCACCGGAATCTGTGGATGACAAGAAGATGGTGGCAACGCCCATAAAAGAAATAAATGAAGAAACTGCGAAAATCGGAGGTATGCGTATCGGAGACAATTTTATATATCATTCTATCCGTTATCAAAATAAAACTGCGACATAAGTGGAACATGTAAGAAACTTGAAAAACGATTAATTTTAATCTTACGAAAATAATGGGTGACCCACTATACTATGTATTAAAATATATTTTAAGGGGAAAAAATCAGTTTTAAAAAAGGCAGAATAATTTTATGCTACGTGGTTTAATTATTTTTAAAAATTATTTGGGAAAATGGGATGTGTAGACAAACCTGCTCAGACTGAATCAGGGCAGAGAAAAAAAAAATCCGTTTTAAACACCTACTTTTGCTGACACTTGACCTGGCAACGCTAGTTGCCATATTGATTTGCTCATTAAGTTCATCTTGGCGAAGTTTGTCTACATAATTTCCTAAAGTGTTTTGATGAATGTTATGTACTTTTGCAGAGGCATGAACACATAACAATTTCTATAGCTGATGCTTTCACCTTTTCTACTCTTTTCCATCCTTTCTATTTACCTACTATGGGCACTATTTAAATGAAATAAAAGTTCCTATGAACTTTCTAATTTGTATTTCATTAAATTTTTTCTTTCTTCTATAGCAATTTTTCGCGTTTTCCTTTAATCTATTTTAAACGTTTTCTTTTCTACCACCCCGTTTTATCGTAGCTTTACGGAATAAATGTACATTATTTTAGAAATATAACCGTTAACACTTTCTTATGTGCAGTATACAATAAAAATATTTGATTACCGTATATATAGCTTTGACCGTTTTGTCAACCTACCCTCACATTGATTGGACCAAGCCTTCCCACATAGCCACTTTTTAAAGTACAGCACAAGGTTTCATTTAGCCTTTTATTGCATAATCTTTATCCCTGGAATGAAAGCTAGATATTTCTGCCTTACTTAAAAACTGCTTATTTGATATTCTATGATATATTTTATCTGATAATATCTTGCATAATGTTTTTAAAAAAGACACTTCTAAAGCTGAAAAATCTTCACAATTGATATTTCCGCACATGCTTCAATTACCTTCAGGAAACAAAGACAATTGTTTGATAATTTCAGTAGCTTTGGTTGCTATCTATTGGCAAAACTCTGAAATTATTTTAAATATGAAAACTGAAATTTAGTGGGTCAAGCCTCCCCTATGTTCAACCCTCCCCAATCTCCTCTATACGATACATTGTGTTAGAAATTAATTTTTTTCTTATACCTTGCTTAATAACTTAAAAAATATATATCTTTCATTTCAGGAATGCCTATTTTTACCAGAGGATATAAAAATAGACATCTCTTCGATGTGTGTGTGAACAATAATATTTCTATCTCAAAGATCACCGAATTCTGTGGATAACAAGAGAACGATGTCAATGTCCATGGAAAAAAAGGAAGAAAGTAGGAATATCGGAGGTACGTACACTACATTGTATAAGAAGATAATTTTTTCTTTCATACCTTACTTTATAAATTAATGTGTATCTATATATTTTCATTTCAGGAGTATCTGTTCTTACAAGAGGATATAAAAGAGACGATTTATGGGAAAGACGATTATACGATTTATATAAAAAGACGATTAATGTCCGATTTATGGGTGAACGATCACCTCTTTGAACAATCACCGAATTCTGTGGATGACAAGAGAAAGGTGGCAACGCCCATAAAAGAAAAAAAATGAAGAAAGTGCAAATAGAGGGTCGTATATACTATACATTGCGTAAGAAATTAATTTTTCCTTTTTCTTAATTTCTTTATACTTTGCTTAATAGCTTAAAAAATATATTTTTTTTAATTTCAGGAATGCCTATTTTTACAAGAGGATATAAAAATAGACATAAATCCGGTGTCTGTGTGGACAACAACACTCCTCTGTGAAAGATGCCCGAATTCTGTGGATGCCAAGAGGATGGTGGTAATGCCCATGAAAAAAAAAAAAAAAAAAAAAAAAAAGAAAAGAAAGTAGGAATGTCGGATGTACGTACACTACATTGTATAAGAAACATTTGTTTTTATCTTATACCTTGATATATAACTTAATATGGATCTAATATTTTCATTTCAGGAGTGCCTGTTTTTACAAGAGGATATAAAAATAGATATTTCGCCAATTTAGAGGTAAACAAGTACACTCCTCTTTGAAAGGTCACCGAATTTTGTGGATACGAAGAGGATGGAGTTAACGGTCGTTAAAGAAAAAAGGTTTTAAACACGAATATTGAAAATTTGTATAGTACACTGTATAAGAATTAATTTTTCTCTTATACCTTGCTTTATAACTTAAAATATTCTTTTAATCTCAGGAATGCCTATTTTTACAAGAGGATATAAAAAAGGCTTCTGTCAACATGTGTCAATAAATCTTCAAACATGATGCACGTGTTTGTTATGTCATCGATTTTCAATTCTACTATTATCTATATTTTTAATGATGTTTTAATGTATTAGATATTTTGCTAAAAAAACAACAATTACGCCCTTACTGGGCGACGTCATGAACATAATATTAAATGAGAAAAATAAATGTTATGACGCATAGTTAAGTACGATAGAACAATTTATGTGAATAACTATATACCACAGACGTTTTAAAAGTTTTCATTAATATATTGTAAAATGTTTCGCTTAAAGTTACCGATAGTTCATACTTTAGTGAGTCGAGCATTTCCGAATTCCTTCTATTTATTTATTTTATTTATTTATTTTTTTTATTTTCCAATGGCAACATTCTTCCATTTTTTTATTGGGAGTTACAGTTTCGCTAATAGTTGGCGCTATATTTTTTTATGAACTGTGGTCGATTAAATAATGTAGAAGTACAGGTTCAAATATGTAAAGATAGAATTTTATACCTGCGTTCCTAATGAGAATACAAAAATTTGATATTTCTAGATCCTAATTATTGGTTAATGTTTCGCCTTTTTCCCGTTAGTCGGGCGCAGGTGATAGGTTGCACTTTATGGCTACAACACTATACGACTTATAACAAAAATTGAGTTCATTATGTACCAAATTACATTCTCAACAGGCCAACCTGTTATGAAAGTGCTACAGTAAGTATTTTAAACACTAAAAAGTAAATAATACGTTACAGATAATTTAATGTGTTTGTTTTCTCAAAAGAATATAAAGATTAAAGTAGGTGTTACCATTACAAAAATTAAAGTCAGTGCAATTTTCAATTTGAAAACGATCCCTATATTATTAATTGTATATAAACGTTATCCCTATGGGTACTTACGCAAAGTTGTTGTTATTTTAATATAAATGATTTCATAAATAAAAATAAATGTTTCTATTTTTGGTTACACATCTAGAATTCTTTTAGAAGTTTGCCGCCAAAAAATATATATACAACAAGGAAATTAAATTTTCTCTAAGCAATGTGCGCTAAAATAACGCAATAATACAGATTCCGCTCAGTCATAGAGATCCTAGTTAAATCTACTTGTTGCTACTGGTAAACAAAAACAAGGTAAACGAAAACAAAGCTGCTAAAAATTACATGTATTTCATCATTTAACAACAATGAGCCTGGAGCATTCGCAATGGAAATTTTTCGTGGAACTGTTTGCACGTACCTCAGTTGTTGAAATAATGCTTTATTTTTGTCAACAAAACATAACAATGAGTTTCTTCTGTAATGTGGAAATAAATAACAACAATAAACTATTGTTAAAACCATTAATATAAACAAATTTTTCATTCTCACAAAAAATTTTCGAGCTCTTCGTTTGGACAGCAGTTGGACTGGTTTTAAACTACATTCTTCAGTGACAAAAAAAAAAAAAAAACAATTATTGCGTAATTTTCTGTACTTATTGATTAATTCTAGTGTGCACATTCTGATCTTCAAAATAGCTATGTTTTGGTACTTTTTGTTGATATTTCTGGGTTGGGTTATCATCATCTATACCATCTGCATTGTGATGATGTACTTTATAATCAAGGACACAATGAAGCTGAGAAGAGAAAGAGAAGAACGAGACATTTTACTCTACAAACATTCTCAATCAAGCGTCGTCGAAGATTTTTATGATGCTGTCCTAAGTTCTGGTGCCAACAGTTATGAAACAGTATCTGGTTGGCAAATAAATCAAACTAAAATGTCAAGACGTTACCTAGAAGATCTCATGGCTATGTTTCTTGACTCATGCTCTGAAGAAATGGTCTTCTTACGTATGTCCAGTGGATCTCAGGCGCACTGGCATCAGAAAATGAAGGAGCAACGACGGCCAAAGATGAAATTACATATGAAGTGCTGCCTCCAAATACAGCAATCAAAGTAAGTGCAAGCTTACAAATGATTAATAAAACTCAAAATGCATTAAGCAAATTTTCAAGCCATCCACATCAGGCTCATAGATATCTCCTAAAATAATCATCATAATCGAGATCTGCTTTTGTTCCTATGCGAAGTCATGAAATGTCGAGAGAGCAGAGAGATGCATGAGTCTCAAGAAAAAAGGTTAGAGATAAAGCCTCACCTCTATGTGGTTCTTCCTGGAAACGTCTTACGTGTTCCACGTGTGACTGCTAAAAGGCTCTTAGAGATTGACATTGCAGATAGAGAGGAAGTAAAGAGTGTTTTAAAATGATATGAATGCAAAATTCTACTAACATGTTTTTTTAAAAATTAATACACATTTTATTTTAATCTAAGAAATCGAACAATTCAATCGAATATTGAATGTTTTAGATTTATGTACATAACGAACGGTTTAATTTTCGCAAAAATAACAGATTCATTTCTCTCGTAGAGATCCTAGTTAAATCTATTTATTGTTACTGGTAAAAAAAAATAAGCAAGTTAATGTTAAAAAAAAAATAAAGCTACCAAACATTACATCCATTTTGTCGTTTAACAACAAAGGACCGCGAGCATTCGCAAAAAAAAAAAAAATGTTTCATGGAACTGTTTGAACGTACCTCTACTTCTGAAACATTGATATACTGTTGTCAACAAAACACAACAATGAGTGTGTTCTATATTGCTGAATTAGGTAACAACAATAAACAATTACAGGAGACATTAATATTGAAACAATTCACAAATTTCTCATTCTCACAAAAAAATTTCGAGCTTGTAAGTTGGATTACCATTGAACTGATTTCACAGCTTTTCATTTCTCTCGCAGAGATCCTAGTTAAATCTATGGTACTACTTAGTTATCCCGTCGACCAAAAATCTATCGCCAAACTATAAGATTAAAAGCCTGTAATGGTTGATCGTAAAAATCACAGTCTCCTGACTTTAAGCAAGTTACACGTGTTTACGTCATCAAGTGATTTTTATTTCGACGTTTTATTTGTATTTTTACTATCGTTATACTAATTTATTTGCTCTTTCATTATTTAAAATAAAAAATTATTGCAATTTGTATAATTTGGCGAATGGTTTGGCGATTTATATAATTTGGCGAAATTTTTCGACGGCATAACTAAGTAGTACCAAATCTATTTATTGTTACTGGTAAAAAATAAGGTAAGCAAATTAATGATAAATAATAACAAAGGTACTAAATATTACATCCATTATGTAATGCAACAACAAGGGACCGCGAGCATTAGCAAAAAAATGTTTCGTGGAACTGTTTGAACGTACCTCTACTTCTTAAATAGTGATATACTGTTGTCAACAAAATGCAACAATGAGTTTCTTCTGTAATGTTGATTTATGTAACAACAATAAACAATTATTGGACACATTAAAATTGAAACAATTCACAAATTTCTCATTCTCACAAAAAAATTTCTAACTTGTACGCTGGGTTGCTATTGAACTGATTTCAAACCACATTTTTCAGGGAAAAAAAATCTTGCGTATTTTTTTTACGTTTATAGATTTATTCGAGAGTTTCACGTCCAATAAGAAAAAAAAACACATGTTTTGGGACTTTTTCAACAATTCTATTTCATTAATTTTTTTTCTTGCATGTATAGCATTTTTTCCCGTTTTATTTAAACTTTTCCTTTCTATCCCCCCGTTTTACCATAGCTTTACAGAATAAATGTACATTATTTTTAAAATAAAATCATTAACCCTTCCTTATGTGCAATATATAATAAAAATATTTCCAAAAAATTAAGGGAGCTTTACTGTCTGGTCAACCCTCCCTCACATTGATTGGTTGAAGCCCCCTACAATGCTACTTTTTAAAGTATAGCACAAGGTTAGGTTTAGCCTAATTCATTGCACAATCTTTATGCCTGGAATGAAAGCTCGGTATTTCTGGATTACTTAAAACCTGCTTACTTAAATTTTTATGATACATTTCATCTGAGAATATCTTACAAAATGTTTTAAAAAAATACTAATTTTCAGCTGAAAACCTTCACTATTGATATTTCCACACCTGCTTCAATTACCAAATGAAAAAAAAAACTATAGTTATAGCATTTAAGAGGCTACTTCAGTCAAGTGAAAAGACCAGTTCTCTAATGCTAATCCTACGGAAGAAATTTACAACGATATCTCGGTTGCATCTTAATATTTTTAAATGATTTTTTTTGCATTGAATAGTTGAGATCGATCTGTACAAAGGTCGTTTTTTACTTTTTCTATTTTGTTTACCGATATTTTTAATGATGACACTTTTATTTTGGGAACTGGTTTCGAAACTGAAAGCATCCTAATTAAAAAAATCTGCAATCGAAATCGAAAAAGTAAAAAACGGCCTGCATACAGATCGATCTCAGCTATCCAATGCAAATAAAATCATTTAAAAATATTAAAATGCAACCGAGATATCGTTATAAATTTCTTCCATAGGATTAGCATTAGCGAATGTGTCTTTTCACTTCACTGAAGTAGCCTCTTAAGTAGCTTTGTTTGCTTTCAATCGGCAAAACTCTGAAATTCTTTTAACTATGAAAACTGAAATTTTGGACCAATCCTCCCCTATGGTCAATCCTCCCAAATCTACTCTTTGCCACTGTGTAAGGAATTAATTTTTTATTTTATACCTTGCTTAGTAACTTAAAAAATACATTTTTTCATTTCAGGAATTCCCATTTTACTAGAGGGTATAAAAAGAGACATTTCTCCAATGTATGTGTGAACCATAACACTTCTCTCTGAAAGATCCCCGAATTCTGTGAAAGACAAGAAGATGGTGGTTAATGCCCATGAAAAAAAGGGAAGAATATAGGAATATCGGAGGTACATAGACTACATTGTATAAGAAATTATTTCTTTCTCTTATATCTTGATTCATAACTTAAAATGGATCCATACATTTTCATTTCAGGAGTGCCTGTTTTTAATAGACAATATAAAAATAGATATATCTCCAATTTATGGCTGAACAAGAGCACTCCTCTTTGAAAGATCAACGAAATCTGTGGATGATAAGAGAATGGTGGCAACGCCATATAAGAATAAATGACCAAAGTGCGAAAATCGGAGGTACGTATGTACTATGCATTGTACAATAAATTAATTTTTTCGCTTATACCTTGCTTAATAGTTTAAAAAGTATATATTTTTATTTCAGGAATGCCTATTTTTACAAGAGGATATAAAAATAGACATATCTCTGGTCTATATGTGAACAACAACACTCCTCTCTGAAAGATCACCGAATTCTGTGGATGGTGGTAATGCCCATGCAAAAAAAGAAAAGAAAGTAGGAATGTCGGATGTACGTACACTACATTGTATAAGAAACATTTGTTTTTATCTTATACCTTGATATATAACTTAATATGGATCTAATATTTTCATTTCAGGAGTGCCTGTTTTTACAAGAGGATATAAAAATAGATATTTCGCCAATTTAGAGGTAAACAAGTACACTCCTCTTTGAAAGGTCACCGAATTTTGTGGATACGAAGAGGATGGAGTTAACGGTCGTCAAAGAAAAAGGTTTTAAACACGAATATTGAAAATTTGTATAGTACACTGTATAAGAATTAATTTTTCTCTTATACCTTGCTTTATAACTTAAAATATTTTTTAAATCTCAGGAATGCCTATTTTTAGAAAAGGGTATAAAAAAGACCTCTGTCAACCTGTCTCAATAAGTCTTCAAACATGATACACGTGTTTGTTACGTCATCGATTTTTAATTCTACTATTATCTATATTTGTAATGATGTTTTACTGATTTATTAGATATTTTGCTAATAAAACAATAATTGCGCCCTTACAGAGCGACTTCATGAACATAATATTAAATGAGAAAAATAAATGTTATGATGCATAGTTACATAGGATAGAACAGTTTAAACTGGCATTTATCCTACAGCCGAGAGGAATAATTAAGAAAAATAATGTAAATATATAAATACAACAGACTTTTTTAAAGTTTTCAATAATAAATTGTAAAATATATTGCTTAAAGTTACTGATGTTTGACACTTTTGAGTCGTGCATTTCCGAATTTCTTCTATATATATATATATTTGTGGTTTCCAATCCCAACATTCTTCAATTTTTTTTATTTGGAGAAACAGTTTCGCTAATAGTTGGCGCTAGATTTTTTTGAGAAGTGTGGTCGATTGAATGATGGAGAAGTACCGGTTCAAGTATGTAAAGATAAAATTTTGTACCTGTGTTCCTAATGAGAATACAAACGTTTGATATTTCTAAATCCTAATTATTGGTTAATTTTTAGCTTTTTTTCCCCGTTAGTCGAGCGCAGGTGATAAGTTGCACAATATTCTTTATGGATACAACACTATACGAGTTATAACAAAAATTCAGCTAATTATGCGCGAAATTACATTCTCTAAAATAGGCCACCGTGTTATGTAAGTGATACAATATCATAGGTGCCAACTTCAAACTAATCTTCCGTAATACTTGAGTTAATTTGACCCTGGTTTAGTACGTTTCGAACCAGAAATTTTTTTAAGAAATGAAAATAAGTATGTTCCACGTATAAACCTGGATTTAAATAAATAAGCATTCATGAAATAAATTTTCTGGTTCGAAATGTGGTTAACCTGGGTCAAATTAATCGAGCCGTTACGGAAGATTAGTGGAAGGTTGGCAGCTGTGCAATATGTATTTTAATCCCTTAACGGTCGCATTAAATTATGGTTTAAAAATTCAGATTGCTTACTGCCACCACTTTTTTGTAAAAGAAATATTCGCCTTATTTATTGACAAATAAAATGCCACCAGAATAAAGCCAATGACACTATTTTATAAAACTGGTGGGAATCAAAGAATCTGAATTAAACACACAGTCCGTCACAGCCCGTGAATATCACGGGAGCGAGAATTCAGGGGTTAAACACTAAAAAGTAAGTAATACGTTAAAGATAATTTAACGTGTTTGTTTTCTCTAAAGAATATTTTTGTTGGGATATACTTTTCCATTCTGATCTAAATCAAGCACTTCAAATAAAGCGCCAAAAGTAGGTGTTACCATTACAAAAATTAAAGTCAGTACAATTTTTAATTTGAAAATGATTGCTATATTATTAATTGTATGTAAACATTATCCCATGGGTACTTACGTAATGTTGCTGTTATTTTAATATAAAAGATTTTTGGCAGGGTTGTCAAGTTTTTGACGCATGACGGTTTTTACCGGATTTTACCATGGTTTCTACCATCATGTCAAAAACTTCTTTGTCAAAAATGTCCAAAACTGTCAAAAACCCATTTTTTAGTAGTAATTTGTTTTTACATTTTTTTTTTCATTCTATCATTAGTATTAAGTTGTTTCACATCCAATATTCAATATAAAAAATATTCTAAAGTATATTTAACCACCCAAGAAAAACAAAAAAGAATAGAATAATACATATTCATCTATGTTAGAAGATCATTGTAATAATCTTAAGCTATTTGGCATATTCTACAACAATTATATTTTTTGAAGAAATTCTATAACTTATAAGTATAAAATAAAAAATGTGTGTGATTTTGGCAGAATGTAGCACACTGTTTAAAACTAAATAGCTTTTTCAGAAATTTCCTCAGAAGTAAGTTTTCTTAAAGTGTTAAATCCAAATTATTCACTGATTATTTTTATTTCTAAATAGCAATAAATGAAATAAAATATATCTTAATAGTTGAGAATTACATACATCTTTTGGGAGAAAGGAATAAGACTTGTTCTTCAAAGTTAAATCTTGTAGAGATTAAAATTTGCAAATCAATATTAAACTTTAATTCATGTGAAAACTCAATTTTTGTTAAATAGTTTATTTTAGTCTTATTATTTCCTTAAACTAAACAATTAAGTAAATAAACAAACAAATATCTTTTGGATTTGCCTTGATTAAACAAGGCAAAATTTACAATAAAAAATAACTGGTTGGAATAATCATTTCCGATTAATCACGACCGTATATGGGGATTTCTCACAATATTTTGACTTTTGGGGAAAAAAATCTGGCGAAATTAAACTTGCTAAAATAACATTTTAATCTGATAGACGGATACCTTAATGATTCAAAATAAAGAAAAAATGGTAAGCAGCGAAATTTTTTTTATTTAACTGAGATTTAAATTATACTTGCGAGTTTAAATTTTCCTTACCATTTTACCCCTATAACTTTTTATTTTCTTCTAAATTTTTACTTATAATGAATATGCATATTACCCACAGGACATTCAAATAAGAACTAATACAAATGTAGTACTTTTAATACAGAATTTTTGTATAATTTTGTCTTAAAGAAGTGTTAGAGAAGGGATGGTAAGGTAAAAATGGGACGAAATGGCAAAAAAAAAAAACGGACGAAATGGTAAAAAAGGAGACGGTAAGGATGGAACGGTAAGGAAATTACCACCTATATTTAGGAAAATCATGTTAAGATTAAGTGATAGCCAAAATGTTCATAGATTTTTTGAAACAGTTGTTAACATTGGATTAAATTAATTTTTTTTAAATTTACCTTGAAAAGTGCAGGAATAAACCTTGGGGACGGTAAGACTACCAATAAAGCCACGGTGCTTGAAATTGATATTTAAATGCTGATTTATATTCTGCAGTAAATTTACTGTCAAAGAATTTTAGATATTCTTTCTCTAGCATACTTCTGCATGAGCAAAAACTTGAAAGAAATTCTGTCGCTGCTTCTGAAGTGATTTTCTGTATAATTTTAGAAGTGGGATGGAAAGGAATCTAAAACCCAAGGACAGAGTTAAAAAAATAATATCAACCCTAAAAATGTGTGCAGGTTAATTTTTAGCTACATATTTATATAAAACAATAGTTCCAGTTTCAGAAAAAAATTACATTGAATTATTTTTATTGAAACAATTTTATCCAGACAGCTCCAAACTTAACAAGTTGGAAATTGTCCGTCAAACGTGGCAAATGAGGTGCGTTCGTACTATAACTAGTTTTATAATTATTTTTTGCACCCCATATTGTACTGAATGTGTATTTATTTGCAATTCATAAGTGCATAGTCTGTAACATCATTAAAATGCACTTGCAATAATTTTTTTCCATTCGCCTTAATGTAACGGAAAACTTTTGACTGTCCCTGTAATTAAGCTATACATCCGATTTTCATGAAATTTGAAATAGCTCGACAAAATTTTGCAGCAATTATATATTTAAAATTTCAGCCCATTTGGAAAGCTGTAACATCATTAAAATGCACTTGCAATAATTTTTCCCATTGGCTTTAATGTAAAGAAAAACTTTTGACTGTCCCTGTAATTAAACTATACATCCGATTTTCATAAAATTTGAAATGGCTCGACAAAATGTTGCAATAATTATATGTTTAAAATTTGAGACCATTCGGAAAGCTTTAACGTCATTAAAATGCACGTGCAATAATTTTTCCCATTGGCCGTAATGTAAAGAAAAACTTTTGACTGTCCCTGTAATTTAACTATACATCCGATTTTCATAAAATTTGAAATGGCTCGACAAAATTTTACAACAATCATATATTTAAAATTTCAGACCATTCGGTTGGGTAGTTTTTGCTCTATTATATGCGGACAGACGGACGGACAGACAGACGGACTGAACGACGACTATAGGTGCTACGTATTTATATAATTACGAACGTACCTAAAAATCAGCATCAGGGACACGGGACGCTATAGGAGTTTTCCAGGTGTTTGAACCCCCAACATCGTCCAAAACTTATTTATCTCGTTAATGTTGCTAGGAAATCATGCAATGGGATGTTCCCCAGTATATGAAATGAAAAAACACAAAAAAGTGTATTAAATAAAAAAATATTTTTCAGGGACATGAAAGTCAAAAGATTGTGAGAATGCCGCATATGTGACGCTCATCCCCAAGGGTTTAAAAATATTTCACGACTAGGTATTCAGGTATAAATTTATATCTAAAAATATAGTTGCTGGAATGGTCCTGCCTACAATGTTCATATATATATTTGCACTAAAGTTAACAACAACAACAAAAAAAACTATAGTGTGTATATACCGGGTGTCCCAAAAATGACTGATGGATTTTAAAATTCAATAACTTACAAACGGTAACTGATATTAAAAAAATTCTTGCAGAAGCGTTATGCAAGATTTCACGAGTTTTTAAGCTGTGATTCTCAGTTTTAGTTACAAATAGCATCGATAGATGGCGCTGCAAGCAATAACCGCTAAATTCAGGCTCGATTTTTCGCGTTATCTCTTCTTCCATGAGAAAAAAGGAGGTTAAAATGCATTGAATGGATCCTGAAGTACCAAAAATCGGGTCTGGACTGCACATCTATTGCTCTCAGCGCCATCTATTGTTTGAAATTCGAACTAAAATCAAGAATCACTCTAAAAAATTTCCTAACATCATACATAACACTCCTGCAAGGAATTTTTCAATATGTGTCACCGTTTGCAAGTTATTGAATTTAAAAATCCATCAGTCATTTTTGGGATACCCGGTATATATATAAATTATTATTCTAATCTGTTTTTTCTTAATTATTGTTTTGTTGAATTAAATGTTAAGTCTAAGAGCTTTCACCTGAAATCAGGTCCTACAGGTTTGTATAAAAATGTTATTAATTTAAAATTTTAAGATGCTGCTTATTGAAGTGAAAATGAAAATCACCATAATTCCATTTACGAAATATATAAGATATAGTACAAGATATAATACAAGATATGCAATTTAAAATATAATATCTAAAAATATTCAAATTTATTCATTGACCACAGTCCATGCTTGACATCTGTTGTCACAGCTTATAACAGCATTTTTGCATCTCTAAAATAATTTTAATCTATTTTATTAAAAATGTATATTGAATATTATTTAATAATTATAATAATCTTTTATTATCATTTAATATTAATGTTCATTGCAGTTAGCAGAATCCATATTAGTGGAGATTATGACAAATATTGTTCTTTCCTTTTACTCTTGCATTTAAAAAAATTTCCCATTTAGGAAATGCTCTTCTTTTAAATAAATTTAACAAAGTAATTGTGAATAACAATAACAAGAACAACAAGGAAAATCAATCTACAAATGTATTATATGCTACACTTACACTATAAATCGGAGGACACTCGAAAATGATAGGTTTTTGACGGAATAAACCGGTAAAAGCACGGTTTTTACCACTGTCACGTCAAAAACCAGTTTTTGACGTTACAAACCTAACCCTGATTTTTGGTTACATATCTAGCATTCTTTTAAAAGTTTGCCGCAAAATAAATTATATATATAACAATGAAATTTAATTTTCTCTAAGCAATGTTCGCCAAAATAACGCAATAATACAGATTCCGCTCTGTCGTAGGGATCCTAGTTAAATCTATTTGTTGTAACTGGTAAACAAAAACAAGGTAAACGAAAACAAACTGCTAAATATTACATGTATTTCGTCATTTAACAACAATGAACCTGGAGCATTCGCAATAATAATGTTTCGTGGAACTGTTTGCACGTGCCTCTATTGTTGAAATAATGCTTTATTTTTGTCAACAAAACATAACAATGAGTTTCTTTTGTAAGGTGGAAATAAATAACAATAATAAACTATTGTTAAAACCATTAATATTGAGACATCAAATTTTTCATTCTCACAAAAACTTTTCGGGCTTGTAGCTTGGATTGCTGTTGGACTGATTTCAAACTACATTCTTCGGTGACAAAAAAACAATTATTGCGTAACTTTCTATATTTATTGGTTAATTCGAGTTTGCACATCCTGATCTTCAAAATAACTACGCTTTGATACTTTTTGTTGACATTTCTGGGGTGGTTTATCTTCATCTATACCATCTGCATTGTGATGAGTTTCTTCATAATCAAGGACACAACGAAGCTGAGAAGACAAAGAGGAAACGAGACAATTTCATCTACAAACTTTCTCAATCAAGATTTTTATGATGCTCTCCCAAATTCTGGTGCCAACAGTTATGAAACTGGATCTGGTTGCGAAACAGATAAAACTAAAATGTCGAGACCTTACCAAGACGATCTCATGGATAAGTTTCTTGATATATGCTTTAAGAAATGGGCTTCTTGTGTATGTCCAGTGGATCTCAGGCGCTCTTGCATCAGAAAATGAAGGAGCACAGACGGTGAAAAATGAAGTTACAAATGAAGTACTGCCTTCAAATACAGCAGGCAAAATAATTCCAAACTAACAAATGATTAATAAAACTCCAGTATGCATAAAGAGATAATTTTCAAGCCATCCAAATCAGACTCAGGGATATCTTTTTAAAATAATCACCATAATCGAGACGAACTATGCTTTTTATTGCTATTCCGAGAGGAATACCTCAGCCCCACGAAAAAAGGTGAGAGATAAAGCCTCACCCTCACGTGGTTCTCCCTGGAAATGTCTTACGTCTTCCACACGTGACTGCTAAAAAGCTTTTAGAGATTGACATTGCAGATAGAGTATACGAAACACATGGTGTTTTAAAATAATGTGCATGCACACCTAATTAGAAAAAGTCTGCAAAAAAGTGCACAAAATCTCAAAGTAGTTGGCACCTCTGATTATGCAGAAGAAGTGCAAACTGAATTATGTATAAAAAGTACAAACTGAATTGTGAATAAAAAGTGAAAAAATGACTGATGGCGCCATCTTTGGAGAATTTCAGAAGTACTTATATTTGTTAGCAGGGAAGATTTATTTCGGGGTTTTCTCCTCCGAGGAGGACAGAACTCACAACCTGCGGTTTGGGAACTGAACGCTCTATTTACGTTGCTACTGGGGTCGTGTTTGTAAACGTATTTAAATGCGGGTAATGGGTGATGAATCTGATTCTGCTGTGGGTTGATATTTTTTTAAGATAGAGGATGAATTTATCGATGCTGTAATAATTCCTCCAAGTTTCAATTAATAAGGTTAATGTATTATAAGGATTTTTCTGTGGTTAATGGGTAATTAGAATATGACTTGGTTAATATAATTCATTACTGGAAGTTTCTTTGCTTTATGAATGATTTGAATATGGTCTGAATTATTTGTTGCAGAGAAATAAACAATTTTGAAGTGTATTTTGTAAAGACATTATCAGTTTCAGGTGGGGGTTAAGATTTTAAATCTTTACTGCTTATTGGAGGGACGGAATCAATTGTGAATATTTTCAATTTGATTGTTATGAACATATTTTTTAAATGAAATAATGCTCCTTGAATTTTAAAATTTATTGACTAAATTTTCTTTTTGACTGATTTTGAAAAACACGCTAATTTTTTATTTTGTTTTGTTTTGTATAGCTTAAAATAATTCAACACTAAGAGAATGAATAGCTAAGAATTTTATGATGGGGGAGGGGGTGGGGCGCTTTCTCCCCAAATTCCTTCATGGAAATTAATTTTCAGTTTTTTTTAGATTCAATTAAAATTTTATTAAATTTTTTTCTAAAACGTGTGGACGAAAGCAGTGTTGAATTTCCGTTGTAGTAGCCCGGAAAGGAAATCTACCGCCCCTGGATTTATAAATTTAACAAACTTTATTTTCTATGACTTTAATAAACACAGTAAATTTAATCTTTTCAAGAAACTTAAACCGTTAAAAGGATATAAAATATACGTTTCTCCAATTTATGGGTGAACAAGAACGCTCCTCTTAGAGCTATCACCAAATTCTGTGGATGACAAGAGGATGGTGGTAATGCCAATAAAAGAAAAAATGAAGAAATTGCGAATATCAGAAGTACGTATGGGGGAGACTAGGGAGGGTTCACCCATTTTTTACAAAATGATTTTCTTTTAATATTGAACGTAAAGTACAGTTTCATATATCATTTTATTCGTTATACTATCCGTTATCAAAATGAAATTGCGACAGAAGTGTAACATGTAAGAAATGTGAAAAATGATTGATTTTAATCATGCGAAAATAATAGGTGAAGGCTCCCTACATATGGGAGGATTGACCAACTATAATTTATATTGAAATATTTGTTAAGGGTAATAAAATCAGTTTTAATAAAGGCAGAATAAATTTATGCTACATGGTTTAACTATTATTAAAAATTATTTGGGAAAATGTGATGTGTAAAAAACCTGCTAGACGGAAATCAAGCTAGAGAAGAAAAATTCCGTTTTAAACACTCACCTTTGCTGACACTCGACCTGGCAATACTAGTTGCCACATTGTTTGGCTTCATCTCATTATGTTAATCTTGGTGAAGTTTGTCTACATATCTTCCTAAAGTGTTTTGATCAATGTTTTTGTTTATCATTAATTTCTTTAATTTGTTTAATTAATTCGTTTATAATTAAATTTATTATTTGGTTTTGATCAATTTTTTGGATGTTTTCTGCAGAGGCATGAGCACTTAACAATTCCTAAAGTTGCTGCTTTTATCTATTCTACCCTTTTACATTCTTTCTATTTGCCTATTTTGTCTATTTGAATAAAATAAAAGTTCCTATGAACTTTCCAATTTATATTTCATTAAATTTTGTCTTGCTTCTATAGCAATTTTTCACGTTTTCCTTTAATCAATTATAAACGTTTCCCTTTCTATCACCCCGTTTTACCATATCTTTACGCAATAAATGTACATTATTTAAAAAATAGAACCATTAATCCTTCCTTATGTGCAATACACAGTAAATATATTTGCTTTACCGTGTGTACAGCTTTGACCGTCTGGTCACCCCTCCATCACATTGATTGAGTCAAGCCTCCCCTCATAGCCACTTTCTAAAATATAGCACAAGGTTTAGCCTAATTTATTGCACAATCTTTATCCCTGGAATGAAAGCTCGATATTTCTGCATTACTTAAAATCTGCTTACTTAATATTCTATGATATATTTTATGTGGGAATATCTTACAAAATATTATTTTAAAAATACAATTTTTAAGCTGAAAACTCGTCATAATTGATTTTTCCGCACCTGCTTCAATTACCTTCATGAAACAAAGACCATTGTTTAAGCATTTCGGTAGCTTTGGTAGCTCTCTATTGGCAAAATTCTGAATTTTTTTTAAATATGAAAACTGAATTGTGGGTCAAGCCTCCCTATGGTCAAACCTCCCCAATCTCCCCTATACGATACAATGTGTAAGAAATTAATTTTTTCTCTTCTACCTTGTTTAATAACTTAAAAAATATTTTTTTTCCTTTCAGGAATGGGAATAAAAATAAACATCTCTCCCATGTATGTGCGAACAATAATAGATCTATCTGAAAGATCACCGAATTCTGTGAAAGACAAGAAGATGATGGTAATGCTTCTAAAAAAGAAGAAAGTAGGAATATCGGAGGTACGTACACTGCATTGTATAAGAAATTATTTTTTCTGTTATACCTTGCTTTATAACATAATATGGATCTATATATTTTCCTTTCAGGAGTGCCTGTTTTTACAAGAGGATATAAAAATAGACATCTCTCCGATTTATGGGTGAACAAGAACACTCCTCTTTGAGCGATCACCAAATTTTGTGGATTACAAGAGAATGGTGACAACGCCAATAAAAGAAAAAATGAAGAAAGTGCGAATATTGGAAGAACTTATATACTATACATTATGTAAGAAATTATTTTTTTCTCTTATACTTTGTTTAATAACTTAATTTTTTTTTCAGGAATGCCTATTTTTACAAGAGGATATAAAAATAGACATATCTCCGGTTTATGTGTGAACAACAACACTCCTTTCTAAAAGGTCACCGAATTCTGTGGCTGAGAAGGTAATGGTGTTAACGCCCATTAAAGAAAAAAGGCATAAAGCACGAATATTGGAAATATGTATAGTACACTCCATAAGACTTTATTCTTTTCTCTTATGCCTTGATTTATAACTTAAAAATTATACATTTTTTTCTCAGGAATGCCTACTTTTACAAGAAGATATAAAAAAACCTCCCTCAATAAATCGTAAACATGACACAAGTGTTTGTTATGTCATCAAGTGATTTTTTATTCAACTATTATCTATAATTTTAATGATGTTTTACTGATTTATTAGATATTTCGATTATAAAACAACAATTACGCCCTTAGAGGGAGACGTTGTGAACATAATATTAAATGAGAAAAATAAATGTTACTATGCATAGTTACGTACAACAGAGCAGTTTCAACTGGCATTTATCCTTCAGCCGAGAGCAATAATGAAAAAAAAATAATGTAAATAAATAAATACCCCAGACTTTTTAAATTTTTCTTTAATATATTGTAAAATGCATTGATTAAAGATACTCATAATTGACACTTTAGTGAGCCGGGAATTTCCGAATTCCTTGTATTTTAATGAGTTTCCAATGGCACCATTCTTCCATTTGTTTATTGGGAGTAACAGTTTGGCTAATAGATGGCGCTAGTTTTTCTTATGAAAAGTGGTAGATTGGATAATGGGGAAGTAACTGGTTCAAGTATCTAAAGATAGAATTTTGTAAATGAGGTTACAGCATTTTGAAATTTCTAAACCCTAATTATATATTATTTTTTTAGGCATTTTCCCGTTAGTCGGTCGCAGGTGATAAATCGCCCGATAATCTTTATGGGTGACACAGGATACGAATTATAACAAAAATTAAGTTAATGTGCCAAATTAAATTCTCTAAAATAGGGCAATGTGTTATGAAAATGCAACAATAAGTATTTTAAACTCAAAAAAGTGGATAATACATTAAAAATAATTTAACGTTTTTTTCGTTGTATTGGGTCATTCGGAAAGTCGTGTCCGTTTGGAAAAATCAATTAGTACCGGAAAATTCTGCCAGTGTTGCCAGTGGGCAATTTTTTTAATTCAGATTTCTTGATTGCCACCACTTTTTTGTAACGGTAAAATTACCTTTGTTTTCACCTTAAACTTTATGTCAGTAAATAACACTCATTTTACCTTTTAAAAAAGTGGTGCCAATCAAGAATCTGAATTTAAAAAAAGTAGCCCATCTGGCAACACTGAATTCTGCTGGTAATTATTAGACGGTAATTAATATATATGGAAATCCAGGTCTAATAATTAAATGATAGAATTTTATGGTACGAATGGTTTGTCCCAAACGGACACGGCTTTCCGAACGACCCAATCCCAATAGAAATATTTTTGTTGGGATATACTTCTCCATACTGATCTATATCAAGGAACTCAAATAAAGCTTCAAAAGTAGGTGTTACCATTTGAAAAAATAATATTAGTACAATGTTAAATTTGTAGACGATCGCTCTTTTATCAACTTTATGAAAATTTTATCCCCATGGGCAATTGCGGCAAAATTGTTGTTATTTTAATGTAACCGATCTGTGATTAAAAATAACTCTTTCAATTTTTGAGTTACACATCTAGGATGATTTTAAATGAATACGAAAAGAAAATCATACTAAAATGAAATTAAATTTGCGCTAAGCTATGTTCGCTAAATACGGTAACAATACAGATTCAGTTCTCTCGTAGGGATCCTAGTTAAATCTATTTCTTTTACTGATAAACGAAAACAAAGCTGACAGACATTACATCCATTTCATCTTTTAACAACAATGGACCTCGGGCATTCGCAGTAAAACCGGAATTGTTTGTACTATTGTTATAATAATACTTTATTTTTGTCAACAAAACATAACAATGAGTTACTTCTGTAATGTCGAAATAAGTAACTACAATAAACAATTGTTAAAATCATTAATATTCAAGCAATTAACAAATTTCTCATTCTCACAAAAAATTTTCGAGCTTGTAGTTTGGATTGCTATTGACCTGATTTCAAACAACATTCTTTAGTAAAATAAACAGTTATTGCATAATTTTCTATATTTTTTGATTAATTCGAGTGTGCACTTCCTGGTCTTTGAAATAGCTGTGTTTTATTGGGATTTTTGTTGACTTTTCTGGCGTGGTTTATCTTCATCTATACCATCTGTATTGTTATCATGTGCTTCATATTCAAGGATTTAATGAAGCTGAGAAGCGAAAGCAAAGAACGAGACATTTTCCTCTACAAACTTTCTCAATCAAGCTTCGTCGAAGATTTTTATGATGCTGTCTCAAGTTCTGGTGCCAACAGTTATGAAATTGTATCTGGTTGCGAAACAGATAAATCTAAAATGTCAATATCCTACCTGGTTGATCTTATGGATAAGATTCTTGACTCATTCTTTGAAGAAATGGGCTTCTTTCGTATGTCCAGTAGATCTCAGGCGCACTGTCACCAGAAAATGAAGGAGTACAGACGGCCGAAGATGAAGTTACAAATGAAGTACTGCCTCCAAATACAGACGGCAAAATAACTGCAAGCTTAACCTTCCGTCTACCAGACGGGTCCATTGGACCCGACATGTACATTCAAAATATTTATTCAAACCAGAAATTTCTTCAAAACAAACTAAATGTATAAATCAGACAATAATAAGTTAAATAAACAAATTAAATAGTTTTAAGTAAAAATTCTGGTGTAGAATGTTTTTATAAAACTTGAGTAAAATTTCCGGTAGTTCTAGGGTTAAAAATGATTCATAAAACTCCAGTATGCATAAAGCAAATTTTCAAGCCATCCACATGAGGCTCATAGACATCTAAAAATAACCACCATAATCGGGACGAACTCTGATTTTTGTTCCTGTTCGAAGTCATGCAATCCCAAGATGGCTGAGGAATGCCTCAGCCCCAGGAAGAAAGGCGAGAAATTAAGCCTCACCTCTACGTGGTTCTCCTTGGAAACGTCTTACGTCTTCCACATGTGACTGCTGAAAGACTTTTAGCCCCTTGAGGGGCAAGCAAAAATGTCTCTAAATATTGAATTCTCACCGGAATAATCGAAAAAATTTATTTTTAAATAAGGAAAAGCAATTTTTTAAAAATTTTTCTCCAAAGTTAAAAATATAAAATGTTGTTAAAATTTTCTGGTGAGAATCTTGTTTAAATTAGGTGTCAAGGGGTTAGAGACTGATATTGCAGATAGAGTATAGGAAATACAGGGTGTTTTAAAATGATGCGCATGCACATTTCTAATGATCATAACATATTTTTAAAAATTAATACCCACTTCATTTCAATCTGTGAAATGGACCTACAATAATGAATGTTTTAGGTTTATGCACATAATGAACGGTTAAAGTCTCGCTAAAATACGTCAAGATTACAGATTGATTTCTTACGTAGGGATCCTAGTTAAATCTATTTATTGTTACTGGTAAAAAATAAGCTAAGCAAATTAATGGTAAACAAAAACAAAGCTACTAAACATTACATCCATTAAGTCATTTAACAACAATGGACCGCGAGCATTCGCAAAAAAAATATATATATATTTCGTGGAACTGTTTGAACGTACCTTTACTGCTGAAGTAATGATATAGAGTTGACAGCAAAATATAACAATGAGTTTGTTCTGTAATGTTGAATTAAGTAACAACAATAAACAATTATTGAAAACATTGTATTAAAACAATATGCAAATTTCGCATTCCCACAAAAAATTTTCGAACTTGTAGGTTGGATTGCTATTGAACTTATTTCAAACCACATTTTTCAGCGAAAACAAAGTTGCGTATTTTTTTGCATTTATCGATAATTCGACTGTGTCGCGTCCTATCTGCAAAAAAACATGTTCTGGGACTTTTTTTGAAGAATTCTTGAGTGATTCATCTTCATGTATGCAATCTGTATTGTTGTCATGTATTTTATAGTCAAAGATTCAATAAAGCTGAGAAGAGAAATAGAATAACGAGACATCTAATACGACACACTTACTGAACCAGCTTCACCGAAGATTTTTATGACAGTGTCTCAAGTACTGTTGTCAACAGTTATAAAAGTGGATCTGGTTGCGAACCAGATGAACCTAAAATGAGAAGAGAAGACCTTATCTAGAAGATCTCATGGATACGTTTCTTAATTCATGTTTAGAAGAAGTGGGTTTCATACGGTTGGAAAACGTGCAGTGAATCTCGGTTGCAAGCGCAATGTCAACAAAAATTGAAACAACACAGATACCTGAAAATGAAGTACAGCCTCTAAAAAAGAAACGCAGATTCAAGGAAGACTTGAAGAACATATTTTGTTGGAGATTGTGGAATTCTATCAGACAGTTCGGCGATCTAAAATATCTTAAATATCCAATCTGAACGAGATATAAGTATTTAATTTTTTCTCTTATACCTAGCTTAATAAATTAATATATATATAAATTTTTAAATTCAGAAGTGTCTGTTTTTACAAGAGGATAAAAATATAAACGTTTCTCCAATTTATGGGTGAACAAGAACATTCCATTTAAAACGATCACCGAATTCTATGGATGACAAATGAAGGGTGGCAACGCCCATAAAATAAAAAATGAAAAAAGCGCGAATATCGGAGGTGTGTATATACTATACATTGTGTAACCCTTTAAGACTCAACCCTCACGATTGTGCAGGTTAGACATTCATTTAAATTTTTGCTTCTGAGTCGTATGTAATAAAAACTCGAATCGAACGATACTTCTGGTTTGCAGATAGTGTAAAGTAGCATTCTTTGTCAACAAATAGCAATTTCAGTCCATGTTTTACTTTCAACAGGCATGACTATCTTTGTTCACAAATACATCGGGTCTTGAAGGGGTAGAAAATTAATTTTTCCTCTTTTATCTTGCCTAATAACTTTTTAAAATATTTTTTAATTTCAGGAATGCCTATTTTTATAAGTGGATACAAAGATAGACTTATCTCCGATGTATGTGATAAGAAGAACACTCTTCTCTGAAAGATATCTGAATTCTGTGGATGACAAAAGTTTGGTGGTAATACCCATGCAAAAAAAAGGAAGAAAGTAAGAATATCGGAGGTACGTATACTACATTGTATAAGAAATTAATTTTTCTCTTATACCTTGCTTTATAATTTAATATACTATATATATATATATATATATATATATATATATATATATATATTCATTTCAAGAGTGCCTGCTTTTACAAGAGGATATATAAATTTACGTTTCTCCAATTTATGGGTGAACAAGAACGCTCCTCTTAGAGCTATCACCAAATTCTGAGGATGATAAGAGGATGGTGGCAACGGCAATAAAAGAAAAAATGAAGAAATTTCGAATATCAGAGGTACGTACGGAGGAGACTAGGCAGGGTTCACCCATTTTTTACAAAATGATTTTTTTAATATTGAACGCAAAGTACAGTTAGTTTCATATATCATTTTATTCGTTATACTATCTGTTATCAAAATGAAATTGCGACAGAAGTGTAACATGTAAGAAATTTGAAAAATGATTGATTTTAATCATGCGAAAATAATGGGTCAAGGCTCCCCACATATGGCAGGATTGACCCACTATAATTTATATTGAATTATTTGTTAAGGGTAATAAAATTATTTTTAAAATAGGCAGAATAATTTTATGCTACATGGTTTAATTATTATTAAAAATTATTTTGGAAAATGTGATGTGAAAACAAACCTCCTCAGATGAGATTGAATGCAGAAAAGAAATATTCAGTTTTAAACACCCACTTTTGCGGACATTGGACCTGGTAACACTAGTTGCCACACTCTTTGGCTTCATCTGATTGTGTTAATCTTAGTGAAGTTTGCCTACTTCTTCCTAAAGTGTTTTATTCAATGTTACGTTCCATTACAGAGGCATGATGACTTAAAAATTTCTAAGGCTACTGCTTTCATCTTTTCTACTCTTTTCCATTCTTTCTATTTACCTACTATGAGTACTATTAAAATGAAAAAAAAGTTCCTATGAATTTTCAAATTTATATTTCATTAAATGTTTTTTTGCTTCTATTTCAATTTTTCACGTTTTCCTTTACACAATTTTAAACTTTTATCTTTCTATCACCCCGTTTTACCGTAGCTTTACGGAATAAATGTACATTATTTAGAAATAGAACCATTAACCCTTCCTTATGTGCAGTATTTAATGAAAATATTTCTAAAACAATTAAGGGAGCTTTGACCCCCCCCCCCCTCACATTGGCTTGGACAAGGCTCCGCACATAGCCACTTTTTAAGGTATAACACAAGGTCATGTTTAGCCTTATTTATTGCTCATTGTATATGCCTGGAATGAAAGCTGGATATTTCTGCATTACTTAAAACGTGCTTACTTAAATTTCTATGATCTATTTTATTTGAGAAAATCTTAAAAAGTGTTTTAGCAAATACACTTTCTAAGCTGAAAACACTTCAAAATTGATTTTTCCGGCACCTGCTTCAATTACCTGCACGAAACAAAGACTATATTTTGAGCATTTCAGTAGCTTTGGTTGTTACCTATTGGCAAAACTCTGAAATTTCTTTTCAAGCCTCCCTATGGTCAACCCCCCCCCCCCAGTCTCCCCTATACTGTACAATGTGGAAGGAATTAATTTTTTCTGTTATACCTTGCTTAATAACTTTTTAAAAATATTTTTTCTATTTCAGGAATGCATATTTTTACAAGAGGATATAAAAATACATAGAGATCTCTCCGATGTACGTGGGAGGTTCAATAATTATTGTCCATAGTGTATATTAAATATTTGTACTGCGATGGTTGACGTGGAATATCGCAGAATAATGTCTAAATTGCCTATATGCTCAGTTTCAGAGCCGTAGCTGCTATATTAACATAGTTTTGGAGTTAGGGATGAAGTTTGTTTAAAGACATATTTTTGAGGGAGTTTTTGAGACGGGGAGTGAGGGTAAAATGCTGGTTTGGAGCTTATGAGGCTAGATTTGTGACAGTGGATAAGATCTGGCTACATCACTACGATCCCGAATCCAAACGACAGTAGTTACGTCTCATCTACTGTCACAAATCTAGCTCCATAAGCTAAAAATCAGCATTTAACCCCCCCCCCCCTTTCACTCCTCCTTCCGAAACTATGTGAATATAACAGCTACGGTTCTGAAATTAAACATTTAGGCATCTAAGACATTAGGCTTCGATACTACATAACAGCCATCGCAGTACAAATATTTTATATACACTAGGGACAATAATTATTGAATCACCCACATATGTGTAAAAAATAACACTCCTCCCTGAAAGATCACCGAATTCTGTGGATAACAAAAGGATGGTGGTAATACCCTTGGAAAAATGGAAGGAAGTAGGAATATCGGAGGTACGTACAATACATTGTATAAGAAATTATTTTTTTTTCTTATAAATTGCTTTATAACTTAATACATATATACAATTTTATTTCAGGAATGCCTGTTTTTACAAGAGGATATGAAAATAGACATATCTCTGATTTATGGGTGAACAAAAGCACTCCTCTTTGAACGATCACCGAATTCTGTGGATGACAAGAGAAGGGTGGCAAGGCCCATAAAAGAAACAAGTAAAAAAAATCATGCCTTAATGATGGAATATGAAACACTTTACAACACTTCCTGAATGCTTTAATAAAACTTCGTTATTTAGGAAAATAAGGTATATAAGGGAACTAAGTAAACATTTTAGAAAAAGCATAAAACATTTGAAAAACTGATTTCAGCAGTTACCGTCCATAGCAAATATGTATTCCAATTCTTTTGAACATCCCTGTATTTGATCTGTAGATTGATATGTATACTATATAACGGGGAAATTTAGTTTAGCAAGAAAACACACAACAGGTTGAAATCTCTCTTTCAGCAATTTATACTAATAGATGGAAACATACTTGTATACTTCTGTACAACCTTGTAGTTAACCTAGTACCTTCATTACACGCCAGTATTTAGCTAAAGTTTAATTCGAAGTAAAACACTCTTAAAACTCCTGGAATCACATTTCCAGAAATTATCATTTAAAGATGGCCATGTATCCATTTCATTGCGTGATCCATTTTATCTATATTCTACAAACATTTCTTAATAAATGAAATGCAGTTCAGCGTAAAAATCCATAACTCATTTAAAAACCAATTTTAAGCAATTTGCAATCACACCCAATGACCATTACGAATTCTTTTGTGTAGCCCTGTATATGAATTACAGCATTTATACACACCATATACAATGCATGCATATATAGTGCAATATATAGCCACATAACATAATTAAAAATGCATTTCCAGCAATCAATCGCTACCGTACAGTACTTCGGATACAATATAGTATCTGAAATCATTTGTGTGTTCCTGTAAATGCTATGCACTTCGTATTATACATGAAATAAGTTATAGTAAACCTCAGTGACGTATATCAATTTCATTATACATGAAATAATTTAACATAATTAAAATACGCTGGAAAAAATTCTCTCCATACCTATAGCATTATGTAACGGAATTCTTTTGTGTGGCCCTGTAAATGAATAATAATTATTCTTTGCACCACTTATTCAACAGAATGTATATTTTAGTGTACTTAATAAATGCATATCAATTTTATCATGTTTGAAAGCATGTAACATCATTAAAAATCATTTTAAACGATTTTTTCCCATAGGCCGTAAAATAACGGAAAACTTTTGATTGTCCCTGTAAATGAACTAAACATGCTACAAACTTCATTTGAAATAGAGTTCGTGCTATGGTAGAGGTCACTAACATCCAAAATTTTCAGAACGATCGGAGTATATTTACGGGAGTTAGAGCGCGGACAGACGGACAGACAAACTGAAGTCATAAACACTTTTCTACTTTGTTGCAAAGTGTTAAAAATGAAGAAAGTGCGAATGTCGGAGGTACGTATAAATTATACATAGTATAAGAAATTAATTTTTTCTCTTATACCTTGCTTAATAACTTAAAACATATATTTTTGTATTTCAGGAATGCCTATTTTCACAACAGGATATAAAAATAGACTTATCTCCGGTGTATGGTTGAACAATAACATTCCTCTCTGAAATGTCACCAAATTCTGTGAATGACAAGAGGATGGTGGTAATGCCCATTGTAAAAAAGGAAGAAAGTAGGAATATCGGAAGTACGTATACTACACCGTGAAAGATTTTTTTTCCTGTTATACCTTGCTTTATAACATAAAATATATATTTTTTTATTTCAGGAATACCTATTTTTACAAGAGAATATAAAAATAGATATTTCGCTGATTTATGGGTGAACAAGGACACTCCTCTTTGAAAGATATCCGAATTTTGTGGATAAGAAGAGGATGGTGTTAGCGGCCGTTAAAGAAAGAGGGTATAAAACACGAATATTGGAAATATGTATAGTACACTGTACAAGAATTAGTTTTTTCTCTTATACAATGTTTTTTAAATTAAATTTTGTTTTCAGGAATGTCTGATTTTACAATCGGTTATAAAAAAGACCTCTCTCAATATACCTCAATAAACCGTCAAATATTTTACATGTGTCGGCTATGTCATCAAGTGACTTTAATTATCTATATTTTTAATGATATTTTACTGATTTTTCAGATATTTTATTAACAAAATATCTGAAAAATCAGCGCCCAACAATTACGCCCTTAAACGACGACGCCATGAACGTGATAGTGAAAGAGAAAAATTATGTTGCGATGAATGGTTACGTAAAATAGAACAGTTTCAACTAGCATTTATCCTCTAGTCGAGAGGAATAATTAAGAAAAATATTGTAAAGAAATAAATATCTCAGACTTTTTTTCTGCTTACATTAATATATTGTAAAATTTATTGCTTAAAGTTACAGATAGTTGACACTTTAGTGAATCGGGTATTTCCGAATTCCTTGTATTTTTTGGAGTTTCCAATGCCAACATACTTCCATTTGTTTATTGGGAGCAACAGTTTCGCCAATAGTTAGCACTACATTTTTTTGTAATGAAAAGTGGTCGATTGGATTATGGAGAAGTACCGGTTCAGTATGTAAAGATAGTATTTTATACTTGTGTTCCTAATGAGAATACAGCATTTTGATATTTCTAGACCCTAATTATATATTAATATTTAAGCATTTTCCAATTAGTCGGGAGCAGGTGATAAATTGGCCAATATTCTTTATGGTTACAACAGTATACGAGTTATATAGTAAACTGAGTTAATAATGCGCCAAAATACACTCTCTAAAATAGGCCAACCTGTTATGAAAGAGCTAAAGTACGCATTATAAACACTAAAAAGTAGATAATATGTTAAAGATAATTTAACGGCTTTTTTTTCTCTATAGAAATATTTTTGTCGGAACATACTTTTCCATTCTGATTTAAATCCTGGAACTTAAATAAATCGTCAAATGTAGGTGATGCCATTTGAAAAATTAAAGTTAGTACAATTTTCAATTTGTAGACGATCGCTATTTTATTAATTGTATGAAAATATTATCCCGATAGATAATTACGACAATGTTGTTGTTATTTTAATGTAAACGATCTGGAATAAAAATAACTGGTTCTTTTTTTTTGAGTTGCACATCTAGAATTCTTTTAAAAGTTTGCCCCAGAAAAACATCAATTAAATTAATTTTGGGCTAAGCTATGTTCGCTAAAATGCGGCAACAATAGAGATTCTGTTCTCTCGTAGGGATCCTAGTAAAATCTATTTGTTTTACTGGTAAACAAAAACAAAGCTGCCAAACAGTACATTCATTTCGTCATTTAACAACAATGGTTCTCGCGCATTCGCAATAAAAACGTTTCGCGGAACTGTTTGCATGTACCTCTATTGTTGAAACAATACTTTATTTATTTTTCTCAACAAAACATAACAATGAGTTTCTTCTGTAATGTTGAAATAAGTAACAACAATAAGCAATTGTTAAGAACATTAATATTGAAACAGTTAACAAATTTTTCATTCTCACAAAAACGTTTTGAGCTTGTAGTTTGGATTACTATTGAACTGATTTCAAACCACATTCTTCAGTGAAAAAAAACATTTATTGCGTAATTTTCGATATTTATTGATTAATTCGAGTGTGCACATCCTAATATTAATAATAATTATATTTTGGTACTTTTTCTTGACATTTCTGGGTTAGTTTATCTACATCTATACAATCTGTATTGTTATGATGTACTTCATAGTCAAGGACACAATGAAGCTGAGAAGAGAAAGAGAAGAACGAGACATTTTCCCCTACAAATATTCTCCATCAAGATATTTCGCTCTTATACCTTGAAAAATATATATCTTAAAAAATATATATTTTTATTTCAGGAATGCCTATGTTACAAGAGGATATAAAAATAGACATCTCTCCAGTGTATGCGTGAACAATACTTCTATCTCAAAGTTCACCGAATTCTGTGGATGACAAGAGGATTGTTGTAATGCCCATGGAATAAAAAAGAGGAAAGTAGGAATATTGGAGGTACGTACACTACATTGTATAATAAATTAAATTTTTCTCTTATACCTTGTTTCATAACTTAATATGTATCTATATATTTCCCTTTCAGGAGTGCCTGTTTTTACAAGAGGATATAAAAATAAATATTTCGCCGATTTAGAGGTAAACAAGAACACCCCTCTTTGAACGATCACCAAAATCTGTGGATGACATGAGAAAGGTGGCTATGCCTATGAAAGAAAAAAAATGAAGAAAGTGCGGATATAGGAGGGGCGTACAAACTATATATTGTGTAAGAAATTAATTATTTTTCTCATACCTTGCTGAATAACTTAAAATATATTTTTTTATTTTTATTAGAGGGCTGCCTATTTTACAAGAGGACATAAAATAGACATATCTCCCTGTATGTGTGAACGACAACACTCGTCTCTGAAACATAACCGAATTCTCTGGATGACAACACGATGGTGGTAATGCCCATGGGAAAAAAGGAAGAAAATAAGAATATCATAGGTACCTATACTGCATTGTATAAGAAATTGTTTTTTTTCTTTCATATTTTACTGTATAACTTAATATATATACACACTTCTATTCCAGGGGTGACTGTTCTTACAAATAGATATAAAAATAGAAACCTCTCTCTCCGATTTATTGGTGAACAAGGGCACCCCTCTATAAACGATCGCCGAATTCTGTGAATGACAAGAAGATGGTTACAACGTCCATCAATGAAAAGAGGAAGAAAGCACGAATATCATCTGTGTGTTTACTACACTTCGTAAGAAATTATTTTTATTCTCTAATACCTTGCTTTATAACCTTATCTATACTAATATTATAAAGAAGTAAAAATTGTATGTTAGAGGTAATCTCTGGAGCTAACGAACCGATTTCACAAGTTAAGGTATCAAAATGATTGCGTTTGTCCAACTTAAAACAAATGCTATATTTTATGTCGGTGTTACTACCTCAAAGGGGGGGCAGGAGCTAAAAACGTTCTAAAAATGCGATTTTTGCATTACTGAAGGGCCTAGAATCATGAAATTTGGTATATTAGTCACTTGTTAGATATAAAGGATTTCTAAGATCAGTTCTTAAACAATTCGAAATTTAAAAGGGGTGAAAATGAGCGAAAAACGCTCTAAAAAACGTTCTAAATGGTGGTTCATACACAATCTCTGGAAATACCAAACCGAATTAAAAAAATAATGGTCTCAAAATGATGGTGATAACCCTTGCTCTAACATAGGCTATGTTTTATGTTGGTGCCACAACCACAAAGGGGGTGCAGGAGCAAAAAACGTTCAAAAACAGTTTTGAAAAAATTGGAAATTTAAAAGGGGTGAAAATGCGAGAAAAGCTTTCTAAAAACGTTCTAAATTGCGATTTCTACTCAATCTCACGAAATAACAAAACTATTTCAAAAGTAATGGTTGCAAATTGATAATGACAGTCCCTGCTCCAATATAGGCTATATTTTATGTTGCTGTCACTACCAAAGTTGCAAGAGCAAAACATATTCTAATTTGCGTTTTTTTGTACAACTGAGGGGTCTAACATTTTGAAATGTGTCATGGCATTTACTTACAGGATGCAACTGCTTTTTAAGAACAGTCGAAAGAAAATTCCAAATTTAAAAGGTTGAAGTGAGCGAAAAGCATTCTAAAAACGTTCTAAATTGCAATTTTTATGCAATATTATCAAATACCAAACTGATTTAAAAAATAATGGTGACAAATTTTTGGTGATAGAGCCTGCTCAAACATAAGCTATATTTTATGTCTGTGCCACTATCACCAGAGGGTTGCAGGAGCAAAAAACTTTCTAAATTTCTGTGATACTGAAGAGGCTAGAAACTTTAAATATGGCATGGTAGTTACTTATAAAATATAAATGTCCTCGAACAACTGTCGAAAATAAATTCGAATTAAAAAGGGGTGAAGCGAAGGGGAGGAGTGAAAAGCGTTCTAAAAAAGTCCTAAATTACGATTTCTATGCAATTTCAGGGAATATAAACCGATTATAAAAGTAATAGTTGCGAATCAATAGTAACAGTTTCTGATCCTACACAGGCTATATTTTATGTCGATGATTCTACCCCCTGGGGTTCACAGGAGCAACAAACGTTCCAAAAAAGGCCTTTAAATGCTTTTTAAATTACGTTTCTGTGGAATATTAGGAAATAACAAACCGATTTAAAAATTAATGTTGGGAAATTAATGGTGACAGTTCCTATTTGAACATAGCCCTTTATGCTGCGAGAGGTGGTAGGGCTTGAAATTTGACATGATAGTTAATTTTAAGGTGTAAGAAGATGGTTTCCAAAAAATTCAAAACTTCAATGAATACTGAAATGAGCGTATAATTGAGCATAAAAGTTTCGAAATATTTTCTAAATTATCATTTATTTAGTTTAATTTCGTTTTATTAATTTAAGTCTCATTTCTGCCTAATGCAGTGTAATAATGAAGTTTAGTTAACTGTGTTTTAAATTATAATTTTTGAATTATTCCCAAAAGTATAATTTCTTTTAATAAAAATTAGACATATAAATATCACTTGGCATATTTCAACTATTACGCGAGCAAAGCCGCGGGGTTTGCTAGTATATAATTTTTTTTTCATTTCAGGATTGCCTACTTTTACAAGAGGATATAAAAATAAACATCTCTCGAATGTATGTGTGAACTAGGGATGAGATTTCCGCGTTTTTGCACACCGGTATAATCTTAGAGAAAATGTTGTTCTGTTAAATCGCAAGAGTGTTCCGATTAAATGAAATATCATTTTCTCTCACAAAATATTGGTGTACAAAAACGCGGAAATCTCATACCTGGTGTGAACCTTAACACTCCTCTCTTAAAGATCACTGAATTCTGTAGATGACAAGAGGATGGTGATAATGCAGATTGAAAAAAAGGAAGAAAATAGGAATATCAGAGGTACGTATACTACACTTTGTAAGATATCTTTTTTTTCTTGTATACCTTGCTTTATAACATAAAAAATACATTTATTTTAATTTCAGGAATGCCTATTTTTACATGAGGATATAGAAAAAGACATTTCGCAGGTTTATGGGTGAACAAGAACACTCCTCATTGAAAGATCACCGAATTTTGTGGATAAAGAAGGTGATGGCCATTAAAAAGAAGGTATAAAACACGAATATTTGAAATATGTATAATACACTGTATAAGAATTAATTTTTTATCTTATACCTTGCTTTATAACTTAATTTCTATTTCTCTCAGGATTGATTATTTTTACAAGAGGATATAAAAAAGACCTTTCTCAGTACGTCTCAGTAAATCGTTCAGCATGATGCACTTATTTGTTATGTCATCAAGTATTTTTAGTTTATCTATATTTTTAATGATGTTTTACTGATTTATTAGATATTTCTTTAATAAAACAACAATTACGCCCTTACAGGGCGACGCCATGAACATAATATTAAATGAGAAAAATTAATGTTACGAACAACAGAACAACTTCAACTAGCATTTATCCTAAAGCCGAGAGGAATAATAAATAAATACACCAGGCTATTTTAAAAATTTTCATTAATATATTGTAAAATGTATTGCTTAAAGTTACTGATAGTTGACACATTAGTGAGTCGGGCATTTCCGAATTCCTTGTATTTTTTTTTTTTTTTTTTTGAGTTTCTAATGACAAAATTCTTCCATTTGTTTATTGGGAGTAACAGTTTGGCTAATAGTTGGCGCTAGTTTATTTATGAAAAGTGGTCGATTACATAATGGGAATGTACCGGTTCAAGTATGTAAAGATAGAAATTTGAACTTGTGCTCCTAATAAGAATACAGCATTTTTATATTTGTTGACCCTATGAATAGTCCTTCTGAATATATTTTTAGTCATTTTCCCGTTTGTCGGGTGCAGGTGATAAATTGCCAGATATTCTTCATGGCTACAACAGTATACGTGTTATAACACAAATTGTGTTAATGATGCGCCAAATTTCATTCTCTAATATAGTCTCTGTTATGAAAATGCCGCATTTTTTTTTGCAACTAAGTTTTACTTTTTAACTTTGAGGGAAAATTAATAAAAAACGTCTTTTCCTTATTTAGAAATAATTTTTTTCCATATTTCCGGTGGTAATTCAGCATTACAGAAACGCAATTGTTTGCCACTCAAAGGGCCACTCAATAGCTACTGATAGTTGACACTTATTTGAGTCGGGTGTTTGGGAATTCCTTGTATTTTTTGGAGTTTCCAATGTTAATATTCTTTCATTTGTTTATTGGGAGTAATAGTTTGGCTAATAGTTGGCGCGAGATATTTTTATGAAAGGTGGTTGATTGGATAATGGAGAAGTACCGGTTCAAGTAGAAAAAGATGGAATTTTGTACTTGTGTTCCAAAAGAGAATACAAAATTTCTATATTTCTAGATCCTAATTATATATTAATTATTTGCCATTTTCCCGTTAGTCGGGTGCAGCTGATAAGTTGCGCATTATTCTTTATGGCTACAACAGTATACAAGTTATAACAAAAAATAGAGTTAATAATGCGCCAAATTATATTCTTTAAAATAGGCCACCGTGTTGTGAAAGTGCTACAATAAGTATTTTAAACACTAAAAAGTTCATAATACATTAAAGATAATTTAACGGTTTTTTTTCTTTATAGAAATATTTTTGTTGGGATATACTTTTCCATTCTGATTTAAATTAAGGAACTCAAATAAAGCGTCAAAAGCAGGTGTTACCATTTGAAAAAATATCGTTAGTACAATTTTCAATTTGTAAAAGATCACTATTTTATTAATTGTATGAAAACTTTATCCCGATGAGTAATTATAGCCATGTTGTTGTTATTTTAATGATACGATCTGTGAATAAAAATAACTGTTTCTATTTTAGAGTTACACATCTAGGATTCTTTTAACAGAATAACAAAAACAAAAACAAAAAACATACAACAATGAAATTAAATTTGCGTAAGCTATGTTCGCTAAATACAGCAACAACACAGATTCAGTTCTCTTGTAGGGATCCTAGTTAAATTTATTTGTTTTACTGGTAAACAAAAACAAAGCTTATAAACATCATATCCATTTTGTCTTTTAACAACAATGGATCTCAAGCATTCGCAATAAAATAGTTTTTTGGAACTGTTTGCACGTATCTCTATTGTTATAATAATACTTTATTTTTGTCAACAAAACATAACAATGAGTTTCTTCTGTAATGTTGCAATGAGTAAATACTGTAAACTATTGTTAAAACCATTAATATTGAAACAATTAAACAAATTTTTAATTCTCACAAAAAATTTTCGAGCTTGTAGTTTGGATTGCTATTGAACAGATTTCACACCACAATATTCAGTGGGAAAAAAAAAACAATTATTGCGTAATTTTCTAAATTATTGGTTAATTCGAGTATTCCTGATCTTCAAAATAGCTATGTCTTGGTACTTATTTGTTGACTTTTCTGGTGTGGTTTATCTTCATCTATACCATCCGTATTGTTATGATGTACTTCATAGTCAAGGACACAATGAAACGGAAGGAACGGAACGAGACATTTACATCCTTTACAAATTTGGCAATCAAGCTTCGTCGGAGATTTTTATAATTTTCAGAGTACAATTTATCAGATTTCTGGTGCCAAAAGTTATCAAACTGAATCTGGTTGCGAAACAAATAAAACTAAAATGTCAAAACCTTACCTAGAAGATCTCATGGATAAGTTTCTTGACTCATGCTTTGAAGAAATGGGCTTCTTGCGTATGTCCAGTGGATCTCAGGTGCACTGGTATCAGAAAATGAAGGAGCACAGACGGAAAAAGATGAAGTTACAAATGAAGTACTGCCTCCAAATACAGCCGGCATAAAAACTCCAAACTTACAAATGCTTCATAAAACTCCAGTATGCATAAAGCAAATTTTCAAGTCATCAAGCTATTTATTGTTATTCGTAAAACAAATAAGGTAAGCAAATTAATGGTAAACGAAAACAAAGCTACAAAACAATACATCCATTACGTCATTTAACAACAATGGACCGCAAGCATTCGTAAAAAAAAATGTTTTGTGGAACTGTTTCAACGTACCTCTATTCCTGAAATAATGATATACCGTTGTCAACATAATACAACAATGAGTTTGTTTTGTATTGTTGAAATAAGTAACAACAATAAACAATCATTGAAAACATTAACATTGAAACAAACAATTAACAAATTTCTCATTCTCACAAGAAATTTTCGTACTTGCACGGTTGGGTTGCTATTGAAAATATTTCAAACCACAATTTTTCAGCAAAAAAAAAAAAGTTTTTTTTTTTTTTTTTTTTTTTTTTTTTTTTTTTTTAATAACATTTATTGGTTAATTCGAGTGTTTCACGTCTTATCTGCCAAAAGACCATGTTCTGGGAATTTTTTTAACAGTTCCTTCATGGTTCATCTTCATGTACCGTACTTCGCGCGTAATCGCCGCACCTCAGATAACTCGATTTCCTTCCAGAAGTAATTTTAAATAAATCGTGACTTGCTTCTGCTTAGCACTTATTTGACCTCTTTTTTTCAATAAAATTTCCGGTTTCAAAAAGACTTAACTAAGCCACAGTGGATACGCGAGAAATTACGGTATGCCATCTGTATTGTTATCATGTGCTTCATAGTCAAGGACTCAATAAAGCTGAGAAGACAAAGAGATGAACGAGGCATCTACTACGACACATTTTCTCAACCAGCTTCGTTCAAGGTTTTTATGATGCTGTCTCAAGTTCTGGTGTCAACATTTATGAAAGTGGATCTGGTTTAAAAACAGATGAACCTAAAATGTGAATACGTTATCTACAAGATCTCATGGATACGTTTCTTGACACATGCTAAGAAGAATTGGGCTTCATATGTATGTAAAACGTGCAGCGGATATCAGGCGCACTGGCACCAGAAAATGAAGCAACACAGATATCTGAAAATGAAGTTACAAATGAAGTACAGCTTCCAAAAAGAAACGCAGCTTCAAGGAACACTTGAAGAACATATTTTGTTGGAGTTTGTGGAATTTTTTCAGACAGTTCGCCGGTCTAAGATATCTTAAATATCTAATCTGAATGGGGTTTAAGAAATTAATTTTTGATATTATACCTTACTTTATAACTTAATAAATATAGTATATATATTTTCATTTCAGGAGTGCCTGTTTTTACAAGAGGATATAAAAATAGACTTTTCTTCGAGTTATGAGAGAACGAGAACACTCCTCTTAGAACGATAACCGAAATCTGCGGATGACAAGAGAATGGTGACAACGCTCATAAAAGAAAAAATGTAGAAAGTGCGAATATCTGAGGTACGTATATAACATACAGTGTCTAAGAAATTAATTTTTCTCTTATACCTTGCTTAATAACTTAAAAAATATATTTTATCTTATTTCAGGAATGCCTATTTTTACAAGAGGATACAAAAATAGACATATCTCCGGTGTATGTGTGAACAATAGCACTCTTCTCTGAAAGATATCCGAATTCTGTGGATGACAAGAGGAGTGGCGTAGCCAGAGGAGTGGGGGGGGGGGGTCCAGATGCACTGCATACCACTACTTTTATAAAGTTTTCTTTGCCTCATCTAATTAGAGAATTTTTTGCTATTAATCAAGGCAAAGCAAACTTTTAACTTTTAGTGGTATGAAGAGTATTTGGAGCCCCAATAGCACGGAAATAGCACGGAGTTGATCAAACATTACGTACGCCATGAATTAAACATTAATAGTGTTATTACACGTAAAAATTGCAAGCGACGGAAATCGCCTGCGACTCGTACGTACTATCTACCTGAAACTTATGTATTATCCAAGCATTTAATTGGCTGTTCGGGAAAAGGCTTTTCCATCGTCAGATTTCCAAGAAATCTGACAACCCATTTTAAATTAAATTTCATTCTTAAACTTCTAAACATCCCGCAATATTACTTTTTACACCGTCGTATAGAGAAAAAAATGTACTTTAATTGCAATTTGTTTGAAAGCTGTATCTCAATTTGTTTCTGAGTTATTAATTCTTTTTGTAGTTTTTATTACTGTTTTGTCATAGTGGCAACAGATCTCTGTTGAAAGTAAAGGGAAATACATATTACTGCATAGACCTATCAGAAAGCGAATAAAATGCGGATTAACCTCTTCGGGACGGGAGCTTTTTACGAAATTTTTAATCATTTGTCACCGTTTTTTTAAAACAGAAATTTGTGTCTTGTTGAATCGAGAAAATGCGCTGATTAAACAAGGCAAATTTTACAGTAAAATTTTACTGGTGAGGAAAAACAAGGAATCTGAGCGCTTCTTGCGGCACGTATACGTGTCGCTCGTCCCCAACGGGTTAAACGAATAAAAACATTCAGATATGCTTTTGATTTCCCATCCTGACGAGAACCATTTTTCCAAATGGTTAATAATGTGCATAATGTATTATCTAATTATATAGAGCAACTTTTGTGAAAGTCTCAAAATCAGAGTTAGAAAATTCGGAAAATTATCGTCGATAGAATAAGCTCGAAATCCGTTGTTCCCAAAAGGAAGATTATGTACGCCATCTTGGCACTAATCAACAGATATTTGATACAACCTCTCATCTTTTTGCTTTTTTTTTAGAACAACGGATTCTGTGGATTACAAGAGATTGGTGGCAGCGACAATAAAAGAAAAAATGAAGGAATTGCGTATATCGGAGGTACGTATAGGGGAGACTGGGGAGGGTTGACACATTTTTCACAAAATTATTTTTTGTTGTTTAAATATTGAATACAAAATACAGTTTCATGTATCATTTTACTAGTTATACAGTCCGTTATCAAAATACATTTGCGACATAAATGTAACATGTAAGAAACTTAAAAAATGATTGATTTTAATTATTTGAAAATAATGGGTTAAGGCTCCCCATATATGGGAGACTTGACGCACTATACTTTATATTGAAATATTTGTTGAGGGCAATAAAACCAGTTTTAAAAAAGGCAGAATAATTTTATGCTACATGGTTTAATTATTATAAAAAAATATTTGGGAAAATGCGATGCGTAAACAAACCTGCTAGACGGAATTCAAGGCAGAGAAGAAAAACTCCGTTTTAAGCACTCACTTTTGCTGAAACTCGATCTGGCAATATTTTGCCACATTGTTTGGCTTCATCTTATTGTGTTAATCTTGATGAAGTTTTTCTAGATAACTTCCTAAAGTGTTTTGATCAGTGTTTTGGCTTTTTGCAGAGGCATGAGCGCTTCACAATTCCTATGGCTGCTGCTTTTATCTTTTCTACTCTTTTACATTCTTTCTATTTGACTACTATTGGTACTATTTAAATGAAATAAAAGTTCCTTTGAACTTTCCAATTTATATTTCATTAAATTTTTTTCTTCCTTCCATAGCAATTTTTCACGTTTTCCTTTAATCAATTTTAAACATTTTCCTTTTTATCACCCCGTTTTACCGTAGCTTTACAGACTAAATGCACATTATTTAAAAAAATAGAACTATTAACCCTTCCTTATGTGTAGTATACAATAAAGATATTTGCTTTACTGTCTATGTACCGTAATTTACGGCGTATAATCCGCAGATCAAACAATCATTTTTCAACCAAGAATTTTAAAAAATAAAATGAAACTTATTACATCGGGGTAAATATTTCACATTAATTACTAAATAAAATTTCTGGGTTCAAACAGAATTGTTTGACCCGCGGATTATACGCCGGAAATTACGGTAGCTTTGACCGGCTGGTCAACCCTCTATCACATTCGTTGAGTCAAGCCTCCCCTCATAGCCACTTTTTAAAATATAGCACAAGGTTATGTTTAGCCTAATTTATTGTACAATCATTATCCCTGGAATGAAAGCTCGATATTTCTGCATTACGGTAAATTGGATCCGCATTTTTACTATTTTCAGAAGCTCCACTCTTATTTTAAGTATATTGTTGCAACTAGTGGCATAAAAGAGAAGAAATGATCCTAAATGATTGTATGACTATCAGAAATTAAGGAATAATAATGACATAAACAATAAAAAATATATTTCTAACCTAGTTCAAAGTTATCCAGCCATGTAGGGTAACTTTGCACCATATTATAAATATCATACAAAATAAGACATAAAAAAGTATTATAGTTAGGACAACTTTTAAGCGAAAAAAGTGTTTTTTCAGATATTTAAAAACATCACAAGATTTGTATAATTTATGATATTACAGCTAATATTATGCATAAGAAGAGTGGAAGAAGAAAACCATGAATATTTAGCAAAAAAGAACTGTTTATTGTTCACATAAAACATAAAAATGCAGTGAAAAACAATTTTCAGTGTTTTAATTCAATAGTATAGCCATAGTTACAGTAGTACATAATAGTTCTATTATCAATCAAAGAAGAATAAGAAATTTCGAATGCAGGGTTGCCAGTTTGGCCTCCATTCTTATTCAGAAATTTAGAGTCCATAACAGAAATAAAGAATAGTATTTTAAACTTTATTTAATAATAGAAGGATTTAATGATCACAGAAAGTAATAATTCTTCTTTGTAAATTTCCGCTATGAATTATTTTAAATGTCTGATTAAAATTTGAGACCAAACTGCATCCCTGGTCGAATGTATGGGATGTTAAATTTGAGTAGCTCAGACCCAAATAACGTCTTTAGATGAATTTTATGTAATTTTACACATATACTTGAAAATATTTACATGTTATATTCAATGCACACTTTCGGCATTCATATATAATATACGTGCACATATGGGAAATTTTTGACAAGAAAATGGTATTTTCGCATAACCACAAGATATGATTTTTATTTTTGTATTTTTTTAATCTATTTCAGATTGGTTTTATAAACAGAAAATTATACAATATTTATCAGTGAACAATAAAACTATACTTATCTTTGAGTCGGCTCAAAGTTATACTGAAAATAAGGTAAAATGATAGTGCCTTCTACAATAGTGTAAATACATAATCGCAAAATAATGACACATTTATAACATTTAGATAATAATATGTCCGATAAAGGAGTATAATCTTATTTACTATAAAAATTAATTTTGATTAAAACAGCTTCAAAAAAGCATTCAAAATTAACTTGAAAACAGTACTTCACAAACGAGAGACTAGGTATATTAACTATTATTTTAACACAGTCAAACTGACTGGTAAAGTTATCATACGAATTGAATATTTCCAACTGAGCGAAAAAATGCCCAGGCCGGGAATCGAACGCAGATCCTTGGCTTACAAGGCCAATGCTTTTCCATTTAAGGTAACTGGGCATATTTCGCTCAGATAACCTGATTGGTAGGAACATCTGGTCTGTCATGTAGACAGCTCAACAGAATAAACTGCAGGTTAAGGACCTCCATATTATATAATATGGAGGTCCATATTATATAATATGGATATAATACCATATTATATAATATGGTATTATTAATATGGAGGTCCTTAACCTGCGGTTTATTCTGTTGAGCTGTCTACATGACAGACCAGATGTTCCTACCAATAAGGTTATCTGAGCGAAATATGCTGGCTGGTTGTCGGCCCAGTTAGCTTAAATGGAAAAGCATTGGCCTTGTAAGCCAAGGATCTGGGTTCGATTCCCGGCCTGGGCATTTTTTCGCTCAGTTGGAAATATTCAATTCGTATGATAACTAGGTATATTGTTTCCTGCATTAAACAGCTCATGCGTTAACTGATTCTTGGGTTTTTTCATGACATTGACTTGGCGATGAAATGAAAAGTACTTTGAGAAAGTATTGAGTAAAGCCGGCACATAATATTTTGGAGAAAATTTCGTCTGAATGATCTAGCCTAGTGGTTTCGGTTAGGGTTGGTGAAGGTACTGGATCTGTTGCTAAATCCTGAGTTCGCGTGTTCTGTTCTCTCCGAGGTCTTTTCTGTTAGAGTATTGTTTTGATCTTTATTGAGTATGTTAAAAAAGATTTTAGTCAGTTCCTTTGTCATTTTTTTATTGTTAATTTAATAATAAAATTGAATTAAATTAAATTACAATTACAATTAAGTTAAAAAATTATTTTAATTTGTATTAATAAATTTAATACCATTGATAAATTTAATTTGTAAATAGAATTTAATTTTAAATAAATTTCAATAACTAAATTAAAAAATTCATTTAATCTACTTTGTAATTAAAATATTTACATTAAAATCACAGACAATATATTAAACACTTAAAATTATTACATAAAAACACTAAAAACATATTAAAAATTGGGACGTTTCGGATAATCACGATCCCTCCTCAGCCAATTATAAATACTTTGTAATAATTAAAGTAAACATTTATTAAAATATTATAATACATCTCCTATGCTTACTTTTATTTATTTATTTACGTTTTGGAACTGTAGTAACAGATATAAAATTAGGCAGAATTAATATGTTGAAGTTTTATCTTTTAAAATTATCCTTTATCTATAAATATCCTTGTTAATTTATTATCAGTTGCTAGTAATTTTTTATTGTAAATACAGTACTGTTAATTAAATAATATTTTTTTAAATTCACGTGACTAACAAGGTATTTTTTTAATAAATATATTTCTTTAATACTTAAAATGTAACTATCTTCTTAACTTATGTTAAAAATATATTTTTTAAGGAACTTTAGTAGCATATATATAATTAGCAGAATGAATTTATTAAAGGGATCGTCTTTTAAAATTAAGTATTTTCTTTCATATATTTTTTAATTTTTTTTCATATAATGTTTATTAATTTATCAACTGCTTTATAATTTTTTATTGTAAATTATATTAGTGTTATGAAATTTTAATTTAAAATTCTTCTCATTTATAAACGATTTTTTTTAAATAATTAAAATGAATGTTTATTAAAATCTAATTGCAATAGCTTCTAAACTTTCATGGAAAGTATTTTTATGTTAGAACTTTAGTAATATATAAATAGTAATTAACAGAATGAGTTTGTAAATTTATTATCAGTTGCTTGCAAATACAGTTAATTAAATAAATTTTTTTATTACTAATTTATTTTACTTTATATATTATTACAATATATTATTAATTTATTTTACATAATTAATATAGGTTACAATGGTAATTTAACCATTGTGTATATTAAATAAATTTAGTGTATGGTAAAAATGCAACTAAAACAAATATGAACAACTAGCAAACCCCGCGGCTTTGCTCGCGTAATATTTGAAATATGCCAAGTGATATTTATATGTCTAATTTTTATTAAAAAGTATTAAATTTTATTTTATTAAAAGGTAATATTTTATTTTATTAAAAGTTACTTATTACTTTTAGGAATAATTCAAAAATTATTATTTAAAACACAGTTTGACTAAACATCATTATTACACTGCATTAGGCAGAAATGAGGTTTAAAGTAATAAAACGAAATAAAACTAAAAAAATGATAATTTATAAAATATTTTGAGACTTTTATGCTCAATTAATACGCTCATTTCAGTATTCATTTGAAGTTTTGAATTTTTTAGAAACCATCTTCTTACATCTCAAAATTAACTATTGTTGGAAAGAAAAATCCAACATGTCACAATTAAAATTTTTCTTTTGTTTAAAATTTTATTTTAAAGTAATCCATATAATTTTTGAAAATATGCCTCCAGAAATTTTGAAATATCTTTCTTTTTTTTTTAATAATATTTATCTCAGGTAATTCTTTATTTAAGTATTTTAAAATAGGTATCTATTTGCTGCTTTTTAAAAGCCCTTTTCAAATATCAAAAATTTTTTTTTCTCTAAAATTAACCAATCTTTTGTTTTATTATTTTACTTAAATATTATTCTTATGAATCAGTCGGCAATCACCCGAAATAGCCATTCCAGCAATTTCTCATGGAACTATTAATAAAGAGGAACTGACATATCCTTAAAATAGTGAAGCTTCAACTATAACCGCTAGCAAAGGGGTTTTTTATCGACGGTGGAAACTCCCACCAGTAGTTTTATATAGATATTTTAAACTTATTTAAACGCCTTATTTTTACAAAAATTCAGTCATAAATAGTGGAAGAAACAATTTTTAATTTTTACTGGTAGGAGTTTTCTTTGGTGGTAGTTAGGCCCTGAGTTTCCGCCATATTGTGACAACCATGGATACAAACCGACAGTTTTATAAGGCATACTGACACCGGTAAAAACAAATAGAAATTTTTATGACATTTTTGAAAAAAAATTCCATGAATAAGATGCTTCTTTAAGACGAAATCTTCTATTCAATTTTACTGGTGGGATGCTTGACCTATCGGTAGTCAAAAACTGAAGAACCGATTTCAAAAAAGCAGCCGCCATATTGTGACAACCTCCTCAGTTACTTCACTCGCAACTGGTAGACAATACACTATATGTCTCCTCCTTTTTATTCATAACTCCATTCAATTTCTAGAGTTTTCGAGGACGACCTTCAGACGGACAGATGGTGCACGTACACGTGAATGTTGTGTGACGTGATCTCCGACACAAGTACAGGGGCCAATCGCTCCACAAGTAAGGGGCATAAAAAATGAATGCAACCCCCACAGAAGCAGGGAGAAAATTGTCTCTGAGCATCATTTAATACTGATGTGCTTTTACAAGATGTGGGCCCGTGTCTCAGGACCCACGGATTGCCCCCCCCCCAAAAAAAAAGGGCCATGCTAAATGTCTTGCCAGACAGCGGCTGGGAGATGTGCAGGAATTCATTGACTTAGCTATGGGTGAGTGATGCCGCAATGTTATTTCTTTGTGCTGGTATGTATCTCTCTCTCTTTTTTTAAAAATTCTTTCATGATATTTTGGTAATTAATAGTCATTTACAAAATTTAATCTGGTCAACATAAATAATAAACAAGTAATTAATTATATGGATTTAATGATTAAATAAAAAAAAATTAATATTAAAATAATAAATAGATAAAGTAAATCATTCTTATCATTACTTGACTCTCACCTCTTTGTTTTAAGCATCCGTATATGTTTTCAAGCAAATAAAATATTTGTATGAAATTGCATGAAATATTGACAAATGAATGCAATATTAATACTTTCCACTTTTTGTAAAACTAAAAAAAAAAAAAAAAAAAAAAAAAAGGCAGGTTAATTAAAATAAATATAAATTTATTCGGCATTTGACATTCTGTTTTTTTTTTCTTGTGGTCTTTAAAATTTATTTATTACTAGGTAGTTTGTTATTTTAGGAACGCAAATATTTTCTTTCAGAGTCGCGTGTATTTGTATTCATTTCTGCAGCAAAAAAAAAGAGGTATGCAATTGGTAATTAAGCCCTTTCAACCCTTTCTTTATTTTAGTTATATATGTTAGTAGATAATCTCTTTGTTTATTTAAAATATCATTTATTCCAAATCATTGCGGTAATGTATACAGGATTGGCAGTAAAATACACTCGAACCAAAGCTTGCTCTATTTTGCCAAAAATTTCTATCTCTCTCTTTTATTAAATTTTACATATTACCTCATTTTGTCATTTTCACAAAGCAATGACGAGGTAATATTTCTATACATTTGTACTAACCCTTTTTACTTTCACGTGCCCATGGCGTATGTTTGTGGCGACCATTTTCGTCACGACAACTATCATGTCAAATTCCAAGTCCTACCATCTCTCTCAACATAAAGGGATATGTTGAAATAGGAACTGTCACTGCGTTAATTTGCCAACATTAATTTTGAAATCGGTTTGTTATTTCCTAATATTCCAGAGAAACGTAATTTAGAAAGCTTTTAAAGGCCTTTTTTAGAACGTTTGTTATTCCTGTGAACTCCAAGTGGTAGAATCATCGGCATAAAATATAGCCTGCGTAGGATCAGAGACTGTTACCATTGATTCGAAACTATTATTACTTTTATAATAGGTTTATATTCTCTGAAATTGCATAGAAATCGTAATTTAGGACTTTTTTGGAACGCTTTTCGCACCTCCCTTTCCCGTCACCCCTTTTTAATTCAAATTTATTTTCGACAGTCCTTCGAGAGCATTTATATTTTACTAGCAGAACTACCCGACTTCGCCCGTGTCAATTATAAGAAGCCTTCCAGGTAAAATAAATTAAAACGAAATAATACAGCAATCACAATAACTGAAATTTGTGCATTCCCATCCACAAATCGTTATAAAGACAATAAAAAAAACATGGCGTTATTGTCTTGCAACCATAGTAAAATCCCTGAGCTTTAATAACAGAATGCACGTTTTCTTTGGCCGGTATAAGAGAAAAATATGTGATTTACCTGACAATATGAAAAAAAGAAATTCCCCCAAATAGCGCTGCACTTAGTGAAATTCTCGTTTGTATGATATTATCTTTATCTACATTATAAAGTAAAAACACTATGTCAGTGCCCATAAATTGTGCCCCATAAATTGTAACCCATAAAATGTGCCTTTACTGCAATTTTTCTAACTTTTAAACATCACACAATTTCATTTTTTACAATGTCGAATAGAAAAAAGTTCTCACAAATGAAATTTGTTTGAAAATTGTACCTCAGTTTTCTGATTTTAATGGATTTTAAAGTATATTTTAAGCATGGGTATTTTAAAAGTTGAGTGCAACCCGATTACGAAAGTTGAACCTGTTTACACTTAATGCAATAGTATAAAGAAAAGACATGTCTATGAGTAACGCTGGTATCATATTTTCGGTGGCAACAACCTAACACAACAAATTTCCCTTTTATTGCAGTTTAACGTCTAAACATTGTACATTCGATTGTTCCAACGTATTATAGAAAACAAAAGTACATTCAGTGATATTTGTCTGTAATGTTTATCTCAATTTACGAATTTTTTATGGGTTTTAAAATAATTTTTAAGCATGCATATTTTTTAAATATGCTTGCAACCCAAATGCAAAAGATTAACTCAATTGTTCAAAAACATTGTAAATAATTCAGAATTTGTTTGCTTTCGCGTAATATTCAATAACTAAATTGGCAAACGAAATTAAAACGCCAAAAATAAAATAAAATAAAACACGAATTTAACAGATATCAAATCAAACTACTCAAAATAACCTGATAAGTATATAAAATCCAAATGGGAATTTCGTTCTGGGTGCATATAACTCGAATTCCTCAGAACGGATTTCCATGGAACTTGCACTATTAGTTTTTTAGGGAAGATTTTAGTGCGTAACATATTGTTTTCCGTTGCTTAGTCATAGAATTATAGGAGAAAGTTATATAATCATGTGAACCCAATTATAAAGGATTAGTCTTATTAGCTGAATGAAAAATGCAGAACTATTTTTATCTCTAAGTATATTGACGGGTTTATCTTCGGTAATGGGGCTGTGCGCTAGGGTATTCTTATTTTAATGAGTGTGCCTGACACCTATTATGGCATGCACCTTTGTTTAAAACAATATAGAATGACTTATGTTTTAAGCGACTATCTGGCATGCAACTTGATTACAAAATACTAACATGCAAATGCTTAAGGTGCTTCTCCAGTTCCCTGCTCAACAACGCGAAACTTTCTGACACATTTTCTGACTCATTAAGCGTAAAGGCTTAAAATTTGTGGGCCTGACTATTAAAGCGATTTTGAATTGAAATGAGTTTTTCCTTTTTTCATAAATAAATTACTTATCGAGTTATGAGCAATTGTGGTTGCGTGACGGCCGGTTTTTATCCTTTAATGCACTGTTGCGTCCGAAATTCAGTTCAAAACACCAACTGAAAGATCTTATACCTTTACCAACAAATGGAAACTATCTTTCGATTACATAGTTTCTAAATAAGAACTCCTGTCAATTTCATGCGTTTCCGAACAAAAATTAATTAAAAAATATGTCAGAAAATAGCTCCTTTGTATTTGAGAACAGCCTTAACTTTATGAACAGCCTTAACTTGAAGTTTATGAAAAAACTCACATTTTTAGTTTTAATTTTGGAACTAGCGAAATTTAAATTCAGAAAAAAGATGTTGTTTTGACACATTGTGGTAATTTTTTTAACTTTTAAAATTAAAATACATGTTTTCTTTGGCGCGTGTAACAGAAGTATACAATATCTTTGCAATACGGGGGGAAATGCAAAAAATACATCCAAATGAGGTAGTAGTTACTAAAATTTTATTTGGAAAATTTGAAATTTTATTGAAATTAAATCTACAATGATTAGATGAAATGATGTCATTTTCCATAAATTTTAAATCAAGACATCTGTCAAGATTTTTTTTGAAAATGTAAATAACCGCTCTCTTTTTGCTATAAATCACAGAAAATGTTAGCACTGAATCTAAACCAATACAACACTCAGCGATAACGTATAGCTATAAGAAATGGCTGCAGTATACAATCGAAGTAGTAAGCAAAATATAGGAGCCATATCTTTACAATGAGTTTGATTACGCGTTGAAAAGATTTGATAGAATGTGACGTCATATCTAGCCTTTTTTTTTCTTTTTCTTAAATTGTTTTCATGAAATTTGACTGTTTGTGGTAATTTTTTTAACTTTTAAAATTAAAATACATGTTTTCTTTGGCGCGCGTAACAGAAGTATACAATATCTTCGCAATACGGGGGAAATGCAAAAAAATACATCCAAATGTAGTAGTTACTAAAATTTTATTTGGAAAATTTGAAATTTTATTGAAATTAAATCTACAATAATTAGATGAAATAATGTCATTTTCCATAAATTTTAAATCAAGACATCTGTCAAGATTTTTTTTTGAAAATGTAAATAACAGCTCTCTTTTTGCTATAAATCACAGAAAATGTTAGCACTGAATCTAAACCAATACAACACTTAGCGATAACGTATAGCTATAAGATATGGCTGTAGTATACAATCGAAGTAGTAAGCAAAATATAGGAGCCATGAATTTACAATGAGTTTGATTACGCGTTGAAAAGGTTTGATAGAATGTGTCAAAATATCTAGCCTTTTTTTTTTCTTTTTCTTAAATTGTTTTCATGAAATTTGACTGTTTGAATTAAAATAGATGTTTTAACTAAAAAACATTCAAATTGAGGTGCTACGTCATTTTCCCGCTCTGATAGTTAAAGTTTTTATTTTATATAAAAAAAAAATGTAAATTTTCTGTTTAGAATGACGTCAATATCAAACACGCAAAAATGTAGCAAGAAAATCTGAATTTTTATTGGCAAATAGAAATTAAATACACGCATTATCCTTATTTTTTTCACATTATTGTGTCATTTTTTTGGGTTTGGCAACAGGAAAGAAACGTTTGAATTAAAAAAGATTTAAAAAGAGATATTTTTATAATGTTAAATTATGAAAGTGGTAGAAAAAAGGGATAAATAGTGGTCTGATAAATTTTTAAAGCAGACAGTGATCTATTCCACGTTCTAAAGCCTATGTACATCGAGTTTCGTGCAGATCGGTCAAAAATTAAAGATTTGTATAAAGGACATACACACAGAGAACGGCTTTTATATATATAGATAAGTAACTACCATGAAATATTTAAAGTTTCTAGCCTTTTCAGTATCACAGAAATCGCAATTTAGAAATTTTTTAGTTCCTGCAACCCTCTGCTGGTAGTGGCACAGACATAAAATATAGCTTATTTTTGAGCAGGTTCTATCACCAACAATTTATAATCATTATTTTTTTTAATCGGTTTGCTATTTTATAAGTTTGCTTAAAATTGTAATTTATAACGCTTTTCGCTCACATCATCTTTTAAAATTTGGAATTTTCTTTCGACTGTTCTTAGAAAGCAGTTACATCTTGTAAGTAAATACCATGCCATATTTCAATGTGTTAGACCCCTCAGTTATGCAAAAAACGCAAATTAGAACATGTTTTGCTTTTGCAACCCTCAAATGGTAGTGACAGTAACATAAAATAGAACCTATGTTATAGCAGGGACTGTCACCATTGATTTGCAACCATTACTTTTGAAATAGCTTTGGTATTTCCTGAGATTGAGTAGAAATCGAAATTTACAACGTTTTCAGAACTCTTTCGCGCTTTTTCACCCCTTTTTAAATTTCCAATTTTTTCGAAACTGTTCTTAAAGATCATTTATATCTAATAAATATGTACCTTGCTTAATTTTAAGTTGATAGCCCCTACTGATCACGACAATCGAAATTTAGAACGCTTTTTTGCTCCTGCAACGTCTAGATGATAGTGATACCGACATAAAATAGGGTCTATGTTAGAGCAGAGGCTATCAGCATCAATTTCCTACCATTATGTTTGAAATAAATTTGATTCTTCCTGAGATATTGCTGGCAAATCGGCATTTAGAACATTTTTAGACCGCTTTTCGCGCATTTTGCTCCTGCATCTCCTCTGGGGTAGTGGAAACAGATATAAAATATTGCCTATCATGGAGCAATCCATGATCCATATCAACCCATATCATCACCTTCATTTGTACACCATTATAGTAAAGCGAGGAGAGTTCGCGCAGTAGGAGAGATTGCGCACAAAGAGATTCCACGGGAAGGACTAGAGTGCGCGCACAGCGACTCCAGGTAGTTGTACAGCAGCATTAGTGCAGTGTCTACATGAATGTGCATGTTGATTGTTCCAAGCGTCTTGCATAAAGCAGTGCTATTTTGTTTTGTTTTTCCAAAGTAAGTGCTTGAATTTTCATAACTGTTCGTTAGAATTTTTATAGAACGTAAGTAATACAAAATATTTTGAACTTAAATGATTTCTTATAAACTACTAACCTGGACTAAGTATGCGAACACCAACAATTCATTTTAGAAGTGGTCATATTTAAATAAATGGCCGCGCAATCTCTCCTACCAAAATAGGAGAGTTTACGCATCTGCTACTTAGGAGAGATGGCGCATTTCCCCATAAGTTTAAGTGCTAGGAGAGATTACGCAGCTTATTGATAAATTTGTATGAATTGCAAATTACGTGTAAAACGTATGAATGAATCAATTTTGAAATAATTTCAGAAAAACACATAATTATCAGAACTAAGTTTGGCAACAAATTAATTTGGAAAATATACTTTTGCAGATAAAAATTTTATTAATAAATTAATAATACAGTTGTTATTAAATTAATTTTATGTCATTATTTTTGTTAATAAATTAATAATATATTTGTTAATAATTTAATTAAATATTTATATATTTTTTTTAATTTATGGATAATTAATTTGCTAATAAATTAATTTTGTTAACTAAAATAAATTTTCTAATACAGTGTTTTGGAAAAGGTTTCACACATCCCAAGTAGTGTCATGCCATCGAAATCAAAAGGAAACAGAGTTCAACTAATGTTACTGATCCACAAAATATACATGAAAAAAGACTTAAGAAGGATGCCGCTACAAAAAAAAAAAAAAAAAAAAAAAAAAAAAAAAAAAAAAAACTGCTGGAGATAAGGTGTTTCCACAAAAAGAGGATAAAAAAACTAAAGGAAAAAAAAAACGAAGGTCAGTGAAGATGAGTGCACTGAATGTCTGGAACTGTACCAGGACACGACTTCGACAACTGACTGGATTCAATGTATTGCTTGTTGCAGGTGATTGCACGAAAGATGCAAGATTTACCACAATAAGTGCATCGAATGTGAACGACGACAACTTCGTTTAGCAAACAAAATACAATGAAACTGTGGATATGGAAATGAAGTAATTTTCAAGTTAAACATGTTATCAACTAGATTAATGTTATTTGGTAATCTTAGTAGGGCTTGCTTTTTCTGAAATTTTTATCTTCTTAAATTAAAATTTTTAACTGTTGTTAAAATTCTTTCTTTTATTTATTATTTGGTTGAAATATTCACTCCTAATACAATAATATTTACTCACAAAAATATTTCAACAATGTCGATTAAGTGTAATTATTATTGTTAACAGTTTAATTGTAGTTATTATTAATAACAATCTCTTCTACTTATGTGCACAATCTCTCCTACCCATGTGTGCATTCACTCCTACCCTGTAAGGAGAGATTGCGCAAAATAATTTTCTTGGTTTTATTACTGCTGTTCTATTAAATTACAGTATAACAACAAAATAACAATGGAAATGCATAAAAAACAAATGAAGTCAAAATTATTCATGCATAGTTTAGCAAAATATTACTATTTAGATTTTTTATTATTATTCTTTTGAAATGTACGCAGACCTCGCTTTACCTTATATTTGAAATCGGTTCAGTACTTTCTGAGATTGCATACAAATCACAATTTAGAACGTTTTTTACAACGCATTTTGCGCATTTTGACCCCCTTTTAAATTTTGATTTTTTTTTTAGGAAATGTCCTTAGAGATCATTGATATCTTATACCTAACTACCATTCCAAATTTCACTATTCTAGGCCCTTCCGTAACGCAAAAACCGCAATTTAGAACGTTTTTCTCCTGCACCCCCTTTGGGGTAGTGGCACTGACATAAAACATAGACTATGTTGGAGCAAGAGTTGTGACCATCATTTTGACGGCATTATTTTGTAGATCGGTTTGGTATTTCCTTAGATTGTGTAGAAACCACCATTTAGAACGTTTTTTAGAACGCTTTTCGCGTATTTTCACCCCTTTCAAATTTCGAATTGTTTAAGAACTGTTCTTAAATTCCTTTATATCTAATAAGTAGCTAATATTTCAAATTGTATATTTCTAGGCCCTTCAGTAACGCAAAAATCGCATTTTTAGAACGTTTTTTGCTCCTGCACCCCCTTTCGGGTAGTGGCACTGACATAAAACATAGCCTATGTTGGAGCTAGTGTTGTCACCGTCATAAAACATAGCCTATGTTGGAGCTAGTGTTGTCACCGTCATTTTGACAGCATTTAAAAAAAAAATCGGTTTGGTATTTCCTGAGATTGTGTAGAAACCACCATTTAGAATGCTTTTTAGAACGCTTTTCGCGCATTTCCACCACTTTTAAATTTCGAATTGTTTAAGAACTGTTCTTAGAAATCCTTTATATCTAATAAGTAACTAATATTTCAAATTTCATATTTCTGGGCCCTTCAGTAACACATAAATCGCATTTTTAGAATGTTTTTTGCTCCTGCACCCCCTTTGGGGTAGTGGCACCGACATAAAACATAGCCTATCTTGGAGCAAGGGTTGTCACCATCATTTTGACACCAATATTTTTGAAATTGGTTTGGTATTTCCTGAGATTGTATAAAAAGTACCATTTAGAACGTTTTTTTAGAACGCTTTTAGTGCATTTTCACCCCTTTTAAATTTCGAATTGTTTAAGAATTGTTCTTAGACATTATTTATATGTTATAAGTAACTAATATTCCAAATTTCATATTTCTAGGCCCTTCAGTAACGCAAAAATCACATTTTTAGGACGTTTTTTGCTCCTGCACCCCGTTTGAGGTAGTGGCACTGACATAAAATATAGCCTATGTTCTATGTTGGACTAACACCATCATTTTGATACCATTACTTTTGAAATCGGTTCGGTAGATCCAGGGATTACCTCTGACAAACAAACAAACTTTACTTCTTTATAATATTAGTATAGATAAAAAATAATTTATCAATTGCAATATATAAAATAAGTTATTATTATTATTATTGTGGAGATTTTTGTTTCTACCTTTATTTTTGATTTATTATCAGTTGCTTTATAATTTTTATCCTAAATTCAATATTGTTATTGAATTTTTACTATATAATACCACTTACAAGCTAATATTAAATAATTAAAATAAAATATCGTTTTTATTGATTGATTTTGATTGCATACATTGATTGCTTACATCGGAGCAAACAATAAAAAAGTTATTTTCATCTTCCCATATCAATCTTATTATTTTCTCATAATTTAGGAGAGTCAATATTATTTTAGAGTTGCTGATAATTTTTTGACTAGAAAGTAAAAGTCTGTTCGCCAGTGCTAGCGATTAATTGCCAAACAAGCAGACTTCACATAGATCTGAATTTCGTCATGCAGTGACGCATGCTCTGTTTAACGGAGGAAACGCTATACCTAGTCGCTCGTCTTCACAAAAAGAGTTAGATGATCCAATTAAATGTTGCATATTTATGTTCTAAAATTTAGAGTAGAATGCCCAGTTTATAACCTTGCCAATAGAGTGTGGCATTGGAGTTTATCCAGTCTTTTAAAATCAAACATATTGAAAATTAGACAATGGTACAAAGTTACACCCCATGGATCAAAGTTACCCTGAATGACTGTACTTAAAGCCTGCTTACTTAATATTCTATGATATTAGTCCAAGAGCTGTTAAACATTTTAGGGAAGGTATTTGAGGCATCCTGAAAATTTGTGCAACACTTCTTTTGTAATGCCTGAATACAAAATAGAATGTCTGGCTGAAGGATCGTGGCCCAAAACCTGTGCCAGACAAAAAATGGCACTTGACACGTGTCTGGCACAGTTTTTCTGCCGACTAAAGTGTCTGTCATTTTCAAAATATTTTTTTTCTAAGCATAAATATTATTGTGCGTCAATCTCAGCGTGCCTCAAATACCTTTTTTGGGTAGTCAAAAAATGGCACTTGACACGTGTCTGGCACAGGTTTTGGGCCGACTAAAGTGTCTGTCATTTTCAAAATATTTTTTTCTAAGTATAAATATTATTCTGTTTCAATCTCAGCGTGCCTCAAATACTTTTTTTGGGTAGTGTCAAAAAATGGCACTTGACACGTGTCTGGCACAGGTTTTGGGCCACGATTCTTCAGCCAGACATTCGATTTTGTATTCAGGCATTACAAAAGAAGTGCTGCACAAATTTTCAGGGTGCCTCAAATACCTACTCAAAAATGTTCAACAGCTCTCCTACTATATATTTCATCTGAGAATATCTTACTAAATATTTTTAAAAAATACAATTTTGAGGTTGAAAACACTTCATAATTGATTTTTCCGCACCTGCTTCAATTACCTTCATGAAACAAAGACTATTGTTTGAACACTTCAGTAGCTTTGGTAGCTCTCTATTGCCAAAACTCTGAAATTTTTTTAAATATGAAAACTGAATTGCGGGTCAAGCCTCCCCTACGGTCAACCATCCCCAATCTCCTCTATACGATACATTGTGTAAGAAATTATTTTTTTTCTTATACCTTGCATAATAACATTAAAAAAAATATTTTTTTTCATTTCAGGAATCCCCATTTTTACAAGAGGACAGAAAAAGACATCTCTTCCATGTATGTGTGAACAATGATAGTTCTATCTAAAAGATCGCCGAGTTCTGTGGAGGACAAGAGGATGGTGGTAATGCCAACGAAAAACTAGTATATTGTGGCCATCACAAAACTTTCTTCTATATAAATCACGTCAATAAAATAATTTAAATAGTACAAGAAATTACATCAATTTAGCACCAATTCATATCAAAGTACACCTAGATTGGAAGTTTGATGAAAATTTGTGCATTAGTTCTTAAGATAGAGCTATAGCGGAAATTCTCAAAAATGTAGCAAGGCAGCACCACCTGTTGATCGATTTACACCAAAACATAAACATCACTAATTTATATCAAGGTATACCAGAATCGGAAGTTTGAGGAAAATTCGTTAGTTAGTTATTGAGCTAGAGCTATAGTGGAAATTCTGAAAAATGCAGCATAGCAGCGCCACCTGTTGAGTGATTTGCACCAAAACATAAACAGCATTAATTCATATGAAGGTATGCCTGAATCTGAAGTTCGTTGAAATCCCAATCATTAGTTCTTGAGATAGAGTTATTGCAGAAATTGCAAAAAAAAGCATAGCAGCGCCACCTGTAGAGCGATTTGCACCAAAATATATACAATGTCAATTCATGTCAAGGACTAACTGATTCTGAAGTTTGATGAAAATTTGTGCATTAGTTCTTGAGATACACCTATAGTGGTAGTTCCGAAAAATACAGCATAGCAGCGCCACCTGTTGAGTGATTTGCACCAAAACGTATAAACTGTCAATTTATGTCAAGGACTGACTGATTCTAAAGTTTGATGAAAATTCGTGCATTAGTTCTTCAGATACAGCTATAGTGGATATTCTGAAAAATGCAGCATAGTAGCGCCACCTATTGAACGATTTACACCAAAACATAAACAGCACTAATTCATATCGAGGTATACCTGAATCTGATGTTTGATGAAAATCCAATCATTAGTTATATAGAGAGAGCTATAGCGGAAATCGCAAATAATGCAGTATAGCCGCACCACCTGTTGAGCGATTTAAATCAAAATGTATAAAACGCCAATACATGTGACGGACTAACTTAATCTGAAGTTTGATGAAAATCCGTGCATTGGTTATGGAGATCTATTGCGGAAATTGGGGAAAATGCTGCATAGCAGCACCACCTGGTGAGTGATTTGCACCAAAAACTAATCAGCACCAATTTATATCAGGGACTAACTGAATATAAATTTTTATTAATTTCCGCGCAATAGTTTTTGCGATAGAGCACCCACAAAATTTGAGTCACGTACAGACAGACAGACATTTTGTAAAAACATGTTTTTCGGAATCTGTGATCCCTCAAACGTGTAAATCCGTCGAAAACCGAAAGTTAAAAATTTTCACGAATGCAATACTTTCTTCTTGTAAAGATAAAAGAAATAAAAAAGGAAAAAAGTAGGAATATCGGAGGTACGTACATTACATTGTATAAGAAATTATTTTTTTCTCTTGTACATTGCTTTATAAGTTAATATGCATCTATATATTTTCATTTCAGGAGTACCTGTTCTTAGAGAAGGATATTAAAATAGACATCTCTCCGATTTATGGGTGAACAAGAGCACTCCTCTTTGAACGATCACCGAATTCTGTGGATGACAAGAGAAAGGTGGCAACGCCCACAAAAGAAAAATAAATGAAGAAAGTGCGAATATCGGAGGGACTTATATACTATATACTGCGTAAGAAATTAATTATTTCTCTTACACCTTGTTTAATAACTTAAAGAACTTTTTTTAATTTCAGTAATGCCTATTTTTACAAGGAGATATAAAAATAGACATCTCTCCGAAGCATATGTGGACAATAACACTCTTCTCTAAAAGATCACTGAATTCTGTGGACGATAAGTGGATGGTGGTAATGCCCATGTAAAAAAAAGGAAGAAAGTAGGAATATCGGAGGTACGTATACTACACTGTGTAAGAAATCATTTTTTTCATTTACTTGCTTTATAACATAAAAAATATATATATTTTTTTTTTCAGGAATGCCTGTTTTCACTAGAGGATATAAAAATAGATATTTCGTCGGTTTCTGGGAGAACAAGAACACTCTTCTTTGAAAGATCACCGAATTTTGTTGGTAAGGTGATGGTGTTAATGGCCATTAACGAAAATCTCACACACACACACAAAAATAAATAAATAAATAAATAAAAATAAAAAGTACTCAAAAAATACCTTTCGGGAATATTTTTATTTCAGTTGAAAAGAGAAAAAGTGGAGTTTTTCATAGAATATGAGAAATGTTAATCTTGCATCTGTCCAGCCATTTCTTCACTCAGCGATAAAATAACAAGTTTTGTATGAAATATATCCGGCATTTCTGTTCATGTGAAAATATGCCATATCTCAATGGATTTTAAAAGACGTTTTCTTATCTAAAGTGACTCATATGATTTTTTGTTAAGAGTTATACTTTGGTATTTGAAGACCTCCATTTATTTCGTTCAGAACATTTTCAAGTCAAACACTATTTCCATTTTATTATAATTCGAAAATTATGAAATACAAATACAGTAGAACATCGATTATCGAAGTAATTCGGACCGACCCTCTTTCGGAAAATCGAAATTTTCGGATAATCGAGAAGGCTTCAATTTTAAGTTTAAGGAAAGATACATGCAATATTTCTTATTATGGTAGCAAGTGCTAAATAAAAATGAAGCAATAGCAAAATAGAAATAAGAATAAATTACCTGAATTTTAATTTTGAAATTAAGGACTTTTTACACATATCACAAGTGTTTGAAAAGTAATTTTGTTTGTCGCAGCTTCGATTGCCTTTGCTTTGAAGCTCTATCATGGAGTTTTTTAATATTATTAGTTCACCAGTATCACAGTCTTCCTGCTGCTCCAGCCATGTCTTTTGAAAAACATTCAAAAGGTTCAGAATTGCTACTTTGTTCGTTTTCTTCGTTCCACTTCGCAGTTTACGGGAGCTCAAGTTAAATTCAAAGGAACTCTAAGAAAGGGGATCGAAAATATTTATATGCACTCGTAGTTTGTAAAGAACCACTTGCACACAAGGGAAAAAAAGGTTTTCAAAATGGATTTTTCGCACAAGGAATGTGATAGTAAAGAAAAAAAAATGGATTTCGGTTAACCGAGAGTTTCGGTTAAAAGAGTTTTGGATGAAAGAGGTTCTTCTGTAGTTCAAGTCTGGGCGTGCTGTTTTTCAATACTCGGTTCTGGGTCACTTTCCATCGTCTGTTTGCTCCGGCACATATCTAACGAAAGCAATTTGGCACGAGGATGTTTCAGTTAATTTTTTTTTTTAAGTATTAGTAATTCTGTACATGCGCTTAACTTAATTATTATTATTTTTTATCTTTATTGCCCTTTTTTTTAAGACTTCGATTCGAGGCGAACTTGTTTCCTTTTATATTCGCATTTTTTTGATCGCATACAGACGTATCGAATAAGTCTCTTTAAACGTAAAATTTTAGTTGATACATAAAGTCAAATATTTTCTAAAAAAAGTACAAAGCTGCTGGTAACATGTTACCACTTTTTCCGAAGAGATATCTCCGCCTCAGAACAATATTAATCTATACTCCTATTATAAAGAGGAAAAAATTGTTTATTTGTCGGAGATAAGCTCAGGAACTACCGAACCGATTCCAAAAGTAACGGTATCAAAATGATGGTGTTCGCCCAACTTAGAACATAGGCTATATCTTATGTCGCTGCCACTACCCCAAAGGGAGTGCAGGAGCTAAAAACGTTCTAAAAATGCGATTTTTGCGTTTCTGAAAGGCCTAGAATTATGAAATATGGAATATTAGTTACTTATAAGATATAAATGGTGTCTAAGAACAGTTCTTAAACAATTCGAAATTTAAAAGGGGTGAAAATGCACAAAAAGCGTTCTAAAAAACGTTCTAAATGGTAGTTTCTACATAATCTCAGGAAATACCAAACCGATTTCAAAAGTAATGGTATCAAAATGATGGTGTTAGTCCAGCTTGGAACATAGGCTATATTTTGTGTCGGTGCAACTACCCCAAAGGGGGTGCAGGAGCAAAAAACGTTCTAAAAATGCGATTTTTGCGTTACTGAAGGACCTAGAAATATGAAATTTGGAATATTAGTTACTAATAAGATATAAATGGTGTCTAAGAACAGTTCTTAAACAATTCGAAATTTAAAAGGGGTGAAAATGCACAAAAAGCGTTCTAAAAAACGTTCTAAATGGTAGTTTCTACATAATCTCAGGAAATACCAAACCGATTTAAAAAATATTGGTGTCAAAATGATGGTGTTAGTCCAACTTAGAACATAGGCTATATTTTATGTCGGTGCCACTACCGCAAAGGGGGTGCAGGAGCAAAAAACGTTCTAAAAATGCGATTTATGTGTTACTGAAGGGCCTAGAAATATGAAATTTGAAGTATTAGCTACTTATTAGATATAAAGGATTTCTAAGAACTCCACACAATCTCAGGAAATACCAAACCGATTTAAAAAATAAAGGCGTCAAAATGATGGTGACAACCCTTGCTCTAACATAGGCTATGTTTTATGTTGGTGCCACTACCCCAAAAATGGTTCAGGAGAAGAACGTTCTAAATTGCGGTTTTTGCGTTTCGGAATGACCTAGAATCGTGAAATTTGGAATGGTAGTTAGTTATAAGATATCAATGAATCTCTAAGGACATTTACTAAAAATTTGGAAATTTAAAAGGAGTGAAAATGCGCCAAAAGTGTTGTAAAAAACGTTCGAAATTGCGATTTCTATGCAATCTAATGAAGTTCTGAACCGATTTCAAATATAATGGTGCAAAAAAGATGGTGACAAATCTTGCTCCAGGACAGGCTATATTTTATATCTGTTTCCACTACCCCAGAGGAGATGCAGGAGCAGAATGCGCGAAAAGCTTTCTAAAAACGTTCTAAATGCCGATTTGTGAGCAATCTCAGGAAGAATCAAACTGATTTGAAAAGTAATGGTAGGGAATTGATGCTGTCAGCCTCTGCTCTAACAGAGACGCTATTTTATGTAAGTATCACTATCACCTAGACGTTGCAGGAGCAAAAAAGCGTTCTAAATTTCGATTTTTGAGATCGGTAGGGGCTAGCAACTTAAAATTAGGCAAGGTACATATTTATTAGATATAAATGATGTTTAAGAAGAGTTTCGAAAAAAATTAGAAATTTAAAAAGCCGTGAAAATGCGCGAAAAGCGTTCTAAAAACGTTCTAAATTGCGATTTCTACTCAATCTCAGGAAATACCAAAGCTATTTCAAAAGTTATGTTTACAAATCAATGGTGAAAGTCCCTGCTATAACATAGGTTATATTTTATGTTGCTGCCACTACCATCTGAGGGCTGCAAAAGCAAAACATGTTCTAATTTGCGTTTTTTGCACAACTGAGAGTTCTAACACTTTGAAGTATGGCATGGTATTTACTTACAAGATGCAACTGCTTTCTAAAAACAGTCGAAAGAAAATTTCAAATTTAAAAAGATAAAGTGAGCGAAAAGCGTTATAAATTACAATTTTTATGCAATCTTATCAAATACCAAACCGATTAAAAAACAAGTGGGTAAGTGTGATCACAGATCGCACAGAGGGTTTCGTTTAGTATTCCTTTCAAAAAACTTTATCCTTTTGAAAAATCTGTTAGTTCACATTTCGCAACCAGGGGCGTACTATATTCTAAACAAACCTCTATCCGAATGAAACTCCGTTTTACATACTATCCGTAGATATATTAGTCGAGAGGATTGGGCCAATAGCACCCGAAATAAGCAGGTGCCCCTGGCGGTAAAAAGTGGAACTAAAATATATAAGACTATGGTACATAATATGAGAGAATGGTCAAAGGGGTGCCGGCAAAAGTTGGAAAATTGCTCCCCGGCTGAAAAGGGCGGAGGTTAGAAAAATTGCTTAAAATACACAAGTTAGAGCCCGGAGGAGTAAATAATATAAGACTTTTTCAAAATTTTATGGTTCCTAATTTGATGTGAGGTGTTTAACTATAAGTATGCAAAATTTCACGCCTCAAACCTAAATAGGGGCTCACTTTGAAAGAATTGTTTAAAATACACATGTGGGAGCCTAAAGGGTTAAATGTACGACTTTTTCAAAATTTTATGATTTGTCGTTTGATGTGAGGTGTTCAGCTATAAATATGCAAAATTTCACGCCTCCAACCTAATTAGGGCTCACTTAGAAAGAATTGTTTAAAATACACATGTGGGGGCCCAAAGGATTAAACGTAAGACCTTTTTCAAGATTTTATGATTTGTCGCCTGGCCTCAGGTATTCTGCTATAAGTATGCAAAATTTCAAATCTCCAATTTAATGAGGAGCTGAGTTAGAAAGAATTGCTTAAAATACGCATGTGGGAGCCCAAAGGATTAAATATACGACTTTTTCAAAATTTTATGATTTGTCGTTTGATGTGAGGCATTCAGCTATGAGTATGCAAAATTTCACGCCTCCAACCTAAATATGGACTCACTTAGAAAGAATTGTTTAAAATACACATGTGGGAGACCAAAGAGTTCAATGTACGACTTTTTGAAAAAATTATGATTTGTCTTTTGATGTGAGGCGTTCAGCTATAAGTATGCAAAATTTCACGCCTCCAACCTAAATATGGCCTCACTTAGAAAGAATTGTTTAAAATACACATGTGGGAGCCCAAAGGGTTAAATGTACGACTTTTTGAAAATTTTATGATTTGTCGTTTGATGTGAGGTGTTCAACTATAAGTATGCAAAATTTCACTCCTCCAACCTAATTAGGGGTTCACTTAGAAAGAATTGTTCAAAATACACATCTGGGAGCCCAAAGGGTTAAATGTACGACTTTTTCAAAATTTTATAGTTTGTCGTTTGATGTGAGGTGTTCAGCTATAAGTAAAATTTCACGCCTACAACCTAATTAGGGGCTCACTTAGAAAGGATACTTTAAAATACACATGTGAGACCCCAGAGGGTTAAATTTACAACTTTTTCAAAGTTTTATGATTTGTCGTTTGATGTGAGGTGTTCAGCTATAAGTATGCAAAGTTCCACGCCTCCAACCTAATTAGAGGCTCGCATAGAAAGAATTGTTTAGAATACACATGTGGGAGACCAAAGGGTTAAATGTACGACTTTTTCAAAATTTTATGATTTGTCGTTTGATCTGAGGTGTACAGTTTTAAGTATGCAAAATTTCAAGTCTCCAACATGTATAGTTTCAGAGAACGGGCTCTGTGACGGACAGACAGACAGAGGAGCGAGACGAATAGGGTTTCGTCAGATGAACGAAACCCTAAATAGTGATGACAAATTGTTGGTGATAGAACCTGCTCAAACATAAGCTATATTTTATGTCTGTGCTACTACCACCAGAGGGTTGCAGGAGCTAAAACTTTCTAAATTGCGATTTCTGTGATACTGAAAAGGCTAGAAACTTTAAATATGGCATGGTAGTTACTTATAAAATATAAATGCCCTCGAAGGACTGTCGAAAATAAATTCGAATTAAAAAGGGATGAAGCGAAGGGCAGCTGCGAAAAGCATTCTAAAAAAGCCCTGAATTGCGATTCCTATGCCATTTCAGTGAATATAAACCGATTATAAAAGTAATAGTTGCGAATCAATCGTAACAGTCTCTGATCCTACACAGGCTATATTTTATGCCGGTGATTCTACCACCAGGGGTTTACAGGAACAACAAACGTTCTAAAAAAGGCCTTTAAAAGCTTTCTAAATTACGTTTCTGTGGAATATTAGGAAATAACAAACCGATTTCAAAATTAATATTGGGAAATTAATGGTGACAATTCCCATATCTACATAGCCCTTTTTGTTGAGAGAGGTGGTAAGATTTGGAATTTGACATGATAGTTAATTTTAAGATGTAAGAAGATGGTTTCTAAAAAATTCAAAACTTCAATTGAATACTGAAATGAGCGTAATAATTGAGCATAAAAGTTTCAAAATATTTTCTAAATTATCATTTATTTAGTTTTATTTCGTTTTATTAATTTAAGTCTCATTTCTGCCTAATGCAGTGTAATAATGATGTTTAATCAAACTGTGTTTTAAATAGTAGTTTTTGAATTATTCCTAAAAGTAATAAGTATCTTTTAATAAAAAAAAAACCTTTTAATTAAATGAAATATTACCTTTTAATAAAATAAAAATTTAGTTAGCACCTTTTAATAAAAATTAGACATATAAATATCACTTAGCATATTTCAAATATTACGCGAGCAAAGCCGCGGGGTTTGCTAGTGTAGAATATTCTGAGAGATTACTATATACAAAATGTGGCAAGAAACAATCCACATACCCACAGCAACGTTCGTACGGATGATTACTGTTATTTTAACCCCTTTGGGACGGGAGCCTTTTACGAAATTTTTAATCTTTTGTCACCGTTTTTTATAAACAGAAATTTGTGTCTTATTGAATCGAGAAAATGCGCTGATTAAATAAGGCAAATTTTACAGTAAAATTTTACTGGTGAGGAAAATCAAGGATTCTAAGCGCTTCATGCGGCACGTATACGTGCCGCTCGTCCCCAAGGTGATAATATCTTATAAAACCTACTTAAAAATGCCTAGAATATATTAACAGACTTATTTCAAAGTAATAAGTATCTTTTAATAAAAAAAAAACCTTTTAATTAAATGAAATATTACCTTTTAATAAAATAAAAATTTAGTTAGCACCTTTTAATAAAAATTAGACATATAAATATCACTTAGCATATTTCAAATATTACGCGAGCAAAGCCGCGGGGTTTGCTAGTGTAGAATATTCTGAGAGATTACTATATACAAAATGTGGCAAGAAACAATCCACATACCCACAGCAACGTTCGTACGGATGATTACTGTTATTTTAACCCCTTTGGGACGGGAGCCTTTTACGAAATTTTTAATCTTTTGTCACCGTTTTTTATAAACAGAAATTTGTGTCTTATTGAATCGAGAAAATGCGCTGATTAAATAAGGCAAATTTTACAGTAAAATTTTACTGGTGAGGAAAATCAAGGATTCTAAGCGCTTCATGCGGCACGTATACGTGCCGCTCGTCCCCAAGGGGATAATATCTTATAAAACCTACTTAAAAATGCCTAGAATATATTAACAGACTTATTTCAATAAGACATACCATAAACTACAAAGAATTTATTTCATAATGGAAGTTTGGAACAGTGGCTCACGCGTGACTCAGGTTATTGAAGATCCAGTCATCCAGTGCTGTAATATGTTCTTTCTTAAAAATGCCATCTTGCGTTACAGTGTTGCTAGTTGGCTACTTTAAAAAAAATTCAGATTACTTGATTGGCACCACTTTTTTTAAATGGTAAAATTTGCTTTATTTAATGATATATTAATAAAGACGAAAACAAGGGAACCTTTACAATTTCAAAAAATTGATGCCAGTCAAGAAATTTAAATTTTAAAAATGTGCCCCACTGGCAACACTGTTGCCCTAAGCTAAACCCTTTCAATTTTTTGAACTCCAAAATCGGGATCAACAACAGGGTTCGTACGGGTACCGTTATTTTGAAGGCCAAATATCAGTATTTTGTTTATAGAAAAATAAATCATGTTTAAACGGACGAAATTTCACCTTATTTAAGAAGAGATTTTTCCATAAGACAATACTGGTACTGAAGAATTTCTTAGTGTGGAAATTCAAGGACCCGTACGAACCCTGAACAAAGTTTTAGTTTTGCTTAGCCATGAAATGATTCAATCTCTCCTTCTCAAGTTTTGTAGTACAAAAATTTTAAGTTTCTTGCTCTGCTTTAGACAACCTCAAATTTTCATAATTATAAAACGAAAAACGTGACACAGAAATATTTAAATGGTACAACAACATTTCAGTCACTCTGCGCGAAGGGACTGTCGGTAAATCAGTAGGCAAAGACTCACGGGAAAGTTTAGGCCTGAGCGCTAACACAAAAATGGCGGCTATCGTAGGTGGATTTTTTTTTAACGGATATACGGTCTCCTAAATTTAGACACCAGTATTTTATAAAAGATTTCTTTGACTTGTTTAATCTCAGGCAAATAAAGAGGAATATACTTTTAAAAAAATTATTTGTATCAAAATTTAAGGGACGGCACACACGCTGAAATAATTACGCCTTAGGTAGCCGTTGTTTGTGTGTCAACGCTTAGGCGTAGTATTCAGGGGCGTTTTTTTCAATTCAAATAACGTCAAATGAAACAATACTTGGCGATTCACTGGCGCCGGCTAACAGAATAATACCAATAATACTATTAACCCCTTACGGGGCAAGCAATTACGTTTGTGTAATGCTGAATTCCCACCGGAAATTTAGAAAAATTTTATTTCTAAATAAGAAAAAGTAATTTTATGACGTTTTTTCATCAAAGGTAGAACAGTAAAATTTCATAACATTTTTCGGGTGCAAATCTTCATTAATCGTAGGTGAGATAAAATATATCCCACCGCCCTTCAAGAAGTTAAATGAGACAGTGATGGAACAGCGGCGCAGAAATTGAGCGATTGTCTTACTAAATTTTTATAGTATTCATCACCTTCAAAAATCTCAGAAATACTGTCCTGCACTTAATGAAGAATACTAATAAAATTTTGCGGTGTCAATTGATTCTCTGCTGCTACACTGTTCCAGCACTGATTAGGGTCTACCAAACTGTGTTGCGCGTACTAAATGAAGTTACGACAGCACCTCAAACACAGTTTTAGCATATCTGATAACTTTACGGCTAATAAGTCAAATAATTTTACTTGCAATCGGAGAATAATTTAAGAAAATGTATGTTGGAAAAGCAACATAAGATGGGTTCAAGTGGCTAAACAACTGCGGAGCAATTCATTGCTCTGGATAAGAGTAACTTTTGTATCACACGCAGAGTTGCCAAGTTTCCGTTTTTTTTTTTTTTGCATAGAATTATTTTCTGAGAGAAAATATTCTTTTAAATCACGGAATGCACCCATTAAATAAAACAGCATCTTCTGCATTAACCCTTTCAGGGGCAAAACAATTTCATTGCTAAAGCGTTGAAATTAATGAATGACACCGGAATTTGAAAACAAGTTTATTTCTAAATATGAAAAAGTTATATTTCATGTATATGACAAACCGAAATTTTTTTTAACTAAAATTCTGGTGCCAATGTGTCATCTAGGAATTAAAATTAAATGGTTTCATAAAAATACCAGCGCCCCTCAAGGGGTTAAATAACGGTATCTAAAAAGCCGGAGAGTTGGGATCTCTGCAGAAGATAGGAAATGGATACATTGTACTAGCAGTTTTACAAGGTGCATCTAAAAAGATCGGTGAAAGGATGGATATCTCATAAACAACGGATGGAAAGGAAACCGTAGAAAAACTCTCAACAGACGAGCAAATGTGCGCTACTGAAGTTTGACATTACATGAAGCGATTTAAGCCTAATAAACCAAATAAATGGGACTTTAAACTTTTATAATATTTAAATAGAGATTGATAACATGGTCACAGAAGAGGTATCATATCTCTTTTTTCGCGTGAGTTATCCAGTATTGATAATGGAGTTATAAATAAAGAGGAAGAGACATATAGTGTACTGCGTACCAGTTGCGAGTGAAGTAACTGTAGAGGTTGTCACAAGATGGCGGCTGCTTTTTTTTAATCCGATCTTCAGTTTCTGATTACCGGCAGGAAAAACATCCCACCAGTAAAATTGAATAGAAAATTTCGCCTTAATTAAACATCTTATTCATGGAAAATTTTCTCAAAAGTGTCGTAAAAATTTCTATTCGTTTTTACTGGGGTCAGTATGTCTTGTAAAACTGTTAATTTGTTTCCCTGGTTGCCACAATATGGCGGAAACGCAGGACAACTACCGCCAAAGTAAATCCCTACCAATAAAAATGAAAACCTGTTTCTACTATTATTTATGACTGAAATTTCGTAATAATAAGGCGTTTAAATAAGTTGAAAATTTCTGTACAAATCTACTGGTGGAAGTTTCCACCGGCGGTAAACAACTTCTGTGATAGCGGTTACAGTTGAAGCTTCACTATTTTAACCCCTTAATTCTCGCTCCCGTCAATATCTCGGGCTGAGGTGTCGTTCGTTATTTCTCGTGCCCGTCATATTCTCGGGCTGGAGATTTAATTGCTGGAAAAAACTTCTGAAACCAGAAAAATTGAACTGGAATTTCCATTTGAAGTCTTTGAATATCAGCACTCTGGTTTGATTTGTGCAATCTATAATTTGCCATAGATTTGTCATAGATTTGTAATATTTCTGTCATTTTGATATGGATTCTGATGAATCAAGCCTTTCTGATGATAACTGGAATATTAGCCCCTTCGCGGTCGCTTAATATTTGAAAAAAACCATGAAAAGTGTACCTATTTTTTTTATTACAGAAATTGAATAATTATAAGGTTACTAAATAAAATATGCAATGAGTTTATTTTTAAGGCGAAAAAACAATATTTTATAGCCATACTCATATTTGTATAAAAGCCATTATGCGAGAATTATGTGTCTTAACCTCTTAAGCTCCGCCCCCGATAAATGTAGGCTACTATCTTTTAATTCAGATTGTTTGACTCCCACCAGTTTTTTTTTTAAATAGTGTAAATGGCTTTATTTTCGCACCATTTTATCTGCTGTAAACTACGGTGGTGGGAATCAAACAATCTGAATAATAAAAAAAAGTAACCTACATTTATCGGAGGCGGAGCTTAAGAGGTTAAGAAACATAATTCTCGCATGATGGCTTTTATACAAATATGAATATGGCTATAAAATATTGTTTTTTCGGCTTAAAAATAAACTAATTGCAAATTTTATTTAGAAACCTTATAATTATTCAATTTCTGTAATAAAAAAATAGGTACACTTTTGATGGTTTTTTTCAAATATTAAGCGACCGTGAAGGGGTTAAGGATATGTCAGTTCCTCTTTATTAATAGTTCCATGGTATTTCTGGGTATGCTTATACTTATAAAGTATATTCAGGCAAGAGATTATGCTAATGAGACCAATTACCGAATCAGACTTTACCCCTTCAAGCAACGTAGTCATTAGACTGTCAAGAAGAATACCAAGATCAGTAAAGCAAAAGTTGTATTTTAGCAACTATTATACGACCTTACCTCTGATGGTACATATGACAGACATTGGCGTTCATACATTGGTTACAGTCAGAAGAAATATAATTTATGGATGCAAACAACGGCATAAAAAATCCTTGAACGTTTTAGATCGGGGTTCTTCATTCGAATATACCAGAACTGTCTATGGCATCGACAATACATTAGTCTGGAAAGACAATACATTCGTCACGATATCGACTTTCGCTTGAACAAATCCAGTGAAAAATGTCAATAGTTTTGACAGGAGTCAAAAGAAGATCATTGAAGTAGATTACCCATACATAGTTCAGGAATACAATCGACATATGGGAGGTATTGAGTTTTTGGATAGCTTAATGGCAGACTATAAAATTAATATTCGTAGTCGGAAATGGAATCTACGAATTTTTTACCATTTGCTTGAAATTGACTATAGTAAATGTATAACGTATCTACAAAAGAGTTTTGAATGCTAATGGTCGTCAATCGGAGATAATGCCCAAATCAAAGTTCCTTAACTAAGTAATTTTTACTCATATTGTCAAGTAAAATAAAATAAACAATTTATTTTGCATTCCACATTAAATATTGTAATGTTTTGCAAAAATTGTCGGTATTTATAATAAAAATTAATTAATTTCAAGGTACTTTGTGGAAATTCCTCATCATAGTTCTTGTGTATTTAATATTATAGAATTTTATAAATGAAAATATTTTTTTTCAATTAACCCATTATCTACTGACTGTACTGATAAGCACCACTCACTTTAAAAAACTTTCATCCCATAGTGAATATTACTAATATTCTAATGGTACTTTGCAAAAACACTCTTTTAACGCCACTTTATCCGGATATATGGCAGCTGTAGTTCTAGGTTTGTTATTCTAGCGAGGAAGGAGGCTATCTTTGACACAGACGATGGATTTTGTGTCGACATTTTGTACAGATCAAAGCGTTATAAGTAAGCGAACAAACTTAATGCTGGAATCAGGCGTAAATTAGCATAGTTGCGCCACCTTGTGGACGGAGTGATAATTCATATACGCGGGCTTTCTGCGTGGCGCGCATTTTCTAAATCTTTAGTAACTCATAACAATGAATTTTGTTTGCCACATTCACTGAAAGATGATGGCGTAGGGAGGACACCCAGATGCACTTGACCCCACGAGGTTTTTTTCTCCATATCTTAAGTACTGCAGTTATTAATCAACCAGAAAAAACTTTATAATTTTAGTGGTGTGAGTAAGAAAACAATTAGGTATCTACTTGTAGTTCACACTCCATGCGCTACGTGGCGCATGACCTTGATTGATGTGACCTCGCTTTTAATCTTGCGGTTATTTCTCCCATTTAAGATAGGACGCTTACTTATATCGCTTTGGTACAGATTGTCACGCTCGTCTTTTTATTGCTGCAAACACAGTAAAAGATATAAGATAAGTGTTGGATTTTTTTATGTTTTCACTATGATCTTAGGATACAGTTTGACTAGCTATTTTCGGTGATCGGTGAAGGTATTTGATTTAACAGTTGAATTACTCGGTGATACTTGTAAGTACCGTGAGTACACTGAGTGTTGGTGAAAAACTTCTTGTTTACTTTTCGTCTGTGTAGTTATCGATCGTTTTCATCTGCTTCAAAATGTAATTACTAAAATGTAGTAGTGTAGTAATGCTTTCCCTGGTATTTCTTTTCTGTTTCATTGTTATTTTTTTTAATAGGAAATTGAAAAAGTTATGGCACCGGCTCGTTTTTTCTATGCAGGAAATGGCATATGTAAATTCATATATTGCATATGTGGTGATGCGAGAGAACATGTTGTCCCCGGAATATAGACGTCGCACAACTAAAGGACTGCTAACAAGATCAAAACCTAAAAAATTAGGTTTTTTAACCCTCTCAGGGGCGCATTTTCAATTCTGAAATGTTGAAATAAATAATTGGCACCGAAATTTGCCAACAGATTTATTTGTAAATAAGAAAAAAGGGACTGTTATTAAATCGAAAATATTTTCTGGTGCAATTTGAAATACCTTGTGGATTTTCTGTTACGATATTTTAGTCGTAGTGTACTGACGGTACTTTAACCCCTTAACGCTCGAATTAAATTACGGTTTAAAAATTCAAATTGCTTATTGGCACCACTTTTATGAAAAAGAAATACTCACCTTATTTAATGACAGGTAAAACGATACTAAAATATAGCCAATTTTACTATTTTATAAAACTGGTGGGAATCAAACAATCTGAGTAAAAGACATAGCCCGAGAATATGACGGGAACGAGAATTAAGGGGTTAAAGTACCACTTTAATTAATTACCTTAAAATAATTAAATTTCTCACGGGTGAGTATTTTTTTTATGTTTATCCTTTAACTTTTTAATTTTTAGTAAGTTTTTTTAATTTGTTGTAGCAACTGAAAAAAAAATTACATGAAAAAAATTGCAGCAGATCATAATGCAGTAGATAAAGGGTTAAAGCCCGGTGTTGCCGATTAGCAACAAACAGTTTTTTAGCCGTAAACTATACTGAAATCAAAATATGATTCTTTTTAAGTATTTTCCCCATGATTTATATATCCCTTTAAGACCCGATGTATTTGTAAACAAAGTTACTCATGCTTGTAGAAAGTAAAGCATGGACTGCAACCGCTACCTGTTGATAAAAAAATGATAGTTTACTCTATCTGCAAACCAGAACAATCGTTTTGTTCGAGTTTTTATTACATACGACTCAGAAACAAAAAATCAAATGAATATCTAACCCGCACGATAGTGCGGGCTGGCTCTTAAAGGGTTAAGAAAGGAAAGCCGAAAAGCATTTTAAAATTTATTTTTAACTCTTAAATGCATATTGATGCATATCTGCGTCACTATTTATTTAACTTTTGAACCACTAATTTTATTTAGGAATATTAATCCTGTAAAAATTACAAACATATACTACTAAGTAAACTTTAAAATCGGTCATAAAATTTCTGGTGTTTAATCTTTGATATAAGAATAAAAAATATAATTAACTACTAAACACTAAAATAATAATTTATGCATTTAAGTTTAAGTTTTACAAAATAAAAAATACATAAAATCAGGTATTTGAATTCATACTTATTAAAATGCTTACTAATTTGCAATATTTTAGCTATGACAGTAATTTTTATTTTCATTGCAGATGTGCAGCATAAGAAAAGGTTGCGTATTATACGAAAAATGTATCTTTGATTTTTTTTTCATTAATTTTCCTGTGTAATTAAACCTTTCTGAAAATCACATATAATTTTTTTCGAATCAAAATAAAAAATCATGCTTTTAAGGGTTAAAAAATAGGCATTTTAAGAGCTAATTAGGTGCTGTGTGTAACTAGAGATAAAATAGTCCATATGTACGTATATTTTTCGACCGTAGTCAAAGTGTTAACTAAGGAATACAACAAAATCATCGTAAGCACCTATATCAAAGCGATATGAGTAAGCGTCCTATCTTAAATGGGAGAAGTAAACGCAAGATTAAAAGCGAGGTCACATCAATCAAGATCATACGCCACATAGCGGATGGAGTATGAACTACATGTAGATACCAAACTGTTTTCTTACTGACACCACTAAAATTGTAAAGTTTTTTCACCTTGATTAATAACTGAAGTGCCTCTGATAAAGCGAAGAAAACTACGTGGTGTCAAGTGCGTCTGGATGCCCCTTTCGCTATGCCATTATTTTGCAATAAATGTGGCAAACAAAACTGATTTCCATGAGTGGCTGCAGATTTAGAAAATACGCGCCATACTAGAAGCCCGCGTATGTGAATTATCACTCCGTCCGCAAGGTGGCGCAACTGTGTTAATTTACGCCTGATTCCAGCATTAAGTTTTTTCGCTTACTTATAACGCTTTGACCTACGTATTTCTTTATTTTTCAGAGAATTTTAATGAAAATGATTTTAGTGTGTACCTTGTACTAAATAAGGACTCGATTCAAAATTTTAAAAAGTGCAAATGAAAAAAACCTCATCGAACGTAAGATTTGCATTTTGGCGGCTATGATAATTTTCTAGAGATGACTTAATATAACAGCAAAATACGGTAAGATCCAAAATATTTTTTTATTTCCTTAAATTCCGTTATATTTAGATTAAGTATCAATTTTTTTATTTTTCATGTAATTTTTCAGGGAAATTGAATTTTTGCAAAAAATGGTACTAATTCTTTTTTTTTACATGAAAGAAAAAAAAAATATATTTTTTAAAACTATAGCTGTGCAATTAAAGTATTCGAACCATGAAGAATATTGAATTATACATTTAAGTGAAAGATTTAAAATAGAAATAAAATTGAATAAAATATAAAAAATTTTTTAACTACTCACACCAGAAATAATTTGTAGTTTAATTTATATATTAAAAGATGACATCCATTTTATACGTCAGAGTAGGATGTGAACATTTTTATTCTAGTAAAATTGCTTGCGGCTTTTACGGCAGCAAGTTATTAACTTTTTGAGTAATACCGAGTTCCTGAACCCTTTCGTTGCGCAGCCCGAGAATTTCTCGGTCAACGTAAAAGTAGCAAAATTTACGCAACCCGAGATTTAACCCCTTAACAGTGTGGCCCGAACTGGATTCGGGCAAGAGCACTTTGCTTGCTTCGTTATTAAAAGCATTTTTATACCACTAATTTGTAACTTTAAATTTATCTTTATTGATTGTCAGATATTTTTCGATTAAGTAAGGTAAATATTTTAGTATGGAAAAAGTAGTGACTAGCCCCATTTTTAATTTTTTTTTTTTTTTTTTTTTTTGTAAGAAAACAAATGTCACTGTTAAGGGGTTAATCGGGGATTCATTTTTCCGTCTAATTAAATCTCCTTGATCATTCGCACCACTTATCTTTTTATTCTAAATTTTGCATAATCTAATCGGAGAAATTTCCCGATTGAATCAGACGAAAATTTTTGTTTTGAAAAACCGGTGGCACAAGAAAAAAAATTCTTAAAAGAAGCTCGTTGCGAAGGAGTTAAATACGCAATGTTTTAAGCTATTTTGATAAAACAATTACGCAGCGCGAGGTTTAATATTGATAACTTGCTTGGAAAATTCCCTTTCTCGTATATTTAGTTTAGACATAAAATAGAAGTTCAGTTCGATTTTTGTAATTATTTTACTATTGAAATTTGTCTTAATTAAAATGAAAATCTTATTTTGATGGTTAGCATTAATAGACAAACTTTCTACATAGGTGTATTTACAGAAAACTGCCCAACCTTTATTTACTATCTAGCTACGGTAGCGCTACTTTTGCGAGAAGTTGGAGGATCAGCAATATCTAGGCGATTTCAGTTGGAGACAAGGGGGTAATATTTAAATAGAGATAGATAACATGGTCACAGAGAGGTACCATATCTCTTTTTTCGTGTGAGTTATTATTATGAAGTATTGTTATCTAGTACAGCAGTATTGATAGATAAGTTTAGAATAAAAGGTTTACTAAATGAACATAAAAGTGTAGTAGTTACTAATTAATTGGATTACATCATTGTAATATTAAAAAAAAATAAAAAAAAAGATTTGAACATTAAACGAATAATTATCGAAAATGATTAAATGATAGGCATTTTTTGTAATTTATAGATAAAAATGCACATATACCGAATTTTCCCAAGTAAATGGAGCATTTTATGCAAATTTTGATGATATTCTACATAAATTTTTGCAATCTTATTTAACATGTAAAAGGCCAGAAATTTTACTTAAATTTATAAAAACATTCTTACAGCAGTGTTTTTATTTAAAAGTGTTTAACATATTTAACTTTCTTTCTTATTTGTGTCCAGGGTTACCAGTTTGGACACCAATTTTAATCCAAAATTTCAAATTATCACCGGAAATTTTGAAAGAAAAATTTTTGATTTAAATGATCACTAAATGTCTGTCATTTCATAAAACATAAAATACTATTTTTTATTTATGGTATGAACTTGAAATATTTAATTGAAAGTGGCGGCTAAATTGTCAACCCTGTTTTTTTTTTTCCTTTTACACTTATTTTAACACTAGAAAGACGGGGAATTTTACTCAAGTTTTTAAAAACATTTTCGCATCAGAATTTTTATTTAAAACTGTTTAACTTATTTATGTAACCTTTTTTTTTTTTTTTTTTTGTCCCTTTTAAATTTATCTTATAAAAAGATTTCTGGTTCGAACCGAGATATGTTACTTTGGTAGCGGTCAAAATGACCGCTCGCCGTCTTTCTAGTATTAAAAAGAAATTTCTAGTTCGATCCGAACTATATTCATATTAGCCGCCTTTGGCGATCAGTTTGGTCTCACTTAAAACTGATGTTTGGGAAAGCATGCTAAGCATTGTATAGTGTTATTTTTATTCATAATTTAATTTAATTGGACTCCCTTAACCCATTCAGGGGCAAAGCATTTCTACTCCAAAAGTATTCAAATAATTAATTCACACCGCAATTTAAGAACAAATTTATTTAAAAATAATCAAAAGCACTTTTTTGCGTATATTATTACATTGAAATTGTAGTAAAACTTTACTGGTGCCAATCTGCATTTTGAGTAGTAAAATTAACCGTTTGCAGATTGCAAACGGCGCCCCTGAAAGGGTTAAATATAATTAACTCTCCCACTCCGTTGGCTCCGCTGCGGAGACAGTCTTTGCAAATTTTGATTTTCGTACCAGTAATGAAGGAAAATAAAATTCATTTTATTTAATCAGAGCATTTTTGAAATTGTGTACTTGAAGGAAACTGCTTTTTAAAAAGTGGTGCCGATCGAATAAAATTTGTGCAAGAGACTCCGGAGCTTTAAGGGTTAATATAATCCCTTAAGCTAATATTAGATTTTGTTGCATTAAAATATCTCAATTTGTTGGTTTTCTGTAAGCAAGTAAACCTCATTGGTTTACAATGGCAGTCTATGGGAATTTGGTAAAATGTTAGAGATATCGCCAAGTTGGCGTCACTTTTGGCGACTAATTTTGTTCGACAAATCTGGGGATATATCGCCAAGTTAGCGACAAACTTGACGACATTTGGCGACAGAATAGTCCCCCCCCCTTTATAGGTATGGAGATGCATTAAATGCTGCTCAATAGCCAATGAGATGTGTTTCATTTGGACGTCGACATTAAACAATTAACAAATACTCGCGATTTCTGTGCCACGTACGATAGCGTAATATATATATATAGATGGTAGGGGTCAAAATGGCCTCTCACGGACCTTCTAGTGTTAGTATTACTTTATTATTCACTTTCCACCGATTTCAGATGCTGTAGGGGCACAAAAAAATAAATATTTACGAGAACGACAAATCATGCATCAAGCATAGAATTTGACACACTTTTCAACACATTGAGAATATTTAGAAAAAAAAATTCACAAATTAGTAAGGTGAAAATGGTGTATAAACATACAATTTGGAAAATACATAACACATTTGACAACCCACATAACACATTTAAAAAACCACATAACACATTTGAAATCCGAATTTCAGCAATTGCTACCAATAATCGAGAAAATATCCGAATTCTTTTCTGCAGTACTGTATATGATCTATAAGTTTGATTATATACTACATAGTCTGCTAAAAATTACATCAGTTAGAAATCGCATAGCACAGTTGAAAATTCCCCTTCAGATATTTTCGTCGGAAATGTACTTGACATCATTTGTGAAGCCCTGTATATGAACTATAAAATTAATACAAAAAATTAGATAAATTTTAAAACACATAGTACAATTGAAAATGTACTTCAACAAAGATTGCTCATAAAGTATACTGTTACCGAATCCGTTTCTGTGTCTCTGTAAATAAAAAATAAAGGATATGCACATTATACAGTAAGCATCTTGTGGTATATCTATTTCAATATGTTTGAACTAGTGTAACATTATTAAAATACATTGCAAACGATTTTTCTCCATAGACCAAAACGTTATGGAATTTGTTTCAGTGTACATGTAAGTGAACTATAAATTCTACACTTCGTTTTCAGTACAGATCATGACATGGTAAACTTCAATAAGATATATGAATTGCATTACAAATCTGAGTACATTTATGCGAATTAGAGAGCACCCAGACAGACAGACAAACCGAATTCATAAAAACTTTTCAATATAGTAAAAAAAAAAAAAAAAAAAAAAAAAAAAAACTGGATCTTTTCACAAGTTTTAATTTTATGATTCACTCTATAATATGACAAATTTTGTCTTTTGATAAAACTGATATCAATAATTATGAAATTCCTTGTTTAACTTTGAGTCTCCATATGGCGAACTTTTATATTGGGTCATTCGTAAAGTCGTGTCCGTTGGAAAAATCAATTCGTACCGGAAAATTCTATCATTGAATTATTAGACATTAATTCCGATATCTAGTGTCTAATAATTACTGGGGAAATTTTTCCGGTACAAATTGATTTTCCCGAACGGACACGACTTTCTGAACGACCCAATAGTTTTATAAAGGGATTGATTTCGAATCAACAATTATTCAGCCATACATGTTTTAATTTTATGATTCACTCTATAATATGACACATTTTGTCTTTCTTTAAAACTGATATCAATAATGATGAAATGCTTGTTTAACTTTGAGTCTCAGTGTAACGAACTTTTGCACTTTTATAAAGGGATTGATTACGAATCAACAATTGTTCAGCCACACGTTTTAATTTTATGATTCACTCTATAATATGACATATTTTGTCTTGTTATGAAACTGATATCAATAATGATGAAATGCTTGTTTAACTTTGAGTCTCCATATGGCGAATATTGACAGTTTTATTAAGGGATTGATTTCGAATCAACAATTGTTTAGCCAGACGTTTTAATTTTATGATTCACTCTATAATATGACATATTTTGTCTTGTTATGAAACTGATATCAATAATGATGAAATGCTTGTTTAACATTGAGTCTCCATATGACGAATATTGACAGTTTTATTAAGGGATTGATTTCGAATCGACAATTGTTCAGCAACACATAGTTTAATTTTATGATTCAGCTTATAATATGACAAATTCTGTCTTTTTATTAAACTGATATCAATAATGATGAAATGCTTGTTTAACTTTGAGTCTCCATATGACGAATATAGACAGTTTTATAAAGTGATTGATATCGAATCAACAATTGTTCGGCCACACATAGTTTAATTTTATGATTCAGTCTATAATATGACACATTTTGTCTTTATATTAAACTGATATCAATAATGATGAAATGCTTATTTAACTTTGAGTCTCCATATGGCGAATATTGACAGTTTTATTAAGGGATTGATTTCGAATCAACATTTGTTCATCCACATATGTTTTAATTTTATGATTCTATACTATGACACTCTATAATATGACAACTTTTGTCACTTTATAAAACTGATATGTATAGTAATGATATGCTTGCTTAGCTTTGAGTCTCCACATGGCTAACTTTGACAGTTTTATAATGGGATTGATTTCGAATCAACAATTATTCAGCCACACAAGTTTTTCGTTTTGTTTAAGTGCAATCATCAGTCAAAGTTTATCACATTAACAAACACATTGTAATCGCAAAAAGAAAAAATTGCGTTGTTTAATAAATAAAATGTTAAGTAGAAATTCTAAGTATAATAATTTATACATGTTTGTGCTAAAGAAATACCTTCTCTGCAAACGCTTTTTTCCACTGCATGCAAGAAAAATAATACAGTTTCAGAAAAACGCTTGCAAAGTTAAAAAAATAAACTAGAAAACAGGAATTCTGCTTTTTCAGAATTTAGTGTCGCCCCCTGATGAACAAAAATATATGCATATATAAATAGTACAAAACATATTTCAATTTTTAGACTTAAAGCACAAACTTTTATTTTATGTAAAATGACGTCATTCGCATCCGCTTAAGAATTCCACATTTACGATCCACTCATAAACATCTACAGTAAAGCATGCATAGGATGTCACTATCTCAAAATAATACACAAATGCAGCAAAAAGATGCCGTCATTAAAGAAACTGGACAAACAAAGGCTATCTAATGATTCATAGGCATTCATTTGCTTGTAACATTAATATAGACGATTTTAGTCGTGACGTCAGTCATGACGTTTTCGTTGGAAACTGACTCCAAACAAACGGTTGCTATGTTGTATTTTCTATTTTGTTTGTGTGTTGCAGCTATATCTTATATCTATGTCTCATATCTAAGTGTTTTAATACTTGATATGTACCGGTAACATTTTCCAAGATTTATATTTAAAAATAAATGACGCATAGCAACCGTTTGTTGGAGTGAGTTTCAACCAAAACGTCATGACTGACGTCACACTGAAAGGGTCTACAGATACTTAAAATTAAATATAGTTTATAATAGCTCCATGTTTTATTATACGTAGAAATTATTCGTTTATATTTTTTTCCAAAATAGCACATATTTTAATTGCATTTTCTTTCGGTTGTTATGAGAAAATGGCAACAAAAAGATATAATTGCTATTTTTCAAAGATTTTCCCTTTACTTTCAATATAAATGGAGTACTTGAGTTGCCAAAATTAAACAAATGTTGCTAAAAACTACAAAAAAATTAATATTTCAAAAATAAATAGAGATACAGTTTTCAAACAAATTTCATTCAAAAGTACTTTTTTTTCCCAATACGACGGTATAAACATCGAAAAAGTGCGATGCTTAGAAATTAAAAAAATTGCTATAGAGCATTTAATTGTACAATGATGCATCTGCTTTGTTTATTGCTAGCTTCCGTAAGGTAACGTTATTTTTTGGAGACAAAATAAGCTGGGAGAAAGAAATAGCATACCGTTCCGGGGGCTAATAAATAACAAAAAATAACAAAAACAAAACATATAGTCTGCGTTAAGGTACACATTATCAATTATAGTTTACCTCGGTCCGAATTTAATTATTTTCTTGTGGTTTCCTTTGTTCGATTTGTAATTGCATTTTTTTATATGAAAAAAAAATCGATTTTTAATTTTTTTTAAAACTATGTCTCGATTAGCCATTTTCTTGGGTCAAGTAATACAGTTACAAAATTGTAGAAATGATTGAATGCCTCCAGAACTTGCGAACATATTGATTTGAAAATTACTAAATTCTTTTGCTTACCTGCATTATAAAAGCAAAATCTTTCTGTATATAAAAGTGAATTGTCTGTGGGTAAAGCCAGACTTTTCTCCATGTACACCTACTGCCTTCCACACGCAGTTGTAGTGGTTAGATTGCCCTTGGTCTCCTGCTGTTAGTAAGGCAGTTTGGTCGGGGTGTGTGGAATTTGGGGATTACAGGGACACTCAAAATAATTTCATTACATTACGGCCTACGGGAAAAAATCGTTTGAGATAGTTTTTAATCTTTATCTCCATATATAAAAGATCCAGCACAAACTATTGAACCTAGAAGCATGGAAGTTGGGGGGGGGGAGAGCATTAAGGGCGGATTTTTGAAAATCCCCCCCCCCCCTAAAGGGGTTAAAAGCGGGGATCGAACATTTTAGAGCATGTGGCCATATCTAAGCACCCGTTTTAGTTAGGAACGTGAAATTTCAGAAAATAAATCTAATAAAAAAAAATTAAACACGTGTTTCAGCGATTTTAGAAATTCCCCTCTTAAGGAGGTTAAAAGGGGGGGTCGAAACTTTTTGAACGTTTGGCCATATCTTAGCAGCCGTTTTAGTTAAAAGCGTGAAATTCCATAAAATAAATCTACTAAAAAAATAATTAAACATACGTTTTCAGCGTTTTTAGAAATTCACCCATAAGGGGGTTAAAAGGGGGTGTTGAAACTTTTTTAAAAATGTAATAAAATTGCTTTTTTTCATAATTTGCAATAAAACATTTTACAGATTCCGGTGTGAATTCGATATTACAGAAACACAGTTATTTGCCCCTCAAAGGGTTAACCCATTGAGGGGCAAGTAATTGTGTTTCTGTAATGTCTAATTTACACCGGAATCGGCAAAAGTTAGAAAAGTAAATTTTAATAAAATTTTTCTGGTGCGAATCTTTATCAATAGTAGGTGGGATAAAATATATCCCACCGCCACTCAAGGGATTAACACTAAAACCGCCATTAGGGGTCATTTTGACAAATACCATATTGATAATAGTCGATTCAAACCAGAAATTTTCTCATAAGATATGTTAAATGGACACAGCACGAAAATACGCTAATTAAATAAGTTAAATAGTTCTAAATAAAAATTCTGGTGTAAAACACTTTTTATAAAACTGAGTAAAATAGCCTGCGGTTTTAGTGTTAAATTCACGTAATAATGATTTTATCTTTTATGTGTTGGTTTTAAGTACAGACTTAAAATTAATCTTGGAATATAATAACAATGGTGTACATTATTTGGTTTATAAATAGTCTTAAGCAAGAGCATAAACAATAAAAATAACAAAAGATCGTTTTCTGAATTAAGAAAAACATTTATCAGTTAGTTTTGACGATGGCATTGTTTGGATAAGCTATCCATTTCCGAAAATACTATGAATAAAACATTTATGGTAATAAAAAATTGAATAAAACATTTCATATGGTTGCTGTTGACTGTGATTTGATAAACTGTATTATAACAGCATAATCAATGAAAAATAAACTACAAAATAAAAATATATGCAGGCTGTTTTTCTATTGATACTGTTTAAATAATATATTCATTTTAGTGTAGTAAACCGCATTCATTATTCGCAGGTCGTCCGTATTGGTTTTTTTTAAACTCTTTTGTAATTACTATCTTTGGATATGATGCGATTATTTTTTAAAGTACCACATTAAAGTAACTAATAAGTAATTAGAAATTAATTCGGTGGACCAAAAGACTTAGTAAGCCAAAGCCGACTTGGTAATAGATTATTATACATGATAATGTCGATTTTTTTAATATAATAATGCTGGTAGTAAAATGACACCCCCACCCCCCTCGACGCTACGTCATTAGATATACATAATAATAATACCAAACGATCATTTTCTTAATTATGGAAGACATTTATGGATAAGTTTTGACGGTGACATTGTTTGGGTAAGCTATGCATTTCTGAAAATACTATAAATAAAGTATTTATTCTTAATATAATTTCACCATGTAAATCCAAGTTCTTAATCTTTTTCTCTTAACTTTTAAAGCATCTATGCTAGTTAAATCTTAAGTTTTTCCTTTTTTAAGTAGTTGCAAACAACTACACATTTCTTCAACTAGGCAACCCCTTAACCGCTGCTTCACTGTTCAGCACTGTTCCTGATTAAATCCAAGTTTTTGCTAAAACATAACTGGTGGGAATAACCAAATAGTATGAATTAGACGGAAAAACGCATGCCCGAGAATATCTCGGGTTGCGCAGCGTGAGGGTTAACGCATTGCCGACGGGTAATTTTTTTCAAATTTGAATTTTAAAGCAGTAGAAACCCTGTTCTGTAAGTCTTTTGTAAATCGGTGTTCTAGATAGGTTTTCCAAGCTTATGCATAGGTAAATATCTTTTAATGTACGAATTTAATATAAAATGTCTTACAATCTGAAAAAATATGGCAACATGACATAAATGTCCCCTTTGTCAATGATGTTTCTTGAATGAAAACGAGAACTCTCTTTTCCCGCCTTGAATGCATTAACACTAGAACGCCGAACAATTCGACACCGACCAATAGACTAATTGTCAATTCGAACCAGAAATTTCTTTATAAAATAAGTTATATACAAATGAAGCTGAAATAAGTTAAACAATTAAGTTAATAATTTTTAATAAATTTTCTGGTTTAAGATACTTTTATAAAACTTACGTAAAATTCCACGGCGTTCTTGTGTTAAGATACAGTAGGACTAAATTTTATAATACTACATTAAGATAATTAATAAGTAATTAGAAATTAACTTGCTGAATCAAAAGATGCAACTGGCCAAAGCCGACTTGGTAGCAGACTATTATGCAAGGTATGACAATTTAAGTTCAGCATGTATATTTTTAAAGACCTGAACCGCCAGCTATTTTACTCAATTTATATAAAAATGTGTTTCACACCACAAATTTTATTTAAAACTACTTAACTTACGTAATTAGCCTATTTTTGTGTTTTTATCATATAATATATCTTAAGAAAAAATTTCTGATTCGAATCGACTATTATCAATTTGGGCAGGGGTCAAAATGACCCCTAAAGGCCATTCTAGTGTTAATTTCACAAGCATTTTCTGCTTTTGCATATGGGGTCTCTTAGCCCTTTGAAGGGCGGTGGTATATATTATATCCACCTAATTTAAATCATGATTCGTACCAGAAACTTTTGAATAAATTTTACTTTTTAAACTTTGATGGACAAAATACTTCTCCCTATTCCGAACTAAATACTTTCGTATATTCCGGTGTGAGTTCGACATTACAGGAACGCAATTGCTTGCCCGCGAAAGGGTTACATAATATTCGGTTTGCTTTAATATAATCGTATAATGATTATTTTGTGCTGATTTTATGCATAGATTTAAAACTCATCATCACAATATATTAGTAGAGTACATTACTCTGTAAATATACTTTAAGCATGAGTATAAACAATACAAATAACAAAAGATCATCTTCTTAATTAAGTAAAATATTTATCAGTTAGTTTAGACGATGGCATTGTATGGCTAAGCTATCCGTTTCTGATATGAATAAAACATTTATGATAATAATCCATTGAATAAAACATTTCATAAACATAAACAAACAAAAGCATAAACAAACAAAAAAAGCTAGTAAAATAAAAGTATGTGTAAGCTATATTCTTTTGGGTATGTTTAAATAATCTATTCATAATAGTATAGGGCAGGGTTGGCGAACCTTTGTTACGCGTGCCAGAGCTGGCACGTAAGCTAATTTTCCTGGCACGCGAAAAAATTTAATTTCGTTATCGTTACACAGATAAAATCAATTTTTTATTTCTGTTATAACCAATAAAATTTTGTTCCATACGGCCAGATTACAAATAATGCAATTATGTTTTGCATCAATTAACACATCCGAATAATATGCTTTTCTTGTCATGCTATACAGCGTTTTTGACACGTATTTTGCCTTTCTATATGAATTTAAAAAGCTCTAATTTTCAAATGAAATTCGTTCGATAGTCACTGCAATAATGTGGCAAATGGATCCAATTTAGCTATGTCTATTTGTGAAAATAACAAAATATGAACCAAATTTAAAACATTTTTCATCGAACATTCAACAGCAAAAATCTCATCACTACGTCATTAGTACATTCTTTAATGCCACTTGGAAAATTCTAACCGAGATGTTGCTTTAATAATAAGTTAAAAACTATTGTAATAAAAGCTCGTATTTTTTTTCTCTTAGTAGTATTACAGTAGATACCGCATAAATGACTTGTATTTACAAATTAAAAATTCATTCATTTAGTGGCTGACTCCAGAATACCAAAAATCGCATTTTGATTTGTAATATTTTTTAATTATTAATGCCTGAAAAAAAGTTATTTTATAACTAGTGTTTCGTATAAACATCGTACTCTTCAAAATTATTTTTGTATAAGTTTGGCACGTTACATTGTTGATAGATATTGTTTATGAATTTTCGGCACGCGCACGTGAAAAGGTTCTCCGACGCTGGTATAGGGTGTCCATAACAAATGAATGTCCCAGTTAAAAATTTTAAGACTAACAGTTGTAAGCGTTGTGGAGTGTTGGTTCAAGGTCATAAATAAAGAGTAACTCAAACAGTTTTAGATAAGCGCATGCGCGAGTACTGCTTTATCATTGACTCGTTTGCAGTGCCACATACGCAAAATGAAGACAGATGAACGTAAAGCGTTATTGCTGGGGTAAAATTTTAAAAGCCGTTAGAGCTATGCGTTTTTTTCCTTTGGGGCTTTATAAAAGATCGTGTCTTCGTTCCGCCGCTACCTAATGACTTGTCAGAGTTGATACACAGAATGGAAGAAACTATTGCGTACATTACTCCGAACTTGTTAAACTAAGTGTAGGAAGAATTGTACTTAAGGTTGGATGTGTGCCGCCCACATAGCATTTTTAGTTTGCAGAAAATTTCCAGAAGTCTTGCTTTGAAAACCTGCAAAGTTGCAGCAAGCTCAGCATGACAAGACTGAAAGTTCATAACACGACTGCAGCAAGATAACGCAAACGCTGAAGTCACCACACTTTGAACTTGCAGCTGACTTGTCGTGCAAGTTAAATTCATGCTGTAACACATTTATTGTAAATTAACGGCAAACAAGTAATCAAAAGTACTGCAAACTTACTGCAAAGTAGTAATCTTTCCATCTAGATACACGGCAGTATGCCAGCCAAGTTCGCCTGACATAGCCGTGTGTTATATTATTCGAACCATTTCGAGCTGTTTTCGTCAAATTTCGACGCTCTACTACTAAAAATCCATGTGACCTACGTACTTCTTATACGAAATACGTAGTAAGGCCATCCTAATTACCTAGAATCCAAAATTTTATAAATAACGCATAATTAGTTTCCGAGATAATGACATTTGAAAATGTCTGATAATCGATAATTTTATCACTGACTGACTGACTCACTCACTCACTCACTCATAAAAAAGATCTCATATATGTACTGCAGCTACAGACTTCAAATTTGGTGCGAAGTTCGTTTACACTATAAAACTAAGGAATAAAATAAAAAAAAATATGAAAATCGATTAATTACCCACCTGGGGTGTCCATTTTTACTTTAACATTACGTCTATTAGGAGAAATTTTAATTTGCCGTATGAGTGGACGCTGTTCTGTCGCCAAATACCGCCAAGTTTGTCGCCAACGGGGCGATATATCGCACCAAAATTAGTGGCCAAAAGTGACGCGACCTTGCCGATATCTCCCATATTTCGCCAAATTCCCATAGACTTCCATTGTAAACCAATAGGGTTTACTTGCTTACAGAAAATCAACAAATTGAGATATTTTAATAATTTTCTAATATTAGTTTAAGGGATTATATTGTTGTTTCAGAAACAACATATCATATATTCAAACAACTCATATATCTACTGCACCTACAAACGTCAAACTTGGTGCGAAGTTCGTTTACACTATAAAACTAAGGAATAAAAAAAATATGAAAATAGATTAATTACCTATCTGGTTTTGTCCAATTTTGCATTAACATTACGCCTATTAGGTGAAATTTTAATTTGCCAAATGAAGCGCCATATGCTGAATCCGAGCAAAACATGCAGTAACTGATTGTTTCCTTAAATGATTGTTCACAAAAAATGTTCATGTTTTCAGAAAGCGCATTTAAAGTTTTTATTTCGTAAAATTTGTTAGAAATATTCAACCTCCTCAAAAATCTCTCGATTTATACGTTGTACCCTCCTTAATTTCAATATTGAAAGACTTTCTTTCTTTAGGTTACCTAAACTTAATATCCGTTTTTTAAATAAAAACTTCTAGTTTGAGAACTGAAATAAAAAAAAACAGTCATAGCTGCACTTCCAATGACCGTACAAAGAAAACAAAAACAGTTTTGGATAGCTAAATGCACAGTCTTTCATAAGAAACAATAAAAATAATATGTTACATTTGCCGAGAATTAATTATGTGAACGTACTGGGATATTTTAAGCGGGTTGGGGACGTGGAAAATAAGAAAATTTGCTCGAATTAAGTAAAAATAATTCTAAAAATCATTTTATCTGGAAATATTCCTAAATGAGTTAGGAATAAAGTGGAGGTGACGTATAGTGTACTGGTTACCAGTTGCGAGTGAAGTAACTGAGGAGGTTGTCACAAGATGGCGGCTGCTTTTTTTTTATAACCCCTTCGGGACGGGAGCCTTTTACAAAATTTTTAATCTTTTGTCACCGTTTTTTAAAAACAGAAATTTGTGTCTTGTTGAATCGAAGAAATGCGCTGATTAAACAAGGCAAATTTTACAGTAAAATTTTACTGGTGAGGAAAATCAAGGATTCTGAGCGCTTCACGCGGCACGTATACATGTCGCTCGTCCCCAAGGGGTTAAAATCGGATCTTCAGTTTCTGATTACCGCTGGGGCAAACTTATAAACAGTAAAATTGAATAGAAAATTTCGTCTTATTTAAGCGTCTTATTCGTGGAAATGTTTTCTCACAAATAGGGTAAATTATTCTAGTTGCTTTTACTGGTGTCAGTTTGGCTAGTAAAACAGTCAGTTTGTTTCACTGGTTGTTACAATATGGCGAAAACGCAGGGCTTGACTTCCGCCAAAGTAAACTTCCACCAGTAAATATTAAAATATTTTTCCGCTATTATTTATGACTGAAATTTTGAATTAATAAAGTGCTTAAATAAAAAGAAAATTTCTATACAATTTTCCACCGGCGGTAATCAACACCTGCCACAGCGGTTACAGTTCAAGCTTCACTATTTTAACGATATGTCAGTTCCTCTTTATTAGTAGTTCCATACCTTTAATGAATAAGGACTGACTCATTTGAAACAAGTCTGATCTGAAACCGATTAACATTGATTAACTACTTTCTTCCTGTAATATTCACCTATTATGAAATACCAAAAACACTCAATGTCAAGTTTTTTTCTCCGAACCTTATCAAATTTTCAATGAACAGTTGCGGTCTTATTTTTCAAAAATCAGCGTGTTCATTTCGAAAACAGGAAATTTTATAAAAAATAGAACGCTCAAATGCGATAGTACGGTACAAACTTGACAAGAAACCCTGTTTGCAAACACCATGTCCAGTTAATTCTAGTAAAAAATTTCGGCTATAAGAAAAATTTTTATTTCCTTTTTTCTTAGTGTTTTAATTATTTTAAATCACTTGAGAAGAATAAAGTTCATTTTTATTTTCAAAGTCATCAGAAAAAAGAATATTTAGTCAATTAACCCCTTAATAGTGACATTTGTTTTCTTACAAAAAAATTAAAAATGGGGCTGGACGCCACTTTTCCATACTAAAATATTTACCTTACTTAATCGAAAAATATCTGATAATCAATAAAGATAAATTTACAGTTACAAATTAGTAATATCAAAATGCTTTTAATAACGAAACAAGCAAAGTGTCTTGCCCGAATTCTGTTCGGGCCACACTGTGAAGGGGTTAAATTTGAAAATCCAGGGAGGGGCAATGTCCTTCCTTTGCACTGCCTCTTTGCCGGCGCCCATGGATGAATGATACATAGTGTGGCATTAGCACATAACTTTATTGTTGTCTAATATTGTCTGTTATGCATCGTTCTTTTTTACCACCATAAACAAGTTAGGGTAATATTTGTACTTTTCAATTCGAGCCTCTTTTTTTTTTATATTTGAGAAGTATAGCGTTTTAAATAAGCGGTGTCAACCTAATAAAATTTCCGCGTATCTGCTGATTGTCTATTCTCTCAACAGAGGGATTTTTTGCTTTCGTTAATTTCGTGAATTAAAGACAGTCTTGCCATCACTTTCACAACAAACTACTCATGCAAGTGGGTGATGGTATACCTTGCGGGATGTTGGCAGTGAATTTCTCAATTCAAATTTGACACGGCAAGATAATATCAGAAAAAATTAAACTTGCTGCTAATGTTCATGCTATTTGGGCGTATAACTGAAGGTACACAAATTTAACTTTTGTAACAGAAACTAGGTTAGTTTATCTTTAGTTTGATGTACGATTTCTTGTAAATGGCCTAAATTAAACTTTTATAATGGACCATTGAAACTTGAACACTCTTTTATGAACACCATGCATAGAAAGTCCTTATAAACCACTAGAATTTCTTTCATAATTGTATTTAACCCATTAACGCCCAAATTATTATCTTCGTTAAAATGTAAATTTTGGATTTCCCACCACTTTTAAAAGAAGAGTAACTTTTATCCTATTTTTGCAAGGGATTTGTCTCGTGAAAGAAAGTATATATTTAACTTCATATTTACTGGTGTGAAAAGCGCTTTTTGCCATTAAGTCTAGAGTCCTCAAATGATGACACTGGGCGTTAATGGGTTAAAGAAAATCATAATTACTTTTGGTTGTAGTGTGATTAAGTTTTGAAACATCACATAAGGTAAGAAATAATTAATTAGAAACTAGAAAACAGGAATTCTTCTTTATCAGAATTTAGTGTCGCCCCCGGTGAAAAAAAAAAAAAATGTATATAAATATAGATGGTCCAATTTTAAGACTCCAAACAATTTTATATAAAATGACGTCATACGCATCCGCTAAAGAATTCCTCAATTACGATCCAGCCTTAAACAACATCTACAGTAAAATAGGCATAGGACGTGACTATAGATGGATAATACACAAATCCAGAAAAAGACATTTCGTCATTCAAGAAACTGGACAAAAAAATCGGCTATCTCATGATTCATATGACCTCGTTTGTTTGAAATATTAATATAGATACTTAAAATTAAATTTTGTTTATAATAGCTCCATGTTTATCAGAAATCGTTCATTTATGTTTTTTTTTCAAAATAGCACGTATTTTAATTACTCTTTTTTTAGTTTTTATGAGAAAATGACAACAAAAAGATACAATTGCTATTTTTCAACTATTTTCCCTTTACTTTCTAAAGAAATGGAGTACTTCAGTTGCCAAAATTAAACAAGTGATGCTAAAAACTACAAAAAAATTAATATCTCAAAAATAAATGGAGATGCAGTTTTCAAACAAATTGCGTTTAAAATTACTTTTTTTTCAATACGACGGTATAAAAATTGAAAATGTGCGATGCTTAGAAGTTAAAAAAATTGCAGTAGAGATTATTCCGTACAATGATACATCTGCTTTGTTTTACGGCAGACTTTTACAACGTAACGTTATTTTTTGGAGACGACACATTAATAGGTGGGAGAAAGAAATAGCATACCGAGGGATAAATAAGGAGCTGATTCAGAAGACGCAGTAATACAAATCCGACCAGGCAGTGGCCTGTTATGAAAGGTATGACAATAAAGTTAGGTGAATAGGTTCAAAATCTGTCCCTAATTACAACATAGGCTATCCACCAACATTTTTTTTTGTTACGGGAATGTTCTTGTTCTTTAACACTATAACCGTCGGCTATTTTACTCAATTTTTATAACAATGTGCATCACACCAGAAATTTTATTTAAAAGTATTTAACATATTTAATTTGCCTATTTGCCTCATACCTTGACTCTGCTCAACAAACTCTTAATATTCCAGGTCAAAGCGTTATAAGTAAGCGTCCTATCTTAAATGGGAGAAATAACCGCAAAATTAAAAGCGAGGTCACATCAATCAAGGTCATGCGCCACGTAGCGGATGGAGTGTGAACTACAGGTAGATACCTAACTGTTTTCTTACTTACACCACTAAAATTGTAAAGTTTTTGTCACCTTGATTAATAACTGAAGTGCCGTTGATAAGGCGAAGAAAACTTCGTGATGTTAAGTGCATCTGGATGGCCCTCTCGCTACGCCATTATTTTGCAATAAATGTTGCAAACAAGATTCATTTCCATGAGTGACTAAAGATTTAGAGAATACGGGCCACACTAAAAGCCCGCGTATGTGAATTATCACTCCGTCCACAAGGTGGCGCAACTGTGTTAATTTACGACTGATTCCAGCATTAAGTTTGTTCGCTTACTTATAACGCTTTGTTCCAGGTTAAACTTCTCTCAGCCAATAATTTTTCTTTCTTCTAAGCTAAGCTCCTCCCATTTCTCCCTGCATCAATAAATACCCCGCGACTGAGCGGGTTTTTGTGCTTTCCCCCTCAGCTACGGCTGTGTGCAGCTCTCCTAATCCAGGCGAGGCCAGGCATGCAAAGGGCCTTTTTCAAGGCCATGATCTGCGCACAAAGCGCTATAAGTAAGCGTACAAAGTTAATGCTGGAATCTGTCGTAAATTGACACAGCTGCGCCATCTTGTGGATGGAGTGAATAACGCAAATACGCGGGTTTTTTTGTATGACGTCATATATGACAGAATATCTACCATCTGCGCATCTCGTGCGCAGGTCTATTTGAAGATATTTACAATTTAAGAGTTATAGGCGGAAAAGCAGACAAAGCTATTTTAGAGAATACCTGTTAAAATTTTAATCATGAATTTCAAATATTTACTCACTCATGGAAGATGAACCTTATTTACCAGATTTATTGAAAAATATTTTTGTTACAGTTTATTTTGATGAAAATATGTGTATTAAAAAAAATCGCAAAGTCATTTTAATTTCGGGAGAAAAAGCACTAATGCTACGTAAACAGTATTGCCTTTTGCCCCGAAACTAAACTGACATCGCAACTATTTTTTAAATACATATATTTTTATCAAAACAAGCTGTAACAAAAATATTTTGCAATAAATCTGGTAAACAAGGTTAATCTTCTATGAGTGAGTAAATATTTGAAATTCACGATTAAAATTTTAACAGGTATTCTCTAAAATGGCTTTGGCTGCTTTTCCGCCTATAACTCTTAAACTGTAAATATCTTCAAATAGACCTGAATTTTATGCAAGCTATTCAGGCTAAAAGAAAACCATTTTTGTTAATAAAAGTTATAGGCGTAACTTTTAATTCCATGGTTTTTTCCCGGTTTTTTTCCACATTGGAAGAAACTTGCCCACCTTGGGTTTATGTTATTATTTATTAGAAAAAAAAAAATGTATTTTAAATATAATGAGCGAAAAGCATGTGTTTAAATTGATGTAATATACCAGTATGTATGTATTTTAAATGAAGTTATGTTTTTCAAATGACGAGTATATTTTTAAAATGATGATTTTATATTTTGAATGAAATGAATGCAACATAAACGCTGGTGATGTGGAAAATATTTGACGGTTTCTGAGCTGCGGCCGGCTAACATAAAAGTACTTTTTTACACTGTTTATTTAATCTAACCCTGTTGATATATATGAAAAGATAAAAAGATTTAATCGATTTTTCCCTCCCAGATATGCTAGAAAAATAAAAATTATGTACATGGATGTGTTTCTAGTAACAATACAACATTTTAGTATTTTTACAACTTGATTATAAATTAGGAAATTAATTTTACCTTATCTAAACGTAGCTGATAAATCCTTAAACATTCTTTATGGTTGTTACAACTGTACATGCAAGTACAACAATTGAGTAAGTTATGTAACAAACTACGATTTCTAAATTATACCAGCTGTTTGGGAAATTGCAAAAGAGAAATATTTAAAACCTTTAAGCATCTTAAACGTGATTTTCAGCCCTATAATTTTTTTTATAAAAAAGTTAAAATATTATTTAATATATATTATTAAATGTCAGTGATTTTAATACGCTCAATTGGCCCATCTCCGTCGTCCGCAGCCCTTTTTTTCTACTACTTATTCCGACTCTTTTGCAAAAGCCAGATTGAAAAAAAAAAAAAATTGAAACAGGACAAAATTAAAAGGGAAATTTGAAATTATTAGCTACCGACCAACAACTGCTACGTCGACCTTATTATTAGTCTATAGTTTTCAGTTATTGGCGATTGTTATGTGTTTCATAAGCCTTTTTCAAATTTGGAGAATGTTCCGCAATTGGGTTATTTCGATAAAAGTTACTTTCATTTTCTAACCATTATTTAACTTTTATACAGTCACAATTGTATACTGTTTTCTCCTTTGACGCCAATCATGGCTATCGGCCCGATTACGGAAAGTTATCCATTTTACCATTTTACCCCTGCGAAGAACCGGTGTAAGATAAATAAATGTTTAATTGAGCATACCACGTACTATTTGTAAATATTTTATATTTTATTCCAATTTTTGAAGTTTCTTCTATACTTTGAATGCTTTCTGCAATGTTATTCACCTGTGCGAAGTGCAGGTATCCCATGAAAACTATTTTTCCCGGATATGACACAATGACCGACATATTTCTAAATTAAAAAAAAAAAGTAATTTGTCGATTTTAGGAATTTTTTGTCTAAAATTCTCAAAATATTTAAAACTATAAATAATCAATTATTGCTGGTTTAATAGTACAAGAATTACTGCTTGCATTTTAAATTAAAGTGGATCCTAATGTAAAATTAAATGAGTTTTAAATGGAATGAATGAAATGCTTCTATTTTAAATATTATAAATACAATTCGATCAAAAGAATATTTGGCAAATTATCGCCTGCGCCCGGTAAATAAAAAATATGCCTTAAAATTAATTAAATAATTTATACTTAAACTCTAAGCGTAATGAAACATTTAATTCTCATTGGAAATACACATGTTTATGTAATTTTTATAACTTTATCTTATCAGGAATTGAATTAAAAAGGCTGCTGTAAAATTCTATCTTAACATACATTAACTAATTTTTATATGTCCTTGTTCATTGAATTACAAAAACATAATTCAAATAGAACGTATTAAAATCACTGACATTTAATAATATACATTAAATAATATTTTAACTTTTTTATAAATTATAATAAAACACAAAACTAACCTGTTTTTCTCTTTTGAGAAGCGAAAAAAACTGAGTTCTCTCATATAGAGAGTTATTTTTGCAGTTTTGAAAACTGCAATTATTAAAACGCCGACGTGGCATTTTCCCAAATAATATAAGTCCTTAAAAGAACTCATTTTGTTTAAATAACTAACTTCAATTAATAAATTAAATAAATCGAATTATATCTATACTTCCAATAATTAAGTACTGCAGACGACTAACGAATAAAATCACGTCTGCGCGTGCGCATAGTTATTTCATAGATATCGAACTTATAGATCATCCATAAAGGGGAAAGAAGTTAATAATCCTCTTGTAGTTCACTCCGTCCGCTAGGTGGCGTATGACCTTGATTGACGTGACCTCGCCTTTAATCTTGCGGATACCTCTCCCATTTAAGATAGGACGCTTACTTATATCGCTTTGTCTGCGCATGTCGGATGGAGTCTGGTAGCTTTGTCCCCCGCTGGTTGCTTAGGGCGCCGCGTTGGATCGAGCGTGGGGGACACTGCCATACGGCTAGTTGTTTCCCAGCTTTAAGTTTAATATTTTTAAATCTTATACTTGTCTTTTTAGTTTATTTTTGTAAACTTAGCAAATTTCTTGTTATTTATTTTTCATTTGAGCTCAGGAATTGTGTTTTGCCCCCCCCCCCCCCCCCCGCCGTTTAATTTTAAGTTTTTTTCCCAGTACTGCCATGATTCAGTTCCTGTTAGTACTTCCATAGTATTACTGTCGGGGATGTGGGGCATTTGGCCCCAGGCACCTCGAAAAACTGTCAGAATTCTCTTGTGCTTCATTCATATAACATATCTTATGAAAAAATTTGTGGTTCGAATCGACTATTATCAATTTTGGCAGGGGTCAAAATGACACCTATCGGCGGTTCCAGTGTTAACCTCTTCGGGACCGAAGTCTCTTACACAAATTTTATTTAGTTTGCACCACTTATATTTTAAAAGTTAAATATACTTAAAATATGAAGAACATGCTGTAATTAAATAAAGGAAATTTTACTTTTCTTTAATATTGGTACCCAAAGTAAATTCTGTATGCACTTTCTGAAGGTGCATATATGCACCCATGGTCCGAATGGGTTAATCTTAGATATATGCGATTAACTCTTTAGCGGGCTGCGTCAACAAAAAGGACACCTAATTTTAATTACAAAATTGACAAATGGCACCAAGAATATTTAATTACTTTTCCCTTTTATAAAGTAGGGGAAAATAAGCAAGTTTTTATTTTAAAATAAATTCATTGGGAAATTCTGGTGTCAGTCCATCATTTTACAAACAGACTTACTCCATGCCGGAAAGCGTTAAACAAGGTGAAATTTTTTAGAACTAAAAAATGATGGTCGTTTGACTTAGGCTGTAACGAGACCCTGGATGTATTTCAAATAAAAATATTATCTCTAAATCGGGAATAAATGCTTTATATTCATATTCATAATTGGAGTAGCACAGTTGAGGATTATTCCAAGAGAGGGGAAAATGTCCAAACCAGGATTCGAACCTGGATACCACGGCTTGCCGTGCCAATGCTGTACCATTTGAGCTATCCGGTGGTACCTGGCTGACATAATTCACTCTTATTTCTTGGAGATGGCTACTAGCTGCAACGATAGTTTTATTCATCCAGCTATAACTATAGCATTTACTTGATGAAAACATGAGATAACACGGAAACTCCTCTATGCTATGCAATTACGTTATGTCAGCCAAGTGCCGTCCGGATAGCTCAAATAGTAGAGCATTGGTAAGCAAACCAAGGTGTCCATGTTCAAATTCTGGTCTGGACTGTCCGCCTGAGGTTTATTCCACTCTGTTGGAATAAACTTCAACTGTGCTACTCCAATTATGAATATGTTTCATCCAGTTGAAAAACTTTCTTTCTCTTAATTATGCTTTATATTCCTTTGAATGTCTGTTGTTTGCCACGCGCTTTAAACCACGACTCTAAATCTTACTTAAATATGAGGGTAAAATCCTCTTTTATTACGTGAACGATTCTCTTTAATGTCTGGATCCGAAAATTGATCTCTATATAAGGTTCTTTCTAGGTGCGTGACAGAAATAAATCTCCTGTAGCAAGTACAGTTGAATACGGTGATTGATCAATGGTCACAATGTCTTTTTACGGACAGAAAACTTTTTACGGACTGCTTATGGCAGCATTGAAGGGAAAACCGGGCATAAATACGAAAACAGTTGTCGCGTTATATCGATTGATTTCTTATTTTAAATAACTAAATAATCATTATACCAGATATCCACTACGATTTTTTCTTTCAGTACTTTTTGTATTTGTTGCAGCAGCTGTATTATAGACAATAAAAGGATCACTAATCAGGATCGCAGACATATAACAAGGATCACAGACAATAAATCATTTCAAACATGTAAAAAAAATTAAAATTCAGAACAAAAAAATAAAAAAAATTGTTGACTAAAAGGTACTTTTTTTTTACATCTACAATAAACAGTGAATTACAAACTTATCATAAATGTTGTCAATTTTCTGATACAAATTTGTAAATTATGCCAACACTGTCCCTGAAAGGGTTAAACTATGAATTATTCAGTATATTTTCAAGGTTACACAGCATATCTTACATTATTTTTCTCCACTTTGCTTCTTTCTTCCGCATTTTAATTACATTTATGTACTATCTGCCCCTGAATCACTTAATAGTAAACCTAAAAATATATGGTAAGTCAAAAAGATATATGTGTAGAGGAAATGAGCTGTACAAAACAAATGCAGTATTCTGTAAGTGATTTTTACACCGTTAGGCAGCACAAATCAACAAGGATGGGAGGTCGATGCTTTTCATGCAGCGGCTGTTTCTAAATGACAATCATGCTGGTGACGGCAGAAGGCGAAAGCTACAATCCTTACATTATTGGCGAAATTCTCCATTTATTCTATGTAAAGGGGACAAACAACTGCTCACAGTTTCTGCATTGCCCACTCAGGCATGTAAAATCATCCGCTACCTGAATAATTGCTTTCTTCCTTGTCTACTGAATTGCACTATCTATTCGTAGGTAAAAAACTTTCAGGATAATGCACAGGATTGAGCTTTGTGCTTCAGCCGCCGCGCATCACAGTAAAGTGTTTTGTGTTTCTTCTGCCGTTGATTATCTTGGCGAAGGATATAACCCGATGGAGGATAGACCTTCGTTGGGATCTATCTAAGTAGGGCTGAAGTGGGGGTATACAAAAGTATACGCCGTATACGTTTTGGATTTTTTTAAAGATGCGTCTTACCCTCTATTTCTCAAATAAAGGTATAGCGTATACTCTAGCCATGAAGTCCATGACACTTATATACGTACTGTTTTTGCTTTTTCGACTACAACACTGTTTTTAAAGGGATCTAACCCGTATTTATGCAATCTATGCAAAGATCGCAGAAAAACATGGAAACTCCCACATTACCCAAAAAGAGCGACATTGGTTAGAATCCAGCAGCTTCCGTATACCAGCTTTGAGAACAAAACCTCTCATCCGTTGGTGGGATTAGCCGCTGTCATCGAAATACTCAAAGCCAGAGGAAACGAGTGTGACGTCATGACTAAACGACCGACTTATAACTAGTGTTGGAATTCACACCGAAAAATTTTGAATCGCAATTTTCTTTTATTTTATTTGTGGCATATGTATCATCTTATAAAACAATAATAACTATTAAAACTTACTGGTGAAAATTCGGCATCCCCAATAAAAATTCAGCCAGATCCGGCAGCACTGTGGCATTCCGCATCTGGCTGAAATTTTTATTTAGAGATTCCAAATTCTCACCAGTAAATTTAAATAGTTATTATTGTTTTATAAAATTATATATATATATATATATATATATAATGTATATTCCACAAATAAAATAACATAAAATAGCTGTTCAAAATTTTCCGGTGTGAATTCCAACACTAGTGAGAAGTCGGTCGATTTTAGATGACGTCACAACTCGTGTCCTCTGGCCTTGTGTATTTCGATAGCAGCTGTTTGATACACGAAAGTCTTTAGAGATATATATAATCTCTTTCACTAACACTAGCAGCAGGTTGTTTAGGTTTTCATTATATGGCGGAAACGGAACGATTTACTACCGCAGTAGTAAACTTTCACCAGCAAAAATAAATATCTTTTTTTGTCCATAATTACGACTAACGTTCTTCATTAATAACGCGTTTAAATAAGGAGAAAATTTCTGTTAAAATTTACTGGTAGAAATTTACCCCGGCGGTAATGAGACACTACGAATAAAAAAATGGTATATTCCAAATATATAATAAACGTTAAAAATTATATCAAAATTCAGGTGCCATGAGGCATTTGGGAATTAAAGTTGTTTCATAAATGTACCACCGTCCTTGAAAGGGCTATAAATTTATCATTTTGAGGATATGTCAAGTCCTCTCTACTCATAGTTCCATGATTCAATATTCTGCACATCAGCTAAAAAAATTATTTAAATAAAATAAAAAATGCAGTGAGGTAAACCGCCCATATGGTCAAACATTCACATTTTTGGCTCTATAATAAAATACAGTCGGACCTCTATTTTGCGAACTTTTATTTCGAACCAAGAACATTTTGCAAATTTCTTCGTAAAATAACCTTCAAATAGCGAAGTGCATTCTCTATTTAACGAAATTTTCCTTAAAATCTAAAATTTTTTTCTCTTTTTTTCTTAAAATATTATTGGACATTTCGAACACATTCTTTCTTAACACATTTTATGATGATCAATGACCATGAACAGGTCCTACCAGGCACTTATCATCGAGAGCAGTAAATTTGCTGTGATTCTTTGCTTTCAATCCAAGAATTGCAAACTTTCAATATCCCCTTTTAATCCTCAATGGAGCTGTGAGGTGTCCTTAAACTATAATTTCCAGTTTTCTAGATTGTTGATCATGATGATCAATCGTGTTGGTAATTTCGGTTCTTGTAGTTCAAAAATGTCAAAGCGAAATTGCTTGAGCATGAAAGAAAAAAAAATCTTGATGAAAAAAATCTGAATAAAGGCGTGAAGAAAAAGAATACTGCTTTAAAATTTGGTATTCCTCCAAACAGCTTATAAACCATAATAATAAATCGTGATTTTAATGTAAAATTATTTTTTAACTGAAAATACAATGTTTTTCCAGACAATGTTTTGTTCATTCTTATTCCCCTTGCAGATTTCTTTTTGATGGGTAAAGCTTCTCATTTAAACGCCTGATTACTGCAAAATTTCAGGGATAAACAATGGCAAAAACAGATATTCATTTTTACTGGTGGAAGTTTACTTTGGCGGTAGTCAGTAACTCCATCTCCACCAGACTGTGACAACCCAGACAAACTCCTGTCAGTATCAGTATAAAATATTATAATATCTGCGCAAACTGACACCTTTAAAAATAAATAGAATATTTTTCCATATTTGTGAGTTAATATAAAGCCCTTAAATAAGAGTAAATTTTCTGATCAATTTTACTGATGGGATGTTTGCAAAACTGCATATATATGGCCTGCATATAATTACGCATGCATATATACTGCATATATGCATACATGCATATATGCATATGCCTGCATATATACTGCATATAATTAGCCTACAATGTCAATACCGGAATCTGGAGTATATTGGCACAGCTGCGCCATCTGGTGGACGGGGTGAATAATGCAAATACGCGGGTTATCAGTATGATGTCATACATGACAGAATATCTACTATCTGCTCATCTCTTGCGCATATCTTCTGAATCTTTACTCACTTACGGAAGATGAATCTTGTTTACTAGATTTATTTCAAAATATTTTTATTACAGTTTGTTTTGATAAAATTATGTACATTTAAAAAAAAATAGTCGCAATATCATTTTATTTTCGGGAGAAAAGTACTAATGCTACGAAAGCATTACTACTGTTTGCCCTTAAACTAAAATGACATTGCGACTTTTTTTAAATACACATATTTTTATCAAAACAAGCTGTAAAAAAAATATTTTGCAATAAATCTGGCAAACAAGTTTCATCTTCTGTGAGTAAGTAACAAGCTGAAATTCGTTATTGAATTTTTAAGAGGTATTCTCTAAATGGCTTTGTCTGTTTCAAAAAAAAAAAAAAAAAAGCTAATCTGGCGATTTTAGGAAAATTATTGAAGTTGTTGCCTAGACTCGCAAAATATTTAAACAAATAAATGAACAACACTTGTTCGTTTAAGAGTACAACATTTAATGCAAGTATTTTAAATTAAAGTGATTCGAAATAGAAAATGAAATGAGTTTTAAATTAAATGAATGAAATATTTGTAATTTACATAAGATGGTTGCAATGCGATTAAGAGAATATTGGAAATTTATCGTTTGCGCTGGATAAGCGAACAAAAGGACTTAAAATTGAATATTTGATTTATAATTATATTCTATACATATTCTAAACATTCATAAACGTTGCATTCTCATCGGGAATACAACCGTGTAAATCATTTTTTATAACTTTAGCACATCAAGAATTGAGTAAAAAATAAGACCACATAATTCACTCTTTACACATTAATTACTTACTAATTTTTATGCGTCATTTTTTATTTCATTAAAAGAAAATAATTAAAATCAAGCGTATTTAAGTCAACAACATTTGATAATATATATTAAATAATATTTTATCTTTTTTAAATAAATTAAAGTTAAAATACGTAACTAACTTGTTTTACTCATTGGAAAAGGACAGATATGAATTCTATAAGGAAAAGAACTTTCTTACAATTTCGAAAACTACAGCTATTCGATGGTCAACACTTTGCCATTTTAACAAATAGTATTAGTTCTAAAAAGAACTGTTTTTATTTAACACTAGAACCGCCGTATTTTGACCGGTGCCAAATAAAAATATTTCGATAGTCACCAGAAATTTCTTTCTAAATTAAGTTTAAAATGTACCACCAAGAAATAAGTTAAATAAATTAGTTAAATAGTTTCAAATAAAAATTCAGGTGTGTAATATTTTGTAACACTTCAGTAAAATTTCCGGCGGCTCTAGTGTTAAATAATTAACAATAATAAATTAGTCAAAAAAAACACGTAATAAAAATTAATAGGATATTCTATTACTGTCAGAATATAAATGAATACAAGCAAATGAAAACACGACATTTGCGCTTGCGCAATTATTTCATAGATGTGCAATTAATAGATTATCCATAAAGAAGAAAACAGTTAGGCATCTTACTGTATTTCACCCCGCCCACTACGTGGCGTGCGACCTTGATGGATGTGACCTCACCCTTAATCTTGCGGTTACCTCTCCCATTTAAGATAGGACTCTTACTTATATAACTTTGGTTGTTTGTCCGGCTATATTCAGAAACCATTGATCCTATTAAAATAAAACAGCCGCCCTATTGTGACAATTTCCTCAGTTATTTCACTCGCAACTGGTAGACAGCACACTATATGTCTCCTCCTTTTTATTCATAACTCCATTGGTTCGTACGGGGTCCTTGAATTTCCAGACTGAGAAATTCTTTTGTACCAGTATTTTTTTGCGAAAAATTACTTTTTAAATAAGTCGAAATTTCGTCAGGTTAAACTAGATATATTTTTCGATCAAAAAATTCTGATATTTCGCCTTGAAAATAAAGGTACCCGTACGAACCCTAGTTTGGCGACAAATGAAGGAACCCAGTTTGCGAGTTTTTGTCAAATTTTGACAACATTAAATAGGAGACAGTATACACGATTCAACCAATCAGAGTACATAGGATGTTCTTGAACAACAGTGACATTGTAACGTACAACGCATAGCTCCTAAAGAAATACAACTGTCACATCAACATCGATGATTTATCATATAGCTAATTTTAATCGAGCTTACCTCGATCTTCCCCGCTGGTGCTTTATAACCCTTACCGGCGCGGTGTTCTTAAAAAAGGACGCCTAATTTTAATTCCAAAACTGACAAGCGGCACCAAGAATATTTAACTAAAATTTTCCTATTATAATGCACATGAAAATAAATAAGTTCTTATTTTCTAATAAATTCGCTTATAAATTGCTTTGTCAGTCCATTATTTCTTCATACTATGAACAGAATTACTTCGCGCCTGTAACTGACAATAGGCTTCGTTAAATTCAATTTCACTCAGGAGCTATGTCCGGAGTATTTCTTGAATCGATATCAACCACTCCAGTGTATTCAATCTTGTACTTTAAAAAGCTATACCCCTAAATAATAGTGTCACGCTTTTTCTGGTGTGAAACTTATAATAAATCATCTGAGAAATGTTGGTAATATTTTGAGGGAATCATGCGCTGGTATCTTCATTGGGGTAATTAATAAAAAAGAAGAATCATATAGTGTAGAGTCTAGAAGTTGTGAGAGACGTAACTGAGGAGGTTGTACAAGGAGGCAGCTCATGTTTTACATCAGATCAATAGTTTCGGAATACCACCGAAACAAACTTGAAATTTTAAATAGAAAATTTCGCCTTTTTTAGTGCATTATCGAGCTAACTTTCTGTCACGAATATGGTAAAACTTTATATTCGTTTTTACTGGTGGAATTTGGCAGGGGTATTATATTCTCTTTCAGTAACACTGACAGGAGGTTCTTTAGATTGTCATACTCTGGCTGAATCACAGGTACTTACTATCGCGGAAATAAATATCCGTTTTTGGCCATAATTGTGACTAAAGTTCATCATTAATGACGCGTTTAACATAAGAAAACTTCTGTTAAAGTTTACTGCAGGAAATTGGCCATGGCGGGAATGAGCCGAAAATATGAACTGATCTTTTCAACCCTCTGTAGCAGAATGGACGGAACTTTGCTTGCGCATGCGTAGTATTTTGTTTTGTTTTTAAATTTGTTTTCTATTCAGTCAGTCATATTTTCCCTTTGAAAATGAACGCGTGCGCGCTTGATAGATTTCAGGGTTGTATAAAACAATTTCTTTATATGTTTGTGTCAGTTTTTAAGTTATTATAACTATGTTTTAAAGTTTATATTAATAACAAGGTAAAAATTCCTTCACGACACTAGTTTTTTAATACAGTGTTTTGACTGTATTGAAAAGTACATCTTTCATAAGCTATGAATTTTCCGAAGGATCATACCCCTCACAAAAATGTAGTCCTCTCAGATGCACTGAACGATATAAAACTTCAGCTTTCAGTTTCAAGAAAAAAAATAAGGAAATATATTTATTCTGCTAAATATTTGAAGAATATTATCGATATCTTTGAATTCCATATGACATTTGGTTAAAAAAATAGTTCTGTTTAGAAATAATCATTTCTCAGAAACAAACAATTCACCTTACTTATGTGCTATTTCGCTAAAAAGAGCTATATAAGGTTCGGAAAATCCTTGGATTTGAATACCAGTATTTTAAACAGATTTTTTACTTTCTTTTATCTTCAATAGAAGGAAATATTATAAACGTAAATTTTTTCGACTTCCAGTTTTCGAAGCATTTACACGTTTTACGGGTCAGAGATCCCAAAACACATATTTATGCAAAATGTGTGTCCGTCTGTCCGAGTAGCCTTGTGTCGCCATTGTACCATCGAAAGAAATTGTATGAAGTTATGCATAGAATGTAACCAAATTTTTTGTGCATGCTTTTGGCTATGGCTAGCAGGTCCTCCTTGAATTGGAAAATATTCCTTTTGAAGGGCTCGCTGTAACAGCGATTTTTATGCCATTTTCGTTATTGGACCATCAAAAAATGTATGAAGTTATGCGGAGTACTGAACCAAAGATCATATTTATGTTTTTGATTATGGTATGCAGGTCCCCTTTTAACTTTGAAATATTCTGCCGAAAGAGGACACTATAATAGCGGTTTTTGTATAATTTTTTCGATTTATCTATTATACATCCGCGGCTCGTCCAACGATGTGAACTTCACATCCTGCTAAGCCAGCTATTCGTAAACATCTAGTGCATAACACAATAACCAAAAAATATCGATTTTAATAAATATTATGGTCGAGGTTAATTAGTTTTTACTCCGATTAATTGACTGAAGCAGAAATTTAACGTGCAAATCGAATTTGGTATAGTATTGAACAAATAATATACATTAATATTCATAGCATCTTTTTGAAATATTAGGATGTATATGATAGTAGAAAGTTTTGGGATTGGCCCATCCAACTAGTTTTCTTTACTAATCGTTGAGTAACATCTATTAAATAAGTAAAGCAACTGATTGTCGATTTTGTCATTCAACACTTATGTTAAATTTTTGATCCAATCAATCTTCGTCGACCACGTTTGACCGCTATAGGCATTCGGCTGGTTCTGGGCACTAGGCTGAGCTATAGAATTTCCCCGTACATTTAAATTTATTACTATCCTTAAATTTATATTGGAAGTACTATTGTTATGTACTATTGCTAGATTTTTTCCTATGACTCCTAAGTGATAAACAAAAAATCACCTCCAGGACGTGGAGTTGCTCCGCAACTGGGCAGACCATTGAAAAGCATAACCTGTTCCTATTAAATAATCAAGCCCTACCATAGAAAGTAGTGTTGCCAGTGGGCATCATTTTTTAAATTTAGATTTCTTGATTGGCACCACTTTTTTGAAATTGTAAAATCCGCCTTATTTAATGACATATTAAGTAAGGAGAAATCAAGAGTATTTCACCATTTCAGAAAAGTGGTGCCAATCAGGAAATCTAAATTTAAAAAAAGTAGCCCACTGGCAACACTGATAGAAAGCCTCCCAAGTAATCCATGAGTATGGATGTTGAGTGAACTTGAGTTTCTCACGCCTGTCAAAATTAATTTAATTTCTCTTTAAACTTAAAAAAAATCTGTTACTCTGCAAGAACAATATATCTATATCTACCTATCTGTCTATATATACATACTGTCATTCTGTAACAAAAGAAATTGCCTTGAAAAGTGACTTTTTTAAATTGTGACTTTTTTCTCTTCCTCTGACTTACACTGCCCCTAAATTTGCTTAAACTGTGTTTTACATATTTTTTAAACTTAATTTTTTTACTTAAGGGGACCGGGAAAGCCCTATCTCCGCCATGTTAAGTTTACCAATTTTATGTACCTTTTTTTAGAAATGGTGAAAGATAGAGGTCTTGATTTTTTAGAGTAGTTAGAATAACATGATTTACGTATTTTAACCCTTTCAGGGGCGCCGTTTGCAGTCTGCAAACGGTTAATTTTACTACTCAAAATGCAGATTGGCACCAGCAAAGTTTTACTACAACTTCAATCTAATAATATACGCGAAAAAGTGCTTTTGATTATTTTTAAATAAATTTGTTCTTAAATTGCGGTGTGAATTAATTATTTGAATACTTTTGGAGTAGAAATGCTTTGCCCCTGAATGGGTTAACAGACCATTTTCTTTCTAAGTGAAACTCAAAATTAGTTATTAATTATTTATTGAAAGTCATTTTTAAATTAGCATTTTTGGTAATATTTCACTGCCAAAAATAAATAATTCCCAACAAATCATTAAATCCCTGTGTTAAAGTATACAATATAACATAATATAAGTATTAAAAAAAATCTGAGTTCTTAAGTTTAATAGCTATTGAAAAAAAGAAACATAAACATGAAAAATCCAAGTTTTGAGAAAAAGTCAATTAAAGATTTAAATGGCCATTAACCACTTCACTCCCAGGCTTAATATTTTTAAGCCTGAGAGGACGTACGCAGCGTACGTCCTGGGAGCGAAGTAGTTAGCTGTGAAGTACTCTTAGAAAGAATGAATAATTTCAACACTTATTTTTTTATATATAAACATGTGTGACACATCGTTGGAAAGATAAAAGTTTAAACTATTTAACCCCTTAATTCTCGCTCACGTCAATATGGCGGGCTACGGTGTCGTTCGTTATTTCTCGTGCCCGTCATATTTCCGAGCTGGAGATTAAATTGCTGGAAAAACTACTGAAACCAGAAAAATTTAACTGGCATTTCTATCTGAAGTCTTTGAATATTAACGCTAGGGTTTGGTTATTATCGCTGATTGTGATTTTGGACTTTGTATTGTGTGTTTCGAAATATATCACACTAGGGTCGGATCCAGAGACTCGTTTTGGGGGGTGGGGGGTGGGGGGGCGATACCGGGTGGATGATATATAATCAACACAGTCATAGTTTCTATTGGTTAAATCATTTCTTGCAGTTAATTATTATATGAATATGAAAGAATTAATGCTATTTAAAATTACTATAGACTCTCGATTATCCGATGTACAATTAACCGACATAGTTGGTTAACCAACCCTCTTATTATATAATAGGGTGGGCCGATAAAATCTTTTTTTCGATTTTCGATGATGGGTAGCGCGGAAAAGTTGCCACTGGTGGCACTAACTTTACACAAAAAAATTGAGATTTTTCGGACAATTCCTTCATTTGCCTCAAATGGCTTGGAGTTTTGCTCAAATACTCATTTTTAAACTTTTTTAGCAAAAATTTTTTAAATGGTAAATTAAATTTGTTTTGGCTGAATTTACTTGAAATGTTATGTTTAGTGTACAAAATGATTAAATAAGCTCTGACTATCTATTACTTATTAGTTATGTGTATTTTGAATTAGGCGATTTTTATAACCTTTTCGCGTATAACTAAGCAAAAATTGTAAGTATTGTTTGCTTCGTTCGTCGGTTTCTCTCTTTTGTCTTTATTATATTCATCGCTCTTCCTTCGATTTTTCGATGCGTCCAGAGTCACATATTTGAATGCCAGATCACAGCAAGTCTTGACAGCAATTCGGGAAGGAGAGGTGATATGGAGTAGAAACCGATGAAAACGCAATCATCACGAGGATGAGGAGGGAAATTAGAGATGGGAGTAACTGCGAGATGGGATTTTAATTATTTTTCTGTCCTAAAATACATCTATTTGTCAGAAGATTAAAAAAGTGGGTACTTTGAAGCAGGCAATTTGTCTGAATCAGAATTTGAACCAGATCCTTCAAAAGCAGACACTCTCAAACGCATATCCCTTTCTCACACAACGTTCACCAGATTTAGAACTGGTATATCATATAGGTAAACTGCGTTAAGAGTTTCATCTGTGCATCAGGATGCAGGAATTGTGAGAACCAGGAATAAAAATCTTCGATAAAGACTTGGTCAGGAGACAAAAAAAGAAACTTGAAAAGAAGATACAGGAGGAGGAATATCTTGGAGGATGAAAAATTACAACCATATTTTTTATAGTAGAAACAACAACACGATCTTTATAGAAAGAAGGGAACAAGCGGCACCGTCAAGAGAAATGCGAAACACATAATACCTAATGGCGTGCGAATATGTACTTGTTCATTTCTTCATTTCTACGGGCCTATTCCTGTTTCATGGGCATCAAAAAAGCAAAAGGCTGAAGATTTAAGTACTCTATTAATCTAGCTCCGTTTCAGTTGGTAAAGGTCTTAGGCCAAGTAGTTCTACCATCTAGTTCAGACAGATGATATCCCTGTCAGAGTGGGAGCTCGTTCGCATGAAGAATACATATCAAATGTTGCAGTTCTCTTCTTGATTTTTTTCAAAGCAGGCTTTATTCTGGCTTAGAAATTTATATAATGACTAGCATATGGCCCATCAAAAATGACGGGAAAGTGTTATTTTAAGTTTACAACATTAAGTCAGACTCAATTAAACAGGTGATTGATATGATTGATTATTCAGATAGTGACAAGTCCTCAAAAGCATTAAAAAAATAGTGTTTGTAAAAGTCAACCTTCAAATGAAGAAAATATGAACCACCTCATGCTGGAAAAAAAAGAGCTTTTTCCAACAACCCTATGGCAAAATTCTGATTTTTTCTGCACATCTTTGATGAAATTCGTGATTTTTTCGCAGCCTTTTGACGAAATGAGTGTATTCATCGGGATTTGTTGAAAAATTCGCTTTTTTCTGCGCCCTTTTGACGAATTACAGCTCTCGCGTTTCTTTGACAAAATTCAGGGAAGAGTGCCACTTGGCAAAAAAAAATTGTTCAAAATCTGGCCAAAAATCTTTTTCAAGATGGCGGAAAAACATTTTTAAATCTTTGTTATTTATAAATGAATGATTTTGCCCAAAAAATAGAAAATGATGTAAAAACATGGATTTATAAATAACATAAAGATTTAAAAACAAAATTTTTTCGCCATCTTGAAAAATTTGTTTCGAATGCCGGTAAAATCTTGCTCACAACTACCAAAAAACTTACTAAATATAAAATAAAAAGATAAATATAAATAAATACCAATAAATGAGACGGCGATTCAGAAAAAAGGGGAGTTTCATACAGAAAAATATATATAAAAAAAAAACTAAAAATACTTACACAAAACAAACAATCAGTTAAAATTTACAAACAAAAAAAATCAATAATTTAATGTTTATGGTGAAATTCTCGTTTTTTCTGCACATCTTTGATGAAATTCATGTTTTTTTTCGCAGCCTTTTGACAAAATGACTGTTTTTTCCACAATCCTTTCACGAAATCAGAGTTTTTATCGGGATTTGTTGCAAAATTCACGTTTTTTCTGCGCCTTTTTGACGAATTACACCTCTCACGATTCTTTGACAAAATTCAGAGAAGAGTTCCGCATCCTGTGCTGCTTGGCGAAAAAAATTGTGACAAAATCTTTTCAAGGTGACGGAAAAACACAATTTTTAAATCTTTATGTTATTTATAAATCAATGATTTGCACAAAAAAATAGAAAATGATGTAAAAACATGGATTTATAAGTAACATAAAGATTTAAAAACGAAATTTTACTGCCATCTTGAAAAATTTGTTACGAATGCAGGTAAAATCTCGCTCACAACTACCAAAAAATTTATTAAACATAAAATAAAAGTAAAAGGATAAATATAAAGAAATACCAATAAATGAGACGGCGATTCATAAAAAAGGGGGAGTTTTATACAAAAAAAATTTCAAATACATTTACACAAAAAACAAACAATCAGTTAAAATTTAAAAAAAAATCAATAATTTAGGTACTTCTCTTCTAACTGAATTAAATTTAAATTTTAATGGATGTTTGGTAATACACCCTTGATGATTTCAGACTCTGAATTTTTTCGGCAGCCGTTGGCTGAATCGTCAGTCTCTAAAATGGTAAATCATGTAAAAATCGATATATTGGCCAATAAAGGGTGCATTTTAAACAGCTAATGCAAAAATCCTAATAAAAAAAGTAATAAACAGCAGAGCAAGCGAGACTTACCTTACAATCAAAATATGTTGACAGAAGCACAGGTGCATCCGAATGTATGCAGCAAATTATTTACGTAACAGAAAATTTAGCTGACTAACGGTTCAACTGATACTGATGAACCAATAAGCTTCAAGATCCCCCGATTTCAAAATTTACATTTTTTTAGGATCTTATGTTGAAACTTGCACTTTTGCAACCTTTTGATGAAATTCTCGTTTTCTCTGTGATCCTCTAATGAAAATCATATTTTTTCTGTGATTATTTGACGAAATTCACGTTTTTCGGGATACTTTGATCAAATAATGCATTTTTTCTGCAGTCATCTGATGAAATTCATGTTTTTTCCACGATTATTTGGCGACATTCACATATTCCATGATCCTTAGACGAAACATGCATTCTAAAGGACCCTTTGGAAAAAATTGTGTTTTTTCTGCGATCCTTTGAAGGAATTCATATGCGTTTGACGAAACCACCATTTTTCTATGATATTTTGATGATTTTTGCAATCCTTCAGGGAAAGCAGACAGATGATAGTTGCAAGCTCCTGGCTATGTTTTTTTTCATGCTGTTTGTTTCTATACATGGACTAAATGCACAGTAGGTCATGGGAAAGGATTAGAAATAAACTCAATTTGCCGCTGTTTGTACTCACATTTTTATTTTGTCAAATTCTGCTACCACCCCCCTTCTCGTCCTAAAAATGTCAACAAATTTTAATACTGATGTGCATCAATCCCAGGAATGATAAATTGTGCCGAAAAAGTGGAATTCCATGTTTTCGCTGGAAAGCGGCATGTCTGTAAATGCTTTTAAAAATATATGCATAGTTGAAAAAAAAAAAAAAAAAGCTGTTGCATTTTTCAAACAGCAAAAAATAATTCACAGAAATTATTAAATTCAGCTTAAAAAATTCAGCATAGGTGAAATAAGAAACTTAAAAATAAAACAAAAAACATGTGGCATATTTCTTTAAAAAATCAGATGTTTATTTTTTAATTTTAGATGAAACTTTAAAATTTGATTCATATATTTGGCCAAAACTAAAACACCATTATGGGCATCATTGAAAGTAATACACATACATAAAGCTATGTTTTTTAACGGTACAAAAATTTAGTAAATTTAAAAAAAAAATGTAATTTTGATTTTTAAATCTTTATTATAATGAAACTTTCCTGTGACTGATAAGCACTTTATGAACATGAACTTAAAATATGCATAGTTTAGATAAAAAATAAACAAAAAATTGTGCGTATGGGTGTTTAATTCTGTTCGATGTAAACTCAGCTGAGTTTATCAGGCAAACTGAGAAATCCGTTGATTGCCGTGATCGCGCAATTCTTTTCCTGGTCAATTCGCGCCTTCTTTCCGAAAGCGATTCATTAGGAAAGTCCATAATAAAAATTAAAAAAACTTTTAAAACATTCAAAAATAACTATTGACAGATCAAAGCGAGATGTCGCGAAATGTCAACACGTTTATCCCTCAGTTTTTCCTAAAGAAACAGCGTTTCACTGTTGCCACTACAGAAGAGTGAAATACATGAATCATTGATATGAATCAATATTCATATGAATGATTCATATGAATAATGATGAATAATCATTAAATTGTATCATTAAAACTATTAATATTTGTTGAAAACATTGATAATATTTTTTAAAATATTTATTCAATAAATTACGTAATATTTCATATGTATGTCATAAACTGACTGCTTGTAAATGTGAACAGTCGTAAATAAAATTGCTGCTTATAAATGTAAACAATAATGAAAAACGCATTTCAAAAAACTTAAAGGCTTTAATATGTTTTAAAAAATATATTTAAAGCAGAATCAGATGTTAGCCGTATTTTTTTTGATGAATCGTCAAAGAGTCATTCATTTGTTTCTTAATTTGCTGGAATTTGAATCTGAATGGCAGCAGTATCGTTTGTTTAGATTTCATTTCTAATAGCTTAATTTTAATTTAGAACTTAATATATTATAAATGGATATGATACACATGTTTTATAAGAAAATATGCTGAACAGACATGATTTCAAGTAGAAAAAATTATCATTTAGCTGTCATATGTTAAGATATGTTTTTTATTAAGCCTAACATGGCGTTTAGCTACGGTCGATTCGCACACTGGAGTGGTTCGCACCGGCATTGCTCTGCCGGTCACGTGCACTCAGATTTTATTATAAGTAGATTTTGCTATTTCTCCGCAGTGGTCAGAAGGAGGGGCCAAGTGACCCAAATATTCCAAACCACTTTCTGACTACATGGTGATATTTGTTTCGTCTTTCTGTCGACGGTGCTGCTAGTCCCCTTTTTTATGAAGATCGTTTTATTTTTACTACTACAATGCTCAGCAAAAGTTTAGACAATGATCGATTATGCTTCTGTGCTGAGAAGTATGTAACGAATTGTTGTAATTAAACTGGCATATATTACTGGGGACTTATCTTTCATACATAAACAATAAATCTTAATTTATACACTTTACATAATATATAATGGCAAAAAAACAAATTTAACATTGTTGCAAAAATATAGACAATCTGTCTGTTAACAGAAAAATATCCATAAATTAAAATCGAACTGCACCTACATTGTCTGCTATTAATGCAAAAATGTGACTTTCCATCGAAGAAACTAAATCCTGCATCACTTGGGGGTCTATTTCGTGCCAAACACGTTCAACATCTGATCGAAATTCATTTACAGAAGAGTATTGTTAAAAAAATGTATAAACCGTATGAGATATGATGCCACAAAAGTTTTCGATTGGGTTCAGATCAGGGCTACACGCGGGCTAGTCGAAAATAGTAATATTTTGAGAGTTAAACCAATTTTTTGATTTGTTTGCAACATGAATAGACGCATTATCTTGCTGAAATACTGACTTTGGAAGAGATAAAAGTTCACCAAATGGCTGTAAATTGTTTTCCAATGTATGTATGCAGTCTTACGCAGCTTGGCGATTATTGAGAAACTCCAGAGATACTTGAGAATTAAAACAAAGTGAGGCCCAAGTCATCAACCCTTTTGAGTGCAAAGGACATATAATTTTAATTCCAATAATGGCAAGAATATTTAATTAAAAATTTCCTTTTATAATATACGTGAAAATAAGCAATTTCATATTTTCTAATAACTTCGTTTATAAATTCTGGTATCAGTCCATTATTTCCACAGTTTATAAAAAGAATTACTCCGCGACAGGAAAGGGGTCAATTTGTTGTGAGATTTCAAAGCTGGTTTTTTTTATCATTTTCATGTAAACTAATGTACATTATTCTTTAATGCATCTACGAAATTATCCACTGACACAGAAAGCTCTGACTCACTTTTAATGCGATTAGCGGTCATCATTTGTCTAGATGCCAGTTCATGGATCCTTCTATAATCTCGTTTTCTGGCCACACGAGTCCTTCCAGATCTATGTTTTGCTTTGAAAGAGTCACCCGTAGATAGTACTTAATAGACAGACTTCTTTGGCCGATTCAAAGTAGCTGAAATTTCTGCAACAGTCTTACCTTTCGATTTCAGCTTCCATGCTTTAATTACTTTATCTGACTGAAAATTTCTTGCTCGCGGCATCTTCACTAACAGATGCTATCGCGAGGTGCACTTACATACTTCATGCATGTGACGTCATAAGTTTGAAATATGCGTTTTTCCGTGAACAATTGCAAAAAAATCACAAAAGTGTCTAAACTATTGCAACATGCAAATTTCACTTTTTTCAGTTAAATGAAATAATATCCTACATTAAAACCATTATTTCTGTTCTAAAACGTTTAAAATATATTAAAAAATAAGTACAGTCATTTGTATAACCCAAGTGTTCGTATTTTTTATTTAAAGGTTAAAAATCACCAGTGTCTAAACTTTTGCTGAGCAGTGTATCAAAAAAGATGCTTGTAATTTTTCTTCCTCTAAGATCTTCCTCCTCCTGTATCTTCTTTCCAAGTTTCATTTTCTGCCTCCTGACCAAGTCTTTACCGATGACGAGATCTTTATTCCCTGTTGTCACAATTCCTGCAATTTTTGCTCACTTATTTGCGGAAAAGCTATAAAAGTCACCTAATTCAAAATGCACATAACTATTAAATAATACATAATTAGAGCTTATTTAAACATTTCGTACACTAAATATGACAATTCAAGTAAATTCAGCTAAAAAAACTTAAATTTAACATTTTTTAGACTTTTGCTAAAAAAATTCAAAAATCAGTATTTGAGGCAAACTTCAAGCCATTTGCGGCAAATGAAGTAATTGTCCGAAAAATCTCAAATTTTTTGTGTGAACTTAGTGCCACCAGTGGCAACATTTACGCACTACCCGTCATCGAAAATCGAAAAAAAGTTTTTTTCGGCCTACCCTATTATATAAGCCTTCTCTCCTTAAAATATGACTTATTGTTACTAATTGTGCCGAAAAATTAAAAATGTTACCATAGAATTTATTTATTAAATGTCTTATTTTTATTCTTTTCATTTTTAGTCTGGTAATTATTTATCTTATCTGTTTATTCAAAAAAGGGACTGAATAAAAATCTCAAGGTGTCTTAACATCCTTGAAAAGTCAAAATGTGTCATATAAGTGATGCGTATACTTCTTCATAATCTACGCATTATTAGCCCATCAAGGTTAAAATTTGTTACTGAGACCTAGGTCTGTTTCCATAGCTTCTCTACAAGAGGTAGAAAGACAGCGAAAATGGTAAATCAAACAATGAATGGTGGGTGACAGTAGAGCGGTATTTTCTATTCAAATCACCTATAAGGCCTTTCATTGTCTGAGCGAAGCGAAGGCTAATACTCAGCGAAATATTACTGTCCGGACACTTTACTACTACGATGGATATTAACGCCATGTCCTACTAAAAAAAAAGCCTAATAAAAACCTTTCGTCAAGCATAACTCAAAAAATATTTGTCGGATTTCGTTTCTGATTGCACCAGAAGGTACCTATGAGGGTCGCCTACTGAATGCACCTACTATGAAAAATAAGTTCCAAACCGTTTAAAAATTATATAGAAAAAACTCTTAAAAAAGCACAATTTATCTGCATACGTCACAGAAATTTGGTGTGCGTCACTTTCACCGGTTGATGTTTTCGTAGACAATTGGTTTGAACACATGGACCAAATAAAAAAAAAAAAAATACGCACGCAGTAATATTGAATAGATCAGTTTCAACCACGTGATCACAAACCTTGCAACAACCCGTGGCAACCAGTTTTGGTGGGCAAACAAATAATAATACAGTATTCCGTACCACGGTGACCGTTAATCTATCTGGCTACTTATATAAATTTATATTTATTATGGATAAAATCTGGCATCTTGTATGACATACAATTGTGGGTGATTAAAACAAAAGACGTGTGTTTATTGATCCGGGAGGTTATCTTTCTCTGGATGTCTGTCTGTCTATCATACAGAATGCAATTTTCTTGAAAAGGATGATATTATTATGCAGTAAAACCTCCATAACGAACACACCCGATTAGTGGACACCTCTATTTAGAGGCCTTTTTTCGATTACCAACACTTAAATAACTGTACATTTTTTACTCTCAGTAGCGGACACCTCCAAATAGAGGACAAATTCTGCCCTCCCGAGGTGTTCGCTATTCAGAAGTTTTACTGGTAAAACCTCCATAGCGGACACACCCGATTAGCGGATACCTCTATTTAGCGGGCATTTTTTCGATTACCAACCCTTAAATAACTGTACATTTTTTACTCTCAGTAGCGGACACCTCCAAATAGAGGACAAATTCTGCCCTCCCGAGGTGTTCGCTATTCAGAAGTTTTACTGGTAAAATCTCCATAGCGGACACACCCGATTAGCGGATACCTCTATTTAGCGGACATTTTTTCGATTACCAACACTTAAATAACTGTACATGTTTTACTCTCAGTAGCGGTCACATCTAAATAGAGGACAAATTCTGCATTCTCGGGGTGTCCGCTATTCAGAGGGTTTACTGTATATAATATTGATAATTATTTTACAGGGCCGCACAAAAGAATAAGAATATATGAAACGAATATAAACTAAATTCGAGATTGGTAGGTCGCTGATGGTAATGTAATTTTAGGGTGTTGTTACAGTCATCCGCAGCATGTTTTTAGAGTTTCGTTCATCTAACGAAACCCTACCTGTCTCTCTCCTTTGTCTGTCTGTAGTACCGTCTGTCACAGAGCCCGTTCTCAGAAACTATATATGTCGGAGACTTGAAAATTTGCACACTTATAGCTGAACACCACACATCAAACGGCAAATAATAAAATTTTGAAAAAGTCTAATATTTAACCATCTGGGCTCTAACTTGTGTATTTTAAGCATTTTTTCTAACCCAGCCCCTAATTTAATTAAGTTGGAGACATGAAATTTTACATACTTATAGCTGAACATCTCACATCAAACGACAAATAATAAAATTTTGAAAAAGGCTCAATATTTAACCCTTTGGGCTCTAACTTGTGTATTTAAAGCAATTTTTCTAACTCAGCCCCTAATTAAGTTGGAGACATGAAATTTCGCATACTTATAGCTGAAATCCTCACATCAAACGACAAATAATAAAATTTTGAAAAATGTCTGATATTTAACTCTCTGGGCTCTAACTTATGTATTTTAAGCAATTTTTCTAACTCATCCCCTAACTAAGGTGGAGACTTGAAAGTTTGCATACTTATAGCTGAACACTTGCGATAACACGATAAATCCTAAAATTTTGAAAAAGTCATATTTAGCCCTCCAGTCTCTAACTTCTGTATTTTAAGCAATTTTTCTAACTCAACCCCTAATTAAGTTGGAGACATGAAATTTTGCATACTTATAGCTAAACACCTCACATCAAACGACAAATAATAAAATTTTGAAAAATATCTAATATTTAACCCTCTGGTCTCTAACTTGTGTATTTTAAGCAATTTTTCTAACTCAGCCCCTAATTAAGTTGGAGACATGAAAGTTTGCATACTTATAGCTGAGCCCTTGCGATAACACGATGAATCATAAAATTTTGAAAAAGTCATATTTAACCCTCCGGTCTCTAACTTCTGTATTTTAAGCAATTTTTCTAACTCAGCCCCTAATTAAGTTGGAGACATGACATTTAGCATACTTATAGCTGAACACCTCACATCAAACGACAAATAATAAAATTTTGAAAAAGTCTATTATTTAACCCTCTGAGCTCTAACTTGTTTATTTTAAGCAATTTTTCTAACTCAGCCCCTAATTAAGTTGGAGGCATGACATTTTGCATACTTATAGCTGAAAACCTCACATCAAACGACAAATAATAAAATTTTGAAAAAGTCTATTATTTAACCCTCTGGGCTCTAACTTGTGTATTTTAAGCAATTTTTCTAACTCAGTCCCTAATTAAGTTGGAGACATGAAATTTTGCATACTTATAGCTGAACACCTCACATCAAACAGCAAATAATAAAATTTTGAAAAAGTCTAATATTTAAACCTCTGCGCTCTAACTTGTGTATTTAAAGCAGTTTTTCTAACTCAGCCCCTAATTATGTTGGAAACATAAAAAATTGCATACTTATAGCTGAACACCTCACATAAACGACAAATAATAAAATTTTGAAAAAATCTAATATTTAACCTCTAATATTTTGCCTCACGCAATTTTTAAATTTAAACTGTTTTGCAATACTATTTTTTGTTCATTTTGCGTAATAAGTGTAATGTGACGTAATTTGTTCTATTTCAGATTTCTAACGCATGTTAATGAATTTATTTTACAATATCCTTTCTCTTTTAAAATTCACATGTAAATATAGTTTTTATGGCGTAATTTCCAATAAGTACCTGCTTTTTATACCTAATTATTTAATTCTAATTTGAAGGTTTTTTTCTGTTTATAATAGTAACGTGTAAATAATTTTTTTTTATTTGAAGCAAACATCATTGTTTGCGCTGTTTATACAGTTGGCAACAGTTTAAATTAATACCATTTTCTAAAATATGTAAAAAATATCTGTCAAAATGCTGAATATTTGAATTTAAAATAGAAATAAAACCTCAAAAAATGAGTCAAATTAAAAAAAAAATAATGAAATCTGCAGAACAGGATCTTCTATTGAATAAAATGATCTAAAATAATTAAATTCCCATGTATAGCTTTTGCTCTTATAAATTTTTTTTAATGGAACGATTTTGTCCAACTTTAGCATTAAATATCTCTTAAAATAATTCTTCAATTTGAAAACTGTATGCATTAGTGTGTTGATCAAACATTTCGCTATAATACCACCGATTTTCATATATTTGTATGCAATAGATTTCTTAATATTAACGAAGAAAGACCTCCGGTCACAAAAAATTCAAAACCGGCGGCGGTGACAGCGTTAGTTACTTTTTATAGAATAGAGAGATATATAAAAATGAAAACTTGTCTATCTGTATGTTTGTAATTCTATAAAAAATCCACAATTTGGAAGCCAACTTGTCTATCTGTATGTTTGTAATTCTATAAAAAATCCACAATTTGGAAGCCAAAATTGTGAAGAGATACGTACATGTGTATTAAAACATGGCCGAGACAACTGAAGTAATCCGGAATCGAAATAACTTATAGTTAATTTTTAATTAAAAAAAAACCACCAATTTAACAGCAATTTCTTATCAAATTTAAACATTTTTCGTTATAGCAGTTGCCAACAATTAAAAAACACAATAAAATTATTACTACAACAATTAATTTTCTACTGCAAGATTTCCACGTGAAAAATGAAAATGAAATAAATAGTTTGCCGAATTAAAAAAAAAAAAGGTGAATATTACGTCATAACTTTTCTATTGCAAGATATTCACGTGAAATATGAAAATGAAATAAATGGTTTGACGAATTTAAATGAAAGTGAATATAACTTCATAACTTTTCTATTTCAAGGTTTCCACGTGAAAGAGGAAAATATTACGTCATATTGGAAATATAAAGGGCGTGGTGGATATAGTATAACGTCATATGAGTGTGAAAAATGTATTGAAGCATGATAAAAGCCCGATTAGGGAAATGTTGGCGTATTTTAACATTATTGCTCAATTATAAATTGAAATAAGTTCATTAATAGCTGTATTCTTTTGTGTCTGTTATATACATTTATACATTTTTATATAACGTTTTCATATGATTAATTCATTAAACAACATTTCGACTGCTTTTTTTAATGTTTGTTTTGTGTTGTATGTTAAATTTTGAAATTGATTTTTCAGAACAAACATCCTTCAAATTCTGGGCAATGCCAGGCACTTTAGTTTGTAACAGATAAATGGCTTTTGTATCTGTACATCTAATGTTAATATTATAAAGCGTTATAATATTATAAAGTATATAATATTATTAATGCTTGTACGTTTGTGAGGTGTTATCTCTGAAACTACATAGCCAACTTAAAAAAATGTTGGTGGCCAACTCTGCTCCGAAAAAAAGACTATTTTATGTCAGTGCAAGAACCTACATCGCTGCAGGAGCAAAAATGTTCTAAAATTGTGATTTCTGCGATATTGATTGAGTTAGAAACTTTAAATTTGGTGCGGTAGTTACTTTTAAGATGTAAATACTCGTAATGAACGCTTTCTAAAACGTTCAGTTTGACGGATAAACGTACAAATTTCTAGAAAGGTTCTAAACTATGATTTATTTGGAATACTGAAATTTTTGGGATACTGTTGGGGTTAGAAACTAGACTTTGGCATGGTAGTAATTAATAAGATGTAAATGCTCGTTGTAGGACGAATTCTAAAAAATAGAAAGACTAAACAAAGCGGAAAAAGATCTAAAGATGATCTAAGTAACGAAAAACATGGAACTGTTAGGAATATAAACATGAAACTTGACATGGCTGTATTTATCATGACGTAAATTCTCGCAATAGAACAATTTCTAAAAATGTCGCTATATAAAACAGTGCAGAAACAAAAAACTTTCAAAAATTTTCTATTTCTCTGTTACTGCTGAGCCCAAAATCTTGAAATTTTGCTTCATGTTAGTTTTAAAATATACAATTGTCTCTATGAATGGTTTCTAAAAAATTTAAAATTTAAAAAGATGAAATTAACGGAAAGCGATCTCAATTACCATTAATTTGGAATTATTAGGTACAGCAACTTTAAATATTTCATAATGCTGCATTTCCTCCGCAAAACATGCGATTTAAATGCAACAAAACTGATAGATACCCACCTAGCATTAAATAAATTGTGTAAATATTGAATAAAGATCTGTATGAAACAGTGAGTAGGTTGCCCGAAATTACTTGTTAAAGTGTTCCTTCTCTAGGCTTTTCTCTCTCTCTCGCCAAGGCCACTAACAGAGGGAAGTGCCGTCTTAAATGTGATATGAATTTTTTATCCGATTCATTTTTCTAGACATTGTATCATAAGGTCATATTCTCAATTATCATTAGTAGATTTTTTATATATTAACTTATTCTGGTGAAATTTTGTAATCGAGTTCATATTGGCGTATGTTAGCTTGCATGATTTGCTGAATAAATATGTATGGATTTGTAAATTACTTCAAATGACACTTTGACAGCTCAAAAGTTATGCAGACGATATATTCAGATCTTGTGTCATACTTTATGTTGTAATCATTGCCGATTTCTTTTATTTAATACATGCTAAATACAGCTCAACTTGTGCAGAATATGTTTGAAAACAAAACAATACAGTGTATGTAGTGGCCAGCAAGCACTCATCATTTAAGTCCGATCGAGCTTAAGTCCGATCTAAAACACACTCTAACGAAGCATTGCATGCCACTTTTGATGTATTCGGTACTTTGATACTATATTAGATTTTGAGAAGAGAATTCCTTAAATGTTATCGACAACCTCATTGCATCCGTGGAAAACAGATATTGTACAATATTAGCTATTCCGGGGAAGCACACACCATATAAAGTACAGTCCATTCTTTTTAAACATCATATATTTTTTCATTTAAAGTTACTCAAATTGGTGCGGAGCGTCTGATTATGCTCTTGACATCATTTTATACAGTTAAAATTCCGATATAAGTAACTGAGTGTTTCATTTTCTATTTTACTTTTAATATATTGCGTACTTTCAATTTTATATCCATGCATGGCTGTCTTGAATGGTTTGATTTCCCATTTTTTTTAAACAGTGTGTACGAATTTATATATAAGATTTTGTAATTCTACAATTCGTTTATTTTCATCATTTCAATTTTTCGCAGTATATGGACAATTAAAGATAACATCTCATTTTCTTTGCTTCCGCATGTTATTATTAAATCTATGTTCTCAGTAATATCGCTCAGACTAATCCCTCTGAGGGAAGCCCTAGTTAAGTAAATACATAAAGGAAGAACTGTTTTACCAAGTTGGCTTTAAAACAATTAACACACCATATGTATTTTAGCTTTTAAATGACTAAGACATAATATTTTTTTTTCATTCATCAAATACCCCTTGAAATTCAACAATGTGGGTGGCAATAGCAGTACATTTTTTTAAAACAATAGTGGCTTTTTTTAGAAAATATTAAGATGCTTGATGTTTTAAAAGGTTCTTTCTTTTTCTTGTTTCTTTCTTTCTTTGAAAATTGCTACGAATCCCATTCTTTTCTCAAACAAAATAGCTCTCTGCAAAAATATTATACAGAAATTAGAAGTGCCGCCTCTTTGAAAAGATGAAAAAGTTTCCACACTTTAAACGGATCCGTATAACGGTGTCAAATTTCTGTTGTAGCAATTCAACAAAAGATACACTAAGTGGCATTGACCCCACCTCAACCCATAGTGTCAAAAATTATGGCACCATATGCCTTTGGACAGGACATAATCCTTTTTTGTTCCTTAATTGGCGAAACGTCAATGAGGTTTGCCATTGGCACCCGAAAAGTGTTTGATTTTCGTTTGCTTGACTGCCTGTTCCGCGAAAACTGCCGTTAAAACGTTGGATTGGGGGGGGGGGGGCGACCGCCCCTATCGCCCTCCTCGCACTGGATCCGCGCCTCGGGGAATCTCCTCCTGGCGCTAAATATGCATTTTTTTCGCGTCTCTTTGACAAAATTCGCGCTTTTTTCAGCGAATCTTTGGCGAAATTCGCGTATTTTTTCAGCAATCCTTTCCCGAAATTCGCATTTTTCCCGAGATCTCTTGAAGAAATTTGCATTTTTTCCGCTATTCTTTGGCGAAATTTGCGTTTTTTCTGCGATTTTTTGACAAAATTTGCGTTTTTTCGCGCTCTTTTAACAAAGTTTGCGTTTTTTCGCGGACCTTTGACGAAATGCGCGATTTTTTTGACGAAATTCGTGTTTTTCCCGAGATTTTTTGACGAGTTTGGCGCATTTTGCGCGATGTTTTGACGAAGTTGATGATTTTTCTGGGAACGAAGGACGAAATTGATTTTTTTTTCGCCGACTATTTCTTGGAATTCGCGATAAGCAGTGGATTTATACTTTTTTTGGGGGGGGGCGATCCCCCCCCCCCCGTGGATCCGCGCCTGTATCACACTCAAGAAAATTATTAATAATCAAAATTTAATGTATATATATTTTATTACGAATATTATTCGTAAAAATTTCTGTGATGATGATAAATAAAGATCTAAGATGTGAAAAATAAAGGTCATATTCGCATTAATTTGTATGGTGTGAAACAAACATTAAGACACAGAATGGCTTTTCTACAAGTGCGACTTTGTCCCATAACATCTTTTTTTTTTTCGTATTAAAAAAAATAAAAAATAAATAAAAAATAAATAAATAAAACTAATTGCATATTTTATTTAGAAACCTTATAATTATTTCTGTAATAAAACAAATTAGGTACTTTTTTGATGTATCTTCAAATATTAAGCAATCCTTAAGGGGTTAGTGATATAAAAAAGTAAAAATTGATTTTTTGGTTGAATTATGCTTTTCCGGTCACCTTAATTAACTACTTATTCATTTTTTTACTCTTTCAACCTCACGAATATCTATATCGCCTTATAATTTTTTTTTAAATTCTTAAATTTAATCTGTCAATTTTAATTATATGATTTCTTTAGATTTAATAATTTAAAATGTAGTTTATAACTACAGCTAGACTTCTTGCATTCCAATGACTTTTCTAATAAAAAGACATTGTTCTGAAGCCAGGGCTTAAACTTGCTGTCAACTCGAGAAACCCTCAACAACTTTACACTGTTAAATACTAATAAATAAGGCAATTATCATCAATTAAAATACTTATGGGCAGAAAGAATGAATTTACTATTCAAATGAATCTTTCGGGCATGTGTAAAAGCACAGCTGCCAACCTTTGTTTTTAAAATTCAATTTCTACTAGAAATTTGTATTGAAAAAAAGGTTTTTATTTTAATTAGAATTAATTTAGGTACAGCATAAAGATATAAAAAAAATTATCTTCAAAATCTTTGAAGATAATTATTGAAAAAAATATATGAAGGCTGGCATCTATTCTTTTCTTTCTTTCTTTTTTTTTCTTACAAAATGTCTTGTGGTAATTGATTAAAAATACATACAATCGTTGGAAATTAGGTTATTGCTCATGGCCGACTGGTTTATTCGAATAGGAAAATCTTTTGTTCTACCCATCACTAATTTAAAATCAGTTGTTCCCAAATATTAAAAAAAACTATACGGGAGGCTCGCCATGAACAGTGTTGCCAGATTGGGGACATTTTTGTCCCCAGATTGTTGATTGTCACCGCTTTTCTGATATAGAAATATTCGGCTTATTTAAAAATAGATTAAAAATTCTGAAAAATAAGGCTAATTATCCTATTTTAAAAAAGTGGTGACAGTCAAATTATCTGAATCAAAAAAGTCTCCAATCTGGCAACACTGGCCATGAAGGGGATATCGCATAGTTTACTTATTACTTAGTTTTCTAAACTCCTTTAATTTCCCTACGTATGAATGTCCTCATTCAAAGAGACTTTAACTACCCGTACTTATAAAAATATTTAGCGAAATTTCCTATTTGATTTTTAGTATAAAATATGCGTGCAAATGCATTTTAGGTGTGTTTCTGGCATTTTCGTTGCCTGCTATCAATTCCTGAGCCAGCTTGTTTAAGTGCCTCAATGAAGATTTTGTGTTGGATTTAAGAAACTGCCAGCAGCGTTGCCAGTGGGCTATCGTTTTAAATTCAACTTTCTTGATTGGCACCGCTTTTTAGAAATAGTAAAATTCAGCTTGTTTTCGTTCTAATTAATATGTCATTAGATAAGGCGAATTTTACCATTTCTAAAAGGTGTTGACAATTAAGAAATCTTATTTTTTTTAAAGTAGTCCACTGGCAACAGTGTCTCCCAGTGATTATTTATGTCAATTGCAAGAAAGAGAAATTGCTAGTATATTCTTTTAAGCGGTTGATCCAGTTAACGTTGTCGTAGCAATTAAGTGATCTCGCTGGTATTTCTTGACATTATAAATAAAAATAGGTACTAAATATATTATTTATTCAGAATGTGTGGTTTTTAATCTCGCAGACTTGTTTTAAGAAATAACGACCTGAAATCCGGTTTACCACTTTGGCCTCCCTTATTATTCAGAAATTCTCAATTCCTACCGGAAATTCAAAATTAAAAATGTTTTTCTATAAGTAATCACATGTCTGTCTTTAAACCCTCAATAGGTTTGCCCGTATACAGTACGAGCAAGATGAGTTTGCTTGTTTCCTTATTAACCCTCTCGCTGCGTAATTATTTTATCAAAATAGCTTCAAAAATTGCGCATTAAATTTCCTTCGCGACGAGCGACTTTTAAGAATTTTTATTCTTTTGTCACCGGTTTTTCAAAACAAAAATTTTCGTCTGATTTAATCGGGAAAATTCTCCGATTAGATAAGGTAAAATGTACAATAAAAAGTAACTGGTAGAAATGATCAAGGAGTGTTAATTAGACGGAAAAAATGCATCCCCAATGAAATCTTGGGTTGCGAAAATTTTGCTACTTTTACGTTGCCCGAGAAACTCTCGGGTTGCGCAGCAAGAGGGTTAAAAGCTTTACTTTACTACTAACTTTAACCCTTTCAGGTACAAGTAATTGTGTTTCTGTAATGTCGAATTCACACCGGAATTTTCAAAAAAAATTATTGCAAAATAAGGAAAAGCAATTTTACTACTTTTTTTTTCCACCAAACGTAGAAAAGTAAAATTTAACTCCTTAACTGGTTATTTGTTTTTTGACGCACTAAATTAAGAATAAGGACTCGGCACCACTCTTTGTTTACTAAAATAGTTGGCTTTGTACAACCGAAAAAGTTATGCCATTTAACAAACCAAAGATTACAGTTAAAATTAAGTGGTATCCTAAAGCTTTTTGTATCGAAGATAGCAAACTCTCTATGACTGAACGACGTTCGGGTAAATCAGTTAAGGGGTTAATAAATTTTTTCTGGTGTATACCTTCATTATTCTTATGTGGGATATAACCAAGTTTAATTCAAGGGGTTAAAATGCAATATTCGCTTCATACCCCTTCGGGACAAGCAGAATTTTAATTAAGTTTTAATCTATTATCACCGGTTTTTCAAAACAGAAATTTTTGTCTAATTGAATCGGGAAAATGCTCGGATTAAATAAGGCAAAATTTACAAAAACAATGTACAGGTGACAATAATCACGGATTCTTAGCACCTTATGCGGTGCTTATACCGGTCACTCGTCCCCAAGTGGTTAACGGCAGACGTATTTCGATTGCGTGAGGCGACTATTTTAGTACGATAAAAGTGGTGTACTGTCCCTAATTTTAGTATATTGTATCAAAACAAATTAACCTCGTAAGTGGAAAAAAAAAACAGGATTAAAAAGGAGACCAAACTGGAAACTCTGCTTGCAATTGGTAATGGAGTTATCAATAAACAGGTGGAGATATAATAGTGTATTGTCTTCAAACTGCGAATGAAGTAACTGAGGAGGGTTTTCAAAAGATTGTGGCTGTTTTTTTTTGTTTTTTTTTTTTTTGTTTTTTTAATCGGATCCAAATTCTGATTGAATTTCTGATTGCCTTCAAAGCAAACTTGTACTTGTAAATTTGAATGGAGAATTTTGTTTTGTTTAAGAACCTTTTTCATGGGAAATTTCTTTCAATATTATTGGGAAAATTTCTATGTTTTTACTGGCGGCAGTTTGCCCAGGTACTATAATCCTTTTCAACGACACTGGCAGGAGGTCCTCTTAGTTGTCACAATATGTCGGAAACGCAGGGACCCAGAACTACCCCAGAAACAAACTTGCACCAGTAAAATTTAATATCTGTTTTTGGCATTATTTATGCTTGCAATTTTGCATTAATAAGGCGCCTAAATAAGGACAAAATTTCTATTTAAATTTACTGGTGGAAGTTTGCCAAGATGGTATTCAACCTTTGGAAAAGCGGTTGCAGTTGAAGCTTCACTATTTTAATCCTCATAATGCACCATGCTATCGTTTATGCTACCATCAGTGTTCGCAATTTAGCGAGTTTTTTATTGAGATATTCCGAATTCATAACAGAATTTAAAAATAGTAGTCTTTGCTTTATTTAATAGCGGACTTTCCGTCAATAAATATAGATAAATTTATTATTTAGATTATCTAGAATGAATTCTGATTCTCTGAATTACGGAATTTCGAGAACGCCCTCTAACACGGTCAATAGAGGGTTAAGGATATGTAAGTTCCGTGGCAATAAGTATTGTCCAAATCCATTTCTTTTTTATTCTAAAAATAAACTTTTTTCAACATATTTTTAAGTTCTTCTCACAATGACATACACAAATTTAATGGCCGATTACATAAGGCGAATATTAATATTACATAAACTAGAGGATCGTACCCGGGCTTCCCGGGTTAAAGAATATAGGTGAAAACATTTTTTTAAATTAAAAACTAACAATTTTTTTATATGCAATAAATTTTTTAGATCGACCACTTACATTAAAAAAGCATTTTTCACATGAAAAATACGAATTACACAATTAAATACATTTTTGAAATTTATCAAAAGCGATATTTTCTTATTAGCCGCATGCTAAGAGTTATTTGCCAATATTTTACTACTTGTGGCATCCTTTTATATTCTGATAATTTCAGAGCTTATACGTGTCTGGTAAATTTGTGTTTTATTTATGTTATTTTATTTATTTATTCATAGGGAAATTTTTTTTAATGGTGATTAGCCGTAAGAAAATGATGAACTCTTTATTTTGTTTTAAGGGCAAACGGATTAATCTTTCGTAATCGAGCTCCGCGCGATATAGATAAATAAAAAAACATTTCATGCTTTAAAATTGTTTTTAAAACCATAGACAATCAGTAAACTGAGATGAACTTTGCAAACAAATTCCATTTAAAAAAAAAAAAAAATCCTATTTGGTGATCTAAAAATTTAAATTGTACGATTACAAATATGTTAGATTTGTGTTTTTTCAATATTATTCTTTTATTTGTTTATAAAAGAAGTATTAATTTCGTTAATTTGTCTTTCACAAATATGTTAGTTTGGTGGGTTTTTTTAGTATTATTCTTTTATTTGCTTATAAAGGAAGTATTAATTTCATTATGCAAACATAGTCAGAAACAAATGCTGAAAAATGTTTGTTGCTTTATGTGCAAAATATTTATTATTTTATGTATTGAAACCGGCACGTGATAGATAAACTTTAAAAAAAATCATGCTTAAAAATTATTTTAGAAAATATAATACATCAGTCAATGAATACAGTTAACAAATTGCATTTGAAAGTACATTTATTTCCCTATGCGACAAAAATTGAAAATGTATGATAGTCAGAAGATTGAAAAAATGCAGTAGCGAAAATTTCAAGACCAAAATTTGATCGTGAAGTATTGCCATTCGCAAAATGACGTCAGCGTTACGCACAGATACGTTTGTTCTTTATAATATAGATACATAATCAATAAAATATAATAAAGATCAGTTATTAAAATGTGGTTAGCAATTGAGGCTCGTATGCTTGGATTTCCGGAATGAAAACAGCAATTTTCACCTTCTCAAAATTTGTATACGCACTTCTCCTATCCATATTCATCATTTAAAAAAAAATCGTTTTTTGTTTGATCATTTAAAAATCATTTTAACTCAAAACTTAAAGTAAAGATTGAAAGCAACATCTTTTATGTGAACAGACGCACTCTTTATTTGAGATTCTAATCTCAATTTTGGAGAGTAAAAATTTCCGTAATTTATGGTTTTTAGACGCATTTGTGTTAAAAGGCTTAGTTTTATCTAAGAAAATGATCGTTTTCATTTAAATATGACTTCATTTTCATTTAAATAAGCATTTCTCCTAGTTTAGTTCTCCGATGTTTAGAAGTTTAAAAATTTGCAGTAGAGAAAATTGCAAAACCAAAATTTCATTTCAAATTTCAAAGTGTTGCCATTCGCAAAATGACATATGCGTTACGCACAGATATGTTTGTCCTTTATAATATAGATATGAAAAAAAATGCGACGGGTACAATGTTTGGCGATTTATCACCTGTGCCCGACAAACATAAATGTAGAGAGTTTTCAATTTCTCTATCAGAATCTTCCAATTTGACGAAGGACTGAGCAAGCAAATTAAATTATGAATAAAAGTAACATGATACAATGCCTAGCATACATTTAAGGGAGACCAAACTGGTCGCCACGGGCGGCTTGTTATTTTAAAAACCATAATAAATCATTCAATTAAGATACAATTTTTAAACAAATTGCATTTGAAAGTAGATTTTTTTCTCTATTTGACGGTTTAAAAATTCAAAATTTGCGATATTTAGAAATTAAAAAAATCGCTGACATAGCACGTATTTTAATTTCATTTTTTTTTCAGTTTTAATGAAAAAATGGCAACAAAAATGTTCAGTAATATATTATTTTCTTTCCTCCGTGATTATTTTCCCTTTACTTTTCCACGACTTTCAACAGAAGTGGAGTTCTTCAGTTGCCACAATTACAAAAAATGTATTAAAAACTACAAAAAAATTAATATCTCAAAATTAAATTGAGATACAGATTTCAAACAAATTGCATTTAAAAGAGCATTTGTTTCGTTATACGACGGTGTAAAAATTTTAAATGTGCGATGTTTAGAAGTTAAAAAATTTACAATTGAGAAAATTCCAGGACCGAAATTTTATTTCAAATTTAAAAGTGTTGCCATTAGCAGAATGACGTATGCGTTACGCACAGATATGTTTGTCCTTTATAATATAGATAGTACTAGCAATCAAGTAATCTGAATAATAATCACATGTATAATAATCACTTATAAACAGATAAATTTAAAAATGCTATAAAAGTGATAGAAAATCTTTATTAAGATTGACGATCGTTTCGTTGCACAAACGGCGACATTTTCAAAATCATTCCCAATCAAATAAAATAAATAAATTTTTTGATAAATAAAAATTTTTTCTCTGCTACTCGGTTTTCAAATGTAGCATGACATAAATGAGATCACATTTCTATATCTACTCTACAAATCATCTTCAAATAATTTATGTATAATATATAGATATTTCAAAATCAATTCAGAATGATTTTGAAAATGTCGCCGTTTGTGCAACGAAACGATCGTCAATCTTAATAAAGATTTTCTATCACTTTTATAGCATTTTTAAATTTATCTGAATAATAATCTTTAAAAAAAATCCAATTGCTAACACTGCATAGCTCTGTAAGCCACTGTTGAGCTGCTGGAAACTTCTAATCTATTTTATTTATTTATTTATTTTAGAAACTAACATATATTGTAATATTTTTAATTAAAATCGTTCAGCAAGTGCAAAAAGCGCAAAAATAATAGTAAGAGCATTAGACGTTTAGACACATTATTAACATGCCAGTGTGCCCTCTTTTTTTTAATTCAGAAATTCCAATATACCAAAAAATCGCGAAAGAAAAAAATTTCCTTTAAGTAATCATAAAATATCTGTCATTAAATAAAACAAAAATGCGATTCGAAATTTCTGAATTAAAAATGGGTTAAAACTGACAACCCTGTTCTCAACGGGTGAAGACGCTGCCATCGAAATACTCAAGGCCAGAGGACACGAGTGTGACGTCATCACTAATCGACCGACTTCTCATTCACTGCTGCCAGACGGGCTACTTTTTTTAAAATCAGATTCTTGATTGGCACCACTTTTTTGAAATGGTAAAATGTGCTTTATTTAATGATATATTAATTAAGGCAAAAATAAAGTGAATTTTAGCGTTTCAAAAAAGTGAAGCCAATCAAGAAATCTGAATTTAAAAAAAGTAGACCACTGGCAATACTGTTCTCATTCGTCGTGGAATTCAGACCGGAAAATTTTGAATATTAATTTTATTTTATTTTATTAGTGAAATATCTACCATTTATAAAACAATAATAACTGTTTAAACTTACTGGTGAGAATTTGGAATCCCCAATAAAAAAAAAACTTAGCTAGATGCGGTAACAGGGGCATTCTGCATTTGGCCGAATTTTTATTGGGGGATTCCAAATTCTCACCAGTAAGTTTAAATAGTTATTATTGTTTTATAAGAGGATAGATGTTCAACAAATAAAATGAAAGAAAATTGCTATTCAATATTTTCGGGTGTGAATCCCAACACCAATGAGAAATCGGTCGATTAGTGATGACATCACACTCGTGTGTTCAAACCTTGAATATTTCGATGGCAACGGTGCAGATCATGTTGGTGTGCTGTGTTTTAATGTACACCTATTTATCAGAAAACTTTTCAGGAATGATAACGTAAATTTATGACATAAAAATTCGCTTCCGCTTCGCGGCGAAGCATTAATTTTCACAGCTTGCCAGTGAATTTGAAACACTCAGTTGACTTGCCAGATTGACCGGCATATAAACCTTCTTTGGAATTTGTGAATCATACTGAAACAATTCGAAAAATAAAACTTTGTTACAATCACCATAAGATACAAAAAAATAAAAAACACACAGGACGCGTTTCGGTTTGGAAACTTTAACAGCAAGTCATCAGCTAAAGTAAATACGTGTTCGAAAGCGGACAAGGTCACAAATGAACAGAAAGGGCAGAAAGGGAAACTTACAAAGAATGTGATAGGTGGAGTTAGCTGAAAGGAAAACAACAGTCACAGAGAAGCACATGCAGAAAAGGAAAGTGTTGGCAAAATGAAAGAAAAAAACAACAGAAAAAGTAAAGAAGTAAATAAATAAATAAATGAAACAAAATAAAATAAAATAAATGAAAATAAATCTAAAAAGAGAAAGAAAAAAAAAGTAAAATGATTTTTTCTTAAATATATATTTTTTAAAAATCATTTTATTTCTTGTTTTTATATTTATTTATTTTATTTTATTTCATTCTTTTCATTTATTTATGTAATTATTTTGTTTGTATATTTCTTTATTTATTTATTTATTTTTCAAATTTTTTCTTTCATTTTGGCGACGTATTCCTATTCTGCATATGCTCTTCTGTGATTGCTGTTTTCCTTTCAGCTAGCACCACCTGTCGCATCCTTTGTAAGTTCTCTATGCCCTTTCTGTTCATTTTTTTCCCTCCCCGCTTTCGGACATGTGTTTCCTTAGCTGATAATGGGCTGTTAAATTTTATATCCCGAATCGCCTCTGTGAAGGTTTTTTTATGGCAATTTTAACAAAATTTTATTTTTCTAATTGTGATTTGTCACCAGTTTTTTGGTGCTTCTTTTTTTTTGTGCTTTTATTTCTTTTATAATGAAATACTTCGTTTTAGCTCTTGTCGGTCCTCCCCGACCAAACTGGCTGTATGCTTTGTAGGGGCCCCTTAATTCTCGTGAACGTCTTTAATATTCAATAATTTCAAGCGTAATTTCACTGCTGAAAAGTAGTTGAAAAATTAATTAAAATTGTATATTCACCGATGCTGGGTTCTTTTGCGTCTCATGTTACGCCTCTGGATTGTGTGCTTATGAAGACTTTTCCATCTAGTGCTGCGTTAGCAGCCTTACCAACTTATTTAAGTGAAAGATGCCAAACTGGGCATCGTCCTTGTGGCTTGGTGGTAGAGCACTGGAGATCTATTCCAGGGGCCCGAGTTCGACTCCCGGCTTGGACATTCTTCACTAAGTTGGTTTACGCTTTGTTAGCAATGCGATATTTCACGTCTTTAATATTTAACCCCTTAATTCTCGCTCCCGTCATATTCACGGGCTGTGTCTTTCTTTAGCTTTATTCAGATTTGTTTGATTTCCACCAGATTTATAAAATAGTGTAATTGCTTTATTATTGTATCCTTTAACCTGTCATTAAATAAGGTGAATATTTCTTTTTCAAAAAAGTGGTGCTAATAACCAATTTGAATTTTTAAACCGCAATTTAATGCGACCGTTAAGGAGTTAAATCTGTTTTTCTCAAAGCGGATTTTTCAACGTTTTTAGTTTTTTGAAATGCTCCATGCGTCCTCATTTTTTATCAAAATTCATGAAATTGATAAGGAAGAATCCTGATATTGGTTACAAAGAAAGTGTGCATGCATTTTAAAATTGACTTCAATAAGATAATCAAATTTGATTTTGAACTTATTAAAAGGCAAAATTTTGAAGAAAATTCAAAACAAAATCTCTATAAAAATTAACTGTTCAAGGGATTGAAAAATCGAGCACAGAGATGTTTGTAATAGAGTTTTAAATGATTAAAAGGCAAAATCGGGGAAATATCTAAAAAATATGACGCATGGAGCGTTTTAAAATTTTAATTAATTTTTTTTAAAATTATAATATGATTGGAAATTTCTTTCAAGGTAAACTATACACTTATGGCGAAATGTATATCTCCACAAAATTTCATATCTCTACGATGAAAAAAAAATATGTCCATCGTCCACTTAAGGACAGGGTTGCCAGTGGGCTAGTTTTTTTAATTCAGATTTCTTGATTGCCACCACTTTTTTAAACTTTAAAATTACCTTTGCTTTCCCCTTAATTAATATGTCATTAAATAAGGTGCATTTTACCATTTCAAAAAAGTGGTGCCAATCAAGAATCTGAATTTTAAGAAAGTAGCCCATCTGGCAACACTGCTTAACCCCTTAACGCTCGAATTAAATTACGGGTGAAAAATTCAATTTGCTTACTGGCACCACTTTTATGATAAAGAAATATTCAGCGTATTTAATGACAGGAAAAACGACTTTTAAATATAGCCAACTTCACTATTTTATAAAACTGGTGGGAATCAAACAATTTGAGTAAAAGACACAGCCCGAGAATATGACGGGAGCGAGAATTAAGGGGTTAACCCTTTCCGGCGCAGTGTATTCAGTCTGGACACACCAAATTTTAATTCCAACCTTGCAAATGGCACCAAGAATATTTAACAAAATTTTGATTTTAGTGTGAAAGCTTAATTTAAGAAGTTTTTATTTTCTAAATGAAATCGTTTGCAATTTCCGGTGTCAGTCAATATTTTCTCATTTTGCGAATAGAATTTGTCTGCGTTCGAAATGGTTAAGGACTGTGCTTGAAAATTTCTATTTTGTATATATATATATATATACAAATACATATATATATATATATATACAGGGTGTTCCGTTAAAGGGGTCCAATATTAATAGGGGTAATACAGGAGATCACACGGAGCATAAATCAGTATATAATGCCTGGCCGGATCTCAATAATTTTCAAGTTACAGCAAATAGAATGAAAAATCGGAAATTTGTAAAAAAACCCTCATTGCTAAACTATCGATAATGCTACATAAAAACGAAGCACATATTTAGAAAGAGCAGAAAAAATCCTACGAAATGACATAAGTTGTTTTAGAATATTGAGAATTAATGGCGAGTTACAAGCTCTGAAACAGTGAAAAAATACAAAATCAAATATTTAGCAAAATAGTTAATCGTTAATTCCAAAAATGCAACTCTACCTACATCAAGGAAAATGTTATAAAATTTGGTCCATTCCGAAAGCTTTCAAAGAAGCTGACAATAAACCATATCAGTTTAATTGTATGGGAGAAATCAAGCAGTTCCCTAGTTACAACTCTGTACTGTTGCACGCTCGGAAAGGGCGAAACTCCGCCCATGACGATTGTAAACACCCCGTTTTAATATCTTTCAATTATACATTTCTGATCAACCTCTATCAATACCCTTTCATTATTCAGTCTGGTCAAGTGAATGACATATTGTGCAGCTCTCGCCTTGTCTTAAAGCAAACTCCGTGACTGCTGCGTTTCCTCCATGAATTTTCAGGATGATGAAGAAGAAGTACTTTTTATGCAAATTTTCTATGTGTATAGGAAGAGAAGTGTAATAAAACAGCAGTCATCAGTGGGCGTTATGTTAAAGGGAGGCTGTTGTAAGTGGGATTGTAGTAAGTTGATGTATAATAATTATGCCGGAATACTCTAACGAAGAATATGCGGACATGCATCTGATGTACGGGCAAGCTCATGGAAATGCATGTCTAGCACAGCGCATGTACCGTGAGCAATTTCCAAGGAGACGTTGCCCAAGTTCGAAACTCTTCATAAAAATCGATAGACGATTACGGGAGACTGGATCGTTTAATACAGCAAGCATTGATGCAGGGAAACCTCGACATGTACGAACACCTGCAATGGAAGAAGATGTACTGAATATTTTTAAAGATAACCCCTCCACGAGTACACGAGCTGCTGCGTCTGAAGTCGGTGTTTCTCACCAAAGTGTGTGGCGTGTTCTGCGTGCAGAAAACATGCACCCCTTTCATGTGCAGCGGGTACAACTGTTATCAGTAACAGATTGTGCTCAGCGGGCAGAATTCGTATGCTGGTTGCTTAATGTAACAGAAAATAATCCACAATTTCTGGAAAATATTTTATTTACTGATGAAGCAACATTTACGAGAGAGGGCGTGGTAAACACGCACAATATGCACACATGGTCATATACAAATCCGCACACTGTTTTCCCGTCGAACGCACAACAAAAGTTCAGTGTGAACATATGGGCAGGTGTCCTCGGCGATTATCTCATAGGACCATATTTACTCCCAGATGTACTCAATGGCAGTACGTACTTGGTTTTCCTACGGGATATCTTACCGCAGTTACTGCAAAATGTGCCAGCAACATTGCGCCACAATATGTGGTTTATGCACGATGGCGCACCGGCACATTTTTTCATAGATGTTCGCAATCACCTCAATTCAACATATCCTGGGAAATGGATTGGACGCAGTGGACCTGTTGCTTGGCCTGCACGCTCTCCAGACCTCAATCCGTTAGACTTTTTTGTTTGGGGACACCTTAAATCGCTGGTGTATGAAACGCCTGTGGATACACCGGAGGATTTACTAGCGCGAATCGTTGTCGCTGCAGGAGACATTCCCAACTCGTCGGAGTTTTTCGGCATGTTCGCCAATCTTTACGACGTCGCTGTCGGCTGTGCGATTCTGTTAATGGGCGCAACTTCGAACACCTATTATAATAATGTCCGTTCGTCTGCCTTCCGACATTGAACTGTGCAGCGCAGGCCAGAAGACTATGCTTCACATATGTCATAAAGTACGTGGAATGTAATTCTTTATTTGTCATTTTTCTTTTATTTTCAACACTTTTTGGCACAGTATTTTGTAAGTCACAGACTGTGGTGTACTCAAATTGTAAATTACAAAGTTTGTATGAATTAATTTAAAATTTAGTGTCTTTTTTAAATTTATAATTAATAAAATTTTTATGCTATTTGTTATTATTATTTCCTATCATAAATTATGATGCACATATACATACAATAATTGTCCATGTAAAACATGCACTGAAACTTCTTGCATAGTTACAAATCGCAATATTTTTAATTATTTCCGAATTTTTACCACCAGTTTAATTTTAAAGAATTTAACTTAAGCTTTATATCAATGAAAGACCACTTTAAAATGTAGACTATTATTGTAAAGTTATTTTGGTTCATGCAACTCTTGAATAATTAAAAATGTTGCATCTCAGAAGAAGCATGATCGAAAATGTATAGTTGAGAATAATTAAAAAGGCGGTGTTTCCAATCGTGATGGGCGGAGTTTAACCTTTGCTAGTGTCAAAGAAAGCGGAGTTGTAACTAAGAAACTGATTAATTTCTCTCACACTATTAAACCGATATGGTTCATTGTAAGCTTTTTCGAAAGTTTTCGGAATGGACCAAATTTTACTACATTTTCCTTGTTGTAGCTAGAGTTGTCTTTTTGGAATTAACGATTAACTATTTTGATGTATATTGGATTTCGTACTTTTTTCACTGTTTCAGGGCTTGTAACTCGTCAATAAATATTGCTATTTTAATACAATTGATGTCATTTTGTAGGTTTTTTTCTGCTCTTTCTAAATATGTGCTTCGTTTTTATGTAGCATTATCGATAGTTTAGCAATGAGGGTTCTTTTACAATTTTCCGAATTTTCATTCTATTTGCTGTAACTTGAAAACTATTGAGATCCGACCAGGCTTTATATACTGATTTATGCTCCATGTGATCTCCTCTATTACCCCTATTAATATTGGACCCCTTTAACGGAACACCCTGTATAAAGGGTGTTTTTTTAGAGGTGCGCTTTTGAAATTGGTAATACTGTTTCTAGTCCCTCTCAATTTGACAACTGACAGATGATTTGGGCTCTGTATATTTTGCCATTTCATCATGAATAGACTTACGCTAGAACAACGCTTTCAATTTCTGCAAAACACCATCGATTTATTGTGGGAGTTTATTATTTATTATTTTGTATTACGTTTTGTTTATTATTATTTTCATATTTGACCTGTGAACTGCCCACCATGGTCATGTGATTTCACACTAATGTGTTATATTTTGCGGGGATATGTGAAGTCGCTGGTCTACGCCCATAAACCACAAATGTTGGACCACTTGGAAATCAATATTTACTGCGTTATTGCTGATATACGGTTCCAGTTGCTGGACAAAATGGTCGAAAATTTGGACTACCGGACTGCAGTGCATTCAAGCTAGCCCGGCGTCCATACTCCCGAAATCCCTTTTAAACACTAATGGGATAACATTATTTATTTAATAAAACCAATATCATGGCCATTAACATTATTTTTATGTGTTTTATTTTGTTTTAAATTTGTATTAATCTAAAAAGAACACTCATATATGTGCATATATGCCTATATATGTGCCATAAACAAACATATATGTGGGATGTTTTGTAATACATGGGAATACTCTTACGAATTTTATAAATCTAATTTCCCAATATCTTTGTAAGCATTTAAATGTATCACTAATGGGTTAGAAAATAATACGCGGAAAGTTTTCCTCTTTTGCACCTTATGTTGACTATTCAGAAATAGTCGTACCAACTGAATGTCCAATATCTTGAGTTATGTATCGCCTGAAGAAATATATCGCTCCTAAAACTATAAGTCCTGTCAAACATAGCGAGAGAAACAAAAAATTAACCGTCATTTTCAGCGACAACAATGAGAAATGTGTATTTACTTTGTTGAAATGCAGACAAAGCATTTCTTTTACCGTTGACTGTTATGTGTAGTGTAGGAGAATAGCTACATAATATTTTTTGTCTTTTCTTAATCAGATTGAAAGAATAATACAAAAATAATTCATAACATATGCCTGCGATGGTTTTTATATATTTTAGCTCTGAATCGGAAATGACCTTCATTCCATCACGTTAGCATTTTTCGCAAATCTTAAATTTCAAAGGTAAAAAGTAAAAAAAAAATAGCGACAATCTGATACTATAAAACGGATTTAAAACGTTTTTTATTCGATTTAATTTCTTTTAATTAAATAGTCAATTTCTTGGCTTTTACTGGGAATTCGTACAGCTATACAGCTCAGGGATCTGATGAGGGGGGCTGGGGATTACTTTTAACTTTGAATTTTTTAAAGTTGAAATTTACAATTTTCAAAAAATTTTGACATGGAGATTAAAATGAAGGTAATTTTGCGATTCATCAATAAAAAATACATAAAAATGAATTATCAAAAGTTAGAAAACACAAAAATCACATCTATTTTATAGTAATCAGATTTTCGCTATTTTCTGTCTTTTTAACTTTAAAATTTAGGATTTTCATAAAAACCTTACGTGATCGTACAAAGTAAAGGTGATTTTCGGATTCGGCGCTACAAAATACATAAAAATCAATTATCAAAAGCTAGAAAACGTGACGCAAGCCACATTTTGCAGGCTAATGTAATTTAAAGTTAATTCTTAAACCTCGCTTCTTATATCGTGATTCGAATCATAGAATATTTTTAACTGAATATAACTAATATTTAACAAATAGTGAAATCAAAATATTTAATGACAAATCATCAAAATATTTAATGACATATTAATTAAGGAGATATCAAGAGTATTTTACCATTTCAGAAAAGTGGTGCCAATCGAGTAATCTAAAATTTAAAAAAGTAGCCCACTGGCAACACTGGATCTGATTATTTATAAAACAAGTTATAGTACGAACGCACCTAATTTGTCACGTTTAATGTACAATTTCCAACCTGTTTAGCTATTCTAATCACATTAGAATAATAATATAAATTAAATGAATACGTTAAATTTTCTTTGAAAGCTGGAATTTTTTTTTAAATATAATAATCGCGTATTCGAATGTTTTGTTAATTAAAAAAATGAGTATTTTTTAATTTAAAAATCTGTACTAAGATAATTCAACTGTCAAATAAATTTAAGAGAACCGCAGCTTGCGTTAGATTAAAAGTAAAATTATTCTTTGAATATGGCGGGATTTTCTGAAACAGACAAAAAAAAGGGACTATTTTTGTGTGATTAGTTAGAAAACTTTGATTGCATATTTATGCCCAGCTGTCATCTTTCCCGCTTCATGTTATCACTATTTCTGAATAGAAATATCCACTATTAAATAAAGGAAAATGTTCTATTCCGGGAAAATGGTAACTAAAACGCGCAAAAGCTGGCAATTGCTTATATGTATGTTATTTACTAAAAAACCCACCTCGGAAGTTTTATTTCCTCTTCTAATAAATTAATTTTTCATCAGTACATGACAGTGTCCATTCAAAGCTCTTTATTGTTATTAAAAAATAATGTAAATATCAATTAAAAATACGAAGTTAGCTCTGAAAGTTTTAAGACAGAAGCGGACGACATGCGCCAAAGAAAATTATTGGTCGGATATGTAAATTCGAACTCTTTAATGTTCGCAGACGATAATTTGTAACATTTGCAATTTAGTTATCGTAGAATAAATTTTGAAACAAGAGAAAATAAAGTTAATGCGAGAGCATTATCAAGCTATGTTATTCTATGATTTTAAAGTAGGGCTAAATCAAGAAGGATGCTTTCAACATGTATAATTATAATATGCAAATACAGCGCTATCTCGTGCCACTGTATTCAGATGATTTACAGAATTTAGAAGATGTCGAAACTCTCTTTTGGATGAAGAACACACAGGAAGACCGTTTTCAACTGAAGTCCCAGATAATGGATCAGCCGTAAAAAAAAAAAAAAATCTTAATCCCTGATAATCGCTGTACTTACTCAATGATACAGAACGAACTTAACCCCTTAATTCTCGCTCCCGAGATATTCTCGGGCTGTGTCTTTTACTCAAATTGTTTGATTCCCACCAGTTCTATAAAATAGTGAAATTGGCTATATTTTAGTATCGTTTTACCTGTCATTACATAAGGTGAATATTTCTTTTTCATAAAAGTGGTGCCAATAAGCAATTTGAATTATTCAACCGTAATTTAATTCGAGCGTTAAGTGGTTAAAATTGGATCCGCAGCTATAGATGAAATTAGTCATGAAGAACTGCGTATGGAAAAATCAGTTTGTCGTTGGGTTCCCCATAATTTAAAAGAACACCCGAAAGCAGAGTGTATCAAAATCAGTACAGAAACAATAAAATTACTTAATGATGGTGGCCACCACATTATTTTTAACATCATAACCGGTGATGAGACGTACATACCTTTTTTTGATGTTTCAACAATGGAGTTATGAATAAAAAGGAGGAGACATATGCTGTAGAGTCTACTAGTTCCGAGAGAAGTAACTGAGAAGGTTGTCACAAGATGGTGGCTTATTTTTTACACTGGACCAACAGTTTCTGATTAACGCAGAAGCAAACTTCCACCAGTAAATTTTGAATGGAAAATTTCACCTAAATTTAGGGCTATATTCATGCCATATTTTTCCAGAAATATGGTACAAATTTCTATTAGTTTTTACTGATACAAGTGTTCATCGGTAATATAATCTCTGTCAATGACACTGACAGGAAGTTGTTTAGGTTGTCACAATATGGCTGAAACGGAAGGCCTGACTACCGCCGAAGTACTCTCTCACCATCAAAAATAAATATCTGTTTCTGTCATAATTATGACTGAAATTCTACATTAATAAGATGATTAAATAAAAAATAAATTTCTTTTTAATTTTACTGGTGGATGTTTACCCCGGTGGTAGTAACCCATTACTTAACGGTTACAGTTGAAGCTTCACCTTTCTGAGGATATGTCAGTTCCTCTTTATTCATAGTTCCATGGTTTCAACACGTCAAGAAAGTATGAGTCTTTGAAAACGATCCTAAACCAACAATGGTGAAAAGACAACGAGTAATGAAAAAAGTAATGCATGCCGTGTTCTTCATAATTAAAAGTCTGGTCGAAGCCATTAAGTTAGAGGGATAGAAGACAGTTACAGCTATCTGGTACACTATAAAGTATCTTCCAGAAACTGTTCAAGAGGTGAATGTTAGGGGACTCATGTCTCACCATGACAATGCATCGTCTCATTCAGCAAGGATTACAGTCGAATTTCTTGAACGAAAAACATCAGGTAAAAAATCCACCCTATTCTCCTGATCTTGCTATGTGTACTTTTGGCTATTTTTCAATCTGAAAGAATTAACGTGGGAGTCATTTTCATTCCGAAGATGAGATTGACGAGGCTATAAAAGAACATTTTTCATCTATTCCAGGGGTGGCCAACTATGGCACGCCTGATAGCACAATTTTTTAAAGAAATAGCCGACTTCTTGAATCGCAGAGATTCGATGATTAGATAAGACAATGATTCCTATAAAATTTTAGTGGTGTCCAGCGTGCCATAGTTGGCCACCCCTGATCTATTCCTGAGAAATGGATGGCTTGAGGCATTTAATCTTGCGAAAATTCACCTACACATGTGCTATGTGCATTGACCTTGGAGGGAAGTACTTTGAACAATCCTAAGAGTTGGTAAGTTTAACTTGTGCCATCTAACCGTACCTCAAAACTTTCAGTGTGATCCTCGTATCCAGGTTATCCAACTTGAGTTTCTTTAAGTATAAAATGTAGGTGAAAATCGTTTTTAAGGGGTCAGGTACCCTTTGAACCAATAAAGTACATGGAAAAAAGACCTCTGTAAGAATTGCAGTCACTCTTTAACTAATTAACTTTTAATTATAAAATTGAAAACACATGTCAGGAACGATTTATTTTATCAATTAAAGGTGTTAAAAAAGGTATACACATATATAGTTTTTTTAAATTTATTTTTAAAGATAATACAATTTTTACGAAAGAATTATTCTTGCATGCATTGCGCGCATGATTTTTTCAATTTGAATGGCTGAAACAAGCCAAGATTTTTTTAATGAGTGCAGATATAATGTGTTTTCAAAATGACCTACAATGGAAAAAATAAAACTTGCAGATCCCGAGAAAATTTTTTTTTTTAAAGAAATTCGAAATATCGAGATTTTTTTTATACAAAAGTAGTCGTGAATTCTAAACTTCTTACTTGAGAAACATAATAATAGGTCATTTTGTGCTTATGTACGTTTAATACATCCACCAGAAATTTCATGAAATTCTAGATAACCGTTTTTCATAATCGTGCGCGCAATGATCAAAATCTCTGTTTTGAGAAAACTGGCTTTAAAGATTGAATCACCCGTTAATCATATAGCAAGAGCTTAAAGTGTTTTACACGTAATTTCTCTTCTAATGCGAATTTTCGTATGGGGTTTGCTTTTAAATGTTTCTTAAGAATCACATTTAATTATAAGCTATTTAAAAAAAATCGATTTTTGGACGGTTCAAAGGTAAGGAATAAGTTCAATTAAGGACCCCTTAATTGAAAATTCTAAAGTATTTTTTACATTTAATATTTTTTTAGATTATCCACTAATAACAAGAAAGAATAATTTTTATATGAAATATATTAAATATACATTGAAATAAAGTTTCGAAATTCGTTAAAACGATACTTTTGTATTAGAGGCACTATTTATAGAAACCATTCTTTATTCTGGTAATTTTAGTGTTGAGGTGAGAAGTTCGATTACATATTTGTAAAATTTGTGTTTTGTTGATATTATTTTATGTACTTATTTATTTACCGATGAAATTTTAATTTCGTTACGGAATATTAGCTGAAAATAAATGCTGAACTAAATATGTAACAAATCAACAACTAGTAATAATGTACAGATTTTAATAGTTAAAAGGCTTAAATTAAAACTTTAAAAACATTAAAAATACGTTTATTCAACTGTTTACATGTTTCGACTCGATTCGAATTATTTTTAAACACATAAATAAAAATATTCTAAAATTGCACGGTATATGAAACATGCAATCATTCAAATTTTCACTTACTCTTTCATATTATGCACGTTATTTTTTATTATACTTAGATGTTTATTTTTTATTTTCGTAACCATTGAGTAACTTCAGCCATAGTTTTGGTAAGTTAAATGATGTTGCATTGTTACATTTTGAATTTTTACTTGTTACAAACTCTAAGGTTTCTTTTATAAGGGATGGCATTTTTACTGTTTTTAAAGTTTTAATTTACGCCTTTTAGAAATTAAAATTTGTATAAATGTTGGTCTATTTATATCGTTTTAAGTGCAGTTAGGTTAAACTTTTGTAACCGGGCTGCATGCAATAAAATAGATTTAAAAAAATTAGTCTGGCAAAACTACTGTAAAAACTACAAAATTCAGTAAATACACATAAATTTTCCAAAGCAATTGAATTTGAAAGCACACGCCCCTGCTTCTATTCGACGTTGAACAAATTGAAACTGTACAAAGTTTAGAAATTATTAAATTTCAGATAAAAGCAAAACTGGTTGCTTAGGTCGTTGCCACTGTCGATATGACATAAGCGTTACTCATGAATATGTTATTTTTTTATTTGTTATACAGATTAAAATGCCTTAAGTGCATTCTACTACAATGCTTTTTAGATATTCAAGAATAGCGGTACAAACACCTAAACAATAAATCATTTACATATATATGTTGCTTCTGAAAAAATAAGGCCTTTCAAAAGCCGAAACAGAAACAAAAATTCATCTGTCAGTTTCAACGATAACATTGAGAAATGGAGATTTCTTCTGCTAAAATGTAGACAGATATTTCCTACAGTTGACTGTTAGCGGAATGTTGGTGAAAAATTACATATTACTGTTTGGTTTTTCTAATCTCATTAGAAGAATGATACAAATTAAATTGTTAAGTAAAATGTTTACTGAAATCTCGATTCTATTTTATTCCTTTTCTTTTTTTAACCACATATTCGAAGGTTTTATTAAATGGAGATTAGTTACACTTGTGTGTTCTTTAATTTAAAAATCGGTACTAAGATAAACTAATTACCAAAGAAATTTAAGAAAACATAAAATTAGTCAAGATTGTTAATAACATTATATGTCTACGCTGTAAAGTTTTAGAAAAATATATGCCTAACAGATCTTGTCGTCTTGGCGCGAGTTCGCACGCTCCTAAATTAATTAAATTCTATGAACTTAAATATCATTCTGTCTCAATACAGCAAAAAAGAGGAATAAATAATTCTCTTACCTTTTTATAGATATCCGTATTTCATTCCGGGCAGTAAGCACATTAGAAATTATCATGGAGACGCAATATCATTTGTTTTAATCGTGTATTCCATTTTGACAACTGTTCATCGTGCCTTATCATTTATCTTATCATGGAGTGTGTGATGTCTTTACTTAGAAATTATCTACTTTTTGGTGAGAGGAAAGAAAGAAGGGCGTTTAATAAAAACATATTAAGAACTGCTTAACATTTCGACTCTCTCAGCCGAAAGCCGTTGGGAAAAAAGTGAGTTACAATACACATTGAATAGCTTACATCATTAATTTCAACGAGCATATTTTTTTACTTTGTCGCAATCGTCCAATTAAGTATAATTGGTTATTTATATTATATTAAAGTCAAAAGTAAAAAATGTTCACTGGAAAAATCTTTAAGCTAATTGCAATGTTTATATATAACACAGGGAAAAAAACGCGCGAGCATGTGGTTTAAATATTACAACCACTACAACATATCTCACATGGTACAAAAAAAGAAGATATAAAGACTTCCTGATTCATTTATTAGTTAGCGACAAAGTGCTCTTTCTTTTTTAGCAATGCTATTTTCTGTAGCAGATGTGGGAAGAAACGTTTCATATCTTAATTAAGGGATTATGAATAGAAAATCTTTTAACAAGTTCCCCCTTATGCCTCTAATCAAGATTATTCTGCAGTTTGAATTTATATCTGTTTTCTTGAAATTCAGCGTTGGGTTCTGGTTTAGTTAAGATGTCTGCCAGCATCGATTCACTCGGACAATAACGTAATTCTATTGTACCATTTTCTTTCATGTGCTTAATGGTATGATATTTCAAATCTGTATGTTTCGTCCTATTTGAGATTTTTTTTTATTCTATCATTTTTATGCAAGAAATGTTATCCTCTTAGATAGTTATAGGCAGATTTTGGGGTAAATTTAAGTCGTCTAACAGTTTTACAATCCACATAAGTTCTTGTACAGCGTTCGCTGATAATACATATTCTGTTTCTGCAGACAATTGCGCGATACATGTTTGGCGTTTGGTAATCCACTGTATTGGATTTATCCCTAGAAGGAATATATTCCCAGATGTTGATCTTCGAGTCTGCGTATGGCCGTCGGCCCAATTGGCATCGGTGTACACTTCAAAAATTGGTGGACGGTCGGTGCTGATTATTAGATTTAAACCTTTGGTGTGGTACAGATATCGGATTAGGCGTTTGACTTCTTTTTCAGTCCTTTTCTGACCGGTTTTCGTTTGTTCGGCTCAAAACATTTACGGACAGTAATATATCTGGCCTAATTATTCTTGCAATATATAATAATGCGCCGATCGCTTTACGATAAATTATGTTGTTCGGCATTGGATTTTCATACTTTTCTGATCTTAAGAAACCCGTTTCCATGAGTGTTCCGTAAGGCTTTGAATCCTCTAGGTTAAACCTTTTAACAATGACCATTATTTTAGATGTTTGGTTAAGGTTGAAGCCATTGTGTCTTCTTTTCTTAATTTTTATCCCAAGATAATTACTGATTTCCCCCCGATTTTCGAGTGTATATTGTATTTTTAATTTATTTATGACATCTTCAATTTGTGCATTGTTTCCCGCTATGAGTATGTCGTCTATGTACATAACTATGTAGTCTGTGTTTTCCACCTGTACTCGTGTAAATAGACAGGTGTCATCCTTGCTTTGCATAAAATTTAATTCTCCAAGAGATTTGGTAATCTTTGTGTACCAGGCCCTGGCTGCTTGTTTAAACCCGTATATGGCCTTTCGGAAATCGCAAACTTTACCGGGTTCGTTTTTGTTCACATACCCTTCCGATTACCTCTTCTTCTAATTCCCCGTGCAGGAACGCGGTTTTTATATCAATGTGCCTGACACTAAGGTTGTGGTAGGCTACGGAAATCAGGAAATATCTTAAGGTGGTGTGGTATACAACCGGGGCGTACGTCCCGTCAAAGTCGATCCTTTATTTTTGTTTAAACCCCTGGGCCACTAGTCTTGCTTTGTAACGCTCCAAGATTTATCATATTTAGCCTTGTAGGTCCATTTGGATCCAATTACTTTGGCTCCCTGTGGTAGTTTTATCAAAGACCAGCTTTCATTTTAGATAAGCGAGTTTATTTCGTCTCGCGTCGCGTCAATCCAATTCATTTTTTCTTGTGGGAATTCGACGTTTAGCATGTCTTGCCAACCTTTCGGTTCATATACCGGATCATGCCGGGCTGCATAGACAAACCTGTCCGGTGGCACACCTCTATTGTGTCTTTCTGACCTTCCCAATTATTGTGTATACTGTGACGCGGATGGTGCATCTGAAGAATTTTGGTTTTGCGTCAAATCGAATTCGATTACGCTTGTGTCGTTCTGTCGTGTCTGTTTGTTTATTTCTGACATTAACTCATTCGTGTTTGAACTTTCATCAGCATTTGAATTACCCATGTTATTTTCCGCGAATTTTACGGTTCTGACTAAAATGATTCTTCAATCACTAGTAAATATTCTGTATGCTTTAGGTCGGTTGTCGTAACCCAAGAAAATGCCTTTCTCTGCTCTGTCGTCTAGTTTGCCACGTTTAGATTTGTGGATGTATGCGTACGCGGTACAGCCGAATACTTTAAGATATCTTAAGTTAGGTTTTCTGTTTAACCAAATTTCGCATGGCGTAGTGCTAATCGATTTTGAAGGCAAGCGGTTCTGCAAATGATTTGCAGTCAATATTGCTTCTTCCCATAATTAATGTGGGAGGTTTGCTTCGTTTAGCATACTTCTAGTCATATCTATTTATAATATAAGTTATATATATAAGTTAAAAATGCTATAAAAGTGATAAAATACCTTTATTTCGACTAACATACGTTTCATCTCACAAACGGCGACATTTCCAAAATCATTCATAGAAATATTTTTCCAAAATTTTTTAAAAACAATAATTTGGAAAATAATGTCACGAGACTTCATGCATAATGATAATCAGTGCAAACATAAAATAAAACGAAATTGGATATTTGTGAGCGTGCATTAATTTTTACTATTGTTACTAAAATTCCATTGCATCACTTTCCAAATTTTAGGTAACTCAAGGGACACTGAATCATTGCAGATATTCTCGTTGCGTAAAAATATTTCTGCTGATTCTCGGATAATGAATGGTAAATAAAATCTTGAGGGATAAATTATTCTGCTATTTTTAAAATCTATCTTTAAAGGTTCTTTGCTGCATATTCTGGCCAAAGCTGTGGTTCTTCTATTGTATTTGACGTCTGTTATATGTTCTTTGATTCTAGTTTTACAAATCGATTTTTAAAATAGCAGAATAATGTATCCGTCAAGATTTTATTTACCATTCATTATTCGGGAATCAATAGATATATTTTTACGCAACGAGAATATTTGCAATTATTCAGTGTTCCTTAAGTTACCTAAAATTTGGAAAGAGATGCTATGGGATTTTAGTAACAACAGTAAAAATTAATCTACGCTCACAAATATCCAATTTCATTTTATTTTATGTTTTGCACCGATTTTCATTATGTATGCAATCTCGTGTCATTACTTACCAAATTATTGTTTTTAAAATTTTTTGCGAAAATATTTCTATCAAGAATGAATTTGAAAATGTCGCCGTTTGTACGATGAAACGTACGTTAGTCTAAAAGTATTTGTCACTTTTATAATATTTTTTAACTTAGGCTGTTTCATTATAAGTGATTATTATATATATTAGTATGTTTTTTACTAAAAAGCCCTTCCTGGAATTTTTAGAGTATTTTCTAATGCATTTCTCAATAATGCATTTCTCAATAATACAGAACAGTGTGGATTCGATCTATCTATCTATATGTTTTTAAAAAATAATGTAAATATCAATAAATATAATTAGTATGTCTAAAGGTATTACAATGCTTTTTAGATATCCACGAATATTTTACAAACACTCCAATACCGTAAATAATAAATTACTAAAAGAAATATATTGCATCTGAAAACATAAACCCTGTCAAAAGCTGAAAGAGAAACAAAAATTCAGCTGTCAGTTTCAACGATAACAATGAGAAATGGAGATTTGTTCTGTTAAAATGCAGACAGATATTTCATAACGTTGACTGTTAGCAGAATGTTGGTAAAGAATTACACATTATTATTTGCCCTTTCGAATCGAACTGTATACATAAAACAAATCAAACCGAGAAATTTATTTTTTTTACGTAATGACTGTTTCTTTTTCTGAAAATCACATTTTTTTAAACCTTTAAATGCATGTTTTTTTTATTTTGTTTCGAAAAATTTATACTATGTGATTCTCAGAAAGGTTTATTACACAGCAAAAATAATGAAAAGAAAATCAAAGATACATTTTTCATATAATACGTCAAACTTTTCTTTTGTTGCACATCTGCAATACAAATAAAAACTAACTAAAATATTGCAAATTAATAAATATTTTAATAAGTATGAATCTAAATACCTCATTTTATGTAATTTTTTATTTTGTAAAACTTAACCCTTAAATGCATGAATAGAATTTTAGAATTGTGTTTTTTATTCTTATGTTGAATATTGGACACCAGAAATTTTAAGATAGCTTTTTAACCCTTTCGGGAGCAAAGTACTTGCATCGACAAAATGTTAAAATAATTGAATGACACCTGTAGTTACACGAAAATTTATTTGTAAACAAGAAAAAATATATTTTCGCGTATTTAATGAAAGTGAAATTTTCATTGAAAAAGCCTGGTGCTAATGGGGCAAAAAAGAATTTACATTATGTGATGCCAAGTGGTTAGCTTTATTTAGTAGTATACATTTGTAATTTTTACAGACTTAATATTTCTATATAAATATAGTGGTTGCTAAGAATTAAGTAAAAAATGATGTTGTTCTGAAATACAAAGGAGCTACTTTCTGACACATTTCTTAATTCATTTTTGTCCGGAAATGCATAACATTGGCTGTTCTTCTTATTCAGAAACTATGTGATGGAATAAAATCATAAGACGAAATACAATATTCCACCTTGATTCAATCACAAAATTTTCAATATGAATTTTAAGATACGCACCGTTTTATTTAAAAGAAGACAAACATAGTAATAATGTAGATGTTACAAATTAAAAATATACATTTTATTTACATTTCATAGTACTTTCGACCTGATATCCCGCTACCATCATCAGAGAGTATTTTTATTGATAGCTGTTTCATTCATGTTTACATCACTTAGTTTGAAATGGGAGAGTCTATAATTATTAGGGTAGCTCAATCCAAGGCGCTGCTACTTCTACTTTCAGCTACCATAATAATTATAGACTATCCCATGTCAAACGAATTGACGTAGTTGAATGAATGGGACAGCAATTAATAAGAATCTTCCCTGACGATGGCCGCGGAATGGCAGGCGCTGCCATCGAAATAATCAAGGCCATAGGGCACGAGTTTGACGTCATCACTAATCTACCGACATCTCACTTGTGTTGGAATTCACACCGGCAAATTTTGAATAGCAATTTCCTTTTATTTTATTTGTGGAGTATCTGTCATGTTATAAAACAATAATAACTATTTAAACTTACTTGTGAGAATTCCGAATCCCTAAAAAAAAAATCCAGCTAGATGCGAAATGCCACAGTGTTTCCGCATCTGGCAGATTTTTTATTAGGGGATTACAAATTCTCACCAGTAAGTTTAAATAGTTATTATTGTTTACTAAAATGATAGATTTTCCACAAATAAAATAAAAGAAAATTGATATTCAAAATTTTCCGGTGTGAAATTCAATACTTAGTGAGAAGTTGATCGATTAGTGATGTGTCACACTCGTGTCCTCTGACCTTCAATATTTCGATAGCAGCGTATCAGGTCGAAAGTACTAGAAAATTTAAATAAAATATATACTTTTAACTTGGAACATCTATGTTATTATTACCTTTGTCACATTTTATGTAAAACAGTGAGCATTTTAAAGTTCATATTTTGTATTATATTACCGATTTTTTCATTTTTTTGCTAAAGGCGAAAGATCTTTCAGAAAATACTGTCAAAGTGGGCGTTTTGAGCCAAATCCCGACGCGGCAGCACACAAGAAAGGGGGAACACTTGTCGTCACGTGACAAGAATCGCTTATTAAATAAGTAATTTATTTATTAAACAACGGAAAACGCTATCTGATTCCAAATCGTTTCATTAGTCGGACCTGTCTATTTTATATCTTTACGTTTAAAAATGAGTCAAAAAATGTGTCAGAAATTTCAAATTTTTGAGCAGGGGATTTGAGAACCACGTTTTGTAAAATTAAATTATATTCGAATTTTTAGAAAATAAAATTCGATACTGAATTAAATAAATCGTTGATTATATAGAAAAAGATCTCAGAAATTACTAGAAATCTAAGGAGAAGAGGAGAAAAAAATGTCTAAAGAGAAACTTTCATGCTAGAAGTATTAGGATCAATTCCTATAGATTATAAGAGAATGAAAAATTACAATGGACTTTTTGATTACGGGCAGAACTGGCGATTCTTTTTGTGTTGAAGCTTTCAACAGTTTACAAAAGAGTTTCTATGTGAAGATTTTTGGAGACATAACTGTGGGAAAACAACGTAAATGGCTTTGAGGGGGCTTCCGAGTTGACCTAAGCTTTATGGCTAAGTTTCTATTGTTTTAAGTTATAAGTTAGCCATTGGGAAATGTATGACTGTGGTTATAAATCAAAATATCCTTGTATCAGTGTATGGCAGAGAATATTTTTCAAAAAATGGTACCAATAGATTACAAAAATTTGTTGCTCTGACACATGTACAGGGTGTCCATAATTAAACAAGCCTAGTTTAAAGTTGAATACAGACGAAACTTTTGTTCAGAATGTTCTGAAACTTTGTGGAGGACATAATAAAGGTATGAGAATTTGTTTGAGCGAAAAAAAATTAATACAACGTTTCACCAACAGAGGGCGTTGCTTAACGAATCGCACATTTAGCATACATTTATGATAGTTTACAAACTTCCTTACCACCAGTGTTGCCAGATTGGTGATTTTTTAAATTCAGATTATTTGACTGTCACCACTTTGTTAAAATAGTATAATTCGCCTTATCTTTCAGAATTTTTATTCTAATTTTAAATAGGCCGAATATTTATTTCTGTTTCAAAAAAGCCGTGACAATCAACGATCTGGGGACAAAAAACTCCCCAATCTGGCAACACCGCTTACAACCAAACATATTCCGCCATCTTTAGATATCATCTGGAAAGATAGGATAGTATGTTTCAAAGTTCACCGCAGTTTGTTCAGGGAAATACTAAGGCTAATGTCAGACGAACGTCTTTTTGCCCGCTTTTTTTCTTACGTATTATCCCTACACAATGCTAGCAGCATTGTGTAGGGATAATACGTAAGGAAAAAAGTGTGCAAAAAGACGTCAGTCTGACATTAGCCTAAGAATATGTCGTGAAATGCTACCTTTAAGATCAGGTAAAGTTAATAAATAAAATTTCTAAAATATCGTAAACGTATACTAAATGCGTAGTTCATTTAAAAATGTCCTCTGGTAGTGAAATTTTGAACATTTATATTTTTTTCGTTTAAACAAATTCCCATCCTTTTATTATGCCTTTCACAAAATTTCACAACTTTGAGAGCAATAGTTTCGTTTGTAGGCAATTTTAAATTAGGGCCATTTAATTATGGACAAACTGTATATCCAACCCAACCCAGTAATCGAGCTATTTAGTAAAATTGATATTTATTAACAATTTCAGGGGCAAAGTACTAATGTTGCTAACATATTGAAATGATTGAATGACATCAGGATTTAAAAGAAAAAAAATTGAAAATAAGCAAAATTTTTTTCTTTATGTACATTATAAATTAAAAATTTAATTCCAAAATTCTGGTATCATTGTGGCCTTTTGGGATTAAAATTAGATGGTATGCATCATATACCGGCGCCTTCCAATTGGTTATTCCTTTTTGTACACTGTCAGAACTCAAGTAGTATATATATACATTTTTTTAATGCCTAGGCACTAGAGTTAGCTGTAACTGCAGCGGGGCATTTGAGATCTATAAGGTAAACCCATTTGCATTTAACACTAGAACCGCTGGAATTTTTACTGAAGCTTAAAAAAAATTTACACCAGAAATTTGATATAAATTTATTTAACTGATTTAACACTAGAACGGCGGGAAATTTTGCTCAAGTTTTATAAAAAAATATTTCACATCAGAATTTTTATTTAGAACTATTAAACTTATTTATTTAAGTTATTTTTGTGCAGCATATATTAATCTTATGTTATAAAAAAAATTCTGGTTCGAATCGAAATGTATTCATTCGGCAAGGGTCAAAATGACCCCTCGCCGCCGTTCTAGTGTTAATTGGCTGAACTGTGCTGAATAGGTGAGCAGCATCGAGCGCTTTCCTATCTGATATCAGCTTAACACCCAGTCTATAAATGAATTTTCTTATGTTTGTGTGGAATTCGGAAAAGTATAACTGTAGTTTAAAACTAATTAGAACAGTGGTTCTTAAACTGTGGTCCGCGGGCCCCAAGGGGTCCTCAACGTATCGTCAGGGGTCCGCGAATGTCTAATGTTCAAAGTGTACCTTTTCAATTATCTAAAAGATGCGAAAAATTTTGCGAGTAAAGAAAAAATGTTAAAATATACAATATATTTAAGAAATCTCCCACTTTCTGCGCAATTAACGGAGATTTGTGATAAATACACAGTTTCTTAGTCGATGAATGCGATCTATATGACGATCTTTCTCAGAAACACAACGTATACAATGCAACTTGCATAAAAAATCCAGAAAACGACGTGATAAAATCAGCAAAGCACAAATATCGTTGGTAACACTCCGTTTTCAAATTAATATCGCTTGTCCCTGATCCCAATTGTCTCTCTCGAACGGTGTTTCTTATATAGTTTTTCCTGATGATGACGTCATAAAGTTTTTTCGGATTTTCTGAGTAGATCCAATAATTTGTATCATAATTTTCCTTCCTTTTCTTCAAATTTTTGGCTAAGGGCTGACAATGAAATTCAAAGTGTTCGTCAAAGTTGGCAATAAGATCAGCTGGTCAATAGCGCAGTATATGGGTTTACCTGTTCATATACAGCTTCTCTTTCTCATTTTTCAAAATGTAATTTCCTTGTATTATTACTAAGGGGCCCTGCCCCCTACGAGCTACGCTCGTCAACCCCCGTTCTAACATCCCAGATTCTAAAAGCAAGCTAATTTGTTCAGCATTAAAAAGATTGAATTATAATTTTAGAAAACAGTGGCGATATCTCTATAAACGGGCTTCCATTCGTTTTCCTTTGATTGGGGATTTTTAAAATCAAATCAGCTGCTGTTTCCGTTATTGATTTAAAAAAAAGTTAATTTGAAAATACGCTAAAGTAAAATGAATTAAGTAAACACAGTCATTGTCTCCCGGTATTTTTAAACAACGATATAAGAAAGATCTTTTAAGTAAGTATTTTTAAATGTATCGTTTTAAATCTGACGTAATTTTCACCAAAGTTTTCTTTCTGTTATTAATATTCACGTGAAAATGCATGCTTTTGTTAGAAAGGAAATATTATTTATGCTGTCTTAGAATTTACAACAATTGTTGAAAAGATTATCTCGAAATATGAAATAAATGTCTCGCGCAAATATATTTTTAAATTTAAACTGTTTTGCATAATTTGGCCATTTTAAATAGGACGTAGTTTTGCTCCATTTACGACTTTTGACGCATAATAATGAATTTTTTATTTTAAAATTTTCTTTCTCTTTTAAAATTCAAGCGTAAATATAGTTCCTATGAGGGAATTTTCAATATTTTCCTGCTTTTAACATGTAATCATTTAATTCTAATTTGAAAGTTTTTTTCCTGTTTATAAAAGTCACGCGTAAAAAAATTTTTAATTTTAAGGAAATATTATTCTTTGCACTGTTTTAAAAATTGGTAACAATTTAAAATAATACCCTTTTCTAAAATATGTAAAAATTATCTCTCGAAATGCTGAAAATTTGAATTTAAAATGGAATTAAATCCTCAAAAAATGGATCAAATTAAAAAAAAATAAATGCGGTCTGCATACCGGGAACTTCTAATGCATAAAATGATCTAAAAATGATTAAACTCCTATGTGTAGTTTTTGCTCCTATAAACTTTTTTTTAATGGAACGATTTTGAACCACTTTAACATTAAATATCGCTTAAAATAATTATTCGATTTGAAAACTGTCTGCATCAGCGTGTTTATCAAACATTTCCCTATAATACCATCGATTTTCATATTTTTGTATGCTACAGTTTTTTTACTATTAACGAAGAAATACCATTATTAAGCATTCAAAATGGATGCCGATCTAGGGAAGATCTACGATGATTTTCATTGGCCGATTTCCAAATCGTTACTGTTATATATATATATATATATATATATAGAAGAATTTGACGATTTGTTTTCGGTATAATAGTTTATATACCTCTATTATTTTATGTAACCTCTAAAAAACAATATTTTAAAGAATATTATTTATTTCAGCCTTAACCCTTAATTGCATAGTGATGTAAATTTCCATCACCTTTTTATTTAATTTTTAATACATAAATTAAGTTTCTACAACCACTATATTTATATAGAAATATTAATCCTCTAAAAAATACAAAAATATGCTACTAAATAAAGTTAAAAATCTATATTAAGATTTCTGGTCCTTAATATAAAAATTAAAAACACAATTCTAAAAGAATAATTCATGCAAATAAGGATTAAATCCAGGGGGTCCGCAAAGATAGGAAAAGTACGGTAATGGCCCGTGATGACTATGAGTTTAAGAACCCCTGAATTAGAAGAAATACAGTGAACTCTCTCTATCTGAACACTCTCTAATGTGAACACCTCGGTATTATGAACACATTCCGACGGTCCCGGCGAAACTCCATAGACTTAACATAAGATGAACTCTCTATATTCTGAACACTCTCTAATGTGAACACCTCGCTATTATGAACGCTACTTTTGATCCCCATTCTACTCCGCCTCTCTGTAAACTGAACGTGTGTTTGTAATTAAAAATTCTGGGGATTGTTGCAGAAGAATAAAAATTTCAATAAACTCGATTTAAAAATAAACAGATAAAATCATTGCCAGATTTTATGCATCTACTCAATGCTGTAATTTGTTTGAGTAATTGAGATAAAATCTTCAGTTAACAAACATATGTTATAACAAAAAAAAAAAAAAAAAAAAAAAAAAAAAAAGAAAGAAATTGAAAGAATATTTTTCAAACAGGTACGCCTTTACGTGTTCTACATCTAAACTAGCTAGAACATTCTTATATTTTTAATAAACAAAAAAGTCCAGATATAAAGTTGTTGCCATTTCACAAAAAGTAAATCATGTTAATCAGATAAATGAAATGAACAAAACAATCAATTTTTATGCAAAGGGATACAAAATAATAATAATAATAATAATAATAATAATAATAATAATAATGTAAAAACCATGTCAGGAGAGTCCCCCTCTCCCGAGCCGAGATAAAAATAAAAAGATTATGCAACAGAAAGGCCCCACCCCCAGTGACAGATAAAAGTCAACAGGTATTAGAGGGAGTGGCTAAAAAAGGATTATGGTTTCTTTTCCGCACACCTCCATGGGGCGGTCGCAGACGATTAGCCGAAAACCAAATAGCCGACAAGACATTTAGCAGACAGCACTTAGACGACAGGACGTTTAGCCGACAAGTACATTTAGTCGACACGTACATTTAGCAGACAGGACATGTAGCCGACAAGTACATTTAGCCGACAGGACAAGTAGCCGAAACGTACGTATAGCATACAGGACAATTTGCCGAAACGGACATTTAGCAGACAGACAATTGGACGACAGGCAATTGGCCGAACGTGACAATTAGCCGACAGGACATTTAGCCGACAAGACAATTAGCAGACAAGACAATTAGCCGACAGGACAATTAGCCGACGAGACAATTAGCCGACAGGACAATTAGCCGACAAGACAATTAGACGACAGGACATTTAGCCGATAGAACGATTGGCCGACAGGACATTTAGCCGATAGAACGATTGGCCGACAGGACATTTAGCCGACAGTATGATTAGCCGACAAGACAAATTAAATGACAGGATATTTAGCTGAGAGGACGATTAGTCTAGTTAGGTTATGGTTAGGATACTTTTAGGTTACGGATAGATTACAATTAGTTTACGGTTACGTTAAACTTAGGTTACAGTTACGTTACGGTTAGATTACAGTTAGATTACGGTTACGTCACAGTTATGTTACTTTCAGGTAACAATTAGGTTACGTTTAAGTTACAGATAGGTTAAGGTTATGTTACGAATAGGTTACAGTTAGATTACGGTTATGTTACGGATAGGTTACAGTTAGATTACGGTTAAGTTACGGATAGGTTACAGTTAGATTACGTTTCTGCTTCGATTAGGTTACGGATAGGATACAGTTACGTTACAGTTTGGTTACAAATAGGATTACGGATAGGTTACAGTTAGATTACGGTTAGGTTCCGTATAGGTTACAGTAGGTTACGGATAGGTTACAAATAGGTTACGGTTAGGTTAGCGCCAAGCTACAGTTAGGTTACGGTTAGGTTACATTTAGGTTACAGTTAGGTTATAGTTACATCACAGTTAGGATACGGTTAGGTAATAATAGGTTACGGTTAGCGTACCGTCATGCTACGTTCATTTTACAGATAGATTACTGTTAGGTTACAGTTATGTTACAGTTAGGTTATGGTTAGGTTGTAAGTAGGTTACGGTTACGTTACGGTTAGGATGAAGTTAGATTACGGTTAAGTTACGGAAAGGTTACAGTTAGATTACGTTTCTGCTACGATTAGGTTACCGATAGGATACAGTTACGTTACAGTTTGGTTACAAATAGGATTACGGATAGGTTACAGTTAGATTACGGTTAGGTACCGGATAGGTTACAGTAGGTTACGGATAGATTACAATTAGGTTACGGTTAGGTTACCGCCATGCTACAGTTAACTTACGGTTAGGTTACATTTAGGTTACAGTTAGGTTATAGTTACATCACAGTTAGGATACGGTTAGGTTATAATTAGGTTACGGTTAGCGTACCGTCATGTTACGTTTATTTTACAGATAGGTTACTGTTAGGTTACAGTTATGTTACAGTTAGGTTATGGTTAGGTTATAAGTAGGTTACGGTTACGTTACGGTTAGGATGAAGTTAGATTACGGTTAAGTTACGATTAGGTTACAGTTAGATTACGTTTCTGCTACGCTTAGGTTACGGATGGGATACAGTTACGTTACAGTTTGGTTACAAATAGGATTACGGATAGGTTACAGTTAGATTACGTTTAGGTTCCGGATAGGTTACAGTAGGTTACGGATAGATTACAATTAGGTTACGGTTAGGTTACCGATAGGCTACAGTTAACTTACGGTTAGGTTACATTTAGGTTACAGTTAGGTTATAGTTACATCACAGTTAGGATACGGTTAGTTAATAATTAGGTTACGGTTAGCGCACCGTCATGTTACGTTTATTTTACAGATAGATTACTGTTAGGTTACAGTTATGTTATAGTTAGGTTATAAGTAGGTTACGGTTACGTTACGGTTAGGTTACAATTAGGTTACGGTTAGGTTACGGTTATGTTCCATTTCCGTTACAGATAGGTTATGGTTAGATTATGGATAAGTTACAGTTAGGTTACGGGGTCTATGTCATTTAGCCGAAAACCAAATAGCCGACAAGACATTTAGCAGACACAAATTAGCCGACAAGTACATTTAGCCGAAACGTACATTTACCCGACAGGACATTTAGCCGACAGGTCAAATAGCCGACAGGACGTTTAGCCGACAAGACATTTAGCCGACAGGACAATTAGCTGACATGATATTTAGCCGACATTTAGTCGACATGACAATTAGCCGACAGGTCAAATAGCCGACATGACAATTAACCGATAGGACAATTAACCGACGCGACATGTAGACGACAGATCAAATAGCCGACCTGACAATTACCCGACAGGACAATTAGGAGACATAAAAATTAGCCGACAGGTCAAATAGCCGACATGATAGTTATCCAAAACATACATTTTGCCGAAAGAACTTAGAAGACTCACTGATATGGGTCGGTGATATACCAACAATGTCAACCTCAATAACTCGTCACCATCATAATTCAACTTTTTAGCTCACAGGCTATCAAAGTCAGAGAGCTGATGTGCCCGCCGTTCTGTATGTATGTAAGTATGTACGTACATATTCACGTAACGAGGTAACTCTTGATAGAAACATCCGATTTGCTTCAATTTTTTTTCTAGGTTCATTCTGGAAAGGTGCTTTCCTGATTAGTTTTGGGGGTTCATTGGTTAAAGATAAAGGGGGAAAAGGGGGCTAGTCCCTCCCCTTAATTTAGATAAATGCGTTTTTCATGCAGAATTATTCGATTTGCTCTAAATCTGATATACCGGTTTATTATGTTAAGGAGCTTCCCTGATTAGATTTGGAAGTTCATTAGTTAAGTATAACGGGGGAAAGAGGGCTACCCCCCCTTAATTTAGATAAATGTTTTTTCATTCAAAATTATTCGATTTGCTCCAAATTCGGTATACCGGTTTATTATGTTAAGGAGCTTCCCTGATTAGATTTGGAGGTTCATTAGTTAAGAATAAAGGGGGATAGGGGAGCTAACCCCCCCTTAATTTATATAAATCGGTTTTTCATGCAGACTTATTCGATTTGCTCCAAATTTGCTATACCGGTTTATCATGTTAAGGAGCTGCCTTGATTAGATTTGGAGGTTCATTAGTTAAGAATAAAGGGGGGAAAGGGGGCAACCCCCTATTAATTTAGATAAATGGGTTTTTCGTGCAGAATTATTCGATTTGCTCCAAATTTGGTATACCGGTTTACTATGTTAAGGAGCTGCCTTGATTAGATTTGGAGGTTCATTAGTTAAGAATAAAGGGGGATAGGGGAGCTAGTCCCCCCCACCCCTTAATTTAGATAAATGGGTTTTTCATGCAGAGTTATTCGATTTGCTCCAAATTTGCTATACCGGTTTATCATGTTAAAGAGCAGCCTTGATTAGATTTGGAGGTTCATTAGTTAAGAATAAAGGGGGGAAAGGGGGCAACCCCACTCCTTAATTTATCGGACACTTGTGGTACGAATATCATAGAAGTTTATTTTTAGGCTAATTGAAGGGTGTAGAGTTCATTTATGCTGTCAGAATTGTGTACTGCTATTGAAAAAAACAAAGTTATGGTTCGTTTTAAGATTTAGATGGCCCCTAAGCAAATTTTATATACATCATTTAAAAGTAGACTTTATTACCAATCGTTTGGTACCAGTAACTTTCTTCTACGATAATTTTTTCAGAGTTAGTAGGGGTGTTTAATTTTTTTTTCCCACGACTGTACACTTTAGGTTTTTCGGATTGTGCTTTATATCTTTCGGTCGGAGTTGGTGTGATCTGGTTTTTAACAAGGAAGTCCTGAATATTTTTTAAATGAAAAACTATAGATTTGACTATTAATGGTGGCTCATAGTAATACCGTGTGTTCATTTCTGTACTTAAGGGATAAAATTATACAACACTTTATTATAAACGTGTTAAAATATGGAGCAATTTCTTTTACTTTGGGGTTTGGTAGAAGTCTGTCGGTTTTGTGTTGAAGAAATTGTTTTGTTGGGTGCTCGCAGACTCCATTCCTAGGCGTTGAAATTTATTTAGAGTGTACCATATATAATATAATTTAATAAAGCAAATAATTAAATAATTTGATAACATTGCAATGATTGCAGTAAATATAATGTGACACTAATAATCCAAAAAAGTAAAAAAGTCGGATAATTAAGAACTTGAATTATACTCGCCCCTCCTCCACCCCTAAAAAAAACTATCTTAAAAAACTCTTAAAATACACCTGAATTTCTAGCCATCAGGGGCAAGTTGTACACAGCTGAGAAGCAATTGATAAAAGAAAATTTCTCTCATGTATTTTTAAAATTAGGCAAAGTACGATATATATCTCACCTTAAGAAAGTTCGAATAGGAAATGTTTTGGATAATTATTAATTTCTATGCATAAATCATTTATTTAATGCATATTTTTTTATTGTAATCAAATCTGATAAATTATCATAGCGTTTGAGCATATTTTAAATTTTTGTTTGAGTCTGACAATTGATGAAAATTTTCCGAAAAATCAAATTCCTTGTGGGGGGGGGGGTATTGCCCCCCTCAGCCCCCTCAAACGGCGGCCCTGTTTCCAAAACTTTCTAAAATATTCATGGAGACATTTTTATGCATAAAAACATTAAAATAAAATCCTTTATATCTAACTTCCTTTTATCAGTAATTTATTTATTTTTTTATTTATTTTTGACTAGATAATGGTAAATTTAAGAGCTGTTTATTTTTATTCCACCCTAACATTATTTATTCCAGACAGTGTTGCGCCAACATATGTGTATATGGCGGAAGCATGATGCAACAGTTGAAAGGAGAAATCAATCATCATGTTTGGACATTTCTTTATTCATTTCATTTTCTTCGGTTATTAACGAAAAAGAGCTATTATTTGATACCAATTTAGCCGTGCTAATAAATCTATTTTATACAAATAAAGCATATTATGGCATTAAACTGGATTATTCCTAATTTTCTCTTATTGATTAAGTTGAATTTAGACACATTTTTTTCGTGAGGCATTTCTGTGATCTCCGGGATGGGGGTGGGGTTGGAATTTGCACTTTTTGACCATTGAAAACACAAAATCTCAAAGTTTCCATGGGACATTTATTCTCTGGGGAGAATGTCTCCCCCGGGTCACCCCATGAATTCAACACTGTTAATGATTTAAAAAAAATATTAGGACTGTTTCTCATTCTGATTTAATTAAGAAATTTAAACATTTAAACACGGAATGTAAAAAATTATTTTGGAGAAACTATTATTTGTATAATGAATGCCATTGTTGCATCATATACACCTACGTTTACAAATGAACTGAAAAGTTAATACAATAATATTAAACAAGAGAACAGGAATTCTGTTTTTTCAGAATTTAGTGTCGCCCCCGGCATTTCCATTACTTCATTTTCTTCTGATGGACTGATGGCTTCTATTATTATGAAACAGCCATTATAAATGAAGTGTTAGGTGAAGATGAAAGAGCAGCCGTAAAAGTTTGAACTCTGATTTTCTGGTCGGAATGGTGGAAAAAATGGCTATATATATATATTATTTTTTATTTATTTATTTATTTATTTTTTGACGTCTGCTTTTTCATCTTCCCCTAACACTTCATTTATAATGGCTGTTTCATAATAATAGAAGCCACCAGTCCATCAGAAGAAAATAACTCGGTTAAGCGGGACTCTACTGCAGTACAAAACATATTTCAATTTTAAGACTTAAAGCACACGTTTTATTTTATGTAAAATGACGTCATTCGCATCCGCTTAAGAATTCCACATTTACGATCTACTCTTAAACATCTGCAGTAAAGCATGCATAGCACATCACTATCGCGAAATAATGCACAAATGCAAAAAAATATTCCGTCTTTCAAGAAAAAAAAAAAAAAAAAAGGCGATCTAATGATTCATAGATACTTACAATTAAATATAGTATATAATAGCTCCATTGTTTTAACAGAAATCATTCGTTTATATATTTTTTTTTCAAAATAGCACGTATTTTAATTACATTTTCTTTCGGTTGTTGCGAGAAAATGGCAACAAAAATATATAATTGCAATTTTAAAACTATTCTTTCTTTACTTTTCCGTTGCCAATATTAAGCAAATGGCTCTAAAAACTACAAAAAAAATTAATATTCCAAAAATAAATGGAGATACAGTTTTCAAACAAAATGCATTTAAAAGAACTTTTTTTCTCCAATACGACGGTATAAAAATTGAAAATGTGCGATGCTTAGAAGTTTAAAAAATTTCTAAACAGTATTTAATCGTAATGCTTTGTTTTACGGCTAGCCTCTGTAAGGTAACGTTATTTTTTGGACACAAAATAAGCTGGGAGAAAGAAATAGCATACCGTACCGGAGGCTAATAACATTTTGTTTTAAACGTGATATATAATTTTAATTGTTTCACCAATTTTCAAGTTTATTGAGAACTTTTTACGTTTCATCCTCATTCCTCTGTTTGTATTAACTTAAATTTTCAATAACGGTTTCTTTGTAATCAATAATACTCTAAAGTTAAAAAATATATGTTGAGAAAATTAAAAATATTTTTTTCAAATAATTCTAATTTAATTTGATATTCAAATTAATACATGGAAATTATTCCAGAGAAAAACATTCGCCTTGGATACAATATTTCAAATGAAAATCAAAATTCGAAGTAATTGCTTAGTGAAAAATTTTCCGAGCTGTGTATCGTTCCAAGTGGTTTAGTCGGTAGAACGGCAGTGCGCTATACTGATGGCCCGGGTTCGAGTCCCGGCTTGGAATCTTTTTCACTATGTTGGCCTTTGTGCCTTTTAAGCAATTACTTCGAAGTTTGATTTTCATTTGAAATATTGATATTCAAAATTTAAGAAAAGCATTTATCGAATTAGATATATATGGTAAGCATATAGAATTTTTCTTTAAATTTGAAGCTAGGTCCTCCTTTATATTAATAAAATTGGTTCTTATTTAATATTATTTTTTTTCATTCTTGTTAATAAAGTTTGCATTTGTAGTCGTAGAATGTATCCAGCCTCAGCTAGGGATCTAACGAATTTCGGACGATTTTCAGTATTAAGCAGAATATTGTAGATATTTAGAGGAATAAAATCAGGGTAATACATTTTAGGTAGATTTCGTAATAAGAAATACTACATATTACATTTTTCCAACATTTTTGCAGATCTACGCCGATCATGAAACCATAGAACACCAAACTACCCCCAGATCAAAACTTTATCTAACTATCTATCCATATATATCACTTTTTTATGGACACGATAACTTCCATAATTCTGCACAAACCTCTTCCAAACTGATCAAGGCCATACCATACAATCAAGGGGCAGAAAATCTCGGTAAAGTTCGTTAATGGGCAAAATCGACCCAAGGCGATGGAAATAGGGAAGGATTTTGTGAAAACAGAAAAAAAAAACTTCTTAATTATAATGCATATCAAATCAGTTTAAAGTTATTATTACTTCTAGGAAAAGGTAAAAAAAAATATGTATAACAGGTTTTTGATATCATTAAAAATGGGCTCAAGGGGCAATAAAAATAGAGTTTTAAGAAGAAAAAAATTCATAACTTCGTCAATTCACAAGATATAAAATCCACTTAAATTTATTATAAATGTTCTTAATCTTACCTACAAATTTTATATTGACAAGTTTTTGATAGTACCAATTCTTACAGAAAAAAGGGAGAGGGTTAAAAAGAAAAAAAAATCATAACTTCGTCAATTCACAAGATATCAAATCCGTTTAAATTTATTATAAATCTTCTTGATATTATCTACAACTTTTATATTGGCAAGATTTTGATAAAACCAACTCTTACACAAAAAAGGGGTTCAAGAAAAAAATATCGTATTAAGGCTGTTCTCAAATCCATAGGGGCAACTTTATGACATAAGTTTGAATTCCTTTTTGTTCGGAAACGCATGAAATTGGAAGGTGTCGTTATACGGAAACTATGTAATTGAAAGACGTTTTCCGTTTTTTTTTTTTTTTTTTTTGTAAACACAATAGATGTTTCAGAAAATATTGTCACAGTTTGAACCAAATTTCCCAACAAAGGGGAAAAAACACTGAACGAAGGGAGAAAAATCCTTGTAGTAGGTCTGCCAATTTTATACAATTACGTTAAAAAATCTGTACGTCATTGTGTCAGAAAATATCAACCTTGTTGAACAGTGTAGTTGAGAACACAGCCTTAACATGATTCTGATAAAACCAGTTCAGAAAAATAAAATTAAAAACTCGTCAAAAGCGACCAGAAAAAATTGTCAAACTGTGTTTATCTCTAATCTTGATTTAGCCTTTTTGGTGAAATTAGTACTTAACTTCGAAATCTACCTGTGCCTGCAGGCCGAGCCCGGAGTGATTTTTTTCTCTTTCTTTTCTTTTTCTTTTTCTTTTCTTTTTTTTTTTTTTTTGAAATGATTTTCTCAAATCCAAATTGGCTATTTTCTAACGCGTTCATATAGAACCATTTTTATTTCTTACAAGCATAAAATGCACAGCTATTTTCATTCAGATACTAAACAATCAAATTCAATTTTTTAGTGTCAGACTATTTTAAGAATCCATAATCTGCCTGTTTGTCATACAGTTTTATAATGAGGCTCCTAAAACTTCGCTTATCGGTGAGAATTTTAACTATTTTTTTTTCATTTTGCACAAAACTATCATTATTTGATAAATTTTATAGTACAAATAATGTTCCGATACGACAGTTTGTTGAATTTTCATGATTTTTTTTGAAAAATAAACGGATATGGGCAATTGCCATTTAAAAAAAAATATTTTATGAAATGAGATAAGGATTACTACTGCAATTTGTTTGTGTAGAAAAATGTAAGTCACATAAACAAGGTTTTTTAACAAATAATAATCTCTTTGTGATGTTTCAACATATTATATCAAACGTATAAAACAGTTAGACATATGAATAACGAAATTTATATCGAATTAAAAATAAAAAACAAACTGTGCGATATGAATTTTTTGCTTGCTTTTTCTAGTTCCCTACGATACAACCAAATTTTATACAATGCAATTTTATATCACACTAGCTGACCCACCCGGCGTTGCCCTGGCCCATCATAATAACCTTAAATAAAACTCAAGTTTGTATGATTTTATATTCTTTGAAAATCTTTTAAATGAACCTAGTTTCGGTTGTTCCATTGCATTCCACAGCGTCTCGTGTGTTTCCAACAAACGTCTTTCCGAACGAACCTGTAATCTGGGTCCCCGCTACCTAACGCAGCATGTGCCGGAAGTGCTTCGCACGTATCGTAGACAATCGAAAACCAAGTCTAGTGAGCCAAACTTCGTAGTAATCAAGCCCATAGAACCGGAAAAACGAATGCATCATTAATGTTCGAAAATGTCGTTAACTGAAGTCTAAGATAAAGTTTCATAATCACAGAAAGTAGTATTTTCACAGAAAGTAACTGAATTGTAATCTAAGTTAAATAAACCAATTCCCGTTGAAATTGGGCCCTTATAACCCGACGAAACAATTTATCCTTACGCGGTGGAAGTTGCCTCCCTCCTCCTCTATAAATTTGACGGTCTACTTTTAAAATTAACACGATATTATTTAATAAACGGATATTTACTGATTTGCAAAATTTTAGCGTAAAACAGCCACACAACAGTAGTTATTATTTGTATTGCAGATGCGCAACAGAAGAAAAGATTGCCATATTATATGAAAAATGTATCTGATTTTTTTTTTCATTATTTTTCCTGTGTAATAAACTTTTCAGAGAATCATATATAATTTTTTCGAAGCAAAATAAAAAATCGCGCATTTAAGGGTTAACGTAACGCGATTTTTATTTTTATTTTACGGATGTAGTGAGTAAACGTAAGTTGTTGCCGAAAAAGGAGATTAATATTCAAAAAAGGTGGTAGCTTGGGTATAAAGAAGGACCGGGCCCAGGGGGCAGGATATTAACTGGAATGTAGTTGGGCAAAGGAAAAAATTTTAATAGTTTTAAAGTAGCTGTAGGACGCAAGAACTATGAAGTAGAAAATTGTAATAGAATAAGATCGTTTTTAAAGAAGCTGCAACAAAGGCCCCAAGAAGGAGATTAATATTCAAAATTGGTGGTAGCTGAAGTGAGAAATTTTTTTGTCGTTCATGGAGTTGGTAGATGACTTAAGAAGTTGTTAGAAAAAAAAAAGCTAATGAATCGGGTCATTTTTAAGGGAGCTACAATAAAGGGCCCAAAAAAGGCCAACTGATAGTTAAGAGCAGGGCCCTAACATGAAAATATGTTAAAAGGTCTTAGATCTTCAATTATTCAAAATTAACCATAGAATTGTGAATTAGTATTTCTTAGAATAATAATTTAAAGAAATGCGCCAAAAATTGGGCAAATGCTGTCCTAGGACTGGATAGCTGATTGTCCTAGGGCCCAAATAAAATATGAGGGTGTTGGTCCTGGGAAAAGAGTCCAATACTCAGTTTTAAAATTATGCACTGAGAAGGTGAGAAAATTAGAGGGTGAAAAATGCATGGCGCACAAAAAATTCAAGGGAACTACGGAACCCTAGGGGGGAGAATGGAGAAAGGATCTTAACTGGGATGTAGAAATGGGAGCATAACTAAATGAAAAAAGGATACCTAAATGAAGATCGGATTAAAAGGAAGCAATTTATTAACAATTTAGGGCGCAAAAACTTCAAGGGGTGCTGTACCGGGTCCCAGGCTGCCAGGGTCTTAACTGGACTGTAGAAATGAGGGAATAACTAAATGGAGAATTGGCCCCAAGAACGAAGAAGATCGGATATATAGGGGGGGGGGGGTAAGTTATTAACAAATTAGAGCATAAAAACTGAAAGAGGCACAGGGGCCCGACCCTTAAATAAACTGTCAAGTGCGAGCATTACTCGCGCACAGAGGGTTCCATAGAATAAATATATAAATTTGTAATTGTATCATAAAAAAAAAAAAAAAAAAAAAAAAAAAAAAAAAAAAAAATCGTTGCTAAAAGAGTACTAAGACTTTGTAAAAAACTATACAACGTAGGGTTGAGTATAACTGTATATATTAGAAAAGTGTAAATGGGTATACCATGAAAGTTCAAAGAGATATGGAACCTAAATAATATCAAACATAGCTGTTCGTATAACTCTTTCTTTAATATTATTTTAATCTGTTTATGATGAACTTAATTCGGTACTGACAATAAAAGCAGTGCATAGTTAAACTTCATTTGGCATTTCATGAAACTAAATTCAGCGTAGTAATAACCTTTATTTCTACAGTGTAGCTAAAACAGAACCTTTGTTCAAAGTTTAAATTTGGCATTGTGCTAAGCGCGCTTCGAATTGATGTCTCAAAGTTGCAACGCCGCCTTGGTCAGTGCCGCGTTTTTCCAGATAGGTGTTTAATTAACTTTTAAAGTCACTCGAGGCGCATTGAGTTGGGTTGGGTTGATTTTTGACGGTTAATTATCTACACGAATGATATAGGCCCGGGGGGAGTGCCCTCCGTGGGGGTCTTTCTAAGGGAACCTAATCCGTATTAACGCATGGAAGATCCACGGCTCGAAGAAAACCACGAAAACTCCGAACGATTAGGCCGACGGGCGCGATTGGAATCGAACCCAGCACTTCCCGTCTACCAGCTTCGAGAGCAGAACCTCTCGGCCACTGGTGGGGCCGAGGCGCATTGAGAGATACAATCAATGCAAACTATCGTGAATCCCACAGTATTTATGCGATTCATTCTAATTAAATCTTTCGAGGGCGATGCCCTTAAAAAACGGACACCTAATTTTTATTTCAAAACAGACAAACGGCACCAACAATATTTAATTAAAATTTCCCTTTTATCATGTAAGTGAAAATAAGCAAGTTCACATTTTCTAATAAATTCATTTATAAATTCTGGTGTCAGTTCATTATTTCATACGTTTATAAATAGAATTACTCCGTGCCGGAAAGGATTAAGTGGTCGCAGGACTCTTAAAGCTTCAAAATTTAAGAAATTTTAATTTTTTTAGATGTTAAACTCCTATCTTTTCTAAATATTTTGATATAATTGTTTCCTTGAAATTCTCATTAGAACAAAAGTTTCGGCTTTTAGAATTATACCCGCTCAATAGCTGAAGCGGCGTTTCCGAAACTTTAAGGTCATTATTTTCCAAATGGCGTTTTTTGGGCATAACGCCCAGGATACCTCAAAAACTTCTAAATATTTGTTCATGAAATTTACAAAACATATAATTCATGTTAGTCTATATAAACTGAACCTAAAATTTCCTTTTTATTGTTCAAAAAAATATTTTTTAGGTGATTTTACTGTTGAAATTTTCAAAATTTTGTATTAGCTAAATACAACATTGCATTAAAAATATAAAAAGGCTTTAAATATAAATTTATTTAAGTTCAGGGAAATTATTACAATCTGAAGTATAAGTAAGCACCAAAATTTTCATTCTAGTTGCAATATTTATTTTGTAATCCTGCGCGTAAACTGTTATGCCAATTTTTTGTTCGGCAAATGTCTAACAGTTTCGAGCCCCCTATAAATACTAATTCTGTATCTTGCAATTTTTTAAATACATGAAACGAAAGAACATACTTATATCTTTCATTCCAATTAAATTTGTGTTTTAAAATAATATACATTTTACGACATTAAATGTTGAAAATGTTCTTTTTTTCCACTTTTTAGAGTCCCGAGATCCCTTAAATTAGTATGTTTTTAACAATTTGACGTTTATTGCTTTTATACTGTTACTGGACATTACATTACACATATATATCATTAAAAGTTGTTAACTAGGCATAGAGTACGCCGCCCCTTTCCTTGTGTATGTCTAAACTGACCGTACCTTTAAGGGTTAATATCTCGGCTAATTACTGATGATTTTTTTCGAAAATCATTATAAACAATGCTTTTATTCTTCTGCAACGATAGGTATATTCAGCGATGCTCAACAATTTTTCTGAATGCCCGTAAATCGAAATTTGTGTATAACTGAAAAACGCTAATTACTCAAAAACTATGTGACCTAGGGTAATCGCTATAATTTTCCGGCAAGGTTTATATTAATGCCTACTACCTCTAATTTTTGCATAATTTTAGTTTCAGTAGATTCGGAATTAGATGGGGGGGGACATATTTTTGCGCTACATTTTCAACAATATCTTTGAAAATATAATACCTAAAATTAAAAGGAATGTATTTTTGAGTTCAGCGTTACAAAAGCTTTCACAGGATACCCCACATAATATACAATGAAAAGATTTTTTTTTCAAGTAGCATAATTAGCCCCTCTACTTTTTTACTAAATATATTTATGAATGTTTATTAATATGAAAATATGTGGGTCAATTGTCTTTATTATTTCCCCGAATTTGAACTTTCCACGTTCCATAGTTTACGAGTAAAATGGCTGTGACAGACAGACAGACACAAGAGTGATCTTATAATGGTTTCCGTTTTTACTTTTTAAGTACGGAACACTAAAAAAGAAAAATCTGATTGTCAGGTGCATCAGGACATGTCTTGGACTGTTCTCACCTAAATGTTCAGACTTCTACGTGCGGTAGATTTTGCTAGTCATCAAACGCAGACACACAGACACTCAAACACTCACATACACACAGACAGAGCGAAACTTTCTTTTATTGGTATACGTTTTATTCAATTTTCCTCGCTAAAAACTGGGTTGTCGTTAAATGCGATCTCGCTGAAAACTTATTCTACAGTTAAATACAAACACACTTTTGGTAGCTGATGAGTTTAGTTAATGAGGTTTTAATGCTTATGTATAAAATATTAATGATGATTGAGTAAAAGCACTGATTTATGAAATTGATGAGCTATCGATATTATAGTGCCCCATATCAGTAACAAATAAATACTACTTCTTTCAGCAAATCACTGATCTTTTAATATATAAATTAAGTAAATTCGATGCGCAAAAAGACGAATTTGTGAGAATGTCAAGTTATCAAGATTGGATATATATAATTCATTAATGACATTCGACTTAATAAAATCACAGATGATTAAGGATGACGACTTTTCGAGGTTTTTTGGAAATCATACAAAATTTATATCAAACTGATTAAAATATAAATTTAAAGAGATGGCGAAGTAACTTGGTTTTTGCGTTTAGAGAGATCGTTTGGGGATAACTTGTTATTTTAATTTTATTGCGGATGTAAAGAAAATTAATTATATTCTATTGCATAGAAGCACTGCTTTATGAGGATACAGAGTTATCAAGGTTTTAACCACAATGACCAATGATAATTGTTTAAATAAAAACATAGATTTATAAGCTTGAGGATTCATCAAGGTTTAACCGTATAACTTGTATTCGATAGAAAATAAAACGGATTAATGAATCTTCAAGTTATCCAGTTTTTAGAGCAAAGGTATAAATAATAATATTAACTAAATACACTTATTTATGAGGATGTCGAGTTATCGAGGCTTTAACATATAATAATAACATTTTATTAAACTATCTGGCTTCGCACTCTAGCGCGCTCATAATTACATCGGGCCTCTAATTTATGCTAACATCGAATAAAACGAATGTCGAATCCGTATGAAAATTTTCGTTAGGTGCAGTAGCGTAGCTACGTTGTTTGCCGCCCGGGATTTCATCCGTTTATTAAATAATATTGTGTTAAATTTAAAAGTAGTCCGTAAAATTTACAGAGGGGGGGGGGGCAACCTTCCACCGCTTAGGGGTGTATTCTTTCCTCGGGTTCTAGGGGACCGATTTCAACGGGAATTGGTTCATTTAAGTTAGATTACAATTCAGCTACTTTCTGTATTATGAAAGTTTATCTTAGTTCAGTTACCAACATTTTCGAACATTAATGATGCATTCGTTTTACGGGTTCTATGGGCTTGATTACAACGAAGTTTGGCTCACTCGACTTGGTTTTCGATTATCTGCGGCACGTGCGGAGCACTTCCGGTACATACTGCTTTAGGTAGCGGGGACCCATTTCACAGGTTCGTTCGGAAAGAGATTTGTTGGGAACACACGAGAGTCTGTGGAAGGTAATGGGACTTCCGAAACTAGGTTCATTTAAAAGATTTTCAAAGGATATAAAATCATACAAACTTGAGTTTTATTTAAGGTTATTATGATGGGCCTGGACAACGCCGGGTGGGTCAGCTAGTGTGATATAAAATTACACTGTATAAATACAGGGTTCCGGAGCAATAGCGCTTCCGAAAAACCGAAGCTTAAATTACCTTTTCCTTTCCTTCCCATCTCCAAGCTTTTGCATTCTTTTTAACAAAACACTTATATGTGACGTAATGTGTCACACACGTAGGAGATGGAGATAAAACGGTCTCAGTTTTTATATCAGTTTTTAGGCTTAGACTGACTCGAGCTCAATCTGTATCACATTTAAAATTTTATTTATTCATGTATTGAAAAAAAAATCCTCTTTTAAAATTACGTATTATATTCCACTTCAAATCATTTTAATGCTATTATGATCAGAATGAAGGGGAAACAGGAATCGCGTTTTACTATTTCAAATTTATATCGGCGACGTGTTAATACGGCACCACTCAAGAGACTGAACAATAAATTTGCTTTCAGTTCGATTTTCTTTTGTGACAGTAGGATAATTTTTTATTGGCTGGGTTTTCTTTTTATTATTTCGATATCTAACCTGAAAAGAATATTTTCTGTTTTATCCAACAAGCATCAGCTTGATGTTTGTTTGTTCGAGGTTTTTTGTCTTCTATTGCGTACGAGTATAAAAATCACGTTAGTGATTTTTCTATTTATTTTGTATCATGAACGGTACCCACGCTAAGGCTCTCTGCACCTATACGAAGTCACTTTCCTTTGCAAATAGATATAATTACCATGTATTGTTATTCTGATAGGAAGCAATCGAGCAGTGTTTCCCCTTTTTCTATAAAAGCATAGATTCTTTCCGATAACTTTTTCAAATTTTTAATTTTATCTGATTTTCAGGGACTCACCGCAAAAGATTGTTATGCGGAAGGAAATGATTATAGTTTAAGATATGCACATTTTTCAGGAAATTGTAAAACATTGTTCCATTCTTCAGCATATAATTCATTTCTGTAAATTTCATTCATTTTTTCTTAAAAATGCATAGCTGCGAACTATCCCTTTTCTGTGTTAACACCATTTCCTAATCATAATCGTTACCCTATTTAATCGCAGAATTCTGCATTTAATTAACATAAAAAATAGGCACGGATTTTTACTATTCAGAAGAAGTGATAACTAAAAAGTGGAATAGTTGACAGCTAAGTACATGCTGATAGATATATTTAAAATTTTTATTTTGCTAAAGAAAAAAAAATGCTTTAAATTTTGCAATTAATGTACCAAATATAAATATGCAGATTACAGGGGCAGGGGGGGAGGGATGGAACGGTACAGTTGTTGTACCGGTAGTGCTGATTAGGGCTCCGGAACTTTTTTTGTTAGAATTTAAGCCCTGGGCGCAGTAATCTAATTGTAACGTAACCTTAATCAAACTGTACCATAAACATTACCTAACTGTACCATAGCTGTAACGTATTACCTAACCGTAACCTAACGGTAACCTAACAGTAACATACCTTCAACCTAACTATAAACAAATTATCACCTAACCGTAACCTAACTGTAACCTAATTGCAACCTAACCTTAATCTAATTATAACATAACCGTAACCTAACTGTAATGTAACTATAAACTATCGGTAACTTAACCGTAACGTAAACTAATTATAAGCTAAATGTAACGTGACTGTAACCTACCTGTAACCTATCAATAACCCAACCGTAAACTATCTGTAACGGAAATGGAACATAACCGTAACCTAGCCGTAACTTATTTTTAACGGAAATGGAATATAACCGTAACCTAACCGTAATATATCTGTAACGGAAATGGAACATAACTGTAACCTAACCGTAACCTAATTATAACCTAACCGTAACGTAACCATAACATACTTATAACCTAACCCTAACCTAACTGTAACATAACTGTAACCTAACCGTAATCTATCTGTAAAATAAACGCATCATGACGGTACGCTAAGCGTAAACTAATTATAACCTAACCGTATCCTAACTGTGATGTAACTATAACCTAACTGTAACTTAAATGTAACCTAACTGTAGCCTGGCGGTAACCTAACCGTAACCTAATTGTAACCTATAAGTAACGTACTGTAACCTATCCGTAACCTAACAGTAATCTAACTGTAACCTATCCCTAATCTTAATTGTAACCAAACTGTAACGTAACTGTATCCTATCTGTAACCTAATCGTGGCATAAACGTAATCTAACTGTAACCTATCCGTAACTTAACCCTAATCTAACTGTAACCTATCCGTAACCTAACCTTAACCTATTTGTAACTTAAACGTAATCTAATTGTTACCTAAATTTAATCTAACTGTGGCGTAACCGTAATCTAACTGTAACCTAACCGTAACCTAACTGTAGCCTGGCGGTAACCTAACCGTAACCTAATTGTAACCTATCCGTAACGTACTGTAACTTATCCGTAACCTAACCGTAATCTAACTGTAACCTATCCATAATCCTAATTGTAACCAAACTGTAACGTAACTGTATCCTATCTGTAACCTAATCGTAGCATAAACGTAATCTAACTGTAACCTATCCGTAACCTAATTGTAACCTATCCGTAACTTAACCCTAATCTAACTGTAACCTATCCGTAATCTAACCTTAACCTATTTGTAACTTAAACGTAACCTAATTGTAACCTATCCGTAACGTACTGTAACTTATCCGTAACCTAACCGTAATCTAACTGTAACCTATCCATAATCCTAATTGTAACCAAACTGTAACGTAACTGTATCCTATCTGTAACCTAATCGTAGCATAAACGTAATCTAACTGTAACCTATCCGTAACCTAATTGTAACCTATCCGTAACTTAACCCTAATCTAACTGTAACCTATCCGTAATCTAACCTTAACCTATTTGTAACTTAAACGTAACCTAATTGTTACCTAAATTTAATCTAATTGTGACGTAACCGTAATCTAACTGTAACCTAACCGTAACCTAACTGTAACCCAAGTTTAACGTAACCGTAAACTAATTATAACCTAACTGTATTCTGACTGTAACCTATCCGAAACCTAACAGTATCCAAACCAAAACCTAACTGTGTTAATCGTCTCACGGCTAAATATCCTGTCGTCTAATTGTCCTATCGGCTAAATGTCCTGTCGGCTAATTGACCTGTCGGCTAATTGTCTTGTCGGCTAATTGTCTTGTCGGCTAAATGTCCTGTCGGCTAAATGTCTTGTCGGCTAATTGTCTTGTCAGCTAAATGTCCTGTCGGCTAATTGTCTTGTCGGCTAAATGTCTTGTCGGCTAATTGTCTTGTCGGCTAATTGTCTTGTCGGCTAATTGTCCTGTCGGCTAATTGTCTTATCGGCTAATCATCCTGTCTGCTAAACGTCCTGTCGGCTAATTGTCCATGTCGACTAACTGTCCTATCGGCTAACTGTCGCTGTCGGCTAATTGTCCTGTCGACTAAATGTACGTGTCGACTAAATGTACGTGTCGACTAAATGTACTTGTCGGCTAAATGTCCTGTCGTCTAATTGCTGTCTGCTAAATGTCTTGTCGGCTATTTGGTTGTCTGCTAAATGACATAGACCCTCCATGGGGATTATCGCTACTGTTTCTTTCTTCCTTTTGCTCGGCAAAGGTAAATTTTTGTTCGCCGTTTCTCTACAGCTGCAGGGTAAGAAGCATTGCACTTATGCAGCTATATTAGAAATAAGTAAAAAAAAACGGAAAGAACTGAAGCTTTAGGAGAAATACGAAGTTGTTCAAAAATTAAAATCAAACGCAAGTCAAAGGAAAGTTGCACGTGAGTTTGGAATTTCAGTAGGTTAAGTCAACACCATGAGCAAGAAAGAGAAAGAAATTATAATCGCTTTTGAACAAACCAAACGAAATTTCCTCGAACTGTAGACTTTTCGAAAAGAAAATGGGAAACAAGAACATAAACAATGGCGTCTGAAGTTTTATTGCCAAATGAGAATGAAGAATCTTCTTGTACTAGACCCCTGCTAAAGAAGATTGCTCTTAATTTTACAGAAAAGGAGAAAATAATGGAATTCAAGGCATAAGAAGGATGGTTGACTCGCTTCAAAAATCGGCATGACATCAAATTCAAAATAATCACTGGTGAAGCTGCAGACGTAAATATCGACACTGTGAAGGAATCGAAAGAAATCTTCAGGATATATTGAAGGATTTCGACGCGATTAACATTTTCAATGCCAACGAAACCGGTCTTCCAAATAAAACCCTAACAGAAGCAAGCGAGAAAGGCGTGGGCGGAAAAAATGTCAAAAGAAAGACTTGTCGTGATGCTCAGTGCCAGTTTTATTTGTGAGAAGCTCTTACCACTTGTGATCGGGAAAAGTGAGAAACCACGATGTTTCTAAAATGTGAAAATCGCATCATTGCCTGTGCACTATAAATCAAATTGAACAGCCGTGATGACATTCACAAATTTCTTACAATGATTAGGGGGCAGTAACGAGATGATGAAGAGAGAAAGAGAAAAAATCTTCTTTTTGTGGATAATGCCAGATCACACACAAACATGCAGCTGAGCAACATGAGTCCGAAGTTCCTGACCACCGAATTGTACTTCTATAATCCAACAACTGGATAAAGGAGTAATCAAGACCTTTAAAGGTTGCTACCGAATTCATTTTTTGAAGGCAACCAAACTAACGAAGAAGGTCAACGTACGTTGACCTTCTTCGTTAGTTTGGTCCATCCATAACGTTATGGATGATGTCCATTGGATATCAACAACTTGGAATGAAGTAACTTCCTATGCATTCCAAAGCTGCTTCTACAAACCTGGATTCCAATGTGAGAATGAGCAATTCTTATAGAGGAATAAGAAGCAACAGGTGTGAGTAACTTGGGGTCAATTCTCCAAATGGTCTATACTGAAATTGAACCTGGAGCTTATCTTGGAGCCGACGGAAGCCTTCCAGTTTTCGATAACAACATCGTTGAAGGGGAAGACGATAGTGAAGAAAATGTAAAGCCAGAATAGACCGATGAAACTAGAAGTACGCTTACCTTCCAGCAATATGGGTAAGGGATTCAAGATCTGTTGAACTATGCAACTGAACATCACCCAAAGTCTTTCCGGTTTTTAATCCCTTAACGGGCGCATTAAATTATAGTTTAAAAAATCAAATTGCTTATTGGCACCAGTTTTTTGAAAAAGAAATATTCATCTTATTTAATGACAGGTAAAATGATACCATAATAAAGCCAATTACACTATTTTATAAAACTGGTGGGAATCAAACAATCTGAATAAAAGACGCAGCCCGCGAATATCACGGGAACGAGAATTAAGGGGTTAAACAACTGGCTAACATGTACACTGCACAAGCACGCACAATGCAAGAACAAACTAAAATTACTCACTTTGTTAAATAATGTACCGATTTTGTTTTTAAGTAATATATTGTACATATGTATGTTTTGTAAAACTTTTTTAATTAAAAAAAGAGACGGTAGATTACAGGTTCGACTGTATTCAGTAATTCAGTTTGACATTGCACTAACCGCCAAATCTAAATTCAGCACGTCCAACTCGGTAATTGGCATTTTATGCAGTTTATAAACTCAATCGTAGGTAGTAGTAATGCATTTATTTCCCAGTCTCCCTCTATATTGAACACCCCCATAATCTGAACATTTTTGGTCGGTCCCATGCATGTTCAGAATAGAGAGAGTCCACTGTATTAACCCCTTGGGGACGAGCGACACGTATACGTGCCGCATGAAGCGCTCAGAATCCTTGTTTTTTCTCACCAGTAAAATTTTACTGAAAAATTTGCCTTATGTAATCAGCGCATTTTCTCGATTCAATAAGAGACAAATTTCTGTTTTTAAAAAACGGTGATAAAAGATTAAAAATTCCGTAAAAGGCTCCCGTCCCGAAGGGGTTAAGAAAGTTAAAGAAAAATAAATTTGAAAAATAATGATTTAATGGAATTAAAACTTACGTTAAAGCCTACTTTATATTAGCACTGTGTACATTTAACGTATTTTATTTAAAAAATTCTGGTTCGAATTTACTATTAAATTTTACAATTAAAATTATGCTTTTGAGTTATCAAAAAATGACAAGAATGTGTTTACGTCTATTCAATGTATCCTACAGAAAATATAATTTTAAATGTGAGGATTTTTGCGGGGAAGATATAAATTAAAGTTTGCCACGTGAATTTAACATTAACCCGTTCGGGTCTGGCGTACTATTAAATAGCACACGAGTTTTAATTGAGTATTATTTTGTCTAAAAAATCATTTTTTTTTACTATCTATATACCGGGTGTCCCAAAAAGGACTGACTGATTTTAAAATTCAATAACTTCCAAACGTTGACAGATATTAAAAAAAATCTTGCAGGAGGGTTATGCATAAAGTCAAAAGTTTTATTACAGTGATTTTCGATTTTAATTCGAATTACAAACAATAGATGGCGCTGTAAGCAATAGTCGCTAAATACAGGCTCGATTTTTGGTCCTTTCTGTTGCTCCATGCAGAAAAAGGAGATGGAAATGTATTATCCGGGCTACGAAGTACCAAAAATCGAGCCTGAATTTAGCCTCTATTGATCGCAGCGCCATCTATTGTTTGTAATTCGAACTAAAATCGAAAATCACTGTAAAAAAACTTTTGACTTTATGCATAACCCTCCTGCAAGAATTTTTTTAATATCTGTCACCGTTTGGAAGTTATTGAATTTTAAAATCAGTCAGTCCTTTTTGGGACACCCGGTATATTAAGTTAGTATATGCCTGTGCATTTCTTATTATGACTTCATTTGTGTCTCGGTATTTACAGAGCTGCCAAATCTCCTCCGGCTTTTTCGATACAAGTATTTTAATTCCGAAACTGTTCTTTTATGTAATTGAGACAATTGGACGATTTAAAAGAACAACATTTTTCTAAGATAATAGTGCTCTCTAACATAATACAGTTGGCGATTCTGCATTTAGCAATAATATAGGGTCGATCGGAAAGTCGTGTCGTGCTGAGAAAATCAATTCGTACCAGAAAATTCTGCCCGGTAATTATTAGACATTAAATATCAGAATCAATGCCAAATAATTAAGTGATACTCCCTCCGTCCTAAATTAGTTGCGACTTTTCAAGTGGGTGGAGTCATAAATAAATTCCGATGCAGTTTAGTAAATAGACGTCATTCTGTAAGAACTGTACCACCACTAAACCATAAAGATCAGTTTCTTCCTAAAGAATTAATTATTCATTAGCTAGAAGGTAGTTTTATGCGATTACTGGTGACAGAATCGATGCAAAATGGGGCGTGGCTTAAAAGAATGCAAACCCTGGATATTTTAAACTAATTTGGTACTTATTTAACCTTCCGTCTACCAGACGGGTCCATTGGACCCGACATGTACATTCAAAATATTTATTCAAACCAGAAATTTCTTCAAAACAAACTAAATGTATAAATCAGACAATAATAAGTTAAATAAACAAATTAAATAGTTTTAAGTAAAAATTCTGGTGTAGAATGTTTTTATAAAACTTGAGTAAAATTTCCGGTAGTTCTAGGGTTAAGGAGAGATGGAGGGTATGCTCGGTAAGTAAATGTTGTTGATCGATAGCATAACACAGTGAAATCTCTGAAAAATGTTCAAATGAAATCATAAAATCACCAGTATCAATAATCAGTACAAAAGTAATCAAATGTAGCAACTAATTTGGGACAGAGGGAGTAGAATTTTCTGGTACCAATTTATTTTCCCACCACGACACGACTTTCCGATTGACCCAATAATATAAAAGTTTTCTTAACCGTCAAGCCGCGGGTGACTTTTTTCCCGTGGGTTACTTTTTTTTTTTTTAATATATGATTGTTTGATTCTCACCTCTTTTTTTGAAGTAGAAATAGTCCCTTTATTTAATTTCAGATTAAATAATGCGCGAATAAGTCGAATTACATGCTTTTACAAAAGTGGTGGAAATCAAAAATTTTAATTTTAAAAAATTGCCCACTGGAATGCGAAAATAGCGTTTCCCGTGGCTGGAGGGTTAATTCTCTTTGCACTGTTGGCAAGTCTTTAATTTTAAACATATATAGAGTGATGAAACAGTGTAGCACCAGAGAATCAATTGACACCACTAAATTTTAATAGTATTCTTCGTCTTATTTCAGGACAGAATTTCTGAGAATTTTCAAACCGAAGAATACAATTAAAATTTTGTGATGACAATCGCACCACTGCTGCGACACTGATATGTAGTTTACTATTTAAATTTAAAATCTGGGTCACTTTTCTGAATTACTTTGTTTTGCTTTTTCACGTGTGATAAAACGCAAAAGGAAAAACTAGAGTCTTCGTTTTGTTTAATCGCAGACTTTTGCGAAAACATTTCAAGATTTCCCTACGTAAACATTGAGTAGTTTTGTAACATTTACAAAAGTACTTCCCATAAATCTTCATTAAATCCTTTAAAATTTCAGTGTACTTGATATTTATAGTCAAATACGATGTAATTTTATAACAATAGTAAATACAGCATTTGAATATACTAAAGACACAATCTCCTGCTAACTTAACTATTGTTTTTCTTCAATGCGTACGAAACTTGTTCTATTTTCTGACGTTATTCAGGTCTTTCTCATAGATTATAACAAAAGTTTATTACGCCCGTACTTCAGATGCGCAATCCTAGTTAATCTACGCTCCGGTTTGAACGTTAGGTTAGATTCCTCCTTTGTTTTTGCGAGTTTATGGATGATCAAGATATATGAGGATATTAAAATTAAATATTACGTGACTCGAAATTTTGTAATTACAGTAATAAAATTTAGATGGCTATTTATATAAATCTTTATTTTATAAAGTTTCTGATTCCAATTTATTAAAAAGAATAAAAAAAAATGCCAGCTAATACAAAAGCTGCTGTATTTTGCTTATCAACAAAAAAGAAAAAGAAATTGAAGTTGAAAGTAAAAACGACAAGTCTTCGACTTGTTTAATCGCAGATTTTTGTGAAAACATTTGAAGATTTCCTTACATAATCATAGAGTAATATTGCAACATTTACAAAAATACTTGCTATAACAGGATTCGTACGCTTCAAGGACCTTTTACCAGAATTCTTGTAAAGAAATATTTGTCTTATTTAACCCCTTGGGGCGAGCGACTGCGCGTCACGTAAGTTGCTCAGAATCCTTGATTATTCTCACCAGTAAATTATTATTATAAACTTTGCCTTATTTAATATGAGTTTTTTCCCGGTTGAACTATGCAAAAATTTCTGTTTTGAAAAACCGGTGATAAAATATTAAAAGTTAGGCAAAAGACGCTCGTCCCGAAGGGATTAGTGAGAAAAAGTTCTGTCTTCAGATATACCGACCAGTACTTTACGAAATTTCTGGAACTAAAACACCTAAAATCACCTGAATCCCTCGATGAATACGAACCCTGCATAAATCTTCATTAACCCTTTAAAATTCAATGCATTTGATATTTATAGTTAAATACGAAGTAATTTTATAATAATATAAAATAAAATACAGCTTTTGAATATACAAAGACATACTTGCCAACATTCCCTTAAACTTCCGTAAAATGTGAGTTAAGTTGATCCAGGTTATACGCGTTACTAACCAGAATTTTTTTTGATGCATATATGTATAGTTAAAATCATGTTTCTCTATGAAAACTATTTCATTTAATTTCTTTCGTAAATTTCTGGTTCGAAACGTGTTTAACCTGGGTCAATTTAACTCACATTTTACGGAAGTTTAAGGGAATGTTGGCAAGTATGCAAAGACACAATCTCCTTCTAGCTTAACTGTTATTTCTCTTCAGCTTGTTCTATTTTCTGCAATTATTCAGGGACTTACATAGATTATAACAAAAGTTAATTACGCACGTACTTCACATAAGTAATCCTAGTTAATCTATGCTTCGGTTTTAGCGTTAGGTTAAAATCTTCCTTTATCTTTGCGATTTTATGGATGATCAAGAAGTATACGGATATTAAAATAAAATTTTGCTTAACCAGAAATTTTGTAATTTATAAAAAGAATTAGATGGCTGTTTATTTAATTATTTATTTTATAGAATTTCTGATTTCAATTGATTAAAAGGAATAAAAAGTTTGTCAGCTAATGCAAAATTTGCTGTATTTTGCTTATCTACAAAAAGATTTAAATAAAAAAGCAAATCAAATGAAAAGTAAAAACTACAAGTCTTCGACTTGTTTAATCGCAGATTTTTGCGAAAACATTAAAGCTTTCTCTATATAATCATAGAGTTGTATCGAAACATTTACTAAAGTACTTGCCATAAATCGTCATTAAATCCTTTAAAATTCAGTAAATTTGATATTTATAGTCAAATACGATGCAATTTTACAACAATATAAAATACAGCTTTTGAATTTACTAAAGACACAATCTCCTTCTAAAGTAACTATAGTTTATCTTCAATGCACATGAAGCTTGTTCTATTTTCTGCAGTTATTCAGGAACTTTCACAGATTATAACAAAAGTTTATTACGCCCGTACTTCACATGCGTAATCCTAGTTTATCTATGCTTCGGTTTTAGCATTAGGTTAAAATCCTCCTTTATCTTTGCGAGTTTATGGATTATCAAGTTATATGTGGATATTAAAAATAAATACTGTATATTGTGACCGAGCCAGTAGTGGATCAAATAAGGTTGTGCTACGGGGGTTTTATTAACACTAGAACGCCCGGAAGGAGTATGTCAGACTCCGACCATACGACTAAATGCCAACTGGAACCAGAAATTCTTTCATAAAATAAGTTAAATTTAAACTAAGCAGATTTACGTTAAATTAATCAGTCAAATAATTTTAAATAAAAATTCTGGTGTCAAATATTTTTATGAAACTTGAGTAAAATTTCCGGGCGTTTTAGTGTTAATACAGAGTGACTTCAAAAATCCGGCATTCAGAAATTCGATAACTTCAAAATTCCAGGCTCAAAACCATCTTTTCCCTTCTTTTTTCTTTTACACTTTCAAGTTATGGGAGAAGAAAAATTGCAATTCTTTATGAATTAAAAACTTCAAGATCGAAAGTAAAAATGCAAAGAAAGATTATTTGTTTTTTTTTCATTTGTCAGAGGCAATTATTTTCTGGGAGTTGCACCGATGCTTAGCAACGGGAACAACATTTGGGACAACTTTAGCGAATGCATGGCATTCGGAACGAATGCATATGGTCGGAACGAATTTTCGGCAACGGTAATATCACTGATGAGGAAGAATTTTCCGGCTTTCACATTTCCCGTCAAAAAGCCGCAATTTAAGAGTTCATTGAACACGCAAAATCTGAAACTACATTAAGTGTCGAAAAAAGGGCTATAGATGATTGGCTAAGCATTGACAAAAATGCATCCACAACGAACAGTTTAACAGACAGAGATCGCTGACGCTGACCAAAATAGAACCGCAGATAATGCTAGTAGCAGCTCAGAAGATGAGGATGAACAACCAGCAGAAGAGAAGGTGTCACTAGAAAATTGTATGAATTTGACTGGAGAATTAACTGAAGCTTTAGAGAAACAAGACTGCATTTCCGAAATAAACATTCTTCATTCGTATTAAATACAAAAAAAAACTTCTTAAAGAACTACCAAGACATTTGAAGCAAAGTGAGTTTGTATCGATGTTTCCGAAATTACAAGAGAAGAGATAATTTCACTCTTTATTAGATTTTTTTTTGTAACATAGAAAATATTAATGAAAGTAATTTTTTTATATTTAATTTTTTCTTTTTCTTACATAATTATCACTTAGTAATGAATTAAACAATGGCTAATGGGTGCTACTTTTGATATTCCTTCAAAAATCCGGAATTTTCAAAAATTTGGCATAGTCTCAGTTCCGATGATTCCGGATTTTTGAAGTTATACTGTATTTCCTTCCTTTTAAGTTTTAGAAGTAAATTAACATAATCATATTACAACCCTTAATGAATGTTCTATAGTGGGATAAAAAGGAAATATGCTGAAATTAAATAGCAACAAAATTATAAATAAATAGTTTTTTAATTACCATTTTCCTAGTAGTTGACCAATCGAAGATATCACTCGGAAATTCAAAAACTAATCTTTCATGCTTAAGCTGTGATTAACAATAATTCATATAAAACTATTATTTGAAATAAGCAAGATGGAAGCGGGTTATTTTAACTTGCCGTAATTGACTCCAACTAATGAAGAACTAAATTTTTACATTTTCTAATTAAAAAAAAGAGTCATAAAATGGCTTCTCTTACAGCAATCAGCTGAAAAGTTTGTGAAAACAGATGCTCCAATATTCAATCAAAGATACCGTGCCTAGTGCCACGTGTAAAACTCATTTCTGCCTGAAATGGAGAAATATTTAAAAAATTTGATCAACTAGTGTAAGGACACAAACTACTGGAAGGGTATCAACCACTGGCGTGGACACCCTCGCTGTTGCCAGTGGGCTACTTTTCTAATATTCAGATTTCTTGATTGGCATCACTTTTTTGAAATTGTAAAATTCGCCTTATTTAATTAAATACAAATTAAAGCGAAAACAGCGGGAATTTTACCATTTCAAAAAGTGGTGCCAATTAAGAAATCTGAAGTTTTAAAAAGTAGCCTACTGGCAACACTGGACACCCTAACCAGAAATTTTGTAAATAATGAAAACAATTTAGGTGGCTATTTAATTCTTTGTTTTGTAAAGTTTCTGATTTAATGATAAAAAAGAATAAAATGTTTGTTAGCTATACTTTTGCGAATGCCCAAATTTCATTCGAATATCAAAAAAAGAGACCGCATATTCAGTTTCGGCACAATATCTGAGTTTCGGTCAAAATACAGTCAAATATTCAGCCGGAACCGAAACTGACAAAAACTATCTGTATTTCTAACATCTAGTTTCTTCCTTCGGGAATTTTCAACATTACGCATCGATTTGAACTGTATTGGCTCAAATTGAAGCTCTATTTATTTAATGCTATGTACTTCACTTTTTAGCTCACAGGCTATCAAAGCCTGAGAGATAATGTGCCCGCAGGTTCTGTATGTACGTACGTAACGCGATAACTCTTGATAGAAATATTCGATTTGCTTCAAAAAAATTTCTACGTTCATTCTCATAAGGAGCTTCTCTGATTAGTTTTGGGGGTTCATTGGTTATAAAGGGAGGTATAGGGGACTAACCCCCCCTTAACTTAGATAAATGGGTTTTTCATACAGAATTATCAGATTTGCTTCAATTTTGGTATACCGGTTAATTCTGATAAGGCATTTCCCTGATTAAATTTGGAGTTTCAGTGTTTAAAGGGGGGATCTGGGGGGGTAATACTTCTCAATTTAGATAAATGGATTTTCTTACCCGATTTGCTTCAAATTTGGTTTACCGTTTTACTATGATAAGGCGCTTCCCTGATTATATTTGGAGGTTCTCTGGTTAAGTATAATGGGGGGGAACGGCGGGGGCTAATACCTCCTTAATTTAGATAAATGGGTTTTTCTCTCGGATTTTCTTCAAATTTATTATACCGGTTTATTCTGATAAAAGGGCTTCCCTCATGAGATGTGGAGGCTTATTGATTAAGTATAAAGATGTGAAACAGGGGGTGGGGGCCAATCCTCTCCTTAGTTTATTTTTCGAAAGGCATTATTCTTTGAAGTAAGAGTATAATATACAAATAATGTGAATAGACTGTGAGCTCAATGCCATCAGTTTAACTGGGTGCTTTCCTTTTTTATTATATTTATGAATTATCAGTGACTCAAGACGTAAGTCCAAATTATAATCAATGAATATATGACCAAACTTTGAAAGCGCTTCCCGACTGCTCATTAAAATCTGCAGACTTTAACAGCGATAGAACTTTTTTATTTTTAATACCGCGAAGTGTTTCGAACACGCTCTAAGAAAGATGTAGAATAAAAGTAGAGAATAACACAGCTGGTGATCATTTACAAAAGCCACTATAAAAGGTACGTCTAGAAAATCATTCTGTGCTATTGATGAATTACATTTTATTTCGTATAAGAATTACATGTTTAGCTCAGAAGCACAGAGAGATCTGATGTACATGAAATTAGTATAATAAAAAAAATCATTCTGTGTCATTGATGAATTATATTTCATTCCATATAAAAATTACAAGTTTCGATGAGAGGCACAGAAAGTGAACGTGGACACTGGCGATAAAATTTCCAAACAACGTTGGCTATTCAAAATTTCTTAGGCAGATGGGTGTTGGTTGGAGGATAGAATATATTAATTTTGATCTTGATGTGCACATCAGAGAAAACTGATACAGTTTTATTCTCTCATATTATAAAAAGGTTATTTAAAAAAATATATATCCATTGTTACTTATATACAGTGGTGGACAAAATTGTGGACATTTGTTTAAATTTTCATGTTTTATAACATTGTGTGCTTATAGAATATATTAATTTTCCCTTAAATACAATTGTTTATATGGGCAATTCCATGTGACTCACGTTACCATTTGACACATTTTTCAAAAAGTAAATTCTATATACATCGAAGAAATATCACATTTGCTTTTAAAAAAGTTCTTCATGGATATCGGGGGCACAATAAGAAACTAAGAATAACAATGTAATAAATTTTTAAATGAACAGGTGGTATGCAGACCCTAATTTGGTACTGTGACTCGCATTACAAAAAAAGGAAGTCAAGTTTTATGGGTTAAGGATGACCTAGAATTTCTCCTCATTTATCACAACACAGTAAAAAAGAAGTACTTCATAGAGTACAACACACTTTCAACTTATGATATACACAAAAATAATATTGTTTTAATAGTAATTAATTATATCAATCAATAGTTTGAGTGTGACTCACGTTACATGGTATTGTGACTCACATTACATTTCCCTCTTTAGCCATTAATCCTTTCAGGTGTAAGCAATTGTGTTTCTGTAATGCTGAACTCACACCGGAATATTCAAAAAAATTTGTTTCAAATTATGGAAAAGCAATTTTCTTATTTTCTTTCCACTAAAGTTAAAAAAATAAATTTTAATTAAAAGTTTCTGGTGTAAATCTTGATTAAAATTAGGTGGGATAAAGTATAACCCCCACCCCTCAAGGGTCTATACAATAGTTCCCATGTTATGTGGAATTGCCAACATATAAAATTCAAGGAAATTTAATGTATAATTTAATTAAAAAAACAGAATTAAAATATCTGCATTACAAAAAAAGACACACTTACTTTTGTCTAAAATACAAACACAATTAATCATGAATGCTGAAGTGTATTGTAATAAAATCAAATGTCAGTAACTAAACTGTAGTATGTTTTAATTTGTAAAAGGGGTATTTTGCTGGAATGAATTTTGCAGAAAGGAGAATACTAGTGTAACTAAATAGAATAATGTTTTTTTTTTTTTTAATATTTCTATTTTTTCTTAGTACAAATAATTTAAAACAATGTCATCTACAACAAGAACTGATTGGACGCCTACAAAAAGAAGCAGAATTGTCATTTTGAGAGAAAATGGTCTCTCTTATTCTGAAATTACAAAGCAGGTTGGTGGATCAGTCATTTTACCTGGCGTACGAAAGTTGTGTTTATGTTATGAAGAAATTAAATCAGTGATAAATAAGGCAAGATCAGGTCGAAAAAAATGCATACGTGCTTCTGACGATAGAAAGATAAAAAGGATATACATCAAAGATAGAAAAATTTCATCAGATGCTGTTAGGTGTGAAAGGGATGAAATTGATATTTCAGTTACTTCAAGAACAATAAGAAGATTAGAAGGTTTTGGACTGAAAGGTAGAATTCCGAAGACAAAAACCATTTTTAAATCTTCAGCAACGCAAGAAATGAGTTCAGTGGGCAAAAATAACACATTAATTGGTCAGAAAATCAGTGGAAGTAAATAATCTGGAGCGATGAGAATAAAATATCGCTCTTTGGTAGTATTTGGGCTTATATGTCTTCAGATTGTGTGGGCCGCATTCAAGTGATTGATAGCATTCTGCATGCAAAAAAAAAAAAAAAAAAACAAAAAAAAAAAAAAAAAACATCGCAACTGTCCTGGAACCAAAATTGATACCTTCCATCAGGGATCTCTTCACCAATAAAACACCATTTATCTTTCAGCAGGATTCAGCTCCATGCCATACGGCAAAAATATGCAAAGAATGGTTTAAAAATAAAAGCATGCGGGTCATTCTCCAAAAAGTGTACTATTTCAGTCACAAAGCCCAGTATTTGACATGAATATTTTTGAATTAATTTATGTTTTCTATTGAAAGTGAAAGAAGACTAAATGTGTTGTGTGCATACATTTTTTCATAATTACTTTATATTTTTTATTTCTTAGTACACAGTATGTGAGATGTCACGTCTGTGTCATATCACACGCCCAATGTTACTAAGGAAAATGATTGATTACTTATTTGATTGAAAATAAAATAGTTAAATAATTATTATTCTAGCTACTACTGTCTAAAGTGCAAAGTAGCTTAGCATAGTTAATTACTTTCTGTGTATTTTTGTTTGTTTTCTAAGTACGAAAAGGAGTGTCACACAATAAATTCTGACGTCCATGAACCAAACATTAAGTTGCATTTTCACGTTACAAAATGGCGAAATTATCAACAGATTTTGTTTCCCATGACGCTAAAGTTAGCCAGTATGTTTGCTGCTGTTAAATTACAAGTCAGAAATTTGTTTTTATATTAGAAATTGTATTTTTGTGTTAGAAATTGTTATAAAAAAGCAACGATGGTTATTGAAGATTGCCCCGTGAACTGTAATTCAAGCTAACTAAATCAACACTAAGATATTTGCTTATGTAATTTTATAAACAGATCTTGATTTAAAGAAAAATAATTCTCAAAAAATAAATAAGTATGTAGGTTAATATTTAGAGCATGTTCCTCACCTCCGTGAATCTCTTAATTTTGAAGAGAAAAATGTTTAACAAGAATTTACAATGACTGTACATCAAAAAAGAATTCAATAACATATAAAAGATGGGTGATGAAAAGAAGCTCCAGAGAGGAGATGATTTTTTTTTTTTTTTTTTTTTTTTTTTTTTAATATTCATTCCAAATAAATTTCATTATGCATTCTTATATAAAATTGCTCCTTAGTTATATATCTAATAGAATAAATAGTTTTTTATGCTTTGTCGAACTACACAAACATTTAACTGTAGCATAAAGTTCACCTCCGTGAATGATGTTAACCCTTTATCGGCAATGGTAATATACTAACCACTTAATTTTTATTGAAAACTGGTCGATTTGCACCGGAAGTTTTAGTACAATATTTTGTTTTTATAATTCCGCTGGTTTAGCAGCCGCATTTTATTTTGAAATAATTATGTATGTAGCTTCTGGTGGCAGTGAATGTTTCCAACATTTCAGCCACAGATAAAAATTAATAAAAAAAAATGTGTTTCTGAAAAACAAATACGTAATTGGGCCTTTGCTGATTTTTACTTTCAGTAAGTCAGTGTGGTCCAACCTTTAGTAACCCGAGGGCCAATCAAAATTTAGGATAGGAATGTGAGGGCCAGAGAAATTCCAGAAAGAAAACGAATTACAATACAAAAACTTTTGTTAAAATTTTTATTGGCACTGCTTTCCTGGTACAAGTTTATCAATGTCCACTGCAAGTTCAGTAATGCAAACTCTCAGGATCGATTCCAGTGGAGCAATTTCAATTCGATTTCTCGTTTTTCATTTAATTTATTTGAGAGCAGAAGAAGCACTTTCACACACATATGTACTACCAAACAGCGATAACATTTGCATAGAAAATTTAAGCAATTTAGGAAAACGTTCTTTAAAAATCAATTTCCAGAAATTTTCAGGAGCATAACACTTTTTAGTCTGGTCGAATGGATCTGCCTGAAGATCACAAATTGCTATTTGAAGGTCGCAGTGCACCTCACTCACTTCAATACCCATACGGTTGTTGAACAATGCAAGTTTTGGGTTTTAGGGAGTCAAAATCCTGGAATCTGTCCTGGTACCCTTGATATCTATTATCTTGATATCTATTATTATTTTATGAAACATACTAAAATGTGTGTCACTTTTTTCTTCTATTAACTGCTGACAAGGTGGGAAGTGTGCCGTATTATTTGCCTTCAGTGCAATTTGCATTACATCAAGTTTTTGGCGGAAGCCTTCAATATGTCCATAAAGCTGGGGGGTGCTTTGTTTTCCGCCTTGTAGTTTGAGGTTTAAAGCTTTTAGATGGAATTCTCAATCTGTCGGAAAAGCAAGATTATTTAAAAATTGGATTTCTTCCAGCTTTTTCTTGATACCCATGCCCAATGTTCTGATTTCTAAGAAAAGCAAGAATTTCATTTCTCAACATAAAAACCTTTTGCAGACGTTTTCCAGCACTCAGTCAGCGCACTTCACAATACAATGAAATATCACCATACTCAGCTTCCAAATTGTCCGGGAATGCAAAATTCTCTGTGTCTATGGGCTTTATTGCTTCCTCTTATTACATTTACGGTATTTACAACAGTTTTCATTGTCTCAGTGAGACATAATTTTTTCACAGAGAGCCTCCTGCTAGATAGTGCAGTGGAAAAACAAACAATCCGTGCCTTTTTCTTAACTCAACCATCTAACCCACTTTTATGACCAACCATTGGTTTAGATCCATGTGTTACAATGCCAGAACACTTCACAAACCTCCGTATTTACAAACAACATCATCCAGTTTGTTGAATATGTCAATACCTTTTTCTTTTTGCTGTTTTCTAGTGACTTCAATTCCAACTGTTTCTCATGGACTTTAAATTCTTCGTTTATTGTTCAGACAAAGATAAGGATCTGGCTGATGTCATCTATATATGTGCTCTCATCTAAAGCTAGAGAGCAAAATTCACATTTTCCAAAATGCTCTTGAGAGAACCTGAAACTTCACCGCCCATATTATTAATTCTTCTACTTACTCAGACAAGAAAACTGTTTCAAAATTTTTAGCCATCTTATTATCTCCAAATGAAGATACGATTTTTTCAGCACATATCTTAATGGGCTTAACATCCCTAAAAACTTTTTACTTTTAGCTAGCTATAAACATACTTATTAAGGTGCCTTTAAACCAGCAGTGTTTGATGGTTGCAAGATATTTTTCTGTCTAGTTATTTCAGCTTCAAATCATTAATCACACAACTTCTGGCACTTCCCTGATATTGATCGTATTTTGTTTTATGCACTGTGTCTATTCACGTTGTCTACTCACGTTACACTCCTTTGAAACACCTAAGACTTGAGAACAGATAACACTGTGGTTTTACATTATTATTTTCATCAGAAAAGTAACTTTCCTGCCTCTTTGCCTGAAATTGTCGTTTCACATCTTCAACACGCCGGCCGTTTCTTAATCTTAAGTTCCACCATTTTAGGTACCGCTCTCGCAATAATACGACAACAATCTCTCTGCGTACTATATGTCTCAAACAACCTCTCTCGTCAAAGCAACCACTTCGAACTGCCCTGAGCCCCGTTTTATAGGGAAACCTTCCCGAAAATCCTCCGCAGCACACGAACGATCGCGAACCTATTGGCAGCCTATCACTGGTGACCACCCGCCACCTGGTAGCGGGGCCGTTTCTCTCCTTACCCACCTGCCTCCTTCAGGGCCGTGCGAAGCAGGGGGCGAAGAGGGCAGTCGCCCCGGGCGCAGAAATTGAGGGGGCGCCAAATTCATACTACAAACCTCTTTTTTTCTTCTTTTTTATAAAAAAAGAGATATTCGATTTTCCCAATATGTAAATATGGGGAAAATATTCCCATATTTACATATTGGGAATATTTTTCATAATGAAAGTGCGTATTCAAAAGTTATTGCATTGTCCTTTACCCCACACCCAAATACAAATTTATGAATAAGGACTTCTTTCTTTTCAAAATTTGTTTTGGGTCTTTGTCTTAGCCTCTTTTGTTAACCTTCTCTTTTCTGAGTCTGTGCTTGTGACAAAAACATATACTCTCAAAATAGCAAGGGTTTTTTTCTTGAAATATAAAAAGGGTTCCAAACTGTTGTACTGTACTGCTAGATACATTTTTTCTACACCCATTTTCCAGATCCTCTTTGTCAAAATATAAGTGTATTTTTTTTTATTTAGTTTTTTTTTTTAATTTCTGAATTAAAATTAAACCTAAAGTTCCAAAATAAACGCACAATATGTATTCAATGAAATTTGTTTCTGTTTCTGCACTTTTCGGGGAGTGAATTGAAACTTTGCTAAGGGCGCAGTTTTCTCTTTGCACGCTGCTGGCCTCCTTCGTAACAGTACTGAATGAAAGTGAAAATCGAAGCAGGATTATAACAGTCGGAGAGTAGGTTCTATGCTTCAATATGGCCGTTATAGGTAAATGAAGATTGTACTGTGCTGCTGACGTAAACTTTAAAAAATCTTAATGTAGTATTACTTAAAAACTTAAGCCGTAAAAAGGATAAACTTTTTTTTCTTCCAAATGTTAAATTAAAATATTTTTTTCTTCCAGTAAGAAGGGCAAGGGCCAACAAAAATGAATAGGTGGGCCGCGGGTTGGACCACACTGCAGTGATAAGTTTCTAAAATTGATAACATTTGTCTTGATTTTTTTTTACGTGAAAAATTTGCATTAAAAATGTACTCTTTTGGGAGAATGACCAATACAATTATTACTCTGGCAGGAAACAGCCCTGATCTGAATCCGATAGAAAATCTGTGGAGACGTTTCAAAATCCTTGCACAAAAAAGCGTCTATCAGATAAAACGCAACATATTGAGGATGTAATTGATTCTTGGCATCATATGAATAAAAAGGGTGAACTCCAAACACTAACTAGTTCTCTCAGTGAAAAGACGCTGTTATAGTGTAATAAAAAACAAGGGTTATCCAACTAAATATTGAATGAGTCAGTGTAACTTTAAAATAGAATGAAATCTAAGATAGATTTTATTTTTTGTAAGCGTGACTTTTTTTTGTAATGCACATATTTTACTTAAGATTTTTTAAATTAAATTCTACATTAAATTTCCTTGAATTTGATATATAAATATTTGTATTTAAGTGAAATTTATTATATTCTTCAAGCACACAAAGTTATAAAACAGGAAAATCTCAAAAAAGTCCACAATTTTGGCCACCACTGTATATATATGTATATATAGGGCTGCCACAGGCGAGTATTTTTTAATTCTCAACATTTTTAAGAGAAATGTACTAGAAAATGCATTTTTTTTAAATAGTGGTGCGAACATAATATCCAAATGGTCGCCTGTGGTAGGCCTGTATATACATGTATATATTTGTATTCTAAAAGAAGTAGCCAACTCTGTCACCATAGCCGCCGAAAATGAATTTTTTGTCACCGGGGAGTCTTTCTTCGCTAATATTAAGAAACCTACTGTTTACAAAAAAAATTAAATTGGTTGTATTATAGAGAAATATTTTATAAACACGCTGCAGTAGACAGTTTCTAAATCAAAGAATTATTTTGAGAGATACTTAATGTTGACTTTGGTTAAAACCGTTCCATTAAAAAAAATTTATAGGAGCAAAGTCTATGCATACGAATTTAAGCCTTTTTTCTAAGGATATATATTAGAACCTCGCGGTGTGCAGGCTGCATTTATTTTATTAATTTTACGAATTTTTTGAGCGGTTGTTGTCAATTTTAACTTCAAATTTTCAGAATTTCGACAGATATTTTCTACATATTTCGGAAAGGTTTATTATTTTAACCTGATGCCAATTGTAAAAACAGCACAAAGAATAACATTTCTTTTCAATTAAAAATTTATTTACTCGTGACTATTATAAACAGAAAAAACCTCTCAAGTTAGATTTGAATGATTACGTGTTAAAAGCAGGAAAATATTCAAACTTACGTCATAAAAATTGCATTTACACGTGGATATTAAAAAGAGAGAAAACTTAAAAATAATGAAATCATTAATATGTGTTAAATCAGTAAATGGGGGAAATTAAGTCATATTTAAATTGGCCAAATAATAACATTGCCAAACAGTTTAAATTTAAAAATATATTTACATGACTCATTTATTTCATAGTTCGAGATTACCTTTCTAACTATTATTGCCAATTCTAAGACAGCGCAAATAGTAATATTTCCTTTATAACAATAAAAATATTTTCATATAAATATTAAAAAGAGAAAGAAAACTTTGGTGAAGATTACATCAGATTTAAAACGATGCATTTAAAATGTCTTATTTAAAGCAATTTTCTTATAGCGTTGTTAAAAAATACCGGAAGTCAAATACTCTGTGGACTTGGTTCATTTTATATTTGATTTTCAGATGTTTAACTAATCGTATTTAATCAAACACGAAAACAGCTATTTCAGTGTTCGTACGGGTCCTTGAATTTCTAGACTAAGAAATTCTTTGGTACCGGTATTTTCTTATGGAAAATCTCTCCTTATATAAGGCGAAATTTCATCCGTTTAAACTAGATTTATTTTTCTGTAGAAAAAAATACTGGCATTTGCCCTTGAAAATAACGGTACCCGTACGAACCCTGTATTTACAATAGTTGATTCGGCCTTAAAATTCCTCAGTAAAAGTAAAATGAATGGAAATTAATTTACAGGGAGATCGACACTGTTTTATAATTCATTCTTCCGTAATATTTTTAAAGCCGATCAAATTAGCGTGTTTTTATAGTCTGAACGGTGTTTGGCGAGCGTACCTCGTAGAAGGCAGAACTCCCCCTAGTATATATAAAATATTTTAACCCGAGAGAACGCGCGCATACCTAGGGTATGAATGGTTTTACTTTGTCACCAATAAATACAAATAATCGTCACCTTATTTAGTCGGAGACAATTTTACAATAAATGAAGTTGAAAATTACTTTTAAAAAGATAGTGGTGACAATTATAAAAAGCGTACGCACTCCGGGTCAATCAGGCACTGCGCGCGTCCTCGGGTTAAGAGCGTATTTCAAATAATTAAAATGTAAAATATTAATAAACTGAAAGTCTATGTACAGTTAAATGTTGAACATCGTATGTTTTTCAAGTTGTTCTTCATTTATTAACTGCAATGATAATTCATTATTCATAAATGCGTATGATAATTCGTTTTTATAAAGTAATGAAATATAAAAATAGTATTATTACTTATGTTTTGTTTTTATTTGAAACTTATACACGCTCATAAACACACATATACAGGGGGGTCATAAAAAAGCTTCCCGATATATGAACCCCTAGCGGCCTAACCGCTCAACCAATCGAAAAGAAATTTTAGCTATTCCTATTTGAAGGTATGCGCTTGAGATCGTAATGATTTAAAACAAAAGAGCTCTCACAGTTACAGTTACAGTGAAAATATTGCGAAAATTTCGAATGGCAACACCCATTTTTTTCATGCGCAAAATTATCAGCGCATTAAAAAACTATAAATGGCATTGGAATGATACACGTACGATGAAAATCGCCTGCGTAAATCACTTGCAAAAAAAAACCCATTGAGAGGAACGAAGAAGTGGCTACAAGGCATGTTTTTCAGAAGACGATTTTTTCTTCGCTTGTGAACTGAATAATGTTGTAAGATTTCTTTTAAAATGTGTTTTTGAGTTGTGTTTGTGTACACATAGTGAAAAGAAAAATGTAATCATATGTTTTAGAGTGCTGAATATTGCGTTACATAGGAACTGATTAGGATTGAATGCCACGATATTACACCGGCAATTTTAGTCATACGTGTATCGTTCTAACGCCATTTATGGTCTTTCAATGCGCTGATGAATTTGAGCCGGAAAAAAATGGTGTTGCCATTTGAAAATTTCGAAAATCTTTCACTGTAACCGTTACCGTGAGAGATCTATTGTTTTAAATCATCACGATCTCGAGAACATACCTTCAAATAACTAAATCTGAAATTTCCTTTCGATGTGATATAATATATCCCGCCGCCCTTCAAGGGATTAAATTCAAAGTTATACATAAAAGAGTAATTATTGTGCGTTATGAACATGAGTTTCAAATAATGTTAAGCCTAGCTAGAAAATGGTATGAAGTCATTATTTTTCAAGTCCCCAAGCTTTGTACCTTGAACTTGGTAATAGGCCTTGTACTGGTCCAAAGTACAACACAATTTCATATTATTCTGTTAAAAAGCCAACAAAGAAAATTTATCAGGAAAGTTTGTCCTTGTGTCATAAATTGTATGAATTCAAAATTCAGTTTTATATGTACACCTGTTATGTACAAAAAATATATATAAATGATGACAATGATGATGAAGAGATTACTGTTGTGTCCATGAAGCGTTTTAATTGCATTAGAATAGAATTCATACTCGAGGAAAATATGTTTTTCAATACATTGCGCTCAGAACATTAGCTTTTGGCCAGAACTAACTCTTATTAAAAGAGACAGAATAATTTGTTATTTATATACTGGTACAGTATCAGTTTGTGAAAAATAATCTTATCTTTTTATGCAATTGTTTTCTGGTGATTTTGCATCGTGACAAAACAAACATGTAAAAAAAATACATAAAATGCAATAAAACAGTTAACTCTTTCAGGGGCAAGGCATTTTTGATCAAAAAATGTTCAAATAATTAATTCACACCGCAATTAACAAACAAATTTATTTGAAAATAATCAACAGCCTTTTTTTTTTCCACGTATATTATGAAATCGAAATTGTACTAAAAATTTACTGGTGCCATTCCGTTTGCAGACTGCAAATGGCGCCCCTCAAAGGGCTAAAATGCAATTGATATCTATTGTGGTTGGAATTATCCACCCATCCGTCCTCTAATTGACACCTTCTGTTTTATATTAATTTAAAGCAAGTTTAAATAGGTATCTGTGACAAATCTGTTATTAAATATACTTTTAAAATTCATTTCAAATACATCATAAATGCGAACGCGCCTCATTTGCCACGTTTGACTTACAAATTCAGGCTCGTTTATGTTTTTATAAGACAGTTGCCAGAGAAGATTTTTAGATTTCTATTAAGTTTTGCAAAACCTTCCCGGAACATTATTTTGTAGACAATGTTGTAAAAACCAACTATCAATTTTTTCCCCTCCAGAAATACTGGTATTAAAAAAATTGAGCAGTGGGAAAACTGAAACTAGTAATTTGATATAAAGAATTTAGATATCAGGGATGCTAATAAAATTATTTTAACATAAGACATCGTTTCATAAACAAGTGGAAAATGGTATGCCAAACGTGGCATATGATTTGCATTCGTACTATAACTAGTTTTATAAATATTCAGATCTTGGTACAGTAGCTGTTGAATTCTTCGGCAAAAACTCATGAATACAAAATGTATTACGATTATATATATTAAATTCCGTAAAATGGAAATAATAGGACCCCATCTTAAATAGGACTTAATTAACATGGCAACCCATAATCATTACCTATCATGGGATATCATTGAATTAATTTCGTAAGATAAGATTTAATAGAATGAAGAAAACTTTTATTAATATCTTTTTAAGTTTTGATTCGATTTTCAAAAAATTTGAAACGACTCGACAATATTACAAAATTCTGCAACGGTTATATATGAGGACATCAGAAGCCAAGGGGTACACGTGACAAAATTTCCATTTAGAGTAAATTGACTTCAAATATAATTGACGTAAAGTTGAACATCAATAATAATTTACTGAACTGAAATAGGAAACTGCTGCGTGTTTCACAGTGGTCTTTGAACACTTATTTCAATAAATGTGAAAAAAAGCAGGGTGCAATTTTCTTTAAATTTATAAGTAATCATTAGTGATCATTATTAAGTAAAAGTGAGCCCTCATATATTAAATTTCAAACCACCCGGTTGGATATTTTTTGCGCTGTTATATGCGGACAGACTGACAGACAGACAGGCGGACGGACCAGAGGACGACTATAGGTGTTAAGTATTTATATAATTACTAATGCACCTAAAATCGGATTTAAGATTTTGTAATTGGCCTTTAACTGTCATCTCACATAGTTTTCGACAAAGAGTCAATAACTTCCAAAATTTGCCTCTAAGAGCACTGCAGTTGCACCCTTAAATTATCGCATAGTCGTTTTACAATAAATAGTGCAATTTGTTCATTAAGCTTATTCCATTATAGAATTAAATCAAAGTGTTTGATGAAAGTTTCTGTTTAAATTCTGCACACCTATTTCAATTCTTTAAAATTTCGCTCATTGAAAATGTATCCGGGTTACATAGAACCAAGGAATCATGTTAAAACTATGCTTCAAGTTCATTTATTGCCAATAAATCAGTTTGTCAATTGATTGTTTTTATGTGACCGAGTTCTTATTGTCGACGGGAAAACAAACAAGTAACCTCCAGTTTTATTCGTTCAAAAGTTATGAGGGTGTATCCGGATTTCAACTTGCATCCTGAAATGGAAGCAGCCATATCTTTCAAGTACACAATCCCTTTTCACTTTACTTTACAAGTTGCCTTCGCTTTTTTAAGACAACACTATTTTAAGACGTTTCATTTTGTGGAATACTTTCGAATTACATTGTCCCCAACAACTTTTACAGTTGAAAAATATTTTATATTGTTTCTGGTAACAAAAAATTATTTTAATTAATGTGTAATTGAGTTTAAGTTTATTTAGACATGAACCTCTAACTGTAACTTTATCAGGACTGTCACTAGAAATTATTTTTGTATCATTTCAACCATGGAACTATTAATAAAGAGGAACTGACATGTACTTAAAATAGTAAAGCTTCAACTGTAACCGTGTTTTCAGGGTTTGATTGTAGACGGGGAGAACTTCCACCAGTAAATTAAAATAGAAATTTTCTCCTTGTTTAAATACCTTATTAATGCAAAATTTCAGTCCAAAATAATGACAGAAACAGATATCTATTTTTACTGGTGAAAGTTTATTTTGGCACTAACCAGGTTCTACGTTTTCGCCAGATTGTGACAACCTGACAACAACCCGTCAGTTTCAGTGAAAAATATTATAATATATAGATAAACTTACACCAGTAAAAGCAAAGAGAAATTTTTATCATATTTGTAAGAAAATATTTTTATAAAAAAATGCACTTAAATAAGAGGAAATTTTCTATTCAAATGAACTGGTAGATGTTTGCCCCAGCCGTAATAAGAAACTGTTAATCCGATTAAAAAAAGCAGCCGCCATCTTGTGACAACCTCCGCAGTTACTTCACTCGCAACTGGTAGACAGTATACGATATGCCTCCTCCTCTTAATTCATAACTCCATTATTTCAACAACTATTATTATGATAAAATTCTGCACATCTTCGAGGCAGATTATTTGTGCTTGGAAACAGTGGTAGAAAAAATAATTAGAAAAACATTTTCCAACGACATCCATGCTTTATCATACTTGTCAACTTCCGACATAACTTCCGTTAAAATGTGAGTTCATTTAAACCAAGTTATACAGGTTTTTAACCTGAAAATATTTTAGATGCATCGTCATATTTAATTTCCTGTTTGTACGTGGAACTTGTTTGATATAATTTCTTTTAAAAAATATTCTGTTATGAAACATGTTTAACCTGGTTTAAAACACTCTAAGCAGTTTCCCCCGTATTTTTTCCGTTTCACAAAAACAACTTAAATCTGTTGTAGAAAAAAATTATTTTAGACAAAATTTTATTTTTAAATGTATGTCAAATAAAGGACTATGAAGTGTATTTTAGAAACAAGCATGGAAAGAAATTTTAAATTAAGATTATTTTTATAAGCATTTTTATAAAAATACAGGAAAGCCTCCAAGATGCTCGGAGGGTTAAATTAACTCACATTTTACGGAAGTTAAGTCCAAAGTTGGCAAATATGCTTTATGAAAACATATAGATCGAGAGCCGGCAGCACAGACAACCACCAGATTGGAGGCTGAAATTCCAGAATTAGCTAAAACTCAATTCCCATATTAAAGCGCAATCGGTCTGCCAAGACATATCTTGGTGAAAACACCTGAAAACCCGATATTAGACGTCGACTCGTAAGTTTACCACTGCGTTTTCCTGCACCCTAAGGTATGAAAACATGGCGAACTGGGAGCAAGAAAACACAATGGTAAACCTACGAGTCAACCGGTAAAATCGGGTTTTTAGGTGTTTTCCACCAAAATATGACTTGGCAGACCGATTGCGTTTTAATATGGGAATCGAGTTTTAGCTTGTTCTGCAATTTCAGCCTCCAACTCGATGAGGTGGTTGTCTGATAGTTCGTACGCTTCCTTTAATTTTGCAGACCAGAAAATTTTCCGGCACCAGTATTACCTTATAGAAAATCTCTTCTTAAAAGAAGGCGAAATTTTTCGTGTTTAACTTGGATTCATTTTCTTGTAAGTATATACTGGTAGTTTTCCTGGAGAAATAATGGTATTCGTACGAACCATGTATCTGTGCTGCCGGCTCCCGGTCTAATAGCCATTGTCACAGCTACCAACTTTTACGCTTTTTTCTTGCAATTAAAATTTAAAAGAAAAAATTGACTTAATTGTAGATTTTGCCGATTAGATAAGCGAAAATGTTCTTTTAAATTTTAGGTGGTAAGAAAAATGCGTAAAAGTTGGCAGCTATGCAATGCACATTTTTTTTTTTTTTTTTTTTTTTTTTTACATTCTTCATTAACAATGTCATTGCAGGGATACATTCGAACTATGTTTTTTTTCCCCGATTTTTTGTATTATTTTTATATGAGATAGAATTAAAAGATCTAAAGAAAAAGAAAAATATTCTCTATTTTTTCCCTTTTTTCTGAAATAGAGATGATTTTATTTCCAATGGATCAACATACAGTAGACAACTGACTATATGGCCGAATGTGGCAAATAACGAAAAGCAAATTATGTCGGAGTTCTCTAAATATTCAGAATTTTTCCGCACTCATACAATTAAAATCATATTTCTTATGACTAAACACACTCTTATTAATATTTACTTATCTCTTTAGCACAGGCCGGTTTTTATAAATGCTTCTATTTGCTAGTTTAGTCATAAATTTTGAATTCATACCACAAATATTCAACAGTAATTCTTGCTTGATTTTATGACAAGCATTTTATTCTAACATATAAAAAATATGTATTTATATTATTATCTTGTAATATGTATATCCTAAAATAAACAAAAAATGTATCGCCCCCATTAGTGCTTTTTTGTTAAGTGGCTTTTGCTTTCTCCTTTACCGCTTCCTGCCCTAGCTTGGTGAGTGTCATTTCTGAACAAGTGCTAACTTTAAATTTTTTCGCATTTTTTATCCATACTATTTGCATTTTAATATGCTAATCGAATTCTGTCTTCTCCTGGTATTTCAGCCGTCAATTCGAGGTAATTGTTTGTCCTGCCAGCTCCCGGTGTATGAGTAATAATAAAAAATATTGGAAACGTAATTAGCTGCTTATGAACAGTAAAGAGAAAAAAACATTTCATGTGGTTTTCTTTATGGCGCACTTTAGTTCATTATAAAGTTTTTGAAATATTCAGATGTTTAAAAAAATGAAAGTTATTAAAGGATAATATAAAAATAAATGTCTGAGTCTTTTGTTTGTTATTTTTGTCTCAAAAGAATACGCATTTTATAAAATAATTATTTTTATGTCCAATGTAGGAAAAATAATATAACATTGTCGAATAAAGAAAAAGGCTATACAGAAAAATGCATTCTTTTGAATTTTTGCATAAAAATTTTATCAGATTTAATGTTTATCTTTTATTTTTTATAATAAAATTTCTACATTGTTAATATATATATATTTTTTAATTATAAGTGTAAATAAATGAAACATATGGAGATGTAAAGTAAAACTTTTGCTATTAAGTAACAATTATAAAGCAGCAATAATATTGAATAAGTGAACAACAAAAAAATAAAAGAGACACATATCAAATTTCTTTTTAAAATATGTTTCCTTATTTAATAAAAAGAAGGAAAAGTAGAGGAACAACATAAATAGTGTAATTAATTTCTAGTTATTCTTCTTGGTGTGTACTATAGGTAGAAAAAAAAGGAAAAAAAAAAACTTAAAATTTAATTTTTAAAAATAAATAAAATTTTACTTTGATAACATTTCTTTATATATCCAGGGATGAGAGTTCCGACTTTTTGCATACCAGTATAAACTTACAGAAAATGTTATTTTGTTTAATCGGAACATTTTTGCGCTTTTAGAAAACAACATTTTCGCTAAAATTATACTGGTGTGAAAAAGTCGGAAATCTCATCCCTGCATATCAAGGCTCACAAAATGTTCATTATTTGAATACCACTTTCCATAAAAAAAATCGTCTTGCAAATTTCGTAAAAGTTACTTCGAAGGTTACTTAGTTAGCAAATATTTTAGAAATCTACCACCAAAAATTTTTAATGATAAATACTGGTTTTACAAAATGGATTATCTGGGAGCCCTGCTGGATTAACGTGAAAAAACTATTGAATTCATAAAAGATTTTGATTTCCGGTTTTGATAGATTTGACCCTTTAGTGCGCAGCTTTGCATACATGCAAACAACAGTGTTTTGAATTTAATAGATTATTTTTATTCGTATATACCTACTTCACACCAGAAAATAAAAATAGCAATATTTGTTTTAATTAATAAAAGACATTCGGTGTTTTAATAAAGCGAAATTAACCATTGAAACTTTTTGGTGTAAAGTCAGGTTTTCTGAATTGCGTAATTTCTACAACGTATTCTATCGTGGGAATTAACCCCTTACGTGCCGAGAAAAACTCACGAGATTCACTCCTCAGTGCCACAGTTAGAACTTAGTGGCTTTACAAAATGGGGCGTGGCTTAAGAGCGTGCGAACTCTGTAAATAATCATTGAGAGATAGAAGATGTTCCATTCAATTTTTAATTTTTGTGGATTCACTAATAACTGAAAGCCGTGCTCTTAAGCTACCGATAGGAAACTATTGTATATATCTCGAACGAAAGAAAAGTGAACGGCAAACCAAACAATATTTTCTCTAAAATAATAGCGGTGTACAAAAAGGGCGGAGACTTGTCAAATATGGAAAAAAATTCGCTTTTATTTTCGCGTCACTAGCTCAGTGCGATAGCCTTTATGAAGGTAGTTCCTTCTACCCCTTCTCCTCTGAAATAAGTCAGTCTTTCAAACACACCTTCTAAGTTTTTTTTCTTTTTCTGTCTTTTTTAATTCCAAAGCCGTGGGCGTGGTTTTACTGGTACAGTATAAAGGACAATATTTTGGACTGACGTATATATACGTCAGTGGCACTTAACGCATCGACTATGCGCGACGGATATATACGTCTGTGGCACTTAAGGGGTTAATGGGTTAAAGATTAAGTTTTATAAAATAAATAATTACGTAAAATAAGGTATTTGGAGACATACTTTTAGAAATATTTACTAGTTTGCAATATTTTAGCGTAAAACAGTCACACGACTGTAGTTTTTACTTGTATTGCAGATGTGCAACAGAAGAAAAGATTGACGTATTATATGAAAAATATATCTCTGATTTTTTTTTTTTTTTTTTTTTTTTTTTTTTTGTTATTTTTCCTGAGTAATAAACCTTTCAGAGAATCATATATAATTTTTTTCGAAACAAAATAAAAAATCACGCATTTAAGGGTTAAACGTTTCGGTGTTCTATTTTTGAATTATTTTCCTATTTTGGTCTATTTGTCTAAGGTCTGACTATGTGTTAGATGTACAGGGTAATCTCGATGAAAGTATAGAAAAATTATGACTTATTATTACGGAACGACCCATTAGAATAAAATAGACTGCTCCTCCGCATATTGGAAAGCCCTCCGATATTTTTGGGTTCTAGACAGTTCATACTCGCATACGTACAGTAGTCAGCAATTGGCACGAAAATGAAAATCCGACAGCCGATAAGCCCGATATAACAAATTCAGGATGACAAACAAAGCCGATAAAATCGTAAACAATTTTCAAAGAACATAACGAGGGCTACAAAAAGTATGGAACTATGATTAAAGAGGAACGGACATATTGTTAAAATATCGAAGCTTCAACTGTAACCACTTTTTCAAGACTTGATTATTGCAGGGAAAAACTTCCACCACTAAATTTAATTAGAAAGTTTCTCCTTATCACTACAACACTTTATTACTAAGCAATTTCAGACGTAAATAATGCAAAAAACAGGTATGTATGTTTACTGGTCGACATTTACTTGGTGGTAGACAGGCTTAGAATTTCCGCCATATTATGACAACCTAGACAAAATCTTGTCGTTGTTAGTGTAAAAGATTACACTAACTGGGTAAACTCACACAAGTAAAAACAAATAGAAATTTTAGAAATATTTTTAAGAGAAATTTTTCATGAAAAAGTCGCTAAGATATTCCAAGATTTTGTATTGAAAATTTACTGGAGAAATTTGCTCCGACGGTAAGAAGAGACTGTTGATCCGATGTAAATAGTCAAGCCGCCATCTTGTGACAACCCCTAAGTTACTTCACTTTGAAGTTGTAGACAATACACTATATGTCTCCTCCTCTTTTTTTATAACTCCATTAGAATTAGAATAAGCATAAATGTGCAGCACAAGTCAATGCTAGCTTGACAACATCAATACGGAAATATTACAACATGTGTAGAGTAAAGATCGACATCAGACAATTACATCATTTCTGAGACTGGGTTTAGTTATTTCAGCAGTCTCGTGCCAAGCCGGAACTGAACTTAAAAGTTATGTTTTTAATCATATTTTTCCTTTTAATAAACAACATTATGTTTTTTAACACAACGCCCGGAAGGAGTCGATCCGACTCCAACCATATGATTAAATGCCAATTGGAACCAGACATTCTTTCATAAAATAAGTTAAAATCAAACCACGCAGATTTACGTTAAATAAATCAATCAAATAATTTCAAATAAAAATTATGGTGTCAAATATTTTTATAAAACTTGAGTGAAATTTCCGGGCGTTCTAGTGTTAAAGAGTTATTATTTGAATATAATAGTCTAACTGTCTAATTAATCATTAAGGTTCTTTATGTATTACATGGCTTGGGAACATGTAGTACTTTAAAATATATCAAACATATATCAATAATCTCAATCATACCGAACATATAGTAACTAATCTAAAAGTTTGCATAATTATGGATGCAGTATTATTTAAACGAATTTTATTTGTATGTTAAAAAAAAAAAAAAATCGGATTTTTGGCTAAAATTTAGTTTGGTTGGACAAAGTGGGGACTTATTTTAGTGGTCTTTTCACAAGTCGGTCCATGAACTGTTAAAATATAACCGGTTTGGGCCGAACTTTTAGTTTTTACAATGCCTGGGCATGGAAATTTTGACCCGAGCAGACTTCTACAATGGAGTTATGAATAAAGAGGAGGAGACATATAGTGTACTGTCTACCAGTTGCGAGTGAAGTAACTGAGGAGGTTGTCACAAGATGGCGGCTGCTTTTTTTTTTTTAATCCGAACTTCAGTTTCTGATTACTGCCAGGGCAAACATCCCACCAGTAAAACTGAATAAAACATTTTTCCGTACTTAAGCGTCTTTTTCATGGCAATTCGCCTCAAAAATGTCATAAAAATTTCTATTTGTTTTTATTGGTGTCAGTATGCCTTGTAAAACTGTCAGTTTATTTCTCTAGTTGTCACAATATGGCGGAAATGCAGGGCCTGACTACCGCCAAAGTAAGCCCCTACCAATAAAAATGAAAATATGTTTCTACCATTATTTATGACTGAAATTTTGTAATAATAAGGCGTTTAAATAAGTTGAAGATTTCTATGTAAATCTACAAGTGGAAGTTTCCACGCACGGTAAACAACAAGATAGCGGTTATAGCTGAAGCTTAATTATTTTAAGGATATGTCAGTTCCTGTTTATTAATAGTTCCATGCAGTGGCGGCTCGTGCCAATCTTCACTGGTGGGGCCCGGTCCTCATAACATATTGTAAATTTTTATGTATTAATATTTGTTGTTTAAACATGAAAACAAATTATTTAAAACTAACTATTAGTTAAAACTTTTATTTCTTACTTTTGTAAAAAAAGAAAAAAAATTAATTATTTTTTCAAGTAATCAACGTTAATTTCAAATTTATCAAATTAATTACAATTTTTAACATACCATTAATTGCCATTATTAACACTGGACATACTTTGATCAATCATTATTTAATTAAAAAACAAATATACAAAATAATAATAATAATAATAATAATAATAGTAATAATAATAACAATCTCACAACGTTACAGAAAAAAATATAAACTTTACTTGCAAACATTGAAACTGTTCAGAAATTAAAATTTAGTACATTATTTAAATAAAAGTTTGGTATGTTTTTAGATGCGCAAATCTTTCACTAACTTTAAATTTAATTACCATTATTCACATTAAACTTACTCTGGTCAAACATTATTAAATTAAAAAACAAATTCACAAATCAAACAAAAAATAATTATCTCATAATTTAATAGAAAAAAATACATATTTTTCTTGCAGAGATTTAATCCATTCACAAATTAAAATTTAATGTATTATTTAAATAGAAATTAGGCACGTCGATTTTTTCGACTAGCAAATCTTTCACTTACTTTTACATCAAATTCTGATATTGTATTAATAAAATCTTTGTGGACTGAAAGAACAGCAAGAGTGTGCTTAATCGTTCCTGTCCCATAGAGTTTTTCAAAAATGTTTTAAAATTTTCTCTCATTCGCTCTTGAACTACAGTATGACACCCGCTCACAACAGCGCACCGTCATATGCTTGCGCAACAAGCTTATCTTTTAAATGAAACTTTTCTAAATTTTGAGTTAAGATTATAGTAAGTCCCTCTGCTGTTTTATCATAGACATCAATAAATTGAACAAACCTTTTCAAGGGTCTGTTGTTTTTTATATATCGTAAAATGATAACAAATTGTGAAGTGCAGCTTACATCAATATAGTTTCGTCAGCTTGTAAATCTACAAAATTAGAAGCAGAAATCTCATTTTTAACTTCATGCACATACGTTTCATATATACAATCCAACAGCTCATATTGTATAGTTTTTTAAGTATTTTTAGATACTGTAGCATTGTTTAAATGGTCTTCCAATATAGTGTCCAGTTTTGAGGCGTATGTGACCAATTCTAAAAACATACCTCGGTTTACGATTTAGCACATACCTGTTCTTCTCAACCATTTCATTATGTTTTTGTAATGAAATCCTGTAACCTTCATCCAACTGCACTACAATATTGACAGTTCCGAAGGTTTTATAGTTAAAAGCATTATTTAAATGAGTAGTATTCATTTCATGTTTTTTTTTACTCTTTCAGAAAAATGCTTCAAATCGTTACAGCCGGCCATACTCCATAATTTCATCCCTCCAAACAATAAAAAATAAAAACAGAACAATGCTTTATTTTTTCTTCACTTGCTGAAATACACAGAAATTTTTGATACCACTGTGTAGAGAAATAGCGTAGTTTTCCCCCATCTTTTCGTTGCATTTCAAAATTCTTCGGTTGATAAGGTCCCAGGCGTTTAATTTCAAGTTTTTCTTCCAAATTCATTGTTGAAAAGGGCATAATAAATCATCTACAGAATTCATTTTTTTATTTCAAGAATTTAAGGGTGTGTTCGAAAAAATATTTTTCCTCCCTCAACAGCTCGAAATTTTCTGGGACACTTTCAGACTCATTTTTAAAAGTAAAAACATGAAACTTGCTGAGATGATTTTTGAAGTGATGTTTAAGAGGCCGTGTGGTTTCATTTTTCGCTCAATTCCATAGAATTTGATTTCAAAACAATTATTTTCTCATTAGGACCCCTTTTTTCATCCCCAGATCTCCCGCTTCAGAAAATTCGGTTCAAAACTCCCACTTTGATAGCATTTTTTTTTGCAATATTTTCTGCATTTTTCAAAAAATCGAAAGCACGTCCCATTATGTAGTTTCTAAATAAGAGAATTTGCTAGTTTGATGCGTTTGAGAGTAAAAATGAATTTAAAAATAAATCAGAAAATAAGCAGTTTGGATTGGAATACACCTTAACAATAACATGCGTCTCCGTTTAAAGAGAGTACAGAGCACTTAAAGATCGCGTAATTCAACGAATAAGCAGCAATAGTAATACAAATGTCGACGAATATTTTTGAGAATCCCCGTATAACAAACTTTGGATCAAGGGCACTCTTGCCCAGTGCCCCCCATTGCAAAAAAAATACGGAAGATTTAGCTCTAAAAGAGCAGTACATCGCCAAAATTGAATGACACGTGAGGGAGGAAAATACTCATTATCGCGCCAAATGGGCACAAATGTCTTGTGCCCTGATACAGTAACCTTGGTGTTCAGAAGTAAGTAGTGGCCAGTAAAGTGATTTATTGCCTCTGAGAAAGAAATAGATGCTGAGAGTCGATAACGGATGAGTGGGCACGATGTAAGAAGGAGTTTCTTTGCATTATATTTTTAGTAAACAGTTCTTTTTTTTTTAAGTTTTAAATTAAAAATATGAATCAAAATTTTTTAAATGAACAGAAAATTCTAGTGGGGCCTGGCCCCAGTGGCCCCAATGGACCGGCCGCCCCTGGTTCCATGACTTCTACTGTGGAACTATGAATAAAGAGGAAATGACATATCTTCAAAATAGTAAAGCATGAACTGTAACCGGTTCCACAGTGACCCTTTAAAGCCGGAGGATGCTTCCACCACAAAATTTGGATAGAAAATTTCTCCTTAAACAACTTATGAAGGCAGAAGTTTAGTCGCAATCATGGCCAAAAACAGATATTTATTTTTTCTGGTGGGAGTTTACTTTTACTGAAGACAGGCTCTGCATTTCCGCCCTATTGTGACAACCTTAACAATGAAAAATATTATAATATCCTGGCCAACTCCCACCACTAAAAATGAATAGAAATTTTTACCACAGAGAATACTTAGAGAAATTTTGCAGGAATAGGCCTCTAAAATAAGACGAAGTTTTTTTTATCAAAATTTACAAGTGGAAGTTTGCTTCGGAGGTAACCAGAAACTGATGATCCGAATTAAAAAATCAGCAGCCATCTATATAATAAAAGCCTAAGTCATGTGACTGTCATCAACAGTTCCGTGTTGACCGCTTCATTTTTTGTATGACAAGCAGCCAATTTGGTAAATTAATGTTAGCCGGAAGCAGGTGATAAATCGCCAAATATTGTAAATATCATGTCATCAGCATTTTAATAGTCCATTTCATGCGACTGTCATAAACAATTTTTCACGTGGTAAATTAAAACAAAGCTTTGTTGTTGTTATGATATAATTTATTACTTTTCTTTTTTCTAAAGCAATAATTGAGAGTCATAAATTTTAAATATTTCATTTTTTTAATTGAAGCTATGCATTTTAAATAAAATGAGTGAAAGTACTATATTTTAAATGAGATAATGACGGAAACAATGAAAAAATATGACGGAAACAATGTTTCGCGATTTATCACTTGCTAACATAAAAATGCCGAGTTCTGGATTTGTGTATCATAATCTTCGGATTTGACGAAGGATTGAGCAAGTAAATTAAATTATGTATAAAAGTAACGTGATACAATGCTTAGCATATGTTTAAGGGTCCTGTCCCTGCCGGCGAAGACACTCACGAGCTAATGCTAATTCTATGGGGAGGGATTTTTCTAATATCTCGTTTGCATTTCGACATTTTTAAATAATTTTTTTTGCATTGGATAGCCGAGGTCCGTCACTACAATGCACCTTGGTTACTTTTTCGATTTTGGTCGCAGATATTTTTAATAAAGTTACTTTCATTTTCAAAACCGGTTCTGAAAATGAAAGTGTCATTCTAAAAAATATCTGCAACCAAAATCGAAAAAGTAACCAAGGTGCGCTGTAGAGACGGACCTCGGCTATCCAATGCAAAAAAAAAAAAAAATTAAAAATGACGAAATGCAAACGAGATATTAGAAAAATCCCTCCCCATAGGATTAGCATTAGCTCGTGAGTGTCTTCGCCGACAGGGACAGGACCCTTAAGGGAGACCAAACTGGTCGCCAAGGGCGGCTAGTCTTGTATAAATCTCGTCAGTTACTTCATTCGCAACTGATAGATTCTGCTGTGCATTTCACCTCTTTATTATTAATAATTCCGTTCCTTCTACATTCACCTCTAGTAGTATATGTACTGCTGCTTGTTAATCACTAATCTTCAACATCACAGTGATAAATGTACTGTCTGTTTCTTATTATCGTTATCTTTTTCTGATACAGTAGTTCAGTTTTAGGTATGCGTTCCTCTCATAAGGTATCAATCATTCTGCATTTTTATGTGCGTTCTAAATTATATAAACACGTATCGCCTATAGTCGTCGTCTGGTCTGTTCATCTGTCTGTCCGCATATAACAGCGCAAAAACTATCCAAACGAATAGTTTGAAATTTAATATACATATCGTTGCAGAATTTTGTCGAGTCATTTCAAATTTTACGAGAATCCAATCAAAATTTAAAAAGATGTTAATAAAAGTTTTCTTCATTCTATTAAATCCTATCATACGTAAATGAATTTAATGATATCCCATGATAGGTAATAATTCTAGATTGCCATAGTGATTACGTCCTAATTAAGATGGAGTTACTGAATTAATATATATAATCGAATAAATTTTGTATTCATGCATTTTGGCATAAGAGTGTGTTACCTTTTGCAGCATGATCTGAAGATTTATAAAACTAGTTAATATACGAACGCACCTCATATGCCATGTTCGACGTACAATTTCCAACACGTTTTTTCTTCGCAACGAGACAAGCGTTATACTTTAATTTAAAGTTACGCATATTTCTTGAATTTTACATCCACTTTGGTTTTGAACAACGTTACTACTCTGACTTTAAAATACATAAATATACATCTAAAACATTTTTCTGGTTAGAATTAAATAATTTACTTTTTAACACTTTCCAACACAGTAGAAAAGCGTTTAACCTCTTGGAGACCAGCGACACGTATACGTGCCGCTGAAGATACTTTTATTATTTTGTGGGATTCCGTGATTATTCCTACCAGTTATTTTTTATTGTAAATTTCGCCTTTTTCAATAGGCGCATTTTCCCGATTCAACAAAGTACAAATTTCTGTTTTGAAAAACTGCTGATAAAAGATTAAAAAATCTATAAAAGACGCCCGTCGCGAAGGGATTAAAAGGATACTTCAGTCGCCGAAAAAGATTCTATGGAAGAAATTTTTAAAGATAACTCGTTAATTGCAATTTGTGTTTGCAAAATGTTTCTGTATTTTTAATCATTTTATTTTTGCATTGGCTAGCTGAGATCGATCTGCATAGAGAGTGTTTTTTACTTAATACCCGACTGAAAAGAAGGGTTATGTGTTTCACGCGTATCTGTGTAAGTGGATTTCTTTATACCCTCGAAACATCCCAACGGCTAGATGGATTTTAATGAATGAGGTCTCTATCAATTCGTCTCAACGGCCCGATTTTTATAGGCTAGGTTTTGTTTTTATAAATTCGAAATGGCGGCCGTAAAATACAAAATGGCGGTAAAGACGAAAAAAAAATTACGCACCCTATTCAGTTGCATATCATTGGATAGGTCTTTCAAAATGAAGACGATGTTTCATTGACTGTTTTACAGTCAGAAGCTCCGTTAAAATATTATACAACCTGGAAGTTGTGTAGGTAGGATCTCTAGCTTTACTGCAACTCTAACCGTCATAGACATCTATAGACCTCATCTAAACAGTGTTTATAGATAGGAACTAACAATTAAACACAACTTAAAAGTCATCAATACAAGTAAATAAAAAAAACAGGTAAGTAATATAAACAAGTAATATAAAAAAATATATATTTTAAGTCAATTCCTACTCAGGTCAATAAGAGAATTTTTTTGTCTCTCTCATTCTTCTTTTGTCTTGAGTGGCGCTTAAAATACCTTGATCAAGAACAGAGCTCTCCCGGTCTTAAAATACCTTGATCAAGAAGAGGGCTCTCTCGATTATTGAAAATTAATTAATTAAATTTAATTAATGAATTAATATTTGAAGAAAAACAGGATTAACATCAAGTGTCATCCACTACAAGTTTAAAAAATTTTATTTGAGCTTGATTGGATGAATAATAATTATTTTATTAACGATTGAAAATTTGAACAAGATAAATATAGCGAGAGTGTGAGCTAATAGTAGGAATTGAAAAAAAAATAGTTTCACATTGATGAGAAATAATTAATTAGTTCGTTTTTTACGCAGTCGGGTTTTTTGATTTTTTAAAATTTAATTCGATTTTGTTTACAGATATTTTTAATTAGGGGACTTTCATTTTCCGAACCGGTTTCGAAAGTGAAAGTGTCCTCTTGAAAAAAAATCTGCAAACAAAATCGAAAAAAAAAAGAGCAGATGTAGAGATGAATCTAAGCTATCCAATGCAAAAAGTCATTTAAAAACATTAAAATACAAGCGAGATATCTTTAAAAAATTTCTTCCTTAGGATTAGCATTAGTCAGCGAGTCTTCCCAGATAAGTGAAGTAGCCCTTAACCCCTTGAGGAGCAAGCAATTGCGTTTGTGTAATGCTGTATTCCCACCGGAAAATTAGAAAACTTTTATTTCAAAATAAGGAAAAGCAATTTTACAACTTTTTTCCACCAACGTTAGAAAAGTAAAATTTCGTAAATTTTTTCTGGTGTAAATCTTCATGAATCGTAGGTGGGATAAAATATATCCCACCGCCCCTCAAGGGGTTAAGAATAGAATTTGTGTGTTTATTTGTCTCCCGTGCTCTAAGTTCTAACTCGCGTAAATATACTCGGATTGTCATGCAATGTTAATGAAGTTAATGTATCATGTTCGATGTTGAAAGTAAACTGCGCTGCATTACCAGATCATTTACAGAGATATTCAAAAGCATTCCGTTACATTATGGTCTATGTGAAAAAAAATGTCGGTGTATATGATGTTACACTATTTTAAAAATATTGAAATCGATATATCTCATTGAAATGCATCAGAAGAGGCTTGCTACAGAATATGGTGAGCATAGCATTCATCGTTTATTTACAGGGACACACAAAAAAAAACCCGGTTACGGTACTGTCTACTGGCAATAATTGCTCGAAGTGCGTTATTGTACGCATTTTGAGTTAAATTCATTTTTTTCCTATCATTTTGTGTGTATAAATTCAATAGTTCATATACAGCGTAGCAAAAAAGATCGCAAGTGCATTGATAGAATTTGCTGAAGGGCACAGGCAACTGCGTTGTATGTTTCCTAATTGATCTAAAGGGCATAGCCGAATAAGCATTGGAAACATGCCTTTTAATCAAATTTCCTGATTTTTTTCCCAGACGTAGCTACATATCTGACAATATGTTTCCCCTATTATCCCCCTATAAATATTGATATTTAATGAGATATAAATGTGTTTTGGATTTTTTTTAAAACTGATTTTCTGAAAAACTGCTGCATGGAATTTCATGCCATTATTTGAGCAAATATAGATACCCGAGATGCATAACTGGTAATTTTTGTATAATTTTCTGTTTATAAAAACTGTGTAATATAGCGAAATAAAAATGAAAAAATAAATAAAATTCATATCTTATGGTTTTCCGAAAATTACCATTTTCTCGTAAAACATTCCCCATATGTGCCCGTATATTCTATATAAATGCCGAAAGTTTGCGTTGGGTGCTACATATAAATATTTACAAAAATTTATATTTTAATTACTGAAACCCATTTTAAGGCGTTATTTTGGGCGGAGCTACTCCAACTTCCACACCTGAAGAATTTTTGGAATAAACAGTTACAGAATTGCTGTATTTTAAATTTTAATGAACACATGAACAATATTCTCAACACTGTGAAATGATCATGATGTTGAAAAAGATGGCTTATATGCTTAATGGAATCTAAAATACATCAATTGACATATTGTCTGCTGACTTTGTTCCAAAAATTCTTCGGATGTTGAAGTTAAGTTGGTCTGCCCCAAATAACGCCTTAAAATGAATTTCAATAATTTTAATATACATTTTTGTAAATATTTATATGTAGTACCCAACGCAAACTTCCGGCATTTGTATAGAATATACGGGCACATATGGAGAATTTTTTACAAAAAAATGGTAATTTTCGGATAACCATAAGATATTATTTTTATTATTTTTAATTTTTATTTCGCTATTTCACACAGTTTTTATAAACAGAAAATTATGCAAAAATTACCAGTTATGCATCTTTGGTATCTATATATCCTCTATTAATGGCATGAAATTCCGCGCACCAGTTTTTGAGAAAATCTGTTTCTTTAAAAATCGAAATAACATTTTTATCTCATTAAATATCAATATTTATAGGGTGATTATAGGGGGGAAATGCTGTCAGATATGTAGCTACATCTGGGGAAAAAATCAGGAAATTTGATTGAAAGGCATGTTTCCAATGCTTATCCGGCAATGCCCTTTAAACATACTATGTAGTGTACTATATACAGATTTATAGATCATATACATGGCTACAAAAACGAATTTGAATATTTTCCGAGTGTTGATGCGAATTCCTGAAATTGGTTGTTGTTTGTTTGTTGTCCAAATTAGTTTTCCAAATTGTTAACTTAGACATCATCATTTACCGCATTAAATGATGAAATCTTGTTAAAGTATTCAGGAAAAGTTGTAAAGAGTTTCATAATCTATATTTGACGCATGATTTATTTATTAACCCCTTGAGAGACGAGCAATTACGTTTGTGACATGCCGAATTCCCACCGGAATGTTTGAAAAATTTTATTTTTAAATAAGGAAAAGCAATCTTTAACTCGTTGAGAGGCGGTGGGATAAAAGATGTCCTACCTAATTTAAACAAGATTTTCACCAGAAAATTTTAACTAAATTTTTTATTTTTAACTTTGGAGGATTTTCGCTATTAGATTACTCCGGTGATAATTCAATATTTAGAGGCATTTTTGCTTGCCTATCAGGGGGTTAAGCAATTTTCCCTTAAAGTTATAAAAGTAAAACTTAGTTTAAAGTTTCTGGTGCAAATGTTAATTAAATATAGGTAGGATTAAATATATCCCACTGCCTCTTAAGGGGTTAATATGTCTATCAAATTCTACTTCAATTTAAATGTTTATGTGATGGAGTTATGAACAAAGAGAAGGTGATACATAGTGTACAACCTAACGGTTGTCAGTGAAGTAACTGAGGAGGTTGTCACAATATGGCGGCTGATTCTTTACATGTGAATATGTGCTTACCACAAGATTTTTAAGTTTGTAATTATATAAATACGTAACACCTACAGTCGTCGCCTGTCTGCTCTTCCGTCTGTCCGCATATAACAGCGCAAAAACTATCCAACCGAACGGTTTGAAATTTAATATATGTAATCGTTGCAGGATTTTGTCGAGTCATTTAGATTTTTTGAAAATCGAATAAAATTTTAAACAGATATTAATGAAAGTTTGCTTCATTCTATTAAGTCCTATCATACATAATTAATTCTATGATATCGCATGATAGGTAATGATTCTAGGTTGTCATAGTGATTACTGCCTATTAAACATGGAGCTCTAAATATTTTATTGTCTATTTTATGGATTAGATGAATTCAAATGCTGATGATTAATGTGAATTATTTTTTTAAATAAAATTTTAACTGCCCTCGATTACTTAATTCCCTCATACATCAATTAAAAATATTTTTTTTACAGTGCCAGGGGGGAGTGGGGGCAGTGCAGCTAACTGTTTTACACACATATAGCAATTACACAAACAAATGAAACTGAAATACTTTTTACCACTTTTAAATTGAGGGACACAGATATTTACAGTTCTTATTAGGTGAATTCATAATTATATAAATACGTAGCACCTATAGTCGTCGCCTGTTCTGTCCATCTGTACGCATACAACAGCGCAAAAACTGCCCAATCGAATGGTTTGGAATTTAATATATGAGGATCCCAGAAGCCAAGGGATACAAGTGACAAAATTTAGATTTCGAGTAAATTGAGTTCAAAGTTAAATATCAATTGCAATTGACTGAAATGGAATATGAAACTGTTGCTTATTTCTTAGTGGTCTTTGAACTCTTATTTGAATAACTGTGAAGAAAAAAGTGGAGTATTTTTTTTTTATTTATAACTAAGCAATATTGATCCTCATTCGGCACTTGTACCCTTTGGCTTCCAAGCGGTACACAAGAAATGAAAAATTACGAAATAAAAAATGAATTTATGAATAATTTAAGAAGAATATTTACACAAATGAATGAAAGGACAAAATTTTCTTTTAATATAAGTTTTAAAAATGAAAGATCATGAAATAGAAAAAAATTGATGAAAAATTTAAGAACAATGTCTATACAAATGAATGCAAGGACAAAATTTTGTTCTAATATAAGTTTTAAAATTTTATTATGAGATTCGAAACATTGAAACTTAATAATTTTTTAACCGTTAAAATGCATTTATTTAACGTATAAGAATGTAAATTCTAAAAGGAAAAAAATTACGCAAAACAGTTTGCAAATATGGAACAATATTCTTCTAGTAATAACATGGGAACAACACATCTACATTATCTCATCCTTGTCAGTTTCATAATCACGATTAGGTTCACCAGCCTGATCTTCAGAAGCGTGCAGGGAATCAGTGTGTCCTGGTTCCACTTGGTGAGGACGATTTTGGTAAAAAACGCGCTACCTCTTCCATCGGTTCTTCCTCTTTCATCGTGAGATGGTACAATCAGAAACTATTTCTTCTTTTTTGATTACTATGTTTCGCAACCGTTTGTTAGAAACATCTTCGTCTTTTTGTGCCAATCGCCGTTTAAAGATGATTAAATTCGTGTGGCGTTTTAAAAGTCATGAATTGGTCTTGCATTTCATTGGTCGCCGTTCAGCTATGTGGACGTCAACGGATACAAGTGCACTTATACCCCTTGGGTTTCACGCGTTTCACGGTTTCGGGAAAGAGTTTAAGTAATTGGCCACTAGAACGCAGCGCATAATTAAAAAATCGCTTATATCTCTTTACCTAAAAACAAATAGACTTATTTCCAGATAGCCTGTGCACTTAACTCAATTTTTTTAATTTTGTCACTTATACCCCTTGGCTTCTAGGGTCCTCATATGTAATTGTTGCAGGATTTTGTCAAGTCAATTAGATTCTTTGAAAATCGAATCAAATTTTCAACAGATATTAATGAAAGTTAACTTCATTCTTTTAAATCCTATCATACGTAATTAATTCAGTCATATCCCATGATAGGTAATGATTCTAGGTTGCCATGGTGATTACGTCCTATTTCAGGTGGAGTCCTATTATTTCAGTATTACCGAATTTAATATATCTAATCGTAATAAATTTTGCATTCATTCATTTTTGCACAAAAGTGCAACTGCTATTGCACCACCAAGATCTGAATATTTATAAAACTAGTTATAGTACGAACGCACCTCATTTGCAATGTTTGACATACAATTTCGGACTTGTTCTTCCTTGTTTATTTTCTAATCAATTTACTGTACACTTTGAGTAACCAAAAATTTTAATTCATGGGCTTAACAGCATTAACCGCTAAAACTATAAAGCAAAAAATTTCAAATTTCTTGTTGAAAGCCGTTTGCACCACAAATTTAGAAAGGTAATTTTCGCTTTATTAAAATAGCAAAATTTCTGCCAATAAACAAGGCAATATTTTAAATACTAAAATAGTGGTGGCAAAGAAATTAATTCAAGCATAAGCAATTATTTTGACTGTTGCATCAACGCAATACCGGCGGAAAATGGGTAAATAAGTTAATTTCTTAAATTAGTTAAATATCCTAATATCTTTCACTTATAATTATTAACATATCACTAGAAAAAAAGAGAATAAATAACACAAGTAGGGTTTATTCTTAGCGCAAAGAACACGAAGAATGTTTTCAAAGTATCATCTGGTACGTAACCGTAAATCAGATTACCTCATTTTCTTAATGCAGAAACCAATAACTTTTGTTTCCTAAGATATAAGATGAAAAGACTTACTGTGTTCCTCGATTTCTGTCTTGAAGGCACGGAGAAAAGAATATAATGTCAAAGAACTTTTTTCTATATTTTTGTTTCTCATATCGATTGGGTTGTGCGAAGAATACGCAAACTTATTTATATCAATTTATTTCATTTTTATGTAGCTCTGTGCATAGTGATAAATGAGTAACGCGATTTATAAATAGGGGAAATAGATAAAAATGAAAAACACTGAGTTTTTTAAGACGCATGAGTAACCAAATAATAATTCATTGTTTGGTTTTCCAAAATAAAATGTAAACTAGTTGGATGTCCCAATCCCAAAATTTTCTTCTATCTCATATGCGGTGTTCTAAAAAGGACTGACTGATTTTAAAATTCAATAACTTGTAAACGGTGACAGATATTTAAAGAATTCTTGCAAGAGGGTTATGCATAATGTCAAAAGTTTTTTTACAGTGATTTTCGATTTTAGTTCGAATTACAAACAATAGATGGCGCTGTAAGCAATAGGCGCTAAATACAGGTTCAATTTTTAGCCTTTCTCTTCTTCCATGCGGAAAAAGAGGATTAAAATGTATTGAGTGAGTCCCAAAGTACCAAAAATCGAGCCTGAATTTAGCGCCTATTGCTTACAGCGCCATCTATTGTTTATAATTCGAACTGAAATCGAAAATCACTGTAAAAACACTTGTGATATTATGCATAACCCTCCTGCAAGAATTTTTTAAATATCTGTCACCGTTTGCAAGTTATTGAATTTTAAAATCAGTCATCCCTTTTTAGGACACCCGGTATATTAATATTTCAATAGTTACAGATATTAATACTTCACTATTATTATTTCAATACTTTTGATTTTCATCATAAATTTCCGCTTCAGTGAATTAACCGAAATAAAAACCTGATAATCTCGATCAGGATGTTTATTAAAATCAATAGTTTTACATTATTCTGTTGCACATCAGCTCTTTGCGAATAATCGGCTTAGCAGGACGCGAGTTCCCGTCGTTGCACGAGCCACCGATGGACAAGAGAAGTACAAATAGAAAAAAAGCAATTTAACAAATTACAACGACCATTTGGAAAATGATTTTAATTTAAGACATAAAAAATCGCACGGAGTTGATCATACATTACGCCATGAATTAGCCATGAATTAACATTAATAGTCTTATTACACGTAAAACTTCCAAGCGACAAAAATTGCCTGCGACTCGTATTTGGTGTGAAATATTTATATGTTCCCTGTCCTATTTATCTTTTTTTTATTTTTAATTGGCTTATTCCATTTTTCTTTTGCACGTGAAAATCTTACAAATTAAAATTAACTCTTTGGCAGAAATTGTTATTCATTTCTTTCATTTTCATTAGTTATTATCCACCTGAAACTTATGTGTTATCCAAGCATTTCATTGGCTGTTCGAGAAAAGGCTTTTCCATTGTCAGATTTCAAAGAAATCTGACTACCAATTTTAAATGAAATTTCATTCTTAAACTTCTAAACATCCGACAATATTACTATTTACACCGTCGGATAGAGAAAAAAAATGTACTTTTAAATGCAATTTGTTTGAAAGCTGTATCCCAATTTGTTTGTGAGTTATTAATTTTTTTGTAGTTTTTATTACTTTTTTGTCATAGTGGCAACATACGGTATCCATCTCTGTTGAAATTAAAGGGAAATACAGATTACTGTATAGACCAATCAGAACTCAAATAAAATGCGGATTAAACCAATAAAAACGTTCAGATATGCTTTTGATTTCCTACTCTGACAAGAACAATAACCATTTTTCCAAATGGTTAATAATTATACAAAAATCACTATCACAGCGCTTCTTACCGGCGGAATATTTCCAAATTCAAAGATAACCTGCTGGCTATAGCCAAAAACAAACACAAAAAATTTGCCTCATTTCTATGTGTAACATTTTACACTTTTCGACGATAGAATGATGAAAATGACGCAAAAATCGCTATTACTGCACCCCTTTCGGTCGGCTTTTTTCAAATTCAGGAAGGACCTGCTTGCCATAGCCGAAAAACATACACAAAAAAATTTGTTCAATTCTATTCGCAACTTCATATACTTGTCGATGGTACACTAATGAAAATGGCAAAAAAATCGCTATTATAGCGCCCCGTATGGCAGAATGTTTTCAAATTCAGGGAGGACCTGCGTGCCATAGCCAAAAACATACACAAAAAATTTCGTTCAATTCTATGCATAAGTGTAAATCCGTCGAAAACCAGAAACCGAAAAAAAATTCTATTACAATACTTTCTTCTATTGAAGATAGAAGTCAGTAAAAAATTATTCATTTAAATGACTGAATGCGTAAATTAGTAGGCGTTGAGTTATAACTGTTCATTTTATCAAGAACAACGAGGTACATTTCCACCAGTTAAAATGAATACGCATTTTCGTCTGAATCATGAGAATAATTTTGCAAGAATACGGCGTTTAAATAAGGTTAAAATTTCTATTTAAATTTACTGGTTGATGTTTGCCCCGTTGGTACTGAGGCAATTGCATTTAATACTAAATTAATTATATTAATTAACCCTTTATCTACGGCATTATGATCTACTGCAACTTTTTCATGTAATTTTGTTTTCAGTTACTACAATGAAAATTAAATTATAAACATAAAAAAAATTCTCACCCGTGAGAAATTTAATTATTTAGATGTAATTAATTAAAGTGGTACTTTGAAGTACCGTCAGTACACTATGACTAAAATATCGTAACAGAAAATCCACAAGATATTTCATCTGACACTAGAAAATATTTTTGATTTAATTAAATATGGACTTTTTATTATTTACAAATAAATCGTTTGGCAAATTCTGGTGCCAATCATTTATTTCAACCCTTTAGAATTGAAAATGCTTTGCTTCTGAAAGCGTAAAAAAAAAACTATTTTTTTTTTGGTTTCGATCTTGTTAGCGGTCCTTTGGTTATGCGACGTCAATATTCCAGGGGCAACATGTTCTCTCGCATCTGCACATAAGCAATATATCAATTTACATATGCCATTTCTAGCATAGCAAAATCGAGCCGGTGCCACACCATTTCGATTTCCTATAAAAAATAACAATTAAACCGAAAAGAAATACCAGGAAAATCATTACTACACTACATTTCAGTAATTACATTTTAAAACAGATGAAAACGATGGACAACTACACAGACGAAAAGTAAACAAGAAGTTTTTCTCCAACACCCAGTGTACTGACGGTACTTATAAGTACCACCGAGTAATTCAACAGTTAAATCAAATACATACACCGTTTACCTAAAATAGCTAGTCATATTGATATTGTATTCTAAGATCATAATGAACACATAAAAAAAATCCAACACTTATCTTATATCCTTTACTGTGTTTCCAGCAATGAAAAGACAAGCGTGGCAATCTCTACAAAATTTCGGCACAAAACACATCGACTGCTTCAAAGATAGCCTCCTTCCTCTCTAAAATAACAAACCTAGAACTACTGCTGCCATGTATTCGGATAAAGTGGAATTAAAAGAGCGTTTTTTGCAAAGTACCATTGGAATATTAGTAATATTCACTATGGTATAAAAGTTTAAAGTGAGTGGCACTTATAAGTTGGTTGGTTGATTTTGTGACGGCCGATTATCTACACTAGGGATATAGGCCCGAGGGGGAGTGCCCTTCGTGGGGGTCTTTCTAAGGGAACCTAACCCGTATTAACGCATGGAAATCCATGGTTCGAAGAAAACCACGAAAACTCCGAACGATTAGGCCGACGGGCGCGATTGGGATCGAACCCAGCACTTCCCGTCTACCAGTTTCGAGAGCAGAATCTTTCAGCCACTGGTGGGGCTCGGCACTTATAACTACCGTCAGTAGAAAAAGGGTTAATTAAAGGTGGTGATGTAGTATTGTACAGTATAATATAATATAATAACCTATTATAAATTATTTCATGTATTGAAATAATGTAGTACAGTATAACTTAAAAAATCCGGTATCCTCGGGACCAAGACTATGCCGGATTTTTGGAAATTTCGGATTTTTGGAATATCAAAAGTAGTACTATATTCTTAAAGGTGCCTTTAACCATAATTTAATTTATTATTAAGTGATAATTATGTAAGAAATAGAGTAAATTAAATAAAAAATTATTTCAATTGATATTTTCTATGTTACAGAACCAAAATTCTAATAAAGTGTAAAATTATTTTTTCTCGTGTAATTTCGGAAACATCGATATCACTTCTGTTTGCTTCAATTTTTTTTGGCCGTGTTTTAACAAGTTTTTCTTGTATTTTATACAAATGAAGAATGTCTATTTCAGAAATACAGTTCTGTTTCTCTAAAGCATATATTTAATCTCCAGCCAAATTTATGCATTTTTCTAGTGACACCTTGCAAACAATTGCTATTTTTTTCTCCCGTAATTTGAAAGTGTAAAAAAAAAGAATGGGAAAAGATCGTTTTGATGCCGGATTTTGGAAGTTACACTGTATTTATTTTGAGTAATAAAGGCACAAATTGTATACCCCTGGTTAATGTTACATGGACACTAAAAAATATAATTAATCGTAAATTTCAGTAGAACCTCGATTATCCGAAGTAATTGGCACCGACCCTCTTTCGGAAAATCGAAATTTTTGGATAATCGAGAAGACTTTAATTTTAATAATTAAAATTAAGGAGAAATACATGCAATATTTCGTATTATGATAACACGTGATTAATAAAAGTAAAGAAATAGCAAAATAGAATCAAGAATAAATTACCAGAATTTTAATTTTGAAATTAAAAAACTTTTACATATATCACAAGGGTTTGAAAAAATGTTTTCTTTGTCGTAGTTTCGATTGCCTTTGCTTTGAAGCTATATCACGGAGTTTTTTAATATTATTAGTTCACCAGTATCACAGTCTTTCTGCTGCTCCAGTCCTGCCAAACCTTTTGCAAAACATTCAAAAGCTTCAGAATTGCTATGTTCGTTTTCTTCGTTCCTCTCCGCAGCTTATGGGAACTCAAGTTAAATTCAAAGAAACTCTAAGAAGGGGGATCGAAAATATTTATATGTACTCGTAAGTTCGGAAAGGACCGCTTGCACACAAGGAATATGGTAGTTAAAAAAAATCAAAATGTATTTTGCACACAATGAATGTAATAGTAAAATAAAAAAAAAACTTCAAAAATGGATTTCGGTTAATCGAGAGTTTCGATTAAAAGAGGTTCTACTGTATATACATTTCTAAATTTTAATAAACATTATATAACACAGGGTGTACCAGAAATCCTTGACATTTTAAAATTCAATATAAAATCAAGTAATTGTCGTACAGGTGTGTGGGTTGGACTAAAATACTTCTCACGATGAAAAGTTTTCTTCAAGAAAATGAAAGTATAGGTCCCAACTTCAATCATAGATGGCGCCACTTGCCCATATGTTTGATTCAAATATGTGTTTATTCCGATTTTCAGATTTGTTTTGACGCTGTGACACAGAAATGACGAATGTAAGAAAAAAGCAAATTACGTAGGTTGGCACTTTGAATCGAAATCGAAACTAATGTGAAAATTAGAAAAACTGCATGTTTTAAATCAAACATACGGGCTAGTGGCGCCATCTATGATCCGAAGTTGGAACAAAATTTTGTATTCGTTGAAGAAAACTTTGCATAGTGAGAAACATTTTATTCCAAACCGCTCTCCTGTTCGACAATTACTTGATTTTATATTTAATTTTAAAATGCGTTAGGAACTTTTGGGACACCCTGTATTGTCATATAATCCAAAGAGCTTCCCTTGCTCATTTTTATTTTGAAAAGAGAATAATAAAAAAAAATCTATAAAAGAAAAAACATAATACTTTTTAAGGTCATAGTTATAAGGGCTCTTCTTGTAAGTAAGTTATGGGCGAATGGATTTTACTATTCCAAAGAATCATTCGGCCATGCGCAGAAACATAGTTTCCAATTTAATCAAAAACCACCAGAAATTTTGTAAAACAGAAAAGAAGCAAAAGCATAGTTCCGAACCTTTAATCCAGGCAATAGAGACCGTATAGGGGCTCTACCTAGCAAAATTAATGGAAGTTCTGGAAAAAGACTTACTTTATGTTTTTTGGGTCGCTGAATCCGAATTTGTAACTTCCCACCAAAATTTTGGTAAAATGGCCCCCCAAAAAAGTTTTTATTAAAAAAATCAATTTTTTTATTGTTTTAGGGAAAAAGTATCTAGAAATTCAGAAAGTAGACAAAATTTGCAACAAATTATATATATTACATTATGACTTAGGATGAAGGGGAAGGGGGGATCTGTCTCTGAACATGCGCCGCGGTGCTGCGTGGACTAAGTTGTGCAATTCCACTTAACCACTCACACGTTTACATTTGCCCTCCCATCGCCCCTCCGAACTTTCTCTATAAGGTTTACTTCAAGTTTTTTGGGTCGCTGAATCCGAATTTTTAACTTACCTCCAAAATTTAGATCCCCCAAAACCCCCCAAATTAGTTGTTTTTAACTTAAATTTCTTATTGTTTTAGGGGAAAAGCATTACGGAATTCAGAAACTAGACGAAATTTGCAACAAATAGGATCCATGACATCATGACGTAGGATGAACGGGGAGAGAGAGGGCTGCCTCTGAACGTGCACTGCGGCGCTACGTGCAGTAAGTTAGGAAGACCAGGCAATAGGGGATTTTACCTGGAAAAATTAATACTAATTCTGCATTTCGACTCATTTTATGTTTTTTGGGTCGCTGAATCCGAATTTGTAACTTTCCACCAAAATTTCACCCAGCAATCCTCCAAAAAATTGATTTTTTTGAAAAAATTTGGTTTTTGAGAAAAGCGCGCGGGAATGTTCCGAGGCAGACCCCTCTCTCCTTGTTTATCCTACGTCATAATGTCATATATCCTATTTGTTGCAAATTTTGTCTGGTTTCTGAATTTCGTAATGCTTTCGTAATGCTTTACATTTGCCCTCTCATCTCCCCTCCGAACTTTCTCTATAAGGTTTACTTTAAGTTTTTTGGGTCGCTGAATCCGAATTTTTAACTTACCCCCAAAATCCCCCCCCCCACCAAATAGTAGTTTTTAACTTAAATTTCTTATTGTTTTAGGGGAAAAGCATTACGAACGATTCACCGAATACGATTTATCCGAAGGAATTTGTTGTAACATTTTTAAGGGGTCTCAGGACTCTTAAAATTGGAAAAAAATGAAAAAAAAGACCATTTTTAACATTTAATATCTTAAAATATATTTGATTTTAAGACACAATTTTAATTGGGAATGAATGATATATGTTCTTTCATTTCATGTATTTAAAAAATTATAAGATGCAGAATTAGCATTTAAAGAGGGCTCCAAACTGTTAGACATTTGACGAGCAAAAAATCGGCGTAACAGCTTACGCGCACGATTACAAAATAAGTATTGCAACTAGAATGAAAATCTTGGTGCTTAATTATACTTCAGATTATAATAATTACCCTGAACCTAAATAAATTTGTATTTAAAGCTTTTTTGTATTTTTAATACAAAGTTGTATTTAGCTAATGCAAAATTAAGAAAATTTCAATAGTATAATCACCTAAAAAAATATTGTTTTGAACAATAAAAAGGAAAATTTAGGTTCAGTTTATACAGACTAACATGAAACATATGTTTTGAAAATTTCATGAAAAAATATTCATAAGTTTTTGAGATATCGTACCCGTTATGCCCAAAAACGTCATTTAGAGAAAAATGGCTTCAAAGTTTCCGAAACGACGCTTCAGCTATTGAACGTGTAATGTAAAAGCCATAACTTCAGTTCTAATAGGAATTTCAAGGAAACAATTATATCAAAATGTTCAGAAAAGATAGGACGTTAACATCTAAGAAAACTAAAATTTCGAAAATTTTAAAGCTTTAAGAGTCCTAAGACCCCTTAATTGTCTCACCTAATGAATTGTCAAATTCTCATGTAATTTGTAAAATTTTGCATGTCACCACAACCAGCAATATATACAAGTTTTTAAAAAGAAAAATTACATAAGATATGTTGAATAAAAATTCTTTACCTTCAATGTTATTTTCATACAGTTTGAGATCTCCCGAGTTTTCAAATGCATAGTAATTATTGTTTATATCCTAGTGTATACATGGTTATTATTCATACACAATATGGGCATTGATGATCGGACACTTTCAATTTTAGACATTTTGTCGAATATTTAAAGATATATTTGTCGGATTTTTCTGGAACTTCAGGATTATGAAGATTATGTTCTACTTCATATTTATTAACGGTGATTTAACAAGAAGGACAATTAGTGGGCCAACAAAAAATCAAAGAAAAAGAATAATGTTTGGGATCACCCAGTAAAATAAAATGCACGAAATTATCTATCGCTATATCTTATGGATATATGGCTATTTTACAATATATGTATTCATTTATGGAGGAATAGAAAGTATATTCATGAAGATGTATCAATTTTTTTTTTAAAGTTAAAAAAAATTTGCATGTTTTTTGTTTATATCATGCAGGGTTTTTTACCAAATTTAACGCCAGTTTTAGACTATTTGACAAAATACAGTAGAAATAATACGGTGTAATAGGAATGCAAATATATTAAATAATTAACACGTTCACGCCGGCGCGGTGGGTCACACTTTACTGTCTCAGAGTTGTCAAGTCTCCGGCTTTTTGCACACCACTGTTATTTTAGAGCAAATGTTGTTCCTTTAATTCGCCCAATTGTTCTAATTAAATGAAACAACATTTTCTGTATTAAAATACTGGTATCCAAAAAGCCGGAGACTTGGCAGCTCTGAGACAGTCGAGTGTGAGCCACCGCGCCGGCGTGAACGTGTTAATGAAATATGAGCATAAGCAGTTGAATGAAATGTTTTTATCTGCGCATGCGCGCACGATAAAAAATATGTTTTTTTTTTCCATGATTTGGTAGTCAAATCTATGGAGCAACTCATAAAAAAATGACAGTCAAATATCATGAAAATTCAGAAAGATATCGGCAATAGACTAAGCTGATTTTTAGTTAAATTATAGCTAAATTATAAGGGGTTTTCCATAAATTGTCTTTTTTAATTTTTACTTTTTTTAATTTTAATTTATAAGGATGATTTAGATCTTCTTAGAAAATCACCAGAACGACCCTATTCCAAGAAAAAAAGAAGTATCAAAATCTAAGCATTTCTTCTAAATCTACTCGTTGACATTCATTAAGTACAAACTCCTTTGCTAAAAGCCAGTTAATAAAAAAATGACAATTTAGGGAAAATCCTTTATTATTCAGCAGCTTTTAGATAGCAGCTAAAAATTCGTCCACTATATTGCCGATATCTTTCTGAATTTTCACGATATTTGACTGTTTTTTTTTTTTTTTTATGAGTTGCTCCATAGAGTTGATTATCAAATCACAAAAAAAAAAAAAAAAAAAATATCGTAAGCGCATGCGCAGACAAAAAATATTTCATTCAACTGCTCATATTTCATCAAATATTTAATATATTTACATTCCAATTACACCCTATTAGTTCTACTACATTTTGCCAAATTTTCTGAAACTAGCGTTCAATTTGGTAAAAAAAAAAAAAACTTGCATGATATAAACAAAAAACATGCAATTTTTTTCGAACTTTAAAAAAAAAAATCGATTTATCTCCATGAATATACATTCTTTTCCCTCATAAATGAATACCTATATTGTAAAATAGCCATATATCCGTAAGCTATAGCAATAGATCATTTCGTGCATTTCATTTTTCACGGTAATCCCAAACATTATTATTTTTCTTTGATTTTTTGTTGGCCTCCTAATTGTCCTTCCGATCAAATCGACATTCGTAAATATGAAGTAGAACATATTCTTCATAATCCTGAAGTTCCAGGAAAATCTGACAAATATATCTTTAAATATTCGACAAAATGTCTAAAATTGAAAGTGTCCGATCATCAATGGTCATATAGTGTATTTCATTATCTACAACACTGCTATTTTCACTGACTTTATTTACAATATTTACTCGATTGAAAGCGATTGGAACAAATTAGGAAATTTTCAGCATGGTGGGCATGCAAAGATCCATTTACAATCAGATTTCTTCCGTAACGTATGATGTGAAACATATTTTATGTTCGAACTATCAGTACATGCTGCAATAACATAATTATTGTATTTTTAAACAAATCATTGCAAATAACATGTTATTTTAAAACTTTTATAACTGATGCTTCATGCAGCGTGCATGTGACCCGGTGAAAATCTTTGAAAAGTGTGCGACAGAAAGCATGCGCGCAAGGACTCTGGTTGAGTGGATGCGTGTTCGCTCCAAGTGAATTTGGTGTAAACTAAAATTTTTCCGTTTCGTGTCATTTCGTACAGGTGTCTTCACTTTGTTGTATATCCGCACTGTGTTGTGTTTCGGCAAAGAGCGGCTTCAAAAAGATGTAAACTCTGCTAAGTTAATAAAAAAGAAGGCACTAGTGCGTGTTCTGTAAAAAAATTACAAACATACGATTTATCAAAACTTTCACACCAGAAAATTTCTGAAATTCTTACTTAATGGTATAACTTTTTCAATTCCTACGGCGCTTTGGCAGCAAGTAATACAGCTAGCGTCAAGAAATGCTCTGGATATTGTTCGTGAGCTCAGTAAAAAATAGATGCACAGCGAGCGAAGCTGCATTCGTATTAACCGTTTCGAGACGAGCACCCTTTACAGAATTTGTAGTCTTTTATCACCGGTTTTTGAAAACAAAAATGTTTGCCAAACTGAATCGGGAAAATGCACTATGTCTCGGTGTAGCTCCGCTCCCTATGGAGATCGTAGTGACTGGATTCAACTAAGTCCAATCGAAGCTAGATTTGGCGAAGTGTTGCTAGTTCGGCGAAGCATAAATGTGATATTGAAAACAATTTACTAGAAACTTTGAACACAGATAGAACCTGAATAGTGATGATGCTTATTATATATTCCGATTTCGGAAATTTCAACTTATGGATTCCAAAGGGTTTCGCCTCCCTCCCCCCCCCCTCACGGAAAAATAACATTTTTGATAATGTGTCTTCTAATTGTAATAAATACTTGCAATTTGTAGGCACCCACATTCTGAATAGAATCATACTTAAATTTGAAAAATTCTAAAAAAAAATATATACCTTTGTTTCAGAATTAAAACAGCCATAGACACTAGAAATTTTTAATGAACATATAACCTTAATAGTGATGCGAAAATACTCCAATTGAAATTTTAATGAGTGGGGTCCAAAGAATGTTTTCCCCCTTCCCTGCCCAGATAAAAAAAAGTAACACTTTTGTTTATGACCCTTCAAATTTTCTTAGCATATATACTATTAAGGATTTACCTGCATACAAAATTTAAATTACTTTTGATTATTCAAAGTCATACCACCAAAACTGTTTTTTAATCATGGAGGGGGGGGGGGGGCTTTAGATTATCTTCTCTTAAAGTTTTCAATAAAGTAACACTTAAACAGGATTACTATTCAAAATGTACCTGCCTGCAAAATTCAGATATCAATGTCAATCTAAAGAATAAAATTGTATTTTTTGGGAGGAGGGGGGGGGGGGTGTTATCCAAGAGCCTAAAATGCAGGCATGAAAGTGGGAAATAGGAAAAAAGGAGGAAAATCTTTTCGGTCCATATGATAGTGCCAAACTTTTAAAATTTAGACACATTTTAACAGTTATTTATGGGATAAAATGAAATATAATTGTACGTTGTTATTTTCTTTTCAGAGCTTAGAAAGCATTAAAAACAAATTTAAACTTTTAAATCAAAAGTGTTGCATAAATAGAAGAAAATATTCTATTCCAAAAAGAACATTATGAAACTTTCTTTTTCTTTTAAAGTCTAAAAAACTTTCACTCTGGAGAGATACTTTAATCAAATTTATTTACACGACATTCATATGATTATAATATAAGCTTCCCTTTGATTTGATAGATCTTTTGGACAGCAATTCGGAAAAAAAAAAAAAAAAAAAAAAACCTCCAAGGATTTTAGTTAGACAAAATGTCTGATTATTAAATTTTCAAGATTCCCCCCGCCCCCCCCCCCCCCACCTTATATGCTTCCAATATTTTCTTTGCATTTTTGCATCAATCCAGAAAATGACCAAAATTATTTTTAGAAAGGTGGAATTCCACCTGTAGGAGGAACACTTTCATGCCTGAAAATGGTATCATTTTTGAGAAGTGTTTACTGTACCTTAATAGAAGAAATATGCGATTTTATTAAATTTTTATTTGTAGATACCACGGTTCACATAATATTTTGAGAAAATTTTAGGAAAGAATTTTTCTAGTGTTTAATAATGCACAAGAAATTAAAATCCTATCTTCCAACCTACAAAGATCATGCCGCATACAATTGTTTTTGCTGTTTATCTAAAAACATGCTAATTTGTCCTGCTTTAACCCTAGATCTACCGGGAATTTTATTCAAGTTTTAATAAAACGTTCTACACCAGAATTTTTATTTAAAACTATTTAACTTATTTATTTACCTTATTTTTGTCTGGTTTATATACTTAGTTTATTTTAAAGAAATTTCTGGTTTGAATGAATATTTTGTATGTACCTGTCGGGTCCAATGGACCCGTCTGGTAGACGGAGGGTTAAAAAGATTACCCAATTACGGAAGATTAAATTATAGCATTTTAACTATTTTTAACACAATCAACTGATTGATAAATAAATAATGAGAGTAGAATTCTAGTATAGAAATAGTAGAATGTGTAGAATTGTAGTAGCGAAAATTTGCGAGTATGAAATTATCGCTGTATTATCCGCCATCGCCATCCTCGCTCAAAAGAAGCAACAACATCTAACCTAAACAGATTTTTCATCGACAGCGCGAGCGCGAGCTTGTGTTTCGTCTGAAATACTGCAACCTCAAAAATAACTAGCGCCAATTCCTCAGCTAAGAGGTAGGAGAAAAATCACCATAGGGAGCGGAGCTACACCGAGACGCTAGTGGAAAATGCTCGGATTAAATAAGGCAAAATTTACCTTAAAATTTTACTGGTGAGAATAACGAACGACACCTCAGCCCGTGATAATTCTCGGGCTGTGTCTTTTACTCAAATTGTTTGATTCCCACCAGTTTTATAAAATAGTGAAATTGGCTATATTTTAGTATCGTTTTTCCTGTCATTAAATAAGGTGAATATTTCTTTTTCATAAAAGTGGTGCCAATAAGCAATTTGAATTTTTCAACCGTAATTTAATTCGAGCGTTAAGGGGTTAAGGGGTTACTTCTGTTTCAAAGGGTTCGTTCTAGTTTTTCTAAACTATAAAATCTTCGAAACATTCTTCGGCAGTTCCTGAAGAGAAGTCTGCTACAAAAATTTTCTCATTTAAATAGTGGTACAACTAGAATATAAAAATAGTCGCCTATGTCCATCCTTCACATTCGTAATTGGAAATATAAAATTTTCGTTTTCGGAATTGGCCAACGATAAGCCATCTACATCGCAACTGCGCGAAAATATGTAATTCCAAGGTTCGCACACTCCTTGGAATTTCCAAGGACTCTTACACCACTATTAATGATAAGAAAATTTACATTAATTTTTAAAACAGAGAAGTCGCAATCCCCGCCTTTATTCGCAGATTTTGCAATATTTTCCTGCAGTGAAATACTTTGAAAATACTGTTAAAATTTAGTGGTAAAACTGTGCGAACCCTGGTAATTCTATGCGAGCATAAATATATCTCAACTATATATATCTCAATTATAAATATAACTCGAAAAAAATCTTTGATATATATACTTTTAGGATAAGAGAAATTACAAGTATCATTAGAAATAGCAATCGTTATCTTCGTAACACCAATATCCGAAAGAAGCTTAACACTACTTCATTAAAGAAACATATTAACAATCTCTCCATAAATTTCTAGAAAACTCTTTACAACATCTCAAATCAAATAGTCGCAGAATTACCAGACTATTAGGTGTCTGGCCCCGCCAGCCGCAAACGTCCTAAATCAGAGGTGACCAACTGTGGAACGTCTGATACCACTGATTTTTTAAAGAAATAAGCGATTTCTTGAATTGCAAATATTTGATCATTAGGTAAGGGAATGATTACTATAAAATTTTAGTGATGCTGACGAGCCACAGTTGGCCACCCCTTCCCTAAATAAAGGTTTTTACTAAGATTTCCTCACTCATCCTCTATCCGTAACTCTTTGTCCGTTTTTCTCCTTGTTTTGTTTTTTACCCCTTGAGGGGCAAGCAATTGCGTTTGCGTAATGCTGAATTCCCACCGGAAATTTAGAAAAATTTTATTTCAAAATATGAAAAAGCAATTTTACGTCTTTTTTCCACCAAAGTTAGAAAAGCAAAATTTCATAAAATTTTTCTGGTGTAAATCTTCATTAATCGTAGGTGGGATAAAATATATCCCTCAGCCCCTCAAGGGGTTAAGAAAATATTGATTTAGTAATCTGCTATCCACAAGCAACTTTTATTTGTCAAATTTAATTGTATGGCCTTTGAAAAGAGTCCTTTTTTAGATGGGATAACCCCTGGTAGCTTTTTGCCTGTTCTTTTGGAATTCATGGAATATTTCTATCTTTTTTATTTTTTTTCTTGTCTCTACAATGTTATACTTCTTGTAAAATATTATAATTTAAATTTAAATATTTTACTGTTTTATTTGTTAGTTTTTCTATTATTTTTCTCTTTTGTGGCTACCAGCCACGCTTAAACATCTTTCTTTTTCAGCTCCCTAAAGCCCTTGCAATGCGAACCACATTTATACTGGATGTAATTTTGTCCCGTAACTAAGCAGTCCATTAAGATGATTACATTGTTCCATAAAAATTGCAATCGAGAAAAGTTTCTGCAAACTGTGGTACGAAATAGCAATCCCATTACCAGGAGTCGTACTCTTAAACCGTTCGAGACGAGCGCCTTTAACAGAATTTTTAATTCTTTATCACCGGTTTTTCAAAACAGGCCTTTTTGCCTGATTGAATCGGGAAAATGCTCGGATTAAATAACGCAAAATATACCATAAAATTTTACTGGTGAGAATAATCGCTGATTCTGAGCACCTTACGCGGCACGAATACCGGTCGCTCGTCCCCAAGGGGTTAAGAGTACGATCTTATTGTTGAAGTTTGGCGTAAAATTGACACAGCTGCATCATCTTGCAGACGGGGTTGATAATGCAAATATTCAGGTTATTAGTATGACGTGATATATGACAGAATAACTACTATCTGCGCACATTATTTGAATCTTTACTAATATCCGAATCTTTATAAGATGAATCTTGTTTACCTGATTTATTGCAAAATGTTTGTTGTTACAGTTTGTTTTGATAAAATTATGTACATAAAAATAAAATAGTCACAGTATCATTTTATTTCGGGAGAAAAAATACTTACATGATACGTATGTATCAAGGGATTCACGGGATTTTAATTGTTTCAGTACTAGGAATTTCGTAAAGTACTAGTCGCTATATCTGAAGGTGAATTTTTTTTAATTATTAAATAAGGAAATTGTACCTTAAAAAAAAATTCTGGTAAAACGCCCTTACAAGCCCTTGAAGCGTACGAACACTGACTAATGCTACAAAAACATCATTGCCTTTTGCTCGAAACTAAAATGACATTGCGACCATTTTTTAATGTACGTATTTGTCTGTGGCAAAAAAAAACTAATCTGGCGATTTTAGGAAATTTAATTGAAATTATTGTCTAGAATTGCAAAAAAAATTAAACATATAAACGAACAATACTTGCTCGTTTAATAATACAACATTTAATGCATGCATTTTAAATTAAACTTATTCCGAATATAAAATGAAATGAGTTTTAAATTAAATGGATGAAATGCTCTAAGTTAATTAACATGAATGCAATGCGATCAAGAGAATATTGGAAACTTATTGTCTGCGCTCGATAAATGTAAACTAGTCGGATATACCAATCCCAAAACTTTCTTCTATCTCATGCATGTTAGTACTTGATAATTAGCTATCACACTAACAAAATTAAACGGCAATCTATGCCCATCATGAGGATTCTATAGATATGAAATTCCGGCATTAGTTCTTGAGATATGGCTATGTACGAAATCGTGTAAATGCAGGAAAATTCAGCCTAGCAGCCCCACCTATTGGGTGCTTTACACCAAAACCTATGTTAAACAAAACTACCAAGCAACCACTTACGTCAAAGTCTAACTGAATCTGAAGTTTGGGGAAAATCCGTGCATTAGTTCTTGAGATAGAGTTATTGCGAAAATCATGAAAATGCCAGCATAGCAGCGCCACCTATTAGGCAATTAACACCAAAACCTAATCAGCAACAACTTGTGTTAACATCTAACTAAATCTGAAGTTAGATGAAAATTCGTGCATTAGTTTTTGAGACAGAGCTATTGCAGGAATCGTGCAAAATGCAGCACAGCAGCGTCACCTGTTGAGCGATTTACACCAACACGTAATCAGCATCAAGTCATATCAAGGACTAAGTCATTCTGAAGTTTCATGAAAATCCGTGCATTAGTCCTTGAGATAGAGCCATTGCGGAAATCATAAAAAATGCAGCATAGCAGCGCCACCTGTTGAGCGATTTACACCAACACCTAAACAGCATCAAGTCATATCAAGGACTAATTGAATCTGAAGTTTCATGAAAATCTGTGCATTAGTTCTTGAGATAGAGCCATTTCGGAAATCATAAAAAATGCAGCATAGCAGCGCCACCTGTTGAGCGATTTACACCAACACGTAATCCGCATCAATTCATATCAAGGACTAACAAAATCTGAAGTTTGATGAAAATCCGTTCATTAGTTCTTGAGATAGAGCCATTGCGGAAATCGTAAAAAATACAGCATAGCAGCGCCGCCTGTTGAGCGATTTACACCAACACGTAATCCGCATCAATTCATATCAAGGACTAACAAAATCTGAAGTTTGATGAAAATCCGTGCATTAGTTCTTGAGATAGAGCCATTGAGGAAACGTAAAAAATGCAGCGTAGCAGCGCCACCTGATGAGCGATTTGCACTAACACGTAATCAACATCAAGTCATATCAAGGACTAACTCATTGTGAAGTTTCAAGAAAATCAGTACATTAGTTCTTGAGATAGAGTCATTGCGGAAATCATAAAAAATGCAGCCTAAGAGCGCCACCTGTTGAGCGATTTGCACCAATACGTAATCAGCATCAAGTCATATAAAGGACTAACTAAATCTGAAGTTTGATGAAAATCCGTGTATTAGTTCTTGAGATAGAACTATAACGGAAATTCTGAAAAATGTAGCATAGCAGCGCCACCTGTTGAGCGATTTACACCAACACCTAATCAATATCAAGTCATATCAAGGACTAACTGAATCTGAAGTTTCATGAAAATCCGTGCATTAGTTCTTGAGATAGAGCCATTTCGGAAATCATAAAAAATGCAGCATAGCAGCGCCACCTGTTGAGCGATTTGCACCAAAAACAAATCAGCATCAATTTGTATCAGGGACTAACTGAATATGAATTTTTATTAAATTCCGTGCTTTAGTTCTTGAGATAGAGCGCCCACAAAATTTGTGTCACACACAGACAGACAGACAGACTCACAGACAGACATTTTGTAAAAACATGTTTTTCGGGTTCTCTGACCTCTAAAACGTGTAAATCCGTCGAAAACCGGAATTCGAAAATTTTCATGAATCCAATACTTTTTTCTTGTAAAGATAGAAGAAAGTAAAAATGACTTACCATTGAATTTATAATTAAATTTAATTGAATTTATAATTAAATTCTATACATATTCTAAACATTCATAAACGTTATAAATCTCATCGGTGCCGTGTATACATACAACCGTGTACATCACTTTTTATAATTCTTGCACATCAGGAATTGAGTAAAAAATGAGACTACAAAATTCTATCTTTACATAGATTAACTAATTTTATGCGTAATTTTCCATTACAAAAAATAATAATAATAATAATAATAATAATAATAATAATAATTAAAATCGAGCGTATTTGAATCACCGACATTTGAAAGTATATATTAAATAATTTTTCGTCTTTTTATAAAATAAAACAAAAACACATTACTAACTTGTTTTACTCTTTTGAAAACGAAATAGATGAATTCTATCAGAAAAAAAGAGTTTTTCTACAATTTCGAAAACTACAGGTATTAGATGGCTAACATTTTGCCATTTTTACAAAAGATATTAGTCTAAAAAAAAATGTTTTTATTTAAATAATTAACTATAATAAATTAAATAATCACGAATAAAAATTAATAGAATATAAATACTACTTTGCCAGAATGTAAATACTACAAACAAATGAAAACACGACGTTTTTGCTTGCGCAGCTATTTCATAGATGTATAATTAAGGGAAGACAAGACTGTGTGCAGTCCTATGGAAAATATGCGAACTTTAAGACTCGTTTCCCTGGAAACTAACCAATCGATTTTGATTAAATTTGGAATCCATATTCACTGGATTATGCTCAAGACTTAAGATAGACAGATTGTTTCTGCGACTAAAGCTTTTTATTTTAAAGCAATGGCAATTTTTTAGAATTTTTTTTTTCGAAAAGTGATTAAAAATTTTTTTAACTGTCTGCCACACATGATCTTATATTTATACTCTACCGCTAAAAAAAATATCGAAAATACTGGAGTACTTTAGTAGTTAATAAGCTTTTTAGCTAAAAAGTACAAATTTTCGGAGAGCTAAAAAACTTAGACGCTTCCAACTTCTGTGAAGTTTTTGCACAGTTTTATCAAACACATAAATTGAAGTCTTTATAAACACTTGGTTAAAATTTAGTTACATATAATAAATGCGTGTAAAATGTTAGAGTAAAATTAATGTGAGTGGGCGTGGCGCCCCAGTTGTGTCTTCCATTAATTGATTATCAAAAAAGAAGAAAACATTTAGGCATCTTTCTGTAGTTCAACCCTGTCCGCTAGGTGGCATGTGACCGTGATTGATGGAATCTCGTGTTTAATCATGTGGCTATCTCTCCCATTTAAGATAGGGCGCTTACTTTGCAACCTGTTTTGTCTCAAAGCGGGCGCTTTTTCATGCATAAAGAGCTTTCGAGGACTGCAACTTGAGTTACACGGGGTTACACATGTGTAACCCGAGCAGGTTGTCTGTGGGTCATGGTTGAGTGGATGTGTGCTCTCTCACAGTGAATATGCTGTGAACTACAATTTTTCAGTTTCGTGTCCTTTCATACAAGTGTCTTTACTCTATTGTATATCCGCTCTGTGTTGTGTCTCTTGGCAAAGAGCGGTTTCAAAAAGATGCAATCACTTCTAAGTCAATAAAAAAGAAGACACCAGTGCGTGTACTTTTAAAATATTACTAACATACAGCTTATTAAAAGTTTCACACCAGAAAATTAGAATGACAGTTTTATTTACAAATATAACTCTTTCAGCTATGATTGAATTCTTGATCATGAACCAGAATTAATTCAAGAAAAGCTCAGGATATTGCTCTTGAGCTCATCAGTAAAAAGTAACTGAACGTCTATCTCAGAAAGGTCGATTTGTCATAGACAAAGCGCTTCTGAGCAAAGCGATATAAGTAAGCGTCCTATCTTGAATGGGAGAAGTAACCGTAAGATTAAAAGCGAGGTCACATCAATCAAGGTCATGCGCCACCTAGCGGATGGAGTGTGAACTGCAGGTAGATACCTAACTGTTTTCTTACTGACACCACTAAAATTGTAAAGTTTTTTTCACCTTCATTAATAACTGAAGTGTCTCTGATAAGGTGTAGAAAACTTCGTGGTGTCCAGTGCGTCTGAATGCCTCTCTCGCTACGCCATTATTTTGCATTAAATATGGCTAACAAAATTCATTCCCGTGAGTTACTGAAGATATAGAAAATACGCGCCACACTAAAAACCCGCGTATGTGAATTATCACTCCGTCCACAAGGTGGCGCAACTGTGTTAATTTACGCCTGATTCCAGCATTAAGTTTGTTCGCTTACTTATAACGCTTTGCTTCTGAGGACCGGAATTTGAGTTACATATGCGTAACCCGAGCAGGTTGTCAGTGGGCTACTTTTTTAAATTCAGATTGATTGATTCCCTACACTTTTTAGAAGTAGAAATAGTCATGTTATACAATGGCCCAGAGTTGCCCGTTTGGCCTCCATTCTCTTTTCAGGAATTTCGATTACATGCGATTTTACAAACCATCACGCACAGCGCGATTGGGGGCGGTGTCTAAAGGTGATTGGTTCATCGACCAAGGCATTGTAGGAGGGGTTTAATTCGCTTAAACAACAACATTTTCCAGTTCTGCTCTTTTTCGTATTTCTGTCCTATTTTTCGTTCCGAAAACAGTGAAAATGAATTGAACAAAGAAGTTTCATATTTAAAAGACCTTTATAAATATTTTAATTTTATGCACCCCACCAACCGAATCTAATCCAATCTTCAGATTATTTTTAATTACATTTACTGCAATATGATAAAAGTCATAAATAAATTTGCGGCGTAAAACTGCTGAAATTCTTGATATAATAGAAAAGTTTTTCCCTATAGTTGAGATTTCAAATGAAAATGAGTATAAAACACTTAGATCAACTGTGTCTAATGAGGAGAAAGCTAATGAGTTTATTAATATAATTTCATTGTATATTAAATCAGATTGGAAATAAATTTCATTGTATACTAAATCTAAAATCTTCCCAAAACTTTGTTTAAAGTATTTGTATATTTTGTATTATTTAAAAAGTAATTTATAATATGACAAGCTTCAAAATAAAAAAAAGTAAAGAAATTCTTTGCAAACTTGTTACAGCGTGACATAATTTTTATTATTTAATTTTTTTTTAATGTTTTGTGTATCAATAGTGACAATAGGATACCACAAATAATATATTAATTAACCCCTTGGGGACGAGGGACACGTATACGTGCCGCATGAAGCGCTCAGAATCCTTGTTTTTCCACACCAGTAAAATTTTATTGTAAAATTTGCCTTATTTAATCAGCGCAGTTTCTCGATTCAAGAAGACACAAATTTCTGTTTTTAAAAAACGGTGACAAAAGATTAAAAATTTCGTAAAAGGCTCCCGTACCGAAGGGGTTAAGGTCGAATGTAATAATTTAACCGTCTAAATCCAATAAGAATAACGCGGTGGTTGCTTAGTGCGTTTCATATTTAAAAGACCTTTACAGTTGTTTAAATTTTATGCAATCTCCCCCCCCCCCCCCCCCCGCCGCCAATCCAATCCAATCTTCAGCTTAATTTTAATTACACTTACTGCAATAAGATAAAATCAATTAATTTACTCCATTTAAAAAAATATATATATATATATTAATTTAACATTCTTTAATAATAAAGCATTTAATCCTATGATTAATAAATAGGATTAAATGTAATGCTATCATCGTATGCTATAGAATTAAACGCTATCACTGTAAATAATATAGCGCAATTATTTGCGTACAATTATTATTTATTCTTTCTAAATTTAATATAGAATAAATTACGATATTGTCAGTCAAATGATTACAACCATATAAATTAAACAATAAAGTATTAAGACTTAAAAGAGCAGGGGGTGGGTATAATTTCAATTTGTAGCAAGTTAAAAAATAAATAATATTTTTATTGTCTATTTTATTTATACTTTATTATATTTTTTAACATTTATTACTTCCAACTTTTAAATAAAGTTAACATACTTACTTTTTTTTCCCTTTAAATTTTCTTTATATTATTTTTGAGAATTAGCTAGAATTAAACATGAAACCTCAACTAAAACATGTTGGCTTTCTAAATGTTTATTGTTTTCCGATCATCATAATTGAGATCATTATCATAAATAAAATTATTAGTCTATTAAAATCTTTTTTAACTGTGTATAAAATTATTGCAAAAATTTACTGGATTAATTAATACATGCTTAAGCAATGCGGTTTTTACATATAGTTTTATTTTTTATTTATTTATGCTTTTTTAATTTTTTTTTAATTAAGGTTTATTAAACAACCATTTGCTTCATCATTTTAAATAAAGAGTGCGTAAAACACGGAATTTGTCACACAAATATTTAATTTTTGCAATATATTTTAATTATTATTATTTTTTTTCCTTACAATTAAAATCTCGCAAAAATTGCATGGATCCAGAGAAAAATATAACTGAAATAAAACTTATTCAGTAATTAAATAATGTAAAAAGCATGAAACCAGGAGTATTTAATAATATAATAAATACTCTATAAATTGTGTAGTGGCGCCCTCTGTCCGGAAAATTAACATCAAAAAGAATAATTTATAAAATAAATAGAAGTTACGAGAATTTCGGAGTAATTTTTTTTTTTAACTGGGAATTGATTTTTTTTTAATTTAACTCAATATTTAAATTTTTCATTTTAATAATATTTGTTTAAAACAAGTTTTTTAGGCAACTTGTACTTTTTACTTCATTAATACATAACTCTTATTTTATTTTTATTTATTTTAAATGACAGTCTTCTTTTGGTGTATGGTAACGCCATCTACCAGTCAAATGTAACATAAAAAATAAATAGGCAATACGAAGCTGAATTATATTAAAATACTTTATATAAAAAAATGAGAGCTATATGAACTGTTTTAGTGAAACGTGAAACCCTTTTCACTAAGTTTTTATTTCTCTTACATGGTCCTTCATAGAAAATAACATTGTAAATTGAATATCAATTTCAGATAATGGTAAAATTGCCAGTATAGTTTTAAACCTTAGTATTGATGAAGGAACACATTACAGAATTAATACATATTGAGTAATAGTCCCGAAATTTTAGTCCAGCTGAGCTATTTAGCTAAACAGAAGTTAATTGTTATATTAAATAAATAAACATACACACATATATATATATATATGTGTGTGTGTGTGTATGTATGTATGCTGTGATTTTAAAAGAAGTAGCTACTTACGCCCCCCCCCCCCCTCCTCCCACAATTTTTTTTTCAAAATCAGATAATGATAACTATATTTATTATTATTTATTGAGCATATTTATATATTTACTTTTATTATTTATAAAAGCTGCTATATGATGTCATTGTAGGTTTTCTTTAATTTGTATTCATTTAGTTTGATTTTACACGTAATTCATACATGTGAAGTTTGGGCTTGTACAAAGTGTATCATCCAAAATAAAAGATCATTCTTCGAGCTATGTCTACAGTTATTCTTTAATATAGATTGCTTTTTTTTTCATAATTTATGTATTGCTAACTAATCACTGAAAATTGAAGAGAATGTATAACAAAGAACTAAGCGAAAACGAAAATATTAATTATATATTCAAATAATAATATTTATCAATACTAAGTATATATTTAAATAATGGCACTTATTAATAGTAATTATATATTTAAATAAAAATATTAATTAATATTATTTATACATGCTTAACAAAAATAGTAATTAATATAATTATATATATTTAAATATTAATACTTTAATATTAAATATACATTATTAACTATCAATATTGATTTTTAAATTTATTAATTATGTATATATAAATAAAATTAATTTAAAAGATGAAAACTAATAAATTATTTCTATTACTTTGATATTTATCTACTTCTAAAGCTCTAACATAAAAATATTATTCATGTAAGTTTAGGAGTTATTGCATTTTAATAAATGTTCATCGATGAACTATTATTAAAAAAATAGTTCATATGAATTTTTAAAAAAAATATTTTAAAAGTGTATTATATTATTGTAATTTACTCAAAATGAAATTTTATTTAACTTAATTATAACTCATAAATTGTAATTAATATTTAATTTAATTATCTAATTGCCAATTAAAAATTACAAAGCAACTGATTATAAGTAATCTTTATTATCAGTTAGTAAATGCTTTTTATATATGGCAAACAAAAACCATTTATTAACTTAACTAATTCAATAAAGATCAACAAAACTTTTAAAAAAAAATTGCAATGCATTAACGAGGACACAACTCGACATCTTCAGAATACTAAATTCGTTCTTTAACCGCTATACAGTATGGTTCAGCAACCTTATTTACTTTCAACCCTTAAACAAACTCGCTCATTTACTTGTTTATTGAATTGATATCATTTAACTCTTCCTCCAACAAGTACGTAGCCATCTTGCAGCTAATCACTATTCGATATTGTACTTAATCGCGCTGCGCGTGACGGTTTGTGAAATCGCCGATTACATTCCAGACATAAAAAAATACTATTTTATTATTTATGTAATGAGAAATATTCATGGATCACATGAAGTAAAAATTCTTCTATCGAAATTTGTGAATTTGAAATCTCGAATTAAAATTGGAAGCCAAATTGGCAACCCTGTCATGGCTGATTAAATAATGCAAGATGGTTGTATTTGTGACGGCCAATTATCTGTACGAGGGATATAGGCCCAGGGGGGGAGTGCCCTTCGTGGGGGTCTTTCTAAGGGAACCTAACCCGTATTAACGCTTGGAAATCCAAAGTTCGAAGAAAACCACGAAAACTCCGAACGATTAAGCCGACGGGCGCGATTGGAATCGAACCCAGCACCTCCCGTCTACCAGCTTCGAGAGCAGAACCTCTCAGCCACTGGTGGGGTTAAATAATGCAAGAACAAGCCGAATTATACGCTTTTAACCCCTTAACCTACGATTTACGTCTCAACAGCCACAGTTTGGCAAATCCATAACTACCACTAAAATTTAATTGAGATTTGCGCCTTGTTTAATCATGGAATTTCGACGATTAAATAAAACAATATTTACTGTGAAATTTTAGTGGTAAGAAGAATTTACATTTGGCCCGATCATCGTACACGGGCTATGCCCGTAGTTGTAGGTTAAGGGGTTAAACAAGCGTTGGGAATCAAGCAATCTGAATTTTAAGAAAGAAACCACTGGCAACACTGAGCCCGAAGCCCTCGGAGATCGATATCACGTCACTTTTTGCGCGTTATCCGTAGCGTTCCGAACCGGAAATTACCCAGACATCGGATAACCCACATTACCTACAAAATTTTGTTGGGTAAAGTGATCACGTGGTTGGGTAATCGGATTTATTTCTCATTTCATAACTTAACTCTGACTGTTAACCGGAATATTTCAGTTTTGATTCTTTCTTCCGCAGTTTTGGTAAATTCGTGCATAAAATCTTACACAATATAAAAATTAGCACATAATTTGAACATACCAGATTTCTCACCAAATGAATGCATCCCGAATCAGTCAGTTCAAAATCTCTATCAGAAATTGCTGCGACAGTATTTTAACAGGTTCACGCCGGCGCGGTGGGTCACACTCGACTGTCTCAGAGTTGTCAAGTCTCCGGCTTTTTGCACACCACTGTTATTTCAGAGAAAATGTTGTTCCTTTAAATCGCTCAGCTGTTCTAATTAAATAAAACAACATTTACTGTATTAAAATACTGGTAACTAAAAAGTCGGAGACTTGGCAACTGTGAGACAGTCGATTGTGACCCACCGCGCCGGCGTGAACGCGTTAAACAATAAGTCTTGAACACTTTACCCTCTAAAAAGAGTGTTAATTGGGAAAATGTCATAATCTTCCTTATCTGAAGAATAAAAGAAAAATTTGCACTATCAAAAGATCAGCTGCCGCCATGTTTGTAAATAAAAATAAAAAACACCCAAGCGCACCGATGCATGAGCGCTCTCTATTCGAAAACAGAATGAATAAAAGACGTTACTTTTCGATCATTTACATTTTGACAGTTCAGACTTTTATTTACTTTTTCCTTTATTTGACAGCATTTTTTTTCCAATTTAAATGTTTTATTAAACATATGGCCTTTGAAAATTACTTGTCAAATATTAACGTGTTTGAGAACGAAATTGCAAATATACAAGGGGGTTCAAAAGGTCATGTCCAAACGACACGTGTGAGTGTGTCAGGTCATGAGAAGCAAGAATTACGTAGGAACTGTGGGTTGGAAACGCGATCGTGACGGTGCAATTGCATCGTGACCGTGACGCAATGAAAATGTAACAAACAGTCTAAAAAGACCTTTATTTTACAAAAAACTTAATCGAAGTACAAAATGGAAATAAAAAAATTTACAATTCATCACAAGTGCTCAAAATGTGCCCCATTAGCCGTCATGCATACTTCACATCTGCACCGCATGGAATCGTGAACATCTTACAACTGGCCCTGTACCGCATCCACTGCAATCACCGGGCCTAAACCCCTAGGATTTCTACCTCTGGCGATATCTTAATTCTATGGTGTAAGAGACATCCGTGCCATCGGCCACGGACATCATGGTACGGACCGCTGAAGCGGCACGTTTCCAGGAGACTACTGGTCAATTGGAACGCGTTTGCTATTGCTTGCGGCGCCAGTGTGAAGCATAACCCTTGAGCCCTTGTTATGAGTTGTAATATTTTTCATTTCCATTTTGAATTTCGACTAAATTTTTTCTAAAACAAAGGTCTTTTTACACTGTTTGTTATCTTTTCTTTGTGCCAACGTCACGCCACAATTACGCCGTTATGATCGCATTTCCGATCCCCAGTTCCTATGTAATTCTTACACCTTATGACCTGACACACACACACGTAACGTTTGGACATGACCTTTTGAATCAACCTGTCTATATAATGTATTAGCCCCCGGTACGGTATGTTATTTCTTTCTCCCAGCATATTTTGTGTCTCCAAAAATAACGTTACCTTACAGAAGCCAGCCGTAAAACAAAGCAGTACGATTAAATACTCTATAGCAATTTTTTAAACTTCTAAGCATCGCACATTTTCAACTTTTATTCCGTTGTATTGGGGAAAAAAGTTCTTTTTAAATGCAATTTGTTTGAAAACTGCATTTCCATATATTTTTGAAATATTAATTTTTTTTGTAGTTTTTAGAGCCATTTGCTTAATATTGGCAAAGGAAGTGTTCCATTTCTGTAGAAATTAAGGGAAAAATAGTTGTAAAATATTAATTATATATTTTTGTTGCCATTTTTCATAACAACAAAAAAATGTAATTAAAATATATCCTATTCTGAAAAAATATAAACGAAGAATTTCTATTAAAACATGAAGCTATAAACTGTATTTAATTTTAAGTATCATATATTAACGTTACAAACAAATGAAGGCCTATGAATCATTAGATAGCCGGAGTTTTTTTTTTGCTAACTTTTCTTTAATGACGAGATCTTTTTGCTACATTAGTGTATTATTTCGCGATCGTCCTATGCGTACTTTACTGTAGATTTTTAAGAGTGGATCGTAAATGTGGAATTCTCAAGCGGATGCGAATGACGTCATTTTACATAAAATAAAAGCATGTGCTGTAAGTCCTAAAATTAAAATATGTTTTGTACTATTTATATATACACACATATATATATATATTTTTTCATCGGGGGCGACACTAAATTCTGAAAAAGCAGTTTTCCTGTTTTCTAGTTATTTATTTTGTTGTCTCATTTCAATTTCCATTAAAGATATTCACAACTATTTGATGTTGCATCTGATTGTTATGCAAAATTCCGTTTGAGACAGTTTTTCGTCTTACCAGGTATTCATTTGCCGGAAGCATGATTTTTTCGTTATAGACAGTTTCCATATAAGCCAACTCTCCCGATTATATGTAACACAAACATTTAATAGAAAATTTTGGCCTTATTTAATCGGCAGATTACAGCGATTTAACCCCTTAACGGCCGCATTAAATTACGGTTTAAAAAATCAAATTGCTTATTGGCACCAGTTTTTTGTAAAAGAAATATTCACCTTATTTAATGACACGTAAAATGATACCATAATAAAGCCAATTACACTATTTTATAAAACTGGTGGGAATCAAACAATCTGAATAAAAGACGCAACCCGCGAATATCACGGGAACGAGAATTAAGGGGTTAAAAAAAGTAAAATTTACTATGTATAAAGTAATTGTGGTATAAAAAAGCGTAAGAGTTGACAGGTATGAGTTTTCATTTTCACAAGTTTTACTGTATAGCTTTATTAGTGTATAGTCGTGGGAAAAAAAAAGTAAACACCCAACCAACTTTGAAACTAATTATAATAGAAGAAAGTTACTGGTACCAAACGACTGGAAATAAAGTCTACTTTTAAATGGTGTATATAAAATTTGCATAGGGGGCATCTAAAAATCAAAATCAGATCAAACTTTGTTTTTTTCAATATCAACACCCAATTTCGGCAATATATTTTAACCCTTAAAGCTCCGGCGTCTCTTACACAAATTTTATTCGATCGGCACCACTTTTTAAAAAGCAGTTTCCTCCAAGTACACAATTTCAAAAATGCTCTGATTAAATAAGGTGAATTTTATTTTCCTTTATAACTGGTACCAAAAACAAATTTTGCAAAGACTAAGAATGTCTTCGCAGCGGAGCCAACGGGGTGGGAAGGGTTAAAATCATCGGTCAAGCTATGCCTAAAAACGAAATTTCAAATCATTTGGATAATACTTTTTGAATTATAAACATTCAAGATTTAGAGCTACCAATGTTAAATTACATTTTGTTATTTTTATTAATATCTCCTGAAATTTTAATTATAATGTGACAATTTTTCGTGAGGTTAAAATACTAAAAATCCCAAAAACAAATACATTGAATTAGTAATTTAAAATTTTTTATAATATGAACTATAAATTATAAAATTAATATTCCAAAAAATATGAGTTGCAACCGACAATTTTTTTATAGTATTAAATTTATTATATCCTGCTTTATTCGAATTCTCAATTTCAAATTCTTCCTCCAAGTAGTTTTCGAATTATAATTTTAAAAAATGTCAAAATGATGGTTTAAGGGGCCGTGTACGACCAATGGTGCCCCATCTGGTAGATGTTTTAATTAGAAATATTGAATTTCAGTATTAGTAATAACAATAGTAACTAAATGTGTTTTATTTACGGAATGTTTGTCATCTATACAAAAATATCTATTAAAATATACTTGTGAGAAATCGGAATGCCTAAATAAAAAATCACCCAGATGAGGCAACACTCCCGATTTCGAATCGGCCTCTTTCCATCCGCAGTCCTTTAAGCTTTTCTTCTCCTATCATAGGCAGCCTATGATATGGTAACAAGCATAATTTGGAAAAAGATATTTTACTCTTTTTATTGAAACATTTGCGCTGACAATAGTCGAAATACCGGGTGTCCCAAAAATGACTGATGGATTTTAAAATTCAATAACTTGCAAACGGTGACAGATATTTAATAAATTCTTGCTGGAGAGTTATGTATGATGTTAGGAGTTTTTTCCCCTGAATTTCTTGATTTTAGTTCGAATTTCAAACAATAGATGGCACTGAGGGCAATAGGAGTTCAGCCTTGACTCGATTTTTGGCACTTTGTGATCCATTTAATACATTTTAATCTCCTTTTTTCACATAGAAGAAGAGAGAGGCCGAAAAATCAAGCCTGGATTTAGTGGCTATTGCTTGCAGCGCCATCTATCGATGCTGTTTGTAACTGTTAGAGTGATGTAATCGCACATTACATTTCATGAAATCATTTGGTTTCGGTTCTATCACGTCATTAACCCCTTGGGGACGAGCGACACGTATACGTGCCGCATGAATCGCTAAGAATCCTTGTTTTTCCTCACCAGTAAAATTTTACTGTAAAATTTGCCTTATTTAATCAGCGCATTTTCTCGATTCAAGAAGACGCAAATTCCTGTTTCTAAAAAACGGTGACGAAAGATTAAAAATTTCGTAAAAGGCTCCCGTCCCGAAGGGGTTAACTTAAATAAAACTGATTGGTTCTCTTATTAGCAATTTCTATTGGCTGTCTTATTAAAGGACCCTATTGGCCTTTCTGGAATCCTTTCAGAATGTTATAAATATAAGTTACTTTCTTTTGTGCCTCACCGTATTCTTTGATTTTCATGTGTGATTGACTCTCTGTAAATAAAACTTCTATGGGTCTTCTAAACTAACTACTTCTAACTTCTTTCTAAACGTTCTAATCAAACGGCCTTATCTTTCAACGCTGCAACATTTCAACACGGATTTTTAACAGTAACTAAACTGAGAATCGCAACATAAAAACTCCTGACACCTTACATAACACTCCTGGAAGAATTTTTTTAAATTTCTGTCACCGTTTGAAAGTTATTGAATTTTAAAATCCATCAGTCATTTTTGGGACACCCAGGATATTAACCCCTTGAGGGGCGGTGGGATATATTTTATCCCACCTACGATTAATGAAGATTTACAACAGAAAATTTTTATGAAATTTTACTTTTCTAACTTTGGTGAGAAAAAGTCGTAAAAATGCTTTTCCTTATTTTGAAATAAAATTTCTCTAATTTTCCGGTGGGAATTCAGCATTACACAAACGTAATTGCTTGCCCCTCAAGGGGTTAAGGGAGTAACATTTTCATATTGGGAAGAAATAATACATTAAAAGAAATAACATAGTTATTCTGTAGCATTTCAGCAGTCGCGTACCGAACTTCAATTTGGATACAGCCCCTAAAATAGGCTCATTTAAAAATAGCTAATTTCTCTGACACTAATCCTAGGAATTTCAGGAAAATTTGTTTTTAGGCTAATTGAAGGATATAGAATTCATTTATGGTGTCAAACTTGGGTATTTCTATTGAAAAAAAAAGAGGTTTGGGTTTGTTTTGATATGTAGGTGGCCCCCTAAGTAAATTTCATATACATAATTTAAATTAGATTTTATTTCCAATCGTTTGGTACCAGTAACTTTTTTTTTTACAATAATTTGTTTCCGAGTTAGTAGGGGTGTTTACTTTTTTTTCCACGACTGTACATAAAATACATTATAAATAAACAATTAAATTTAAAAAATCAAAAAACCCGACTGCGTAAAAAGCGAACTACTTAATCATTTCTCATCAATGTGAATATTTTTTTTTTCAATTCCTACTATTAGCTCACATTCTCGCTATATATATTCAAATTTTCAATCGTTCATAAAATACTTATTATTCATCAAATCAAGCTCAAATAATTTTTTTTTAACTTGTAGTGGATGACACTTGATGATATTCCAGTTTTTGCTTCAAATATTAATTCATTAATTAAATTAAATTAATTAATTTTCAATAATCTAGAGAGTCCTCTTCTTGATCAAGGTACTTTAAGACCGAGAGAGCCCTCTTCTTGATCAAGGCATTTTAAGTGCTATTCATGAGGAAAGAAGGATGGGAGAAAAAAAAATCTCATAGTGACCTAAGTAGGAATAGACTTAAAAAAATTTTTTTGTTTATATTACTTGTTTACATTACTTGCCTATTTTTTTATTTACTTGTATTGATGACTTTTAAGTTGTGTTTAATTGTTAGTTCCTATCTATAAACACTGTTTTGATGAGGTCTATAGATGTCTATGATGGTTAGAGTTGCAGTAAAGCTAGAGATCCACAATACATACACAACTTCCATGTTATATAAAATTTTTACGGAGTTTCTGACTCTAAAATAGTCGATGAAACTACGTCTTCATTTTGAAAGACCTATCCAATGATATGCCACTCAATAGGTTGCGTAATTTTTTTTTCGTCTCTACCGCCATTTTGAATTTTACGGCCGCCATTTTGAATTTATGAAAACAAAGCCTAGAGTATAACCATCGGGCCGTTAAGACGAATTGATAGAGACCTCATTCATTAAAATCCATCCAGCCGTTGGGATGTTTCGAGGGAATAAATAAATCCACATACACAGATACGCGTGAAACACATAACCCTTCTTTTCAGTGGGGTAATAATTTTTATCTTAAATCCTGTGGCTTTATTGCATTAAAACAAGAAGGGCCGTGAGGGATCATTTTGACCCTTATCAAATGAACATATTTGGGTTCGAACGAGAAATCTCCGTATAAAATATGTTTAAAAGGTACACTGAAAAGAAAAGTTAATAAATGTCACAGTTTATTTTTAAAAGGATTGCTGTAAAATATTTTTATAAATCTTGTGTAAAATTTCCGGCATTTCAAGTGTTAACCCTTTCCGGCACACTGAGCCCGGGTCGGGATACCTAATTTTAATTACAAACTTACGATCGCCACCAAGAATATTTTAGTAAAATTTTGATTTTACAATGAATAGTTAAAATAACATATTTTTTAATTTCTTAAAAAGTCGTTTTAAAATTCCGGTGTCAGTCAATCATTTCATCATTTTACAACAAAAATTGCCCGTGCCAGAAAGGGTTAAGGGGTCTCAGGACTAAAAATTGAAAAAAAATAAAATAAAAGAGCACTTTTAACATTTAATATTTGAAAATGTATTTTATTTTAAAAATCAATTTTCATTGGGATGAATGATATAAGTATTATCTTTAATTTCATGCATTTAAAAAATTGTGAGATGCAGAATTATTATTTATAGGGGGCTCCAAACTGTCAGACATTTGTCGAGAAGGAATTTTGAATAACAGATTATGCTTAGGATTACAAAATAAGTTTTGGAATTAGAATGAAATTTTTGGAATCAAATTGTACTTCAGATTGTAATAATTACCTTGAACCTAAATGAATTTGTATTTAAAGCATTTTTATATTTTTAATACAAAGTTGTATTTAGCTAATACAAAACGTTGAACATTTCAACAGTATGGTGAACCAAAAAAATATATATATATATCTTTTCTTTTAAAAAAAGGAAATTTAGGTTTAGATTACAGGCTAACGTGAAACATACGTTTTGAAAATTTCATGAGAGAATATTCAGACGTTTTTGTGGTATCCTGCGCGTTATGCCGAAAAACGTCATTTGAAAAAAAAAAATTAACTTCAAAGTTTCGGAAACGCCACTTCAGTTATTGAGCAGGTATAATTCTAAAAGCCACAACTTTTGTTCTAATGGAAATTTCTAGGAAATGATTAGATCAAAATGTTCAGAAAAACATCTAAAACTAACATCTAACATCAGTTTAACATCTAAAACTAATAATAAAATATCTAAAATGTTGAAGCTTTAAGATTCCTGAGACCCTTTAATAAGAAATTCACAATATAAGAAAATTTGAATAGAATTATCTCTTAAAAAGAAAAATTGATCAAAAATATTAACCCTTTCAAGGGCGGTGGCTCGACGGTCTAGCCACCTAATTTTAATTCCAAAACTGATAAATGGCACCAAGAACATTATAGTGAAATATTTTGTCTTGCAACAAAAGTGTAGATTAGCAGGTTTTTATTTTTTTAAAAATTCGTTTGACTATTCTGGTGTCAGTCAATTATCTCATCAATTTACGAATAGAATTCTTCTGCCCCTCAAAGGGTTAAAGTAAAGCAAGCTCTATAGTTTCTAGAAACTAATTAAAAAAATACATTTTGCATTTAATACACCGATTTATTTATTTATGCAGATACAATAAAATAAATTCTTTATGTTTTGTTGTGCTATAAATTTCTTTTATTTCATTTTTGATAGCCTTGAATTCTTTGCAGTTAATCATTTCAGCCAAAATAAGATACTTCAAGCCCATGTGTTTTGTATTTTATGGGCAATTGAAAATGCATTTTTTATTCAGAACTATACATTTGTAACTCATGAGTTTCAGGAACAATAACGAAAAATCATGCGTACAGCATAGATTATGAAAAACTTTCCAGCACATTCACTTTACAGTTTACTAAGGTAAAAGATTATGTCTAAATGAATAATTTCGAAAACGTATAATGCATTTAACCCCTTGAGGGGCGGTGGGATAAAATATATCCCATCTAATTTAAACAAGATTCTCACCAGAAAATTTTAACTAAATTTTATATTTTTAACTTTGGAGAAAAATCATTGAAAAGTTGCTTTTCCTTATTTAAAAATAAAATTTTTCAATTATTCCGGTGATAATGCAATATTTAGAGACATTTTTACTTGCCCCTCAAGGAGTTAAAAATCCAATTTCTGCTATCATTGTGAATAGTCGAGAAAATATACGATTTTTTGTGCAGCCCTGTATATGATCTATAGATATGAATGCATACTAGGAGAAACTGTCCTAAAATGCCGTACCCCAAGAAAAAAATGCTTCTATTCATAAAAATGTTTGCTCATGACCTTTATTTTATACATACAGTCATCTCTCTCTTGAACGTCGCTCTACTTAACGACGATCTCTATTTAAAGACGATACTTTGCGGTCCCGGCTCCTTTAAGTAAAAAAATCTCTATTTAAAGACGAAATTGTTCTTATTTAACGACGATTTTCATGTAGTTTTTTTTCCCCCCGATACTTTTAAACATGTTAAACGTGTTAATTTTAAACATGTTAATTTTTAATAAAAAAATGTAAAAAATAATTGATTTAGATATTGTGTTGTTGAGTAAAATGTGCCAGTGAAGTATTTTCTTTTTCTAAAACATATTTAGCTTTGCAGCTACAGTGAGAGATGGATATGTTGGGGAAGGGGGGGGGTGCTGGATAGCTTTTCTTAGAGCACCTAATAAGCTGATAAGATATATAAAAAACTAATATTCTATTGAGAGGAACTGATTCTAAAAACTAACGTAAAGAAAAGCATAAACAGAAAAAAAAATTAGCATACAGCTATTTCATCTTCTTAACAGCGAAGTATAGGTAATGTTACTACTGCTGTTTCTCACTCTTTTATTTTGCCTGAGGATTGGAGATTGGTCTCCTTGTATGAAACAGCTGGATGCTAAATTTATTTGGGCTGCATGTGCTTTTCATTATGTTGGTTTGTACAAGTCATGTATTTAATAAAATATACTTTATAAACATATAAAGCAATGAAATTCTTCTTTTATGACTAATAACAGGATCTTTACCCAAGTGCCATTTTGATTTGAAACATTATTACTTATAAAATGATAAAATTTGTTTAGTTATTCCATTAGACACAACTTCATAGAAAAAAAATATTTTTTTAATATGATGCTAGTACGTGCTTTTATTAAACTATTGATGCAACTTGGTATTTATTTTTCTGTGTTTGTTTTTTGTGTCTAGAAAAGTTTTATCCTAACATAAATTTTATGTAAAATAAAAAAATATATTTTTTTAATCTATCATTATGGCTTATAAAGCTTTCATTTTTTAAATTATGGTATTGATAATAAAAATATTAGAAAATATTTAACAAATTTAATTTTATGTACAGAATAAAATTCTTTTTACTATTCTAAATGAACATATTTTTTTGAAAGGGGGGTGGGGAGGACTGTTCACTAATCCACAATAGTTAAAACATATTCATTCAACTAATATCCTGTGGCGACAGAATGCTGTCTCTTTCAGTCAATGGTAAACATATTGCTACCAAAAATTATTAATTATTTACGACATTATTTTAAATTTGTGATCGCTTATGGAGATTTTGAATATTTTTATTAATTAAATACAATAAAAAATCACTATTCTGTAGATTTTATTTTCACAGAAAAAAAAATACAGGTATGATTTATTTGCATATGAATTAAAAATAGGAAGCAGAATTTTATTAGCCATCGGTCAATTTTGTTCATATTGCTGAAGGAGTGCTTTCAGGATAGATGGGGGGGGGGGGATCCTGATCAAGTATAAACAAATTTGTATTATTTTACAGTATTATACACCTACAGATAAAATGAATGAAACTTGGTAATGGCTGTAAAAATAAACTAAATGTATGCTACTGAGGACTATTAATCAATGAATTGAAACAACTTGTTAATAGTACATTTTTTTAGATGAATATATAAATTGAAAGCTGTATTTCAGTTACTATGTTTAGCCCTTAAATGCCGCATGTTGCTTTTCGGCAACATACCCAATTTAGGCTCTAAAATACTATTAGAATTTAATGTTGCCAATAAAATACATTCTGAAAATATTATTAAATCGATTTTCAACATGTAGATGACAACACTTGGGCTGTTTAAGAATAAAGATAGATTTATTTTTTCAATTGTTGCTACTTGTTCTTTTTGTTTTATTTGGAAGCTTGCGAAATACCATATTTTGTTCTGCAGTGAGCAAGTAAAATTTCTCTTATTATAGTTCCTAAAATTCTTGTGTGTTTAATATTATAGAATTTTATCAAGGAAAATTATTTTTTCAGTTAAAGACCAGTATTGCCGATTAGTAACAAACTGTGTTTTAGCCATAAACCATACTTAAAATAAAATGATTTTTTTAAGTATTTTTCCCATGATTTATTTAAAAAATGAAAGCCGAAAAACATTATTAGAATGATTCTTGAAAAATCAGGCATATAAGGGTTAAAATGCGTATTTAGAAGGAAAAAAATAGTAACATTTAAATGAATTTGCCATGCTTTATACTACATTTACATAAAATTTACTGTAATTTTAAAAAAAATTTATTAGATTAAAAATAAAAAAGTGCCCAGTTAAATTGATGGCATTGTGCTCACAGTCTATTCATACCAATTGTATATTATGCTCTTACTTCAAAGAGTAATTCCTTTCGAAAAATAAATTAAGGAGGGGGGTTACCCTCCCCCTGTTCCACACCTTTATACTTAACCAATGAGCCTCCAAATCTTATCAGAATAAACCGGTATACCAAATTTGAAGCAAATCGGATAAGAAAACACATTTATCTAAATTAAGGGGGTATTACCTCCCCCCCCCCCCTTAAGCTAAATTTATTTTGGCTGCATGTGCTTTTCATTATGTTGGTTTGTACAAGTCATGCATTTACTAAAATATACTTTATAAACATATAAAGCAACGAAATTCTTCTTTTATGAGTAATAACAAGAGCACAGACAGGATCTTTACCCAAGAGTTGTTTTGATTTGAATCATTACTTATGAAATGATAAAATTCGTTGTTTTACATACTCATAATATAATTTGTTGTAAATACATTGCACGTAAAAAGTGATAATGAAAAGCACAAGCAACCAAAATTAAATTAGCATTTAAATATTTCAATGCTTCATTAAAGGAGTCTCATTTCTAATCTTAAGGGTAAAATAAAGCAGAATTAGAAGCAGCATTAATAATAACATAATACTTTGCTACTGTTTTTCTCACCTTTTCATTTATTTTACATGGAAGAAAACATTTCTATCATGGAGTATTGAAGTAGTTGTATGCGGGGCCGAAACTTAAGGGGGGGGGGGGCAGAGGGGTCATGGGCCCCGGGTGCCAGAACGAAGGGTCACCAAATGAAGGATTATACCTTTGGAATAGATCATTTTCTTCTGAAGGACTGATGACTTCCATTATTATGAAACAGTCGTTATAAATGAAGTGTTAGGTGAAGATGAAAGAGCAGCCATAAAAAGTTAGAACTCTGATTTTCTGGTCAGAATGGGAAAAAAAAATTGCCATAATTTTTTTTTTTTTTAATTATGGCCATTCTGATCAGAAAATCAGAGTTCTAACTTTTTACGGCTGCTCTTTCATCTTCACCTAACACTTCATTTATAACGACTGTTTCATAATAATGGAAGCCATCAGTCCATCAGAAGAAAATAACCCGGTTAAAGCAGAAACTCGGTTAAGCGGGACTCGGACAATCGGTACTCTACTGTATATTTCATTTTAAAAATGATCTTTAGAATACTTTTGATGGTACTCAGAGGGGATCATGACCCCCGTGACATCCCCCTTGGATCCCTTGGTGAGAGCTCCTTTTTCATCCCACTGAGTATTTTTCACTTGCATACTAATTAAAGACTAAAGAGTAGAAAACAAAATAAGATGTTCATTTGACAAACATATTTAAAAGTACAAAATCACTTTTTTGTGAACAATCCAATCCAGAGATTGAAAGAAAACTGCCAGAGCTGAAGATCTGAAAATGAAAATCATAAAAATCTTAAGCATCCATTATAAATTATTAAAATATATTATGAATGTGATCAAAATTCCAATTTATTTGAAATATTCTTAGTAGCACCTGAAGCTCTTTATTTCGACCTGCAGATTTTTGATAAAAAGTTATTTTCTACTTTTAAATACAGTAAACGCTTTTCCCCCTACTTTTTAGTCTAATATTTCTTTCATGTAATTTGAGTTCCAGACAGTTTAACCACTTTCATTTTCTTTTAAACTGTATAATAAGATATGAAAGTGCTTGTTTAAAAGACTATTTTCTGGGTTTTATTATTGAGTTTCATATGAAAACAGAATGTACTCTTACTTATTTGTCCTTTCATTATTGAAACTGATTTAATCCTTCAGGGCATACTGAATCTTAATTCGAATAGACTGTTTATGAAACAGAATTTCTTTATAAGGGAAAATAAATTTAAATAACATTAGTATCTTACTTATAAATGCTCGAAAAAGAAAGAATAGCCTTTCAGAGAATTATATAATTTTTTCGAAACAAAATTAAAAATCGCTCATTAAAGGGTTAAAACACCTTACTTCAAAAAAAAAAGTTGTAAAAATTGAAGTATTTACTTGCTTTAATAAAAAATCAAAGTCTCTAGACTTAAACGCGGAACAGATGTGTTATTATCCATCCATCCGCCATCTTGGATTTTTTTTGGGCGTGAATTAAAAACTGTTTTTTAATTAATAGTTATAATTATTATATTCCAGTTTTTTTTAATATTATATTAATCTATTAACAATATTTAACCATTGGCGACATTTACTACTTGGCGGAAAAGGAGTTTTCATGCAAGAAAAAAATCCAAGATGGCAGATGGAGGGATAATAACACATCTAAGCCTTAAACGCATAGAAAATCTTTAAGGTTTTAACTTAGGAAGACTAGCTTTATGCACAAAATTTATTATTTAGAGATACAGCGAATTAGAAAAGATAAAATTTGAAAAATAGTTTCTTGTAATAGTCACGCCATGTACTTTATTTATTAAACAACAAAAATATTAAACACATATGAATTACTCCTTTTAATTTAGGTGCTGCAAATAACCAATTTTAGAATTCCTAATGCATTTCTAATGTGTAACACTTTTCAGATAAAGATATAAAATAAAAATACACTAAAAAAAAAATACTATTTTTTAACATAGTTTTTCAAAAAATGTGCAGGTAAAATAACTTTCCAAATCCCAAATGAACTTAATTATCAAAATATTAACTTAATGTAAGCACGTTCATTGGCAACACAAACTGAAACCAGGGCAGCAGCAAGAGTGGTGTAGACGACATCTAGGTTTACAGCAATAGCATGCACGGCTTTTGCAGCAAGCTCAATGTATATTATTGGTTGTGAAGATCATAGTATCTGAAGATCTAGCAAGTTACACTCGAAGACAGAAAATCGAAATAAACTCCTGCCTGCAAGTGTAGCCAGCTGTCATAAAAATTCAACACTATATCTTTCTTCCATCCTTCAAAACTCAGTCCTTTGAGTTCTAGAAGTTGACTCATATCTTCAGTGATAACAGCAGTACATTTTAAATTAATATTTTGATATTAAGTTCATTTGGGATTAGAAAAGTTATATTAATTGTACATTTATAGATAAAAACCATATTAAAATGTTTTTTGTTTTTCAGTAAATAATTTCATTTTATACCCCTATCTGAAGAGTTTCATATATTAAAAACTCATTAGGTATTCCAAAGCTAATAAGAGTTATCAATAACAACTAATTTAAAATGAAGTAATTAAAATGAGTATAATATTTTCATTGATTAAAAAAAGTTATGAATAACATTATGAATGTATTTAATTTTGCTGTTAAAATAAATAAACACTCTTTTAGTTTCATATACACATACAGTGAGAGCTCCCAGAAAGACATCTTCATTCAATGCTACTGATTTAAATCTGAGATACACATTGAAGTAATTTTTAATTCAATTTGAGTAAACTGTTTATTCAAAACAATTTATGATATTTCAGAAAAGATTTATCACAAGTGAAGATAGATTTACTTTGCAAATTGCAGCATTTTCAAATGTGCAAAATAAAATGACTACAAAGGAATTTTTTTTCCTACTAACATAAACAAAGATAATAGGATTTTACATTATACTACATTTAATAGATTTTATTCAGAATGCACACATAAAATTACTTCATTTATATAAAAACTTAAATTATTATAGTAATTTCAAAATAATAATAAAATATTTGTACTAGAATACAATATATTGCTGAAACAATAATATATTATATATATACATTTCAAAAGGTAATATTTTTTATTATGCCAGAAGTGGCTAATAATAATGAAGATGATAGCTTAGCTAGAGATTTCATTACATATAAAAAACCCATAAATTTACGAAACGGTTTTTATTCAAATCTCAAAAAGAAAAATTTGAAATAGTATATTGATCCAAATACATAAATGAAAACAATAACATAGTGAGATTCATTTTCAAATATTCAGTAAATTAGAAATAGAAATCAAATATAACAATGCAGCTGAAATATATATATATATAAATCAAATTTCACATTTGTGTCGAATCTTATAAAAGAAAATTTTTTTTACTTACTTGCATACCAACTGAGAGGGCATTCGGTGCCGTCTATAAATGAGGCGTTAATTCGTCAATATGAAGCTGGGTAGCTTCTTTTAATAGCCTGTATTTTTCCACAAATCGTAATACTCTTTCATCGAATAAATTTGACTTGTCTTTGGGTGTTCTTGTTACCTGTTGAAGATTTTCTGTCGTCGTTTCTCTTAACAAATAATAATATTAAATCCGCCATCTTTTCACCAACTTACCGATTGCAATTGGTTTTGCGGAAGATCTGAGGCTTCTGCAAATTTTGCCAGAGTTACCAGATCGGTTGCAGACGATGCGTTACGTTTGCATGCATTTTTCGGTTGCAGACAGCTTTGCAACCGGAAGTGTTTCGTTTGCATGTAACTGTTAAACTTGCACCCTGAAATGGCAGCAGCCATATATTTCAAGTCTACAATCCGTTTTTACTTTACTTTAAGACAACATTACTTCAAGTCGTTTTTTTTTTGTGGAATACTTGGGAATTCTATAATCTTCTACAACTTTTACAGTTGAAAAATATTTTATATTGTTTCTGGTACAGATAATTATTTAAATTAATGTATAATTAATTTACAGTGACCGCGTTTTCAGGGTTTGATTACAGACGGGGAGAACTTCCACCAGTAAATTAAAATAGAAATTTTCTCCTTCTTTAAATACCTTATTAATGCAAAATTTTAGTCCAAAATAATGACAGAAACCGATATCTATTTTTACTGGTGGAAGTTTATTTTGGCACTAGCCAGGTTCTACGTTTTCGTCAGATTGTGACAACCTGGACAACAACCCGTCAGTTTCAGTGAAAAATATTATAATATATATAGATAAACTTACACCAGTAAAAGCAAAGAGAAATTTTTATCATATTTGTCAGAAAATATTTCTATTAAAAAATGCACTTAAATAAAACGAAACTTTTTATTCAAATGAACAATAGATGTTTGCCCCAGCGGTAATAAGAAACTGTTGGTCCGATTTTTAAAAAAAGCAGCCGCCATCTTGTGACAACCTTCTCAGTTACTTCACTCACAACTGGTAGACAGTATACAATATGCCGTCTCCTCTTTATTCATAACTCCATTATTTCACCAACTATTATTTTGAAATAATGATTATTCTGATAGAATTCTTCAAATCTTCGAGGCAAATTATTTGTGCTTGGAAACAGTGGTAGAAAAAATAATTAGAAAAACATTTTCCAGCAGCATCCATGCTTTACCATACTTGTCAACTTCCGACATAACTTCCGTAAAATGTAAGTTCATTTAAACCAGGTTATACAGGTTTTTAACTTGAAAATAGTTTAGATGCATCATTATATTTAATTTCCTGTTTCTACGTGGAACTTGTTTGATATAATTTCTTTAAAAAAAATTCTGGTACGAAACATGTTTAACCTAGTTTAAAACACTCTGAGCAGTTTACCCTGTATTTTTTCCGTTTCACAAAAACAACTTAAATCTGTTGTAGAAAAAAATTATTTTAAACGAAATTTGATTTTTAAATGTATGTCAAATAAAGGGCCATGAAGTGTATTTTAGAAAGAAGCATGGAAAGAAATTTTAAATTAAGATTATTTTTATAAGCATTTTTAGAAAAATACAGGAAAGCTCCTAAGATGCTCGGAGGGTTAAATTAATTCACATTTTACGTTAAATCCAAAGTTGGCAAATATGCTTTATGAAAACATACAGATCGAGAGCCGGAAGCGCAGACAACTACATCACCGAGTTGGAGGCTGAAATTCCAGAATTAGCTAAAACTCAATTCCCATATTAAAGCGCAATCGGTCTGCCAAGACATATCTTGGTGATAATACCTGAAAACCCGATTTTAGACGTCGACTCGTACGTTTACCATTGCGTTTTCCTGCACCCAAAGCTATGAAATCATGGCGAACTGGGAGCAAGAAAACACAATGGTAAACCTACGAGTCAACCGGTAAAATCGGGTTTTTTAGTGTTTTCCACTAAAATATGACTTGGCAGACCGATTGCGTTTTAATATGAGAATCGAATGTTAGCTTGTTATGCAATTTCAGCCTCCAACTCGATGAGGTGGTTGTCTCATAGTTCGTACGCCTCCTTTAATTTTGCAGACAAGAAAATTTTTCTGCACCAGTATTATCTTATAGAAAATCTCTTCTTAAAAGAAGGCGAAATTTTTCGTGTTTAACTCGGATTCCTTTTCTTATAAGTATATACTGGTAGTTTTCCTGGAGAAATAATGGTATTCGTACGAACCATGTATCTCTGCTGCCGGCTCCCGGTCTAATAGCCATTGTCACAGCTACTAACTTTTACGCTTTTTTCTTGCAATTAAAATTTAAAAGAAAAAATTGACTTAATTGTAGATTTCGCCGATTAGATATCCGAAAATGTTCTTTTAAATTTTAGGTGGTAAGAAAAATGCGTAAAAGTTGTCAGCTATGGAGTGCACATTTTTTTAACCATTTGGAAAAATGGTTATTCTCCTCGTCAGGGTAGGAAATCAAAAGCATATCTGAAGGTCTTTATTGGTTTAATCATCATTTTATTCGTTTTCTGATTGGTCTATACAGTAATCTGTATTTCCTTTTACTTTCAACAGAGATGGACTACAGAGTGTTGCCACTATGACAAAAAAGTAATAAAAACTACAAAAAAAATTAATAACTCAGAAACATATTGAGACACAGCTTTCAAACAAATTGCATTTAAAAGTACATTTTTGTCTCTATACGACGATATAAAAAGTAATATTGTGGGATGTTTAGAAGTTTAAGAAATAAATTTCATTTAAAATTGGCCGTCAGATTTCTTCAAAATCTGACGTCGGGAAAGCCTTTTCCCGAACAGCCAATGAAAATGCTTGGATAATACGTAAGTTTCAGGTGAATAATAAGTACGAGTCGCAGGCGATTTTTGTCGCTTGCAATTTTTACGTGTAATAACACTATTAATGTTTAATTCATGGCGTACGTAATGTATGATCAACTCCGTGCGATTTTTTATGTCTTAAATTTTAGTCTTCGAAAAAATCATTTTCCAAATGGTCGTTGTAATTTCTTAAATTGCTTTTTTTTATAGTCTTTCTACTGTAATTCCGCCACTAAATTTGACTGATCCTTTTTTTTTTTTTTTTTTTTTTTTTTTTTTTTTTTACATTTTTCGTTAACAATGTCTTTACAGGGATACATTCGAACTATGTTTTTTTTTCCTATTTTTTGTATTATTTTTATATGAGATAGAATTAAAGATCTAAAGAAAAAGAAAAATATTCTCTATTTTTTCCCTTTTTTCTGAAATAGAGATGATTTTATTTCCAATGGATCAACATACAGTAGACAACTGACTATATGGCCTAATGTGGCAAATGACGAAAAGCAAATTATGTTGGAGTTCTCTAAATATTCAGAATTTTTCCGCACTCATACAATTAAAATCATATTTCCTATGACTAAACACACTCTTATTAATATTTACTTAACTCTTTAGCACAGGCCGGTTTTTATAAATGCTTGTACTTGCTAGTTTAACCATTTTTTATTCATAAATTTTGAATTAATACCACAAATTTTCAACAGTAATTCTTGCTTTATTTTATGACAAGCATTTTATGCTAACATATAAAAAATATGTATTTATATTATTATCTTATAATATGTATATCGTAAAATATACAAAAAATGTATCGCCCTGATTAGTGAATTTTTTGTTAAGTGGCTTTTGCTTTCTCCTTTACCGCTTTTCCTGCCCTGGCATGGTGAGTGTCATTTCTGAACAAGCGCTAACTTTAAATTTTTTCGCATTTTTATCCATACTATTTGCATTTTAATATGCTAATCGAATTCTGACTTCTCCTGGTATTTCAGCCGTCAATTCGAGGTAATTGTTTGTCCCGCCACCTCCCGGTGTATGAGTAATAATAAAAAATATTGGAAACGTAATTAGCTGCTTATGAACAGTAAAGAGAAAAAACCATTTCATGTGGTTTTCTTTATGGCGCACTTTAGTTCATTATAAAGTTTTTGAAATATTAAGATGTTTAAAAAAATGAAAGTTATTAAAGGATAATATAAAAATAAATGTCTGAGTCTTTTGTTTGTTATTTTTGTCTCAAAAGAATCCGCATTTTATAAAATAATTATTTTTATGTCCAATGTAGAAAAAATAATATAATATTGTCGAATAAAGAAATATGCTATACAGAAAAATTTTATCAGATTTAATGTTTATCTTTTATTTTTTTAATAAAATTTCTACATTGTTAATATATATATATTTTTTAATTATAAGTGTAAATAAATGAAACATATGGAGATGTAAAGTAAAACTTTTGCTATTAAGTAACAATTATAAAGCAGCAATAATATTGAATAAGTGAACAACAAAAAAATAAAAGAGACACATATCAAATTTCTTTTTAAAATATGTTTCCTTATTTAATAAAAAGAAGGAAAAGTAGAGGAACAACATAAATAGTGTAATTAATTTCTAGTTATTCTTCTTGGTGTGTACTATAGGTAGAAAAAAAAAGGAAAAAAAAAACTTAAAATTTAATTTTTAAAAATAAATAAAATTTTACTTTGATAACATTTCTTTATATATCCAGGGATGAGAGTTCCGACTTTTTGCATACCAGTATAAACTTACAGAAAATGTTATTTTGTTTAATCGGAACATTTTTGCGCTTTTAGAAAACAACATTTTCGCTAAAATTATACTGGTGTGAAAAAGTCGGAAATCTCATCCCGGCATATCAAGGCTCACAAAATGTTCATTATTTGAATACAACTTTTCCATAAAAAAAATCGTCTTGCAAATTTCGTAAAAGTTACTTCGAAGGTTACTTAGTTAGCAAATATTTTAGAAATCTACCACCAAAAATTTTTAATGATAAATACTGGTTTTACAAAATGGATTATCTGGGAGCCCTGCTGGATTAACGTGAAAAAACTATTGAATTCATAAAAGATTTTGATTTCCGGTTTTGATAGATTTGACCCTTTAGTGCGCAGCTTTGCATACATGCAAACAACAGTGTTTTGAATTTAATAGATTATTTTTATTCGTATATACCTAATTCACACCAGAAAATAAAAATAGCAATATTTGTTTTAATTAATAAAAGACATTCCGTGTTTTAATAAAGCGAAATTAACCATTGAAACTTTTTGGTGTAAAGTCAGGTTTTCTGAATTGCGTAATTTCTACAACGTATTCTATCGTGGGAATTAACCCCTTACGTGCCGAGAAAAACTCACGAGATTCACTCCTCAGTGCCACAGTTAGAACTTAGTGGCTTTACAAAATGGGGCGTGGCTTAAGAGCGTGCGAACTCTGTATATAATCATTGAGAGATAGAAGATGTTCCATTCAATTTTTAATTTTTGTGGATTCACTAATAACTGAAAGCCGTGCTCTTAAGCTACCGATAGGAAACTATTGTATATATCTCGAACAAAAGAAAAGTGAACGGCAAACCAAACAATATTTTCTCTAAAATAATAGTGGTGTACAAAAGGGCGGAGACTTGTCAAATATGGAAAAAAATTCGCTTTTATTTTCGCGTCACTAGCTCAGTGCGATAGCCTTTATGAAGGTAGTTCCTTCTACCCCTTCTCCTCTGAAATAAGTCAGTCTTTCAAACACACCTTCTAAGTCTTTTTTCTTTTTCTGTCTTTTTTAATTCCAAAGCCGTGGGCGTGGTTTTACTGGTACAGTATAAAGGACAATATTTTGGACTGACGTATATATACGTCAGTGGCACTTAACGCATCGACTATGCGCGACGGATATATACGTCTGTGGCACTTAAGGGGTTAATGGGTTAAAGATTAAGTTTTATAAAATAAATAATTACGTAAAATAAGGTATTTGGAGACATACTTTTAGAAATATTTACTAGTTTGCAATATTTTAGCGTAAAACAGTCACACGACTGTAGTTTTTACTTGTATTGCAGATGTGCAACAGAAGAAAAGATTGACGTATTATATAAAAAATATATCTCTGATTTTTTTTTTTTTTGTTGTTGTTATTTTTCCTGAGTAATAAACCTTTCAGAGAATCATATATAATTTTTTTCGAAACAAAATAAAAAATCACGCATTTAAGGGTTAAACGTTTCGGTGTTCTATTTTTGAATTATTTTCCTATTTTGGTCTATTTGTCTAAGGTCTGACTATGTGTTAGATGTACAGGGTAATCTCGATGAAAGTATAGAAAAATTATGACTTATTATTACGGAACGACCCATTAGAATAAAATAGACTGCTCCTCCGCATATTGGAAAGCCCTCCGATATTTTTGGGTTCTAGACAGTTCATACTCGCATACGTACAGTAGTCAGCAATTGGCACGAAAATGAAAATCCGACAGCCGATAAGCCCGATATAACAAATTCAGGATGACAAACAAAGCCGATAAAATCGTAAACAATTTTCAAAGAACATAACGAGGGCTACAAAAAGTATGGAACTATGATTAAAGAGGAACGGACATATTGTTAAAATATCGAAGCTTCAACTGTAACCACTTTTTCAAGACTTGATTATTGCAGGGAAAAACTTCCACCACTAAATTTAATTAGAAAGTTTCTCCTTATCACTACAACACTTTATTACTAAGCAATTTCAGACGTAAATAATGCAAAAAACAGGTATGTATATTTACTGGTCGACATTTACTTGGTGGTAGACAGGCCTAGAATTTCCGCCATATTATGACAACCTAGACAAAATCTTGTCGTTGTTAGTGTAAAAGATTACACTAACTGGGCAAACTCACACAAGTAAAAACAAATAGAAATTTTAGAAATATTTTTAAGAGAAATTTTTCATGAAAAAGTCGCTAAGATATTCCAAGATTTTGTATTGAAAATTTACTGGAGAAATTTGCTCCGACGGTAAGAAGAGACTGTTGATCCGATGTAAATAGTCAAGCCGCCATCTTGTGACAACCCCTAAGTTACTTCACTTTGAAGTTGTAGACAATACACTATACAGGGTGCATAGGAAAGTCCCTTTAACCTGAAAATACTTGCGAACGGAGAGAGATACAGCTATGCAAGTGAGGTAACGGTATAGAAAAGGGACTACGCCCGACTTAATGCAATTACAGAAGTGCCCCCTAGTGGTGAAATTTGGAAGATAGCCGTTGCAAATAGAAAAGGAAAAGAGATAGAGTAAAATTTTCAATTAGAAAGTTTCAGAGCATCAATTAATTAGTACGAAACGACATTTTGTTTACACAAATCTTCGCTTGTATACCCAAAAATGTCCGAAATCGATGCACTCCATTTTGTGTAAACGTTTGAATAGAATAGCCAGAAGTATAAAGAAATACGCACAATTTATTGCTAAATATGTACTTACCTCAATACATTTTGATATTATCACACAAAAAAACAAAAAAGGCAAACTGTCTCACAGTGATAAAAAGTTAATATTCAGTATGTTCGAAAAGTTCGCCATTGCTCACGATACTCGTTACTCGTTTGTATTCGTGAGAGTAATTCTGCATGCATATTTCTCAGCATGGAACGTCTATTGCAAGCCTCTTCAATAAGACGACATAGATTTAAGCCTTTCAAGGGCGGTGGCTAGACGGTCTAGTCACCAAATTTTAACTCCAAAACTGACAAATGGCACCATGAATATTTTAATAAAATTTTGCTTTTGTACTGAAAGTGCAAATAAGCGTGTTCTTATTTTCTAAGAAATTCGTTTGAATATTCTGGTGTCAGTCTATGATTTCATCATTTTACGAACAGAATTGTTCTGCCCCTGAAAGGGTTAAACTAAAATTTTAAATCCACTGGAAATTAAATTTTTAAAAACATTATAGTACAGTACAACGTCACAATTTTCAATTGCGCACTGCTACATTTCTGAAATGTGAATATGCAAAAAAGAATCACCTGTCATCGATTTTGGACATTTTACGGTATTCAGGTGACGATTTATCTTATCCGTGTGAACGAAATGTCGTTTCGTACTAATTAATTGATTCTCTAAAACTTTCTAATTGGAAATTTTACTCTATCTCTTTTCATTTTCGATTTGCTATGGCTATCTTCCAAATTTCGCCACTAGGGGGCGCTGCTGTCGCTTGCATTAGGTCGGGCGTAGTGGCTTTACTATACCATTACCTCACTTGCATAGCTGTAGCTCTCTCCGTTTAAAAGTATTTTCAGGTTAAAGGGACTTTCCTATGCACCCTGTATGTCTCCTCCTCTTTTTTATAACTCCATTAGAATTAGAATAAGCATAAATGTGCAGCACAAGTCAATGCTAGCTTGACAACATCAATACGGAAATATTACAACATGTGTAGGGTAAAGATCGACATCAGACAATTACATCATTTCTGAGACTGGGTTTAGTTATTTCAGCAGTCTCGTGCCAAGCCGGAACTGAACTTAAAAGTTATGTTTTTAACCATATTTTTCCTTTTAATAAACAACATTATGTTTTTTAACACAACGCCCGGAAGGAGTCGATCCGACTCCAACCATATGATTAAATGCCAATTGGAACCAGACATTCTTTCATAAAATAAGTTAAAATTAAACCACGCAGATTTACGTTAAATAAATCAATCAAATAATTTCAAATAAAAATTATGGTGTCAAATATTTTTATAAAACTTGAGTGAAATTTCCGGGCGTTCTAGTGTTAAAGAGTTATTATTTGAATATAATAGTCTAACTGTCTAATTAATCATTAAGGTTCTTTATGTATTACATGGCTTGGGAACATGTAGTACTTTAAAATATATATAACATATATCAATAATCTCAATCATACCGAACATATAGTAACTAATCTAAAAGTTTGCATAATTATGGATGCAGTATTATTTAAACGAATTTTATTTGTGTGTTAAAAAAAAAAAAATCGGATTTTTGGCTAAAATTTAGTTTGGTTGGACAAAGTGGGGACTTATTTTAGTGGTCTTTTCACAAGTCGGTCCATGAACTGTTAAAATATAACCGGTTTGGGCCGAACTTTTAGTTTTTACAATGCCTGGGCATGGAAATTTTGACTCGAGCAGACTTCTACAATGGAGTTATGAATAAAGAGGAGGAGACATATAGTGTACTGTCTACCAGTTGCGAGTGAAGTAACTGAGAAGGTTGTCACAAGATGGCGGCTGCTTTTTTTTTAAAATCCGAACTTCAGTTTCTGATTATTGCCAGGGCAAACATCCCACCAGTAAAACTGAATAAAACATTTTTCCGTACTTAAGCGTCTTTTTCATGGCAATTCGCCTCAAAAATGTCATAAAAATTTCTATTTGTTTTTATTGGTGTCAGTATGCCTTGTAAAACTGTCAGTTTATTTCTCTAGTTGTCACAATATGGCGGAAATGCAGGGCCTGACTACCGCCAAAGTAAGCCCCTACCAATAAAAATGAAAATATGTGTCTACCATTATTTATGACTGAAATTTTGTAATAATAAGGCGTTTAAATAAGTTGAAGATTTCTATGTAAATCTACAAGTGGAAGTTTCCACGCACTGTAAACAACAAGATAGCGGTTATAGCTGAAGCTTAATTATTTTAAGGATATGTCAGTTCCTGTTTATTAATAGTTCCATGACTTCTACTGTGGAACTATGAATAAAGAGGAAATGACATATCTTCAAAATAGTAAAGCATGAACTGTAACCGGTTCCACAGTGACCCTTTAAAGCCGGAGGATGCTTCCACCACAAAATTTGGATAGAAAATTTCTCCTTAAACAACTTATGAAGGCAGAAGTTTAGTCGCAATCATGGCCAAAAACATATATTTATTTTTTCTGGTGGGAGTTTACTTTTACTGAAGACAGGCTCTGCATTTCCGCCCTATTGTGACAACCTTAACAATGAAAAATATTATAATATCCTGGCCAACTCCCACCAATAAAAATGAATAGAAATTTTTACCACAGAGAATACTTAGAGAAATTTTGCAGGAATAGGCCTCTAAAATAAGACGAAGTTTTTTTTATCAAAATTTACAAGTGGAAGTTTGCTTCGGAGGTAACCAGAAACTGATGATCCGAATTAAAAAATCAGCAGCCATCTATATAATAGAAGCCTAAGTCATGTGACTGTCATCAACAGTTCCGTGTTGACCGCTTCATTTTTTGTATGACAAGCAGCCAATTTGGTAAATTAATGTTAGCCGGAAGCAGGTGATAAATCGCCAAATATTGTAAATATCATGTCATCAGCATTTTAATAGTCCATTTCATGCGACTCTCATAAACAATTTTTCACGTGGTAAATTAAAACAAAGCTTTGTTGTTGTTATGATATAATTTATTACTTTTCTTTTTTCTAAAGCAATAATTGGGAGTCATAAATTTTAAATATTTCATTTTTTTAATTGAAGCTATGCATTTTAAATAAAATGAGTGAAAGTACTATATTTTAAATGAGATAATGACGGAAACAATGAAAAAATATGACGGAAACAATGTTTCGCGATTTATCACTTGCTAACATAAAAATGCCGAGTTCTGGATTTGTGTATCATAATCTTCGGATTTGACGAAGGATTGAGCAAGTAAATTAAATTATGTATAAAAGTAATGTGATACAATGCTTAGCATATGTTTAAGGGTCCTGTCCCTGCCGGCGTAGACACTCACGAGCTAATGCTAATTCTATGGGGAGGGATTTTTCTAATATCTCGTTTGCATTTCGACATTTTTAAATAATTTTTTTTGCATTGGATAGCCGAGGTCCGTCACTACAATGCACCTTGGTTACTTTTTCGATTTTGGTCGCAGATATTTTTAATAAAGTTACTTTCATTTTCAAAACCGGTTCTGAAAATGAAAGTGTCATTCTAAAAAATATCTGCAACCAAAATCGAAAAAGTAACCAAGGTGCGCTGTAGAGACGGACCTCGGCTATCCAATGCAAAAAAAAAAAAAAAAAAAAAAAAAAAAAAAAAAAAAAAATTAAAAATGACGAAATGCAAACGAGATATTAGAAAAATCCCTCCCCATAGGATTAGCATTAGCTCGTGAGTGTCTTCGCCGACAGGGACAGGACCCTTAAGGGAGACCAAACTGGTCGCCAAGGGCGGCTAGTCTTGTATAAATCTCGTCAGTTACTTCATTCGCAACTGATAGATTCTGCTGTGCATTTCACCTCTTTATTATTCATAATTCCGTTCCTTCTACATTCACCTCTAGTAGTATGTGTACTGCTGCTTGTTAATCACTAATCTTCAATATCACAGTGATAAATGTACTGTCTGTTTCTTATTATCGTTATCTTTTTCTGATACAGTAGTTCAGTTTTAGGTATGCGTTCCTCTCATAAGGTATCAATCATTCTGCATTTTTATGTGCTTTCTAAATTATATAAACACGTATCGCCTATAGTCGTCGTCTGGTCTGTTCATCTGTCTGTCCGCATATAACAGCGCAAAAACTATCCAAACGAATAGTTTGAAATTTAATATACATATCGTTGCAGAATTTTGTCGAGTCATTTCAAATTTTACGAGAATCCAATCAAAATTTAAAAAGATGTTAATAAAAGTTTTCTTCATTCTATTAAATCCTATCATACGTAAATGAATTTAATGATATTCCATGATAGGTAATAATTCTAGGTTGCCATAGTGATTACGTCCTAATTAAGATGGAGTTACTGAATTAATATATATAATCGAATAAATTTTGTATTCATGCATTTTTGCATAAGAGTGTGTTACCTTTTGCAGCATGATCTGAAGATTTATAAAACTAGTTAATATACGAACGTACCTCATTTGCCATGTTCGACGTACAATTTCCAACACGTTTTTTCTTCGTAACGAGACAAGCGTTATACTTTAATTTAAAGTTACGCATATTTCTTGAATTTTACATCCACTTTGGTTTTAAACAACGTTACTACTTTGACTTTAAAATACATAAACATACATCTAAAACATTTTTCTGGTTAGAATTAAATAATTTACTTTTTAACACTTTCCAACACAGTAGAAAAGCGTTTAACCTCTTGGAGACCAGCGACACGTATACGTGCCGCTGAAGATACTTTTATTATTTTGTGGGATTCCGTGATTATTCCTACCAGTTATTTTTTATTGTAAATTTCGCCTTTTTCAATAGGCGCATTTTCCCGATTCAACAAAGTACAAATTTCTGTTTTGAAAAACTGCTGATAAAAGATTAAAAAATCTATAAAAGACGCCCGTCGCGAAGGGATTAAAAGGATACTTCAGTCGCCGAAAAAGATTCTATGGAAGAAATTTTTAAAGATAACTCGTTAATTGCAATTTGTGTTTGCAAAATGTTTCTGTATTTTTAATCATTTTATTTTTGCATTGGCTAGCTGAGATCGATCTGCATAGAGAGTGTCTTTTACTTAATACCCGACTGAAAAGAAGGGTTATGTGTTTCACGCGTATCTGTGTAAGTGGATTTCTTTATACCCTCGAAACATCCCAACGGCTAGATGGATTTTAATGAATGAGGTCTCTATCAATTCGTCTCAACGGCCCGATTTTTATAGGCTAGGTTTTGTTTTTATAAATTCGAAATGGCGGCCGTAAAATACAAAATGGCGGTAAAGACGAAAAAAAAATTACGCACCCTATTCAGTTGCATATCATTGGATAGGTCTTTCAAAATGAAGACGATGTTTCATTGACTGTTTTACAGTCAGAAGCTCCGTTAAAATATTATACAACCTGGAAGTTGTGTAGGTAGGATCTCTAGCTTTACTGCAACTCTAACCGTCTTAGACATCTATAGACCTCATCAAAACAGTGTTTATAGATAGGAACTAACAATTAAACACAACTTAAAAGTCATCAATACAAGTAAATAAAAAAAACAGGTAAGTAATATAAACAAGTAATATAAAAAAATATATATTTTAAGTCAATTCCTACTCAGGTCAATAAGAGAATTTTTTTGTCTCTCTCATTCTTCTTTTGTCTTGAGTGGCGCTTAAAATACCTTGATCAAGAACAGAGCTCTCCCGGTCTTAAAATACCTTGATCAAGAAGAGGGCTCTCTCGATTATTGAAAATTAATTAATTAAATTTAATTAATGAATTAATATTTGAAGAAAAACAGGATTAACATCAAGTGTCATCCACTACAAGTTTAAAAAATTTTATTTGAGCTTGATTGGATGAATAATAATTATTTTATTAACGATTGAAAATTTGAACAAGATAAATATAGCGAGAGTGTGAGCTAATAGTGGGAATTGAAAAAAAAAATAGTTTCACATTGATGAGAAATAATTAATTAGTTCGTTTTTTACGCAGTCGGGTTTTTTGATTTTTTAAAATTTAATTCGATTTTGTTTACAGATATTTTTAATTAGGGGACTTTCATTTTCCGAACCGGTTTCGAAAGTGAAAGTGTCCTCTTGAAAAAAATCTGCAAACAAAATCGAAAAAAAAAAGAGCAGATGTAGAGATGAATCTAAGCTATCCAATGCAAAAAGTCATTTAAAAACATTAAAATACAAGCGAGATATCTTTAAAAAATTTCTTCCTTAGGATTAGCATTCGTCAGCGAGTCTTCCCAGATAAGTGAAGTAGCCCTTAAACCCTTGAGGAGCAAGCAATTGCATTTGTGTAATGCTGTATTCCCACCGGAAAATTAGAAAACTTTTATTTCAAAATAAGGAAAAGCAATTTTACAACTTTTTTCCACCAACGTTAGAAAAGTAAAATTTCGTAAATTTTTTCTGGTGTAAATCTTCATGAATCGTAGGTGGGATAAAATATATCCCACCGCCCCTCAAGGGGTTAAGAATAGAATTTGTGTGTTTATCTGTCTCCCGTGCTCTAAGTTCTAACTCGCGTAAATATACTCGGATTGTCATGCAATGTTAATGAAGTTAATGTATCATGTTCGATGTTGAAAGTAAACTGCGCTGCATTACCAGATCATTTACAGAGATATTCAAAAGCATTCCGTTACATTATGGTCTATGTGAAAAAAAATGTCGGTGTATATGATGTTACACTATTTTAAAAATATTGAAATCGATATATCTCATTGAAATGCATCAGAAGAGGCTTGCTACAGAATATGGTGAGCATAGCATTCATCGTTTATTTACAGGGACACACAAAAAAAAACCGGTTACGGTACTGTCTACTGACAATAATTGCTCGAAGTGCGTTATTGTACGCATTTTGAGTTAAATTCATTTTTTTTCCTATCATTTTGTGTGTATAAATTCAATAGTTCATATACAGCGTAGCAAAAAAGATCGCAAGTGCATTGATAGAATTTGCTGAAGGGCACAGGCAACTGCGTTGTATGTTTCCTAATTGATCTAAAGGGCATAGCCGAATAAGCATTGGAAACATGCCTTTTAATCAAATTTCCTGATTTTTTTCCCAGACGTAGCTACATATCTGACAATATGTTTCCCCTATTATCCCCCTATAAATATTGATATTTAATGAGATATAAATGTGTTTTGGATTTTTTTTAAAACTGATTTTCTGAAAAACTGCTGCATGGAATTTCATGCCATTATTTGAGGAAATATAGATACCCGAGATGCATAACTGGTAATTTTTGTATAATTTTCTGTTTATAAAAACTGTGTAATATAGCGAAATAAAAATGAAAAAATAAATAAAATTCATATCTTATGGTTTTCCGAAAATTACCATTTTCTCGTAAAACATTCCCCATATGTTCCCGTATATTCTATATAAATGCCGAAAGTTTGCGTTGGGTGCTACATATAAATATTTACAAAAATTTATATTTTAATTACTGAAACCCATTTTAAGGCGTTATTTTGGGCGGATCTACTCCAACTTCCACACCCGAAGAATTTTTGGAATAAACAGTTACAGAATTGCTGTATTTTAAATTTTAATGAACACATGAACAATATTCTCAACACTGTGAAATGATCATGATGTTGAAAAAGATGGCTTATATGCTTAATGGAATCTAAAATACATCAATTGACATATTGTCTGCTGACTTTGTTCCAAAAATTCTTCGGATGTTGAAGTTAAGTTGGTCTGCCCCAAATAACGCCTTAAAATGAATTTCAATAATTTTAATATACATTTTTGTAAATATTTATATGTAGTACCCAACGCAAACTTCCGGCATTTATATAGAATATACGGGCACATATGGAGAATTTTTTACAAAAAAATGGTAATTTTCGGATAACCATAAGATATTATTTTTATTATTTTTAATTTTTATTTCGCTATTTCACACAGTTTTTATAAACAGAAAATTATGCAAAAATTACCAGTTATGCATCTTTGGTATCTATATATCCTCTATTAATGGCATGAAATTCCGCGCACCAGTTTTTGAGAAAATCTGTTTCTTTAAAAATCGAAATAACATTTTTATCTCATTAAATATCAATATTTATAGGGTGATTATAGGGGGGAAATGCTGTCAGATATGTAGCTACATCTGGGGAAAAAATCAGGAAATTTGATTGAAAGGCATGTTTCCAATGCTTATCCGGCAATGCCCTTTAAACATACTATGTAGTGTACTATATACAGATTTATAGATCATATACATGGCTACAAAAACGAATTTGAATATTTTCCGAGTGTTGATGCGAATTCCTGAAATTGGTTGTTGTTTGTTTGTTGTCCAAATTAGTTTTCCAAATTGTTAACTTAGACATCATCATTTACCGTATTAAATGATGAAATCTTGTTAAAGTATTCAGGAAAAGTTGTAAAGAGTTTCATAATCTATATTTGACGCATGATTTATTTATTAACCCCTTGAGAGACGAGCAATTACGTTTGTGACATGCCGAATTCCCACCGGAATGTTTGAAAAATTTTATTTTTAAATAAGGAAAAGCAATCTTTAACTCGTTGAGAGGCGGTGGGATAAAAGATGTCCTACCTAATTTAAACAAGATTCTCACCAGAAAATTTTAACTAAATTTTTTATTTTTAACTTTGGAGGATTTTCGCTATTAGATTACTCCGGTGATAATTCAATATTTAGAGGCATTTTTGCTTGCCTCTCAGGGGGTTAAGCAATTTTCCCTTAAAGTTATAAAAGTAAAACTTAGTTTAAAGTTTCTGGTGCAAATGTTAATTAAATATAGGTAGGATTAAATATATCCCACTGCCTCTTAAGGGGTTAATATGTCTATCAAATTCTACTTCAATTTAAATGTTTATGTGATGGAGTTATGAACAAAGAGAAGGTGATACATAGTGTACAACCTAACGGTTGTCAGTGAAGTAACTGAGGAGGTTGTCACAATATGGCGGCTGATTCTTTACATGTGAATATGTGCTTACCACAAGATTTTTAAGTTTGTAATTATATAAATACGTAACACCTACAGTCGTCGTCTGTCTGCTCTTCCGTCTGTCCGCATATAACAGCGCAAAAACTATCCAACCCAACGGTTTGAAATTTAATATATGTAATCGTTGCAGGATTTTGTCGAGTCATTTAGATTTTTTGAAAATCGAATAAAATTTTAAACAGATATTAATGAAAGTTTGCTTCATTCTATTAAGTCCTATCATACATAATTAATTCTATGATATCGCATGATAGGTAATGATTCTAGGTTGTCATAGTGATTACTGCCTATTAAACATGGAGCTCTAAATATTTTATTGTCTATTTTATGGATTAGATGAATTCAAATGCTGATGATTAATGTGAATTATTTTTTTAAATAAAATTTTAACTGCCCTCGATTACTTAATTCCCTCATACATCAATTAAAAATATTTTTTTTACAGTGCCAGGGGGGAGTGGGGGCAGTGCAGCTAACTGTTTTACACACATATAGCAATTACACAAACAAATGAAACTGAAATACTTTTTACCACTTTTAAATTGAGGGACACAGATATTTACAGTTCTTATTAGGTGAATTCATAATTATATAAATACGTAGCACCTATAGTCGTCGTCTGTTCCGTCCATCTGTACGCATACAACAGCGCAAAAACTGCCCAATCGAACGGTTTGGAATTTAATATATGAGGATCCCAGAAGCCAAGGGATACAAGTGACAAAATTTAGATTTCGAGTAAATTGAGTTCAAAGTTAAATATCAATTGCAATTGACTGAAATGGAATATGAAACTGTTGCTTATTTCTTAGTGGTCTTTGAACTCTTATTTGAATAACTGTGAAGAAAAAAGTGGAGTATTTTTTTTTTATTTATAACTAAGCAATATTGATCCTCATTCGGCACTTGTACCATTTGGCTTCCAAGCGGTACACAAGAAATGAAAAATTACGAAATAAAAAATGAATTTATGAATAATTTAAGAAGAATATTTACACAAATGAATGAAAGGACAAAATTTTCTTTTAATATAAGTTTTAAAAATGAAAGATCATGAAATAGAAAAAAATTGATGAAAAATTTAAGAACAATGTCTATACAAATGAATGCAAGGACAAAATTTTGTTCTAATATAAGTTTTAAAATTTTATTATGAGATTCGAAACATTGAAACTTAATCATTTTTTAACCGTTAAAATGCATTTATTTAACGTATAAGAATGTAAATTCTAAAAGGAAAAAAATTACGCAAAACAGTTTGCAAATATGGAACAATATTCTTCTTGTAATAAGATGGGAACAACACATCTACATTATCTCATCCTTGTCAGTTTCATAAGCACGATTAGGTTCACCAGCCTGATCTTCAGAAGCGTGCAGGGCATCAGTGTGTCCTGGTTCCACTTGGTGAGGACGATTTTGGTAAAAAACGCGCTACCTCTTCCATCAGTTCTTCCTCTTTCATCGTGAGATGGTACAATCAGAAACTATTTCTTCTTTTTTGATTACTATGTTTCGCAACCGTTTGTTAGAAACATCTTCGTCTTTTTGTGCCAATCTCCGTTTAAAGATGATTAAATTCGTGAATGGAGTTATGAATAAAGAGGAAGAGACATATAGTGTACTGTCTACCAGTTGCGAGTGAATTAACTGAGGAGGTTGTCACAAGATGGCGGCTGATTTTTTTACATCGGATCAACAGTTTCTGATTACTCCCAGGACAAACTTCCCACCAGTAAAAATGAATAGAAAATTTAGTCTTATTTAAGCATCTTACTGATGGAAATATTTTCTCTCAAATGTCGTAAAATTTTCTATTTGGTTTTACTGGTGTCAGTTTGCCTTGTAAAAGTGTCAGTTTCTTTCCCTGGTTGTCACAATATGGCGGAAACGCACGGCCTGACTACCGCTAAAATACACTTCTACCAGTATAAATGAAACTCTGTTTTTGCCATTATTTATGACTGAAATTTTTCAATAATAAAACGTTTAAATAAGGAGAAAATTTCTACATAAATTTACTGGTGGCAAATTGCACTAGCAGTAATCAGCCCCTGAGGAAGCGGTTACAGTTGAAGCTTCACTATTATACGGATACGTCACTTCCTCTTTATTAATAGTTCCATGAATTCGTGTGGCGTTTTAAAAGTCATGAATTGGTCTTGCATTTCATTGGTCGCGGTTCAGCTATGTGGGCGTCAACGGATACAAGTGCACTTATACCCCTTGGGTTTCACGCGTTTCACGGTTTCGGGAAAGAGTTTAAGTAATTGGCCACTAGAACGCAGCGCATAATTAAAAAATCGCTTATATCTCTTTACCTAAAAAAAAATAGACTTATTTCCAGATAGCCTGTGCACTTAACTCAATTTTTTAAATTTTGTCACTTATACCCCTTGGCTTCTAGGGTCCTCATATGTAATCGTTGCAGGATTTTGTCAAGTCAATTAGATTCTTTGAAAATCGAATCAAATTTTCAACAGATACTAATGAAAGTTTTCTTCATTCTATTAAATCCTATCATACGTAATTAATTCAGTCATATCCCATGATAGGTAATGATTCTAGGTTGCCATGGTGATTACGTCCTATTTCAGGTGGAGTCCTATTATTTCAGTATTACCGAATTTAATATATGTAATCGTAATAAATTTTGCATTCATTCATTTTTGCACAAAAGTGCAACTGCTATTGCACCAAGATCTGAATATTTATAAAACTAGTTATAATACGAACGCATCTCATTTGCAATGTTTGACGTACAATTTCGGACTTGTTCTTCCTTGTTATGCTTCTAATCAATTTACTCTACACCTTGAGTAACCAAAAATTTTTATTCATGGGCTTAACGCATTAACCGCTAAAACTTTAAAGCAAAAAATTTCAAATTTCTTGTTGAAAGACGTTTGCAACCACGAATTTAGAAAAGTAATTTTCGCTTTATAAAAATGGCAAAATTTCTGCCAATAAATAAGGCAATATTTTAAATACTAAAATAGTGGTGGCAAAGTAATTAATTTAAGCATAAGCAATTATTTTGACTGTTGCATCAACGCAATACCGGCGGGAAATGTGTAAATAAGTTAATTTCTTAAATTAGTTAAATATCCTAATATCTTTCACTTACAATTATTAACATATCACTAGAAAAAAAGAGAATAAATAACACAAGTAGGGTTTATTCTTAGCGCAAAGAACACGAAGAATGTTTTCAAAGTATCATCTGGTACGTAACCGTAAATCAGATTACCTCATTTTCTTAATGCAGAAACCAATAACTTTTGTTTCCTAAGATATAAGATGAAAAGACTTACTGTGTTCCTCGATTTCTGTCTTGGAGGCACGGAGAAAAGAATATAATGTCAAAGAACTTTTTTTCTATATTTTCGTTTCTCATATCGATTGGGTTGTGCGAAGAATACGCAAACTTATTTATATCAATTTATTTCATTTTTATGTAGCTCTGTGCATAGTGATAAATGAGTAACGCGATTTATAAATAGGGGAAATAGATAAAAATGAAAAACACTGAGTTTTTTAAGACGCATAAGTAACCAAAAAATAATTCTTTGTTTGGTTTTCCAAAATAAAATGCGAACAAGTTGGATGTCCCAATCCCAAAATTTTCTTCTATCTCATATACCGTGTCCAAAAAAGGACTGACTGATTTTAAAATTCAATAACTTGCAAACGGTGACAGATATTTAAAAAATTCTTGCAAGAGGGTTATGCATAAGGTCAAAAGTTTTTTTTACCGTGATTTTCGATTTTAGTTCGAATTACAAACAATAGATGGCGCTGTAAGCAATAGGCGCTAAATACAGGCTCGATTTTTTGGCCTTTCTCTTCTTCCATGCGGAAAAAGGAGATTAAAATATATTAAGTGGGTCCCAAAGTACCAAAAATCGAGCCTGAATTTAGCGCCTATTGCTTACAGTGCCATCTATTGTTTGTAATTCGAACTAAAATCGAAAATCACTGTAAAAAAACTTTTGACCTTATGCATAACCCTCCTGCAAGAATTTTTTAAATATCTGTCACCGTTTGCAAGTTATTGAATTTTAAAATCAGTCAGTCCTTTTGAGGACACCCGGTATATTAATATTTCAATAGTTACAGATATTAATACTTCACTATTATTAGTTCAATACTTTTGATTTTTATCATAAATTTCTGCTTCAGTGAATTAATCGGAGTAAAAACCAGATAATCTCGATCAGGATATTTATTAAAATCAATAGTTTCCCCTTATTCTGTTGTACATCAGCTCTTTGCGAATAGTCGGCTTAGCAGGACGCGAGTTCCCGTCGTTGCATGAGCCGTCAATGGACAATAGAAGTACGAAAAATAGAAATAATTATACAAAAATCATTATCACAGCGCCCCTCCCGGCGGAATATTTCGGAATTCAATGAGGACTTGCTGGCTATAGCCAAAAACAAACACAAAAAATTTGCCACATTTCTATGCGTAACATTTTACACTTTTCGACAATCGAATGATGAAAATTACGCAAAAATCGCTATTACTGCACCCCTTTCGGTCGGCTTTTTTTTCAATTCAGGAAGGATCTGCTTGCCATAGCCGAAAAACATACACAAAAAAATTTGTTCAATTTTATTCGCAACTTCATATACTTGTCGATGGTACAATAATGAAAATGGCACAAAAATCGCTATTATTGCGCCCCGTTTGGCAGAATGTTTTCAAATTCAGGGAGGACCTGCGTGCCATAGCCAAAAACATACACAAAAAATTTCGTTCAATTCTATGCATAACTTCATACACTTTTCGATGGTACAATGGCGACACACGGATAGACGGACACACGGACAGACAAAAATTTTGTATAAACATCTTTTTGTAGGACCTCTGACCCTTAATCCTTGGAGGGGCTCAGTTTAATTAACATTTTCGCCAGAAACTTTTAATTAAATTTTACTTTTATAACTTTAGGGGAAAGAAGTTGTAAAATCACTTTTCCTGATTTTGAAATAAAATTTAATATATGTTCGATAATTTCGATTTTTTCGGTGTGAATTTAACATTAGAGTAAAAGTAACTGCTTGTCTCTCAATGGTTTAACCCCAAAGCGTTATAAGTAAGCGAACAAACTTAATGCTGGAATCAGGCGTAAATTAACACATTTACGCCACCTTGTGGACGTAGTGATACTTCACATACGAGGGATTTTAGTATAGCGAGTATTTTCTAAATCTTTAGTCATTCATGGAAATGAATTTTGTTTGCCACATTTATTGCAAAACAATGGCGTAGCGAGAGGACCATCCAGATGCACTTGACATCACAAAGTTTTCTTCGCCTTGTCAAAGAAACTTAATTTATTAATCAAGGTGACAAAAACTTTACAATTTTAGTGGTGTGAGTAAGAAAACAGTTAGGTATCTACCTGTAGTTCACACTCCATCCGCTACGGGGCGCATGACCTTGATTGATGTGACCTCGCTTTTAATCTTGCGGTTATTTCTCCCATTTAAGATAGGACGCTTACTTATAACGCTTTGGTTTAACCCTCTCGCAGCGGAACCCGCGATTTTCTCGGGGATGCATTTTTCCGTCCGATTAAACCTCCTTGATTATTCCCACCAGTTATTTTTTATTGCAAATTTTGCCTTGTTTAATCGGAACAGGTACTGAACAGGTAATCAGCATTGAGGGGTTTCCTAGCTGATGGCAGCTTAACACCCAGACTAGGAAATTGAGATGTCTTGTGTTTTAATGAGCCATTGGGAAAAAGTTAAACTGTAGCAAAGCTACTAGAAGAGTAAAAGAAGTTAACAAGAGAAAATAAGAAATTTAAGAAAAAAAGGAATAAAATTTAGTTTTAAAGTAAAAACTTAAGATGAAAGAAAGTTAACGATAAATCTTAAAAAATACAAGAATCTTAAAATAAGTAAAGTCAAACTGTAGTTGTAAAACTACTATAAGGAATTTAGAAAGTTAAAGTTAGTACTGTTCAGAGAAACACTCACCAAGCATGGGCAAGAAAAGCTAGGGTGGCAAAGACCACAACATCCAACCGAAAAAGGGACTAATCAGGGCCATACATTTTATTTTTTAAGTTTTACAATTTTTATGCTCTCTATAGTATATAGAGACGTTTTTTTTATTGATAAGAAAAATATATAAAAAGGTAAGAAAAAAATAGAAGAGGCAAAATATAGCGTGGAGAACTCGGATATTTAATCGGAACATTTTACCGATTAAATAAGACAAAAATTTTTGTTTTGAAAAACCGGTGACAGAAGAATAAAAATTCTTAAATTCAATTTTTGAACCTATTTCGATACAACAATTATGCGGCGAGAGGGTTAAACGTGTAAATCCGTCGAAAACCAGAAACCGAAAAGAAATTCTATTACAATACTTTCTTCTATTGAAGATAGAAGTAAGTAAAGAATCATGCATTTAAATGACTGAATGCTTAAATTAGTAGGCGTTGAGTGATAACTGTTCATTTTATCAAGAACAAAGGGGTACATTTCCACCAGTTAAAATGACTACACATTTTCTTCTAAATCCTGACAGTAATTTTGCAAGAATACGGCGTTTAATTAAGATGAAAATTTCTATTTAAATTTACTGGTTGATGTTTGCCCCGTTGGTACTTAGGCAACTGCATTTAATACTAAATTAATTATATTAATTAATTAAAGGTGGTGATGTAATGTTGTACAGTATAATATAATAACGTATTATAAATTATTTTATGTATTGAAATAATGTGGTACAGTATAACTTTAAAAATCCGGCTTCATCGGAACAAAGACTATGATGCCAGATTTTTGAAAATTTCGGATTTTTGGAATATCAAAAGTAGTATTATGTTCTTAATGGTGCCTTTAACCATAATTTAATTCATTATTAAGTGATAATTATGTAAGAAACAGAGTAAATTAAATTAAAAATTATTTCAATTGATATTTCTATGTTACAGAACAAAAAATCTAATAAAGTGTAAAATTATATCTTCTCGTGTAATTTCGGAAACATCGATATCACTTTTGTTTGCTTCAATTTTTTTTTTTTTGGCCATTTCTTTAACAAGTTCTTCTTGTATTTTATACAAATGAAGAATGTCTATTTCAGAAATACAGTCCTGTTTCTCTAAAGCAGACATTTAATCTCCAGTCAAATTTATGCATTTTTTCTAGTGACATCTTGCAAACAATTGCTATTTTTCTTCTCCCGTAATTTGAAAAGCAACACTAGGCATTTAAAGGTTAATTAATATCTTTTTAACTGAGGCGAATTTTATTAATTTAAAAAAATGGTGCCAATTAAGAAATCTGAATTTAAAAAACTAGCATATTTTCAACACTGTGATGAGCAGGGAATAAACTAACCTTTGATATTTATAATGTGGTTGTAGATGACCAAGTTTTCTAAATAGCTTTAAAAAAATTTTTATTCATGAATAATAGTTAGCAATTTCGAAAAAGCAGACAATCCATTCATTCCGAACCAGTGCAATTCATTTTTTTATATGTTTATGGAATGAGATCGACATAACCAATGAAAGTACGTGATATTGTTATCAATGAACTACTTTTCCGCAGCTTTTGACGTATGGCACGATGTATTATCTTGCTGCAATAGAAATTTCTCACTTCTGTAAAACAACTATATCCCAAATTTTCTGTTTATAAACTATCAGTGCACACTTTTAAATCCATTTTCTAAGAAATTGTAACTAACTTAGCTAATCTTAAGCTAACACAGCATTCCAAACCATAACTGATCCCCCTTTATTTTGATGGTTCTGCGCATCTTTTCTATTACTCTACAATTCGTGAAAGTATGAACGTATAATTTCGATTTAAAAGGATTCAGTTGTGATGGGCCTCAGTTTATACTTTAATATTAACGCGTTTTATTGAGGAATAGAATCGTTAATTGAAGCCGTCAAAATAAAAGGGGGTCAGTCATATTTTTGGGGTGCTGTGTCAGCACAATGGAATTATGAATAAAGAGGAAGAGACTTATAGTGTGTTGTCTACCTGTTCCAGTGAAATAACTGCGGAGGTTGTCACAAGATGGCGGCTGTGTTTTTAAATCGGATCAACAGTTTCTGATTACCGCCGGGAGGGAACTCCCGCCAGTAAATTTCAATAGAAAATTTCGCCTCATTTAAGCGCCTTATTCATGGAAATATTTTCTCAGAAAAGAGGTAAAATTTTCCACTTGTTTTTACTGGTGTCAGTTTGAACAGGCATTCTTTTTCACTGACACTGACAGGAGGTTGTCTGGGTTGTCACAATATGGCGGAAACGCAGAGCCTGACTACCGCCAAAGTAAACATCCACCAGTAAAGATGAATAGCTGTTTCTGCCATTATTTATAAATGTAATTTTTCATTAATAAGAAGTTTGTATAATGAAAAAATTTTTATTTAAATTTACTGGTTGAATTTTCCCCCTGCTGTAATCAACCCCCTGCGAAAACGGTTACAGGTGAAGCTTCAGCATTTTAAGCATATGTCAGTTCATTTTAATTAATAGTTCCATGGTCAGCACAAAGTAAAACGAATATACCTTGTGGAAAGTCACCAGGACAGCCTAAGCTCTAAGGGGCGCGTCAGGCGGAACTATATCTAAAGGTTTCGCCATTTCACTCCGTAGCCAACAGGGGGGGACTTGCTGCTTGACGTCACTAGACGTGCTGAGACATTACCGTCTCAATACTCAAGGCCTCCGGACTGATTTCGTGACGTACCAAATGAAGATTAACCCCTTGAAGGGCAAGCAATTGCGTTTGTGCAATGCTTAATTCCCACCGGAAATTTAGAAAAATTTTATTTCAAAATAAGGAAAAGCAATTTTACGACTTTTCTCCACTAAAGTCGGAAAACTAAAATTTCCTAAAAATTTTCTGGTGCAAATCCTGATTAATAGTAGGTGGTATATGATATATACCGCCGCCCCTTAACCCCTTGAGGGGCGGTGGGTTATATTTTATCCCACCTACGATTAATCAGGATTTGCACCAGAAAAAAATTAGGAAATTTTAGTTTTCTGACTTTAGTGAAGAAAAGTCGTAAAATTGCTTTTCCTTATTTTGAAATAAATTTTTCTAAATTTCCGGTGGGAATTAAGCAATACACAAACGCAACTGCTTTCCCTTCAAGGGGTTAATCTTCATTTGGTACGTCACGAAATCAATCCGGAAGCCTTGAGTATTGAGACGGTAATGGCTGGGATCCGCTTTGCAATTGAAGAGCTTAGTGGAAGAACATGTTTTGATACACTTTCTAAAAATTTGTTATATTGTATGGATGAAAACTTTATGAGGTGTTACATCTTATGGTAAAAATTAAATACTAAAATTCTACTTAGTATTGAAGATAAGCAGCAGTATCTTTTAATATTTAATATTTTTATATTTAATAATTTAAATGGAGAAAATAAATTTTAATATTTAATAATTAATTGTTAATATTCATTTCTAGGAGACTTTAGTATCACCTATTAACATTCAAACATATGCTACTAAGAAGGAATTAAACAAATAACTAAATTACAATAAAAAACTTTCACTTCAATCAGTGTTCTCGCTGACTTTTGACGAACGTTATCAATTTGGATAATCAGAAGTAAAAAACATTCACCAAATGAAAAAAAAAATAAACTCGTTGTGCAACAATGAAAATTTGATCTTTAACCGTTTAACGTATACCCCCTTTTTCAATATGTTCTAAAATAACCGAAGTTTTCGAAAGTGTTTATAGATCAGTTATTCATCTAAATTTAATTATCCGCTAAAGAAACTAATAAAATAACTGTATTCTAAATGTGTTGCGCAATGCAGAAAAAATTATAATCTGATTTAACGCAAAAAATGTTATGAAATAAAATTTCCAATCCAAGTTAATTCAGGATTTCAAGATATAACATTCAATGAATTCTGAAAAATTCAAAATATAACCAACAAAATGTGTCAAAAACTTTTTTTTTCTTGAATTCTTCGGCTTTTCATAGAAGCACATTCTTCAAAGGCTATTTCAAAATAGTACTGTTGCCTATTGGGCACATTAAAAAAATACTGAAATGACATTTTTGCTTACAGTGGCTTTGGCTGAAGCTAAATTGAATTGGTGTCGGGTTACTATCTCTAAAAATATTGTAAATTGTACGATACGATTGAACATGATAAGTGACATGAATCGTTCAGTAACATCAATCGTTCAGTAACATAAATAAGAGTGTCACCTGTACTGATACACACACACAAAGAAACTAGTATGTTGTGGCCATCACAAAACTTTCTTCTATATAAATTACGTCAATTAAATCGTTTAAATAGTACCAATTCATATCACAATATATCTGAATTTGAAGTTTGGTGAAAATTCGTGCATTAGTTCTTGTATAGAGGTATAGCGGAAATTCTGAAAAATGTAGTATAGCAGCGCCACCTGTTGAGCGATTTACACCAAAACATAAACAGCACTAATTTCTATCAAGGTATACCTGAATCTGAAGTTTGATGAAAATTCATGCATTAGTTATTGAGATACAGCTGTGGCGGAAATTCTGAAAAATGCAGCATAGCAGCGCCACCTGTTGAGCGATTTGCACCAAAACATAAACAGCACTAATTCATATCATGGTATACCTGAATCTGAAGTTTGTTGAAAATCCAAGCATTAGTTCTTGAGATAGAGCTATTGCGGAAATTGCAAAAAATGCCCAATAGCAGCGCCACCTGTTGAGCGATTTACACCAAAATCTATAAAATGTCTATTCATGTCAAGGACTAACTGAATCTGAAGTTACATGAAAATCCGTGCATTAGTTCTTGAGATAGAGCCATTGCGGAAATCGTAAAAAATCCAGCATAGCAGCGCCACCTGTTGACGATTTACACCAACACGTAATCAGCATCAAGTCATATCAAGGACTAACTGACTCTGAAGTTTCATGAAAATCCGTGCATTAGTTCTTGAGATAGAGCCATTTTGGAAATCGTAAAAAAGGCAGCATAGCAGCGCCACCTGTTGAACGATTTGCACCAAAATCTCTAAAATGTCTATGCATGTCAAGGACTAACTGAATCTGAAGTTTCATGAAAATCCGTGCATTAGTTCTTGAGATAGAGCCATTGCAGAAATCGTAAAAAAGGCAGCATAGCAGCGCCACCTGTTGAGCGATTTACACCAACACGTAATCAGCATCAAGTCATATCAAGGACTAACTGACTCTGAAGTTTCATGAAAATCCGTGCATTAGTTCTTGAGATAGAGCCATTTTGGAAATCGTAAAAAAGGCAGCATAGCAGCGCCACCTGTTGAACGATTTGCACCAAAATCTCTAAAATGTCTATGCATGTCAAGGACTAACTGAATCTGAAGTTTCATGAAAATCCGTGCATTAGTTCTTGAGATAGAGCCATTGCAGAAATCGTAAAAAAGGCAGCATAGCAGCGCCACCTGTTGAGCGATTTACACCAACACGTAATCAGCATCAAGTCATATCAAGGACTAACTGACTCTGAAGTTTCATGAAAATCCGTGCATTAGTTCTTGAGATAGAGCCATTTTGGAAATCGTAAAAAAGGCAGCATAGCAGCGCCACCTGTTGAACGATTTGCACCAAAATCTCTAAAATGTCTATGCATGTCAAGGACTAACTGAATCTGAAGTTTCATGAAAATCCGTGCATTAGTTCTTGAGATAGAGCCATTGCGGAAATCGTAAAAAAGGCAGCATAGCAGCGCCACCTGTTGAGCGATTTGCACCAAAAACTAATCAGCATCAATTTGTATCAGGTACTAACTGAATATGAATTTTTGTTAAATTCCGTGCATTAGTTCTTGAGATAGAGCGCCCACAAAATTTGTGTCACATACACACAGACAGACAGACAGACAGACAGACAGACAGACTCACAGAGTCACAGACAGACATTTTGTAAAAACATGTTTTTTGGAATCTCTGACCCCTAAAACGTGTAAAACCGTCGAAAACCGGAATTCGAAAATTTTCATGAATCCAATACTTTCTTCTTGTAAAGATAGAAGAAAGTAAAAAGATGAGCAAAATTTGAGGACTCGTAATTTGGCAAGTCTAATCATCCGTTTACTTTCCAAATGAAACATTTTGCCATGATTTGGCGCAATGGCGAGCGGCAGCGAGAACCCTGACTTCAATTTTCTCGAATTTTCATTTTTGTTACATAACATCTTCTTCCACTCAGGTCTTCAATTGATTTTGCATTAAAAATAAGCTATTAAGTAATTAAAAATTTGAAAAACATTAGAAATTTCTGTGTGAAACGAAGTTTAACGAAAACATTTATTTATCCATAGGACAAACATCACATTTAAAATTTAAACTATTATCTGTTTTTAACTCTTCGAAATTTAATTTTTAAATTTGCTGTCTTTTTCTATAGGTTTCGTTTACGACTCAATGTGAAAATCTTCATTTACATTTAAAGAATATGAAATAGTAAATTTTGTATATAGGAAGGCGAAGGCCTACAAAAGCAGCAAATATGATTTTTACATGACTGCAGTTAATGTTTTGTTAATAATTTTTAATACAGTGCATTTATGATATTTCATTGGCAATCAATATGAAATTTAAGATAATTGTAAAGTTATTATTATTTCGGTATGTTTTTCATAAATAGCTATTTCATAAATGAGGTTAAAAAAGAATAATAACTTAGGTTTTACTCTGCCTCACTCCGTAGTTTGAGTTTTGCGTAATTAGATTTAAAAAAAAACAAATAAAATAGAAACTTTAATGAGTAAATAGCTGAATACTTAATTTAACTAAAATATTTATACTAATTATATCATTTATTGAAAATAAAATTTGAAATTCAGAGTAATTTATTTTATAAACATATTCTGTAAAGATTATTTAAAATAATATTTCAAAGTTACATAATAATAATAATTAATGTAAATGTACATAATCAGAAAAAATGAAAGTAAACTTTTGCCTGAAAGAGGTTTTAACATTTAAACATTTTTTTTTCATCCAAATAAAGTGCTATATTTAAAATTTAAAATTCTATATCTTTTCAGCTTCTTAAAATTGTTTTTTTCCTTCAGGTTCCATTCAGGCATTTGATGTGATTGAATATCAGATTGATATTTTTATAGAAGAAAAAGTAAGACAAGTAGTTATTTATAAAGGAGATTTAAAATAGGAATAAATGTAAAAACTTTAATTATTAAATTGCCTAATTCTTAAAACTGAAAGACTTATATGATATAGAAAGCCTGAATTTTAAATTTAGTGTAATGCCTTCCGAATGGGTTATTTAAAATTATGTTTTAATGATGTAATATTATAAAATTATAGAAAATTATTTAATAATTAATGTGTTTTAGGTTTTTACCCTCAAAATATGCTTTCCTATTAAGCATATGATTTTATCAAAATATGCATTTTGTACATGTATTTCTGAAGTGCGCTGCATTATTTGTCATTTTACCATGCAATCAAAGTTGATTTACTTCGCTTTTTTTTTCTTTTTTTTTTTAGCACTGTATCTCTTTTTTATTTCTGATTTACATATTTCGTTAATCTGTATCAATGGAATGAAAGTTGTGATTTTCACAAATGTTTTTATTATATTTTTGTGCCTGTTTGTAAAACCAATTTGACATTTTTTCCATGCATTTTCACAATACGGGTTAGGTTCCCCCAGAACGACCCCCTCGGAGGCACCATCTCCCCTCACGGGCGTATATCCCACGTGTAGATAATCGGCCATCATAAACAACATCAACACTTTTTACATCTTCGATACATCATCGGTACCATGTCAAACTATCCAATGTGAAAACAGTGGGGTTATTTTTTAAAATTCAGATTTCTTGATAGATATCACTTTTTTGAAATAGTAAAATTCGCCTTATTTAACCTTATTTAATGACATATTAATAAAGGCGAAAACAAGGGGAATTTTACCATTGCAGAAAAGTTGTGCCAATCAAGAAATCTGGATTAAAAAAAAGTAACCCTTCTGTTTTAACATTGGATAGTTTGACATGGTACCTACGACGTATCGATTCATCCGAAGGAATTTGTTGTAACATTTTAATTGTCTTACCTAATGAATTATCAAATTCTCATGTAATTTGTAAAATTTTGTATGTCACCACTACCAGCAATATATACAAATTCTTAAAAAGAACAATTTGCGGAAGATATGTTGAACGAAAATTCTTCACCTTCAATGTTATTTTCATAGAGTTTGAGATCTCTCGAGTTTTCAAATGCATAGTAATTATTGTTTATCTCCTATTGTTATATACATGTTTATTACTCATACACTAAATGGTCATTGATGATCGGACACTTTCAATTTTAGACATTTTGTCGAATATTTAATGGTATATTTGTCGGATTTTTTGGAACTTCAGGATTATGAAGATTATGTTCTACTTCATATTTATCAACGGCGATTTAATAAGAAGGACAATTAGTAGGCCAACAAAAAATCAAAGAAAAAGAATAATGTTTGGGATCACCCAGTAAAATAAAATGCACGAAATTATCTATCGCTATAGCTTACGGATATATGGCTATTTTACAATATATTTATTCATTTATGGAGGAATAGAAAGTATATCCATGGAGATATATCAATTTTTTTAAAAAGTTAAAGAAAAATTGCATGTTTTTTGTTTATATCATGCAGGGTTTTTTACCAAATTTAACTCCAGTTTTAGACTATTTGACAAAATATAGCAGAAATAATATGGTGTAATAGGAATGTAAATATATTAAATATTTAATGAAATATGAGCATGATCAGTTGAATGAAATGTTTTTATCTGCGCATACGTGCACTATAAAAATATGTTTTTTTTTCATGATTTGGTAGTCAAATCTATGGAGCAACTCATAAAAAAATGAGAGTCATATATCATGAAAATTCAGAACGATATCGGCAATAGACTAAGCTGATTTTTAGTTGTTCTCTAAAAACAGCTAAATTATAAGGGGTTTTCCATAAATTGTCTTTTTTAATTTTTACTTTTTTTTTATTTTAATTTTTAGGGATGATTTAGATCTTCTTGGAAAATCTCCAGAACGAGCCTATTCCAAGAAAAAAAGAAGTATCAAAATCTAAGCATTTCTTCTAAATCTACTCGTTGACATTCATTAAGTACAAACTCCTTTGCTAAAAGCCAGTTAATAAAAAAATGACAATTTGGGGAAATCCCTTATTATTCAGCAGCTTTAAGAGAGCAGCTAAAAATTCGCTCACTTATTGCCGATATCTTTCTGAATTTTCACGATATTTGACTGTTTTTTTTTTATGAGTTGCTCCATAGAGTTGAATCACGAAAAAAAAAATTATCGTGAGCGCATGCGCAGACAAAAAACATTTCATTCAACTGCTCATATTTAATCAAATATTTAATATATTTACATTCCAATTACACCCTATTAGTTCTACTACATTTTGCCAAATTTTCTGAAACTGGCGTTAAATTTGGTAAAAAATACCTGCATGATTCAAACAAAAAACATGCAAATTTTTTCGAACTTAAAAAAAAATCGATTTATCTCCATGAATATACGTTCTATTCTTCCATAAATGAATACATATATTGTAAAATAGCCATATATCCGTAAGCTATAGCGATAGATCATTTGGTGCATTTCATTTTTCAGGGTAATCTCAAACATTATTATTTTTCTTTGATTTTTTGTTGGCCCTCTAATTGTCCTTCTGATCAAATCGTCATTCATAAATATGAAGTAGAAGATATTCTTCATAATCCTGAAGTTCCAGGAAAATCTGACAAATATATTATCTGATTATATTATATACTGATATATATATATTCTGATTATATTATATCTGACGAATATTTAAAAAAATATTCGACAAAATGTCTAAAATTGAAAATGTCCGATCATCAATGGTCATATAGTGTATTTCATTATCTACAACACTTCTATTTTCACTGACTTTATTTACAATATTTACTCGATTGAAAGCGATCGGAACAAATTCGGAAATTTTCAGCGTTGTGCGCATGCAATGATCCATTTATAATCAGATTTCTTCAGTAACGTATGATGTGAAACATTTTTTTAATACGAACTATCAGTACATGCTGCAATAACATAATTATTGCATTTTTAAACTTTTCCAACTGATGCTTCATGCAGCGTGCATGTGACTCTTTTAAAATCTTTGAAAAGTGTGCGACAGAAAGCATGCGCGCAAAGACCCTGGTTGAGTGGATGCGTGTTCGCTTCCAGCGAGTTTGCTGTAAACTACAATTTTTCAGTTTCGTGTCATTTCGTACAAGTGTCTTCACTTTGTTGTATATCCGCACTGTGTTATGTCTCGGCAAAGAGCGGTTTCAAAAAGATGTAATCTCTGCTAAGTCAATAACAAAGAAGGCACTAGTGCGTGTTCTTTAAAAAAATTATTAACATACGATTTATCAAAACTTTCACACCAGAAAATTAGTGATATTCTTATTTAATGGTATAACTTTTTCAGTTGTACGGCAATTTTTACGCAAATAAAACATTTGACGTCAAGAAATGCTCGGGATATTTATTGTTCGTGAGCTCAGTAAAACAGAAATCACCTACCCCTTGAATAACAAGCCTGAGCGCTGATACAAAAATGGCGGCTGCCGGAGGCGGATTTATTTCAGCGTGTGTACCAGAGCCAGCGTTGCCAGACGAACACTAAAATTTTATTTTGAATACCACTATTTTCGTATGGTATTATTCGCTTGCTTTAATCGCAATATTTTTCTAAATAGATAAGGCAACTATCTCGGAATGTAAATAGTGGTATTCAAAATAAAATTTTAGTATTCGTCTGGCAACACTGAACAGAGCGATTATACTTTGAGCGTGTTCAGTACGTGTTAATTTTGTTAGCGCATTAGCGCCTCCTTGCGGCCGGTGTGCACAATAGAAATGACCTACAAACGTACATTATGTAAATTTTTTTGTTCGGATGCCTGAGCTCCACCCCCTTCTCCCAGCACGAGTTATCAATAAAAAACCGCGGAGTGAATCACAACGGCTACAAGTTAACCCTTTCAGGGGCAAAGCATTTCTGCTCCAAAAGTATTCAAATAATTAATTCATACCGCAATTTAAGAACAAGTTTATTTGAAAATAATAAAAAGCACTTTTTCACGTATATTATGAGATCGAAATTGTAGTAAAATTTTACTGGTGTCATTTGGCATTTTGGACAGTAAGATGACCGTTTGCAGACTGCAAACGGCGCCCCTGAAAGGGTTAATCTTAGATTACATACTCCATCACACTGACTTTAGCACAACGTTAGCTTTTGATTATAGTTTCAGGATTCATCTACTTAATCCAAATTTATTTTGGATTAATATTTCGTACTTTCTCTTTTTAATTTTTCTGGTGTTAACTTTTTTAATTTACTGTATGCAAAAGGTACACCAGACGTTAGAGAGCGCTATTGTCAACTTGCGAAATTTCTTCCATTCAACTGATAAGGCTTGTTATTTAATGACTTTGGTGTGTACCGTCCTTCAAATATTCGTACCATTAATTTTTGTAAGTTTTTTTCATGTGTTTTTCTGAGATTAAACAAGTCATGGAAATCTTTTATAAAATACTGGTGTCTACATTTAGGGGTCCGTCCCCACGTTTTAAAAAAACCGCCTTCGGCAGCCGCCATTTTTCTGTCAGCACTCAGGCCTAGTATTCAAGGGGCAGAAGTGCTCAGTGAGCGAAGCTGCATTCGTATTAACCCCTTCGGACGAGTGTCTTTTACAGAATTTTTAATCTTTTATCACCGGTTTTTGAAAACAAAAATTTTTGCCAAATTGAATCGGGAAAATGCTCGGATTAAATAAGGCAAAATTTACCATAAAATTTTACTGGTGAGAATAACGAACGACACCTCAGCCCGTGATATTGACGGGAGCGAGAATTAAGGGGTTAATTCTGTTTCAAAGGTTCGTTCTAGTTTTCCTAAACTATAAAATCTTCGAAACATTCTTCTGCAGTTTCTGAAGAGAAATATGCTACAAAAATTTTGTCATTTAAATAGTATTGCAACTAGAATATAAAAATAGCCGCCTAAGTCCATCCTTCACATTCGCAATTGGAAATATAAAATTATCGTTTTCGAAATTTGCTATTGGTCAACGATAAGCCATCTACATCGCAACTGCGCGAAATTATATAACTCTATGCGAGCATACTCAATTAAAAATATATTTCGAAAAAAAATATTTGATATATATACTTTTAGAATAAGAGAAATTACGAGTATCATTAGAAATAGTAATCGTTATCTTCGTAACACCACTATCCGAAAGAATCTTAACAATACTTCATTAAAGAAACATATTAACAATCTCTCCATAAATTTCTAGAAAACTGTTTATAACATCTCAAATCAAATATTCGCAGAATTACCAGACTATTAGTTGTCTGACCTCGCCAACCGCAAACGCCCTAAATCAGAGGTGACCAACTGTGGAACGCCGGATACCACCGATTTTTTAAAGAAATAATCGACTTCTTGAATCGCATATATTTGATGATTAAGTAATGAATGATTATTATAAAATTTTAGTGATGTTGAGGGAGCCACAGTTGGCCACCCCTGCCCTAAATAAACGCTTTTACTTAATGATGAAGACTAATATTTCCTCACTCATCCTCTATCCGTAATTCTTTGTCCGTTTTTCTCCTTGTTTTGGTTTTAAGCAAATATTCATTTGGTAATCTACTATCCACAAGCAACTTTTATTTGTCAAATTTAATTGTATGGCCTCTGAAAAGAGCTGTTATTTAGACGGGATATCTCTCGGTAGCTTTTTGCCTGTTCTTTTGGAATTAATGGAATATTTCTATCTTTTTTATTTTTTTTCTTGCATCTACAATATTATACTTCTTATAAAATATTATAATTTAAATTTAAATATTTTAATGTTTTATTTGTTCGTTTTTCTATTATCTTTCTCTTTTGTGGCTACCAGCCACGTTTAACCCTTTCAGAAGCAAAGCCCTTTCAATGCTAAAGTGTTGAAATAAATGAATGACACCGGAATTTGCCAACTAATTTAATTGCAAATAAGAATAACGCTATATTTCACTTTCACATTTAGTGGAAAATATTTTATCAAAATTCTGGTGTCAATGTACCGTTTAAAAATTAAAACTAAGTGGTATCTTTATGAAACCACCGCCCCTGAAAGGGTTATACATCTTTTTTTCGGCTCCCTAAAGCCCTTGCAATGCGAACCACATTTATACTGGATGTAATTTTGTCCCGTAACAAAGCAGTCCATTAAGATGATTAAATTATTCCATAAAAATTGCAATCGAGAAAAGTTTCTGCAAACTGTGGAACGAATTAGCAATCCCATTACCAGGGGTCATACTCTTAAACCCTTCGAGACGAGCGATCTTACAGAATTTTTAATCCTTTATCGCCGGTTTTTCAAAACAGGCCTTTTTGCCTAATTGAATCGGGAAAATGCTCGGATTAAATAAGGCAAAATTTGCCATAAAATTTTACTGGTGAGAATAATCGCTGATTCTGAGCACCTTACGCGGCACGAATACCGGTCGCTCGTCCCCAAGGGGTTAAAAATACGATCTTATTGTTGAAGTTTGGCGTAAAATTGACACAGCTGTATCATCTTGTAGACGGGGTTGATAATGCAAATACTCAGGTTATTAGTATAACGTAATATATGACAGAATATCTACTATCTGCGTATATTATTTGAATCTTTACTAATATCCGAATCTTTATAAGATGAATCTTGTTTACCAGATTTATTGCAAAATGTTTTTTGTTACAGTTTGTTTTGATAAAATTATGTACATATAAATAAAATAGTCACAATATCATTTTATTTCGGGAGAAAAAACACTAACAGGGTTCGTACGCATCAAGAAATTCATGGGATTTTAATTATTTGAGTACCAGAAATTTCGTAAAGTACTATTCGCTATATCTGAAGGTGGATTTTTTTTTTATTAAATAAGGCAAATATTACATTTTAAAAACTCTAGTACACCGTCCGTACCAGCCCTTGAAGCGTACGAAAACTGGCTAATGCTACGAAAATATCATTGCCTTTTGCTCGAAACTAAAATGACATTGCGATTTTTTTAAAAGTACATATTTGTCTGTGGGAAAAAAAACTAATCACGCGATATAAGGAAATTTATTGAAGTTATTGTCTAGAGTTGCAAAATAATTAAACAAAAAAAAGAACAATACTTGCTCGTTTAATATTACAACATTTAATGCATGCATTTTAAATTAAACCGATTCCGAATATAAAATGAAATGAGTTTTAAATTAAATGGATGAAATGTCAAATAACATGAATGTGGGACGAGATTTATAGATCATAACTCACTTCTAAGACGAACACTGACATTTATTAAGACGAAAACAAGACAGAAATACAGTTAGTAGCTCTTTTCACAATCAATATTTAGTTAAAAGCAGCAATCTTTGGCTTTATTTACATAACGTCGTTTAATATTTTCTAAGATTTTTATTCGTCATTAAATCTTTCATTTAATATCGTCGAAAAGATTCTACTGTTCTTTTTCACAACAGCCGTCGTCGAATTCTTTCTGCGTTTTATTTATTTTTCTCTGCAAATCCACTTCACGCAGCTTCTTTACATTTTTAATCTCGAAGCGGAGGACAGTGTCGAGAACATTCAGTCTGAATGCAAGTGTTACTTGCTAAATTTCCCACATGAATGCAATGCGATCAAGAGAATATTGGAAACTTATCGCTTGCGCTCGATAAACGAAAAAAATGACTTACCATTGAATACTTTATTTATAATTAAATTCTATACATATCCTAGACATTCATAAACTTTGTTATTTTCATTCGGAATACAACCGTGTATATTACTTTTTATAATTTTTGCACATCAGGAACTAAGAAAAAAATGAGGCTACAAAATTCTATCTTTACATACATTAAGAAATTTAAACGTAATTTTCCGTTACAAAAAAAAAAAAAAAAAAAAATCAAAGTCGAGCGTATTTAAATTAGAGACATTTGAAAATATATATTAAATAATTTTTCGTCTTTTTATAAAATAAAATAAAAACACGTTACTAATTTGTTTTACGCTTTTGAAAACGAAATAGATGAATTCTATCAGAAAAAAGAGTTTTCCTACAACTTCGAAAACTACAGGTATTAGATGGCCAACATTTTGCCATTTTTACAAAAGATATTAGTCTAAAAAGAACTGTTTTTATTTAAATAATTAACTATAACAAATTAAATAATCACGAATCAAAATTAATAGAATATAAATACCACTTTGTCAGAATGTAAATACTACAAACAAACGAAAACACGACGTTTTCGCTTGAGCAATTATTTCATAGATGTATAATTAAGGGAAGACAAGACTGGGTGCAGTCCTATGGGAAATATGAGAGCTTTAAGACTCGTTTCCTGAGAAACTAACCAATCGATTTTGATGAAATTTGGAATCCATATTCCCTGGATTATGCTCAAGACTTAAGATAGACAGATTGTTTCTGCGACTAAAACTTTTTATTTTAAAGCAATGGCAATTTTTTAGAATTTTTTTTTCTAAAACTGATTAAAAAAAAAATTAACTGTCTGCCACACATGATCTTATATTTACAGTCTACGCTAAAAAAAAATCGAAAATGCTAGAGTACTTTAATACTAGGTTGAGAAAAAGTCCTGGGAAATTTGTGAAAACATTTTGTAGCCGAAATTCCTGAACTCCTATAGATATACCACTAGTACGGTACAAATTCTGGTAACAATTAGATTAAAAATTCCCCAAAACTTTTTGCTCAACTTAATAATAATAGTTAATGGGCTTTTTAGCTAAAAAGTACAATTATTCGGCGAGCTAAAAAACTTAGACGCTTCTAACTTGTGTCTAGTTCTTGCACAGTTTTATCAAGCACATAAATTGAAGTTTTTATAAACACTTGGATAGAATTTAGTTACATATAATAAATGCGTGTAAAATGTTAGAGTAAAATTAATGTGAGTGGGCGTGGCGCCCAAGTTGTATCTTCCCTTAATGGAATATCAAAAAAGAAGAAAACATTTAGGCATCTTCCTGTATTTCAAACATATCCCTTGGTGGCACGTGACCTTGATTGCTTGGATCTCGTGTTTAACCCCTTAACCTATAATGACGGGCATAGCCCGCGTGCGAAGATCGGGCAAAATGTAAATTCCTCTTACCACTAACATTTCACAATAAATATTGTTTTATTTAATCGTCAAATTTCCATGATTAAATAAGCTGAAAATCTCCATTAAATTTTAGTGGTAGCTATGGATTTGCCAAACTGTAGCTGTTCAGAGGTAAATCGTAGGTTGGGTTTTTCATGTGGGTACCTCTCCCATATAAGATAGGACGCTTACTTTGCAACCTGCTTTGTCTCAGAGCAGGCGCTTTCTCATAAATAAAGAACTTTCGAGGACTGCAATATAAGATACACGGGGTTACACTTGTGTAATCCGGGTAGGTTATCAGTGGGTCTCTGGTTGAGTGGATGTGTGCTCGCTCACAGTGAATTTACAATTTTACTAAAATTTTTCAGTTTCGTGTCCTTTCGTACAAGTGTCTTAACTCTACTGTACATCCACTCTGTGCCGCGTCTTGGCATAGAGGGGTTTCAAAAAGATGCAATTACTTCTAAGTCAATAAAAAAGAAGACACTAATGTGTGTTCTTTTTAAAAAATACTAACATACGGCTTATTAAAAGTTTCACACCAGAAAATTAGAATGAATTCTTATTTAATATTATAACTTTTCCAACGTTTATTAAACTCTTGCCCATGAACAAGTTTTAATTCAAAAAATGCTCAGGATATTGCTCTTGAGCTCATCAGCAAAAAGTAAGTGAACATCTCTCTCAGAGCGGTCGATTTCTCTTACATAAAGCGCTTTGGAGGATCAGAATTTGAGTTACACATATGCAGGGCTCGCAGCGTTCCTAAAATTTTCGCACTTTGCTACCACTAAATTAAAACGATAATCTTTGTTGTATAATTCTATTAAAGATGTTAAAGGCAACTACCACGAATAATTCTTATTTAAAATACTGGTAGCAAAGAGTGAAAATTTTAGGAACGCTGCGAGCCCTGCACATATGTAACCCGGACAAGTTGTCAGTGGGCTACTCTTTAAAATTCAGATCGATTTATTCCCACCACTCTTTAGAAGTAGAAATAGTCATGTTATATAATGGCCCAGAGATGCCCGTTTGGCCTCCATTTACTTTTCAGAAATTTCGATTACATACCAGAAATAAAAAGTACTATTTTATTATTTATGTAATGAGAAATATTTATCGATCACATGAAGTAAAAATTCTTCTATCGAAATTTGTGAATTTGAAATTTCGAATTAAAATTGGAAGCCAAATTGGCAACCCTGTCATGGCTGATTAATAATGCGAGAACAAGCCGAATTATATGCTTTTAAACAAGCGTTGACAATCAAGCAATCTGAATTTAAAAAAGAAGCCATTGGCAACACTGAGCCCGAAGCTACAGCGTCTAGAAGTATATAGTGTGGAGATCGCTAATACCGGTATAGCTTTTGAACGCATCCAAAAAATTACATATTCTTAGGTGGCGCTGCCGTCAAATTTATTGCGTGAATGCGTAGTTTTTGTTTTGGCTTTCTTTTTGTTGTAAACATTTTTAGCGCTATATACAAAGTCTACAATTATTAGAAATTTATGTGAAAACACGTAAATGTATCGAAAATGATATAAAAACGAGATTCTCATAGTTTTGTTCCCGTTTGTGTTACATAATACAAGAACAGCAAACTTGATTATTTTCGGTGTACCTAGAAATCAGTAGGTTTTGTTTTGGTTCTCTTTTTGTTATAAACACTTTTAGCGTTATGTATAGCGTCTACAAATATTACAAATTTATGTAAAAATATGTAAAATTTATCAAAAATGATGAAAAAACGAGATTATCATTGTTTTGTTCCGGGCTGTGTTACGCAATACAAGAACAGCAAGCTGTCTATTTTCGGTGTACCTAAAAATCAAAATCTTTTTGAAAAATGGAAAAAAAAATTAACTAATATAATTAACTAATAACTAGTATGTTGTGGCCATGACAAAACTTTCTTCTATATAAATCACGTCAATTAAATCATTTAAATAGTACAAGAAATTACATCAATTTAGCACCCATTCATATCAAAGTATATCTGAATTTGAGGTTTGATGAAAATTCGTGCCTTAGTTCTTGAGATAGAGCTATAGCGGAAAGTCTGAAAAATGTAGCATAGCAGCGCCACCTGTTGAGTGACTTACACCAATACATAAACATCAATAATTGATATCCAGGTGTACATGGATCTGAAGTTCGTTGAAAATCCAAGCATTAGTTCTTGAGATAGAGCTATTGCGGAAATCACAAAAAGAGCATAGCAGTGCCACCTATTGAACGATTTACACCAAACTGTATAAAATGTCAATTCATGTCAAGAACTAACTGATTCTAAAGTTTGATGAAAATTCGTGCATTAGTTCTTGAGATACATTTATAGTGGAAATTCTGAAAAATACAGCATAGCAGCGCCACCTGTTGAGCGATTTACAGCAAAATGTCAATTCATGTCAAGGATTAACTGCTTCTGAAGTTTGGTGAAAATTATTGCATTAGTTCTTGAGATACAGCTATAATGGAAATTCTGAAAAGTGCAGTATAGCAGCGCCACCTGTTGAGCGATTTGCACCAAAACACAAACAGCCCTAATTCATATCAAAATATACTTGAATCTGAACTTTGATGAAAATCTAAGCATTAGTTGTTGAGATAGAGCTATTGCGGAAATAGTAAAAAATGCAGTATAGCAGCGCCGCCTACTGAGCGATTTACACCAAAATGTACAAAACTTCAATTCATGTTAAGGACTAACCGAATCTTAAGTTTGATGAAAATCCGTGCATTAGTTCTGGAGACTAAGCTATTGCGGATATGGTGAAAAAGGCTCCATAGCAGCGCCACCTGTTAAGCGATTTACACCAAAACCTAATCAGCACCAATTTATATCAGGGACTAACTGAATATAAATTTTTATTAAATTCCGTGCATTAGTTCTTGAGATAGAGCGCCCACAAAATTTGTGTCGCATACAGACAGACTCACAGACAGACATTTTGTAAAAACATGTTTTTTGGAATCTCTGACCCCTAAAACGTGTAAATCCGTCGAAAACCGAAAATTTTCACGAATCCAATACTTTCTTCTTGTAAAGATAGAAGAAAGTAAAAATTTACTAATATAAACAAAGATATATTTAATACAAAAAAGAGCTTATTCAAAATGCAAACGATAAAATTACTTCATATCATTTATATACATAAGCATAAATTATCTTTTATAATTTCAACATATATATAAAAAAATACTTGTAATATAATAAACCTATAGGCTAAAAAAAAAAAAAAAAGAAAAAAAATAGTATGCACGGCGATCACATGAAATATTAAATCGGTTTATAACAGAGCAATTTGAAAATAAAGTGTTCTTCAATTCGTACAAATGTGAAATGCATATAAAATATATGCCTGAATTTTCGTTCATTCTTAATATATCGCGTATTACAAGCTAATTTTTTTTTTTACTCTGTTTTTCAAAAAAAATATTTTTCAAAAAATAAGTTTTCCGCATCCAAAGTATCTAATACACATAGGATTTCTATACATTCGTTGCAATGAACTTGATCTTAGCGCCCTCTGGCGAAATTGTAATTTTTTGGATATGGTTTCGATTGTTGATTTCCACACTATATACTTCTAGACACTGTACCGAAGCCCTCGGAGATGCGAAATTTGACTTTCCATAAGACTTTTAGCATTAGTGTGACATCCTGCAATTTCATTGGCTCTCGCTTCACCGATAGCCAATGAAATTGAACGGAACTTCTTTCCCTGAAAGGACAAGTACAAGAGTAAAATACTTCGTAAAGCCGGCACATGGTATTTTGGTATCTCAAATGCATGAATGATCTAGCCCAGTGGTCAAGAACTAGGACTGGTTAAGATTTTGCATTTGTAATACTAAAGTTGCGTGTTCTCTCCTTTCGCTGGCGTTTTCACTTTTTTAGAGTTTTGTTTTGATTTGATTTTTATTAAGTCAGTTAGTTAAAATCAGTCGATCTTTATTACCAGTTCTTTTGTAAATTTTTTTTTATCAATTAGATTTTTTAAAATAAATTAAATAAATAAATTAAAAAAAATCAGTTAATCTATTTTTTAATAATTAAAGTAAACATTTATTAAAATGCAATAATAAATTTCCTAGGCTTACATTAAAAGTATTTTCATGTTAGAACTTTATAAAGTTCTGATAATTTTAAATTCGTCTGTTACTATAGTCACAGATAAATGCAAAATTATCAGAATTAATATATTAAAGGTTTTTTATTTTAAAATTATCCTTGAGGCATAAAAATCTTATCTTTATTAATTTATAATAGGTTACTTTATAATTTTTTATTTTAAATATTACACAAATATTTGAATTAAAATTTAAAATTCATAGGACTTATAGGGTATTTTTCTAGTAAGAAAATTCTTTAATAATTAAAATATAAAAATAATATTTTCTCAAGTCAGTTAGTTAAAATCAGTTGATCTTTATTACGAGTTCCGTTGTAATTTAAAAAAAAAAATAAAAATAAATTTGAATAATTAAATTAAAAAATCCATTTAATCTATTTTTAATAATTAAAGTAAACATTTATTAAAATACAATAATAAATTTCCTAGGCTTACATCAAAAGTATTTTCATGTTAGAACTTAATAAAGTTCTGATCTTTTTAAATTTATCTGTTACTTAGGTTGCTTTGAAAATTTTCTATCGTAAATATTATACAGATATTTAAAATTTAAAATTCATATGTCTTATAGGGTATTTTTCTAATAAATAAATTTCTTTAATAATTAGAGAGTAATAATAATATTTTCTTATGTTAGTTAGTTAAAATCAGTTGATCTTTATTACGAATTCCGTTGTAATTTTTTTTTTGTCAATTAGATTTTCTTAAATAAATTTAAATAATTAAATTAAAAAATTCATTTAATCTATTTTTTAATAATTAAAGTAAACATTTATTAAAATGCAATAATAAATCTCCTAGGCTTACAATAAAAGTATTTTACTGTCAGATTTTTATAAAGTTCTGATCATTTTAAATTTATCTGTTATTTAGATTACTATTTTTTTTATTGTAAATGTTATACAAATAATTGAATTAAATTTTAAAATTCATATGAGTTATACTGTATTTTTCTAATAAATAAATTTCTTTAATAATTAAAGAGTAATAATAATATTGTCTTAAGGCTGTTCTTAACTGCTCTGCTCAACAAGCGCAAAATGTTTTGACTAATTTACAAATTCATTTTTTAACGAAAAGGTATAAAATTGGAAAGCCTGGCCATGGAAGCGATTTGGAATTGAACTGTTTTTTCCATTTTTTGATCAATCAATTACCTATTGAGGTATAAGCGATTTTGGTCACGTGACAAACACGTTTTTCGCCCGCTCTTCAGTGCTCTTTCTTTCGCGCGGAAATTCGGTTCAAAAATCCACTTTGACACTATTTTCTGAAAGATCTATTGCGTTAAAAAAAAAAAAAAAAAAAAAAACAGCTCAATTACATAGTTTCTGAACAACAACACCAGCTACTTTCATGCATTTTCGAACAAAAATAAATTAAAACGTATGTCAGAAAGTTGCCTTTTTTGATTTGAGAACACCCTTAAGTCAGTTAGTTAAAATCTGTTGATCTTTATCACCAGTTGCTTTGAAAAAAAAAATTGTCAATTAGATTTTTTAGAAATAAATTTAAATAATTAAATTAAAAAATCATTTAATCTATTTTTTAATTTTAATATAATAATAATATATTCTTACCTTCCATTAAAAATATTTTTTGTTGGAACTTTAGTAAGTTATATATATATATATATATATATATATATATAATTAGCAGTAGTAATTTATTAGTGTTCATTTCTCAAAATTAAGTATTATCTTTCAAATATAAAAATATTTATCAATTTATCAGCTGCTTTCTAATTTTTTTATTGTATATTCAATACTACTAATGTCTTATCACATATAAACTGTATGTTTAAAATGAATATTTATTAAAATTTAATTTTAATATCTTCTAAACTTTCATGAAAAGTACTTTTATGCTAGAACTCTAGTAACATATAAATCGTAATTAACAGAATTAAATTATTAAATTATTCATCTTTAAAAATTAATTATTTATCCTTTATATATAAATTACATTAATAATATACCGTGTGTCCTAAAAAGGACTGACTGATTTTAAAATTCAATAACTTGTAAACGGTGACAGATATTTAAAAAATTCTTGCAGGAGGGTTATGCATAAGGTCAAAAGTTTTTTACAGTGATTTTCGATTTTAGTTTGAATTTCAAACAATAGATGGCGCTGCGATCAATAGACGCTAAATTGAGGCTCTATTTTTGGTACTTTGTGGCCCGCATAATACATTTCCATCTCCTTTTTCTGCATGGAACTAGAGATAGGACCAAAAATCGAGCTTGTATTTAGCGACTACTGCTTACAGCGCCATCTATTGTTTGTAATTCGAACTAAAATCGAAAATCACTGTAATAAAACTTTTGACCTTATGCATAACCCTCCTGCAAGAATTTTTTTAATATCTGTCGCCGTTTGGAAGTTATTGAATTTTAAAATCAGTCAGTCCTTTTTAAGACACCCGGTATATTTCAATGATAATTTAACCATTGAAGACAGCAAATTACTATACTTTAAATAATTGAATGTATGGTAAAAATGCAACAAAAACAAATATATATATATATATACAGTAAAACCCGGATATAACGCTTTTCCGTGGGACCGGGCTAGAAGAGCGTTAAAAGCGGGAAAGCGTTAAATGCGGGAGAAGGTTTTCGGAATTTTAAAATTGAGAATAACAGATTATCTGGTTTAAATAATGCGGGGAATCATTTTTGTGTATTATTTAAAGTAGAAACTCCACAGCATAGGTAAAAAACGTTTCCTTCATTTAAAATATCACAAATTTACATAGTCATAGTGTTTACAAAGTGTATTATTATTTCAAATCAGAACAAGCAAAAGAATTGTTAGTATTAAAACAAAAGCTACAAAATATATTTAACATTTCTAATAGGAACCTGTATCCTGATATTTAACATAAAATAAAATTATGAACGAAACTAATAATAATATTTTGTAAAAAAAAATGTAACATTTGTATTCTTGAGCACCACTATGAGGACTATAAACTTTCACTTACTGTTTATTCTGTTTTAGAGAAAAACTCTTCGAGTTTCGTCTGACGGGTGGGCGAACGGCCACATAAAAGAGCGTTTTCTGCTTTGTTTCTGTGTCTTACTATATCTTCATGTGAAGCGGCGGTATCTACTGAAGCGGTGTATAGGCGGATAGTTCTAAAACCTTCCATTACTTCAGCTATCGTTGGGATGTGCCCTTGAACATCACCATCAGCAACTTCCTCAGGGCCATCTTCTTCTGCGGCATCCTGTACAGTGTCCCCTATAATGTCGCCAATGCTCCTAACGTTGCTTGTGATAACATCTTTATCAATGTTAATCTCTTCGTTCCCTGGCTCCACATATATGGACCTTCGTTTTGCCCCGTTTTATTAATGATACCCGAACATAATTACAATTTCGAAATTAGAATGATATGTTTCGAAGTCTAAGGCTCGAACTATTGCAAATAAATTAAAAATCTCGATCTGAAGTCAAATGGGAGAAAAAATAACTCAGTAATAATCAACACTATTGCATTAATACTCAGTACGAAGTGGTTACGATAGTTCTGAAGGCTGTGTGCGTTTTCTGCAAGATGCTCGCAAACAGCTTGCCGTCCTCGTCGTCTATAGGATCTGAACCCTCTTCAGTCGCATCCATATCATCGTCGGCGTCCGTTATGACGTCTGCCTTTTTAAAGCAATTTTGAATTATTTTAGGTTCGATTGCATCCCAAGCAGCGCTAGGGAAGTTCTTGGCGTTAAGGAGAGTTACAGAAGATCGTCTACTTTTAATTTCCATTTCATGTAGAAATTGTTTTGCTATACGTTTGCGATAATCACCAGAGGCTTGGGTTTGTCTCTTCCATCGGCGTTGGAACAAACAAGCATACTCGCACATTCTTTACTGAGCTTCCCTTCATGGCACTGCTCATCTTTTAACATTAAGGAGTTATCATGCATAGCTTTAAAAAATAAGCCAAATTCGTCAGTGTTATAAATATCACAACTGGCACAGTTTTTGATCAGCATTGGAACACTGTTCTTTTTCCAAAATTCTGCATTTTCTATGTTCACGGCAGCGGATTCTGCACAAATCTCCTTGCACACAATGCCGTTGTGGGTTCAAAATCGGTCTAACCACCCATTAGATGGGGTAAAATGTTCCATTATTAGCTTTTGGGCTACTTCTGTAGCTTTTTCTTTAACTATGGATCCGCTGATAGGTATGTTACAGTGTCTTGACTCAAGAATCCACTTGTTCATAACTTTTTCTAAATCTTCATATTTTCATGTTTTCACTCTCTTTTTCCTTGAGCCACCAATTGAAGCATTTTTGTAATATCTTTTCTGTTTTGAAGAAGAGTCCGAAGAGACGATGCGACGGCAAGATATTCATAGATAACGCAAAATCTTCCTGGCTCACAGTAGGTGATTTTTTGTCATAATTTTTTAGAATTTCTAATTTTTTCAAAAGTGTCAGCGTCTTTCTTTTCATACTCTTAGCTTCCATGTTGCACCTAATTGTAGTCGGCAGCGATGCTACGTACTTATGTGTAAATGAAAAAAGCGAAAACAATTTGTGTGAAGAAAGAGACAGACAGGTGCTGCTGAGATGGACGGCATAAATTCTTTTGTTCTCTGATCCAATGAGAAAAGCCCGCCGCGCCGGCTGATTTTTTTTCATAGTTTTTGGACGTTGGTTGGCTGCCAATTCCACGTATCCTCTCTTTCTCTCTTTGTACGGGCGAGAAAATGAGAAGTCCGGGTGTAAACCAAAGTACCAAAGCGTAATATACGGGATTTCTTTGTTCAAAGGACCAATAAATAGCGCGTTAAAAGCGGGAAAGCGTTAAAAACGAGGAATTTTTACATTGTTCTTATGGGTATGGTTGAAGGGATCGGGACAAATGAGCGTAAAAGGCGGGAAAGCGTTTTAAGCGGTGAGCGTTATATCCGAGTTTTACTGTATATATATATCTGTGATTTAATAATTATTCGCAAAAAGTTTTATTATATATATATATATATATATCTTGCAATAAAAATGTAATATACATCAAACATGAACAATGAAAAATATTTTGCTATTAGTTGCAATATATATATATTTAAAATAAGGATTATTATTAGTATTATGGAGATTTTTGTTTTTATCTTTATTTATTAATTTATTATCAGTAGCTTTACAATTTTTATCGAAATATAATATTGTGATTAAATTTTACTACACTTAGGAGCCAATGTTATATAATTAAAATAAAATATCTATTTAAATATAATAATAGTATCTTTTAAACTGACATAGAAAAATATTTTTATATATCTAGATGGAACTTCAATTACTTATTTTTAGTTAATCTGCTAGAACTTTAATACTGATTGCAAACATCTGAGTAAAAAAAGTTCTAAGCAGCTTATTACAAAAATCTCATTATTTTATCATAATTTAACTAAGTCAATGTTGTTTTAGAATTGTTAATAATTTTCTTGCTAGAAAAATAATCAAATTTAATAATTAATTATATATTATGTTATTAACTGTATAACAATTGATTCCGTGCTCAGTATGAGAAATGCATAAGCTTTTTTTTAACCCCTTCGGGACGGGAGCCTTTTGCGAAATTTTTAATCTTTTGCCACCGTTTTTTAAAAACAGAAATTTGTGTCTTCTTGAATCGAGAAAATGTGCTGATTAAATAAGGCAAATTTTACAGTAAAATTTTACTGGTGAGGAAAAACAAGGATTCTGAGCGCTTCATGCGGCACGTATACGTGCCGCTCGTCCCCAAGGGGTTAATGCATAAAGTTATTATTATCAAGAAATACATTTGATGAAATGAGTAGCAGCGCTGTTACTTGTAAAATGGATTGCTTCCTTTCAGGGAAACAAGTTCGGTTCACCGACAGCCAATGAAATTGTCGGATTTCGAGCTAATGCTAAAAGTCTTATGGAAAGTCACTTTCTCCTCGGAGATCGATATCACGTCACTTTTTGCTGGTTATCCGTAGCGTTCCGAGCTGGAAATTACCCAGACATCGGATAACACACATTACCTACAAAATTTTGTTGGGTAAAGTGATCACGTGGTTGGGAAATCGGATTTATTTCTCATTTCATAACTTAACTCTGACTGTTAACCGGAATATTTCACTTTTGATTTTTTTTTTCCGCAGTTTTGGTAATTCGAGCATAAAATCTTACAAAATATAAAAATAAGCACAATTTTAACATACCAGATTTCTCACCGATTCAGCCTAAAATGGCTAGCAGAATCTCTATCAAATATTGCTGCGACTGTATTTTAACCCTTTGAGGGGCAAGAAATAATGTCTCTGTAATATTGAATTCTCACCGGAATAATTGAAAAATGTTTTTTTAAATAACGAAAAGCAATTCTTCAACGTTTCCCTCTTCAGAGTTGCTAAAAAGGAAACTCAATGCCATAGGTGACAGAATTTCTTTCACATAGCTGCAAATTGCAACATGGACCCCTGCTGTGTGGGATGAAGTGGGGACCATCTCTTAATAGATTGCCCCCTTAAAAAAGCCACTGAGACCACTCCAAAAATGTAAAAATTGCGATCTTCCACACTCATCGAGTTATAAATGCTGCAAAAACTATCCAGTTAAGCCCCAATTCAAAAAAACATATGCAGATGCAACATCCAATGCTAAAGCTCCCAAGAGAAAAACGATAACAGTCCAAAAAACCCCAAAATTAAACGAAAAACCTAAATTTAAACCTAGCCCACCCACCCACTCCTTCAACTGAACAGCTATATGAACTCACTGAAGTCACTAACGAAATTCCCACTATAATAGAAATTGTTAAAAAAATAGAAGCCGAACTTGGAATTACCCACTTTTCGGAAGTAGCAGAAAAACGCAGCAGCGTCTTGGAGAAGATCTCTGCTGAAAAAAATGTCTTTTCTAAATTATTTAATTTCTCTGAATTTCTCGCTAAACCAACAACTTAGGACGATAGCATCGTCATAACTTAATTTTTCCATGAAAAAAATAATAATAAATTATTATTGTAAATTAATATTATTGACTTTTTAATCTTGCAATTCAAATTTATATGGTTCCTGAAAAGGGTTTTTTGTGTTTAAGTGGCCTTGCCGCTTCCCTACCTGCTTTTCCTGCCATGCTTGTCATAGTGAGTGCAACTTGAACTAGTGCTACCTTTTTTTATTCTAATTTCTTTTCCTTTTATAGTAGTTCTCAAACTACAGATTTACCTATATTAAATAGACATTTCTTTTTTTTTCTAAGTCAGAAGTACTGGAATTTTTTTCTGGAAGAGTCAGAAAGTACTGGAAGTTTTTTCTAAGTACTTAATTTTTACATATTTGTCTATCCTTAATTTTAATTTAAACTTTTAAGTAGTCTATCTAAACTTCTTCTTTTCAACCAACGACTCATATTACAAGACATTCTAATCTACAGCTTTGGTGTTAAGTTTCCTGACAACAAGGAAACCCCTCAACACATCTTTACTCTTCAGCACTGTTCTGTTCAACATTTTCCTCTCAAAGTTAAAAATATAAAATTTAGTTAAAAGTTTCTGGTGCGAATCTTGTTTAAATTAGGCATGATATTCCCTCAAAGGGTTAAATAATAACTCTTGAACTACTTCCCTCCTGAGAAGAGTGTTAATTGGGAAAATCTCTTCCTCATCTGAAGAATAATCCAAAAATATTTGCACTATCAAAAGTTCAGCTCCCGCCATGTTTGTAAATAAACCGACGCGCAATGATGCCTTATCGCTCTCCATTCGAAAACAGAATAAATAAAAGTCGTTGCTTTTCGATCAGTTACATTTTGATAGTTCTGCTTCTGCTGTAATTCCGTTGCGAGTTGTAAAGAAGATTTTTATCTACTTTTTCCTTTATGTTATATAAAGTTTTTTCGATTTAAAATTTTTATTACACATATGACCATAGAAAATTACTTCTCAAACATTAACGTGTTTGAAAACGAAATTACAAATATACAGTGTGCTTCAAAAGGTCATGTCCAAACGGCACGTGTGGGTGTGTCAGATCATGAAGAATAATAATTACATAGGAACTGGGGGTCGGAAACGCGATCGTGACGGTGCAATTGCATTGTGACCGTGACGCAAAGAAAAGTCAACAAACAGTGTAAAAAGACCTTTATTTCACAAAAAACTTGAAGTACAATATAGAAATGATAAATGTTACAACTCATACAAAGTGCTCAAATGTGCTCCATTAGCCGTGATGCATGCTTCACATCGCTGCCGCATATCATCGCGAACACGTTACAACTGGCCCTGTATCGTGGCCACCGCGTTCCCGGACCTAAATCCCCTGGAATTCTACTTCCGTCGATAGCTTAAATCTCTGGTGAAAGAGATAACGTTTTGTCGGCCATGGACCTCATGGCACAGACCGCTGAAGCGGCACGTGTCCGGGAGACTCCTGGTCAATTGGAACGTGTTTGCGATTGCATGCGGCGCCGATGTGAAGCATGCATCACGGCAAATGAAGACATTTTGAGCACTTGTTATGAGTTGTAACATTTTTCATTTCCATTTTGTACTTTGACTAAATTTTTTGTAAAATAAAGGTCTTTTTTCGCTGTTTGTTATCTTTTCTTTGTGTCAGGGTCACGATGCAATTGCACAGTCATGATCGCGTTTCCATTGCTGCCAACTTGTACGGATTTTTGCTACCACTAAAATTTAACAGACATTTTTGCCTTATTTAATTATCAACATTCACTGCAATTCTGCGATCTAATTAGGAAAAATTCTCTATTAAATTTTAGTGGTAGCAAAAATCCGTACAAGTTGGCAGCTATGCGTTTCCAGCCCCCAGTTCCCATGTAATTCTTGCTCCGCTCCTCATAACTTGACATACACACACATGTGCCGTTTGGACATGGCTACCCTGTATACATAATTTATTATTTATTTATTTATTTATTTAGTCTCATCTCAATTTCCATTAAAGATATTCACAACTGTTTGTTGTTGCATCTGATTGTTAGACAAAATTCCGTTTGGGACAGTTTTTCGTCTTAAAATGTATTCATTCGTCGGAAGCATGATTTTTTTCGTTATAGGCATTTCCATATATGCCAACTCTTCCGATTTTTTCTACCACAAAAATTTAATAGACATTTTTGGTCCCCTTTAACCCTAGATCTACCGGGAATTTTATTCAAGTTTTAATAAAACGTTCTACACCAGAATTTTTATTTAAAACTATTTAACTTATTTATTTACCTTATTTTTGTCTGGTTTATATACTTAGTTTATTTTAAAGAGATTTCTGGTTTGAATGAATATTTTGTATGTACCTGTCGGGTCCAATGGACCCGTCTGGTAGACGGAAGGTTAATCTGCAGATTACGGCGATATAAAAAAGTAAAATTTACTATAAAATAATTATGATACAGAAAAGCGTAAGAGTTGGCAGGTATGAGTTTTCATTTTCACAGGTTTTACTGTATACCTTTATTAGTGTACAGTCGGTTAAAAAAAAGTAAACACCCCCCGACCAACTTTGCAACTAATTATATCAGAAGAAAGTTACTGGTACCAAACGATTTGAAATAAAATCTATTTTTAAATGATGTATATAAAATTGGCTTAGGAGGGGGGGGGGGGGGGGCATCTAAAAATCAAAATCAGACAAAACTTTTTTTTCAATCGCAACACCCAATTTCGACAATATATTTTAAATCTTCGGTTCATACTATGCCTAAAAACGAAATCTCAAATTATTTGGATGACAAGTTTTTGAATTATAAACATCCAAGATTTAGAGCTCTAACATTAAATTACATTTTCACAGTTTTTTTAATATGTCCTGAAATTTTAATCCTAATGTGATAATTTTTCGTGAGGTTAAAATACTAAAAAATCCAAACATAAATACATTGAATTGGTAATTTAAAAAATTTTATAATATGAATTATAAATTATAAAATTAATATTCGAGAAAAATATGAACTGTTACCTACAATTTTGTTATAGTATTAAATTAATTATGTGAATTGTCAATTTCAAATATTTCTTCCAAGTACTTTTCGAATTATAATTTAAAAACGTCAAAATGAGGGTTTAAATGGCCGTGTATGATCAACAGTGCCACATCTGGCGGATATTTTATTTAGAAATATTCAATTCACACCAGAAAATTTTAAATAGTAATTTCTTTTTGTGTTTTATTTATGGAATGTCTGTCTTCTAATAATATAAAAATATCTATTAAAATATACTGGTGAAAATTCGGAATGCCTAAACATAGCTGCCAAATCTTCCGCTTTTTTGTACCACAAAAATTTAATAGGAATGTTTGCCTTATTTAATCGGCAGATTATGGCGATTTAAAAAGGTACAATTTACTGTACAATTTTTGTGGTACAAAAATGCGTAAGATGTTGGCAGCTGTGCCTAAATAAAAAATCAGTCAGATGCGGCAACACTGCCTGTGATGATATGGAGAAAAGCATAATTTGAAAAAATATATTTCACTCATTTTATTGAAACATTTGGGCTGACAATAGTCGAAATATATTAAGGGAATAAAATTTCCATATTGGCAGAGCTGCCAAGTCTCCGGCTTTTTAGATACCAGTATTTTAATACAGAAAATGTTCTTTTATTTAACTGGAACATTTGGGTGATTCAAAAGAACAACATTTTCTCTAAGATAATAGTGGTGTGCAAAAAGCCGGAGACTTGGCAACTCTGTATTGGGAAGAAATAATACATTAAAAGAAGTAACATAGTTATTCTGTAACAATTCAGCAATCGAGTACCGAACTTCCATTTGGATACAGCCCCTAAAATAGGCTCATTTTAAAATAATTAATTTCTCTGAAACTAATCCTACGAATTTCATGAAAATTTGTTTTTAGGCTAAGTGAAGGGTGTAGTATTCATTTATGGTGTCAAACTTGGGTATTGCTATTGAAAAAAACTAGGTTTGGGTTCGTTTTGATATGTAGATGGCCCCCTAAGCAAATTTCATATAATTAATTTAAAAGTAGACTTTATTTCCAATTGTTTGGTACCAGTAACTTTTTTTTTTACAATAATTTGTTTCCGAGTTAGTAGGGGTGTTTACTTTTTTTTCCACGACTGCACATAAAATACATTTTAAACAAACAATTAAATTTAAAAAATCAAGAAACACGACTGCGTAAAAAGCGAACTCAGGGTTCGTACGGGTACCGTTATTTTCAAGGCCAATATCAGTATTTTTTTATAGAAAAATAAATCTAGTTTAAACGGACGAAATTTTGCCTTATTTAAGGTGAAATTTTCCATAAGAAAATACTGGTACCGAAGAATTTCTTAGTCTGGAAATTCAAGGACCCGTACGAAACCTGGAACTAATTAATTATCAATGTGAAACTATTTTTTTTTCAGTTCCTACTATTAGCTCACATTCTCGCTATATATATATATCTTATTGAAATTTTCAATCGTTGATAAAATATTTATTATTCATCCAATCAAACTCAAATAAATTTTTTTAACTTGTAGAGGATGACACTTGATATTTATCCAGTTTTTTTCCAAATATTAATTCATTAATTAAGTTAAATTAATTAATTTTCAATAATCGAGAGAGCCCTCTTCTTGATCAAGGTATTTTAAGACCGAGAGAGCCCTCTTCTCGATCAAAGTATTTTAAGACCGAGAGAGCCCTCTTCTTGATCAAGGCATTTTAAGCGCTACTCATGGGGAAAGAAGAATGGGAGAAACAAAATTTCTTATATTGACCTAAGTAGGAATTATTAAATTATAATTAAATTAGGACATAATTGTAATTAAATAGGAATTAAAATATTTTTTTTATATTACTTGTTTACATTACTTACCTATTTTTTTATTATTATTATTTACTTGTATTGATGACTTTTAAGTTGAGTTTAATTGTTAGTTCCTATCTATAAACACTGTTTTGATGAGGTCTATATAGATGTCTATGATGATTAGTGTTGCAGTAAAGCTAGAGATCACAATACATACACAACTTCCAGGTTGTATAATATTTTTACGGAGTTTCTGACTGTAAAATAGTCGATGAAACATCTTCTTCATTTTGAAAGACCTATCCAATGATATGCCACTCAATAGGTTGCGTATTTTTTTTCGTCTCTACCGCCATTTTGTATTTTAAGGCCGCCATTTTGAATTTATAAAAACAAAACCTATAACCATCGGGCCGTTAAGACGAATAGATAGAGACCTCATTAATTAAAATCCATCCAGCCTTTGGGACGTTTCGTGGGTACAAAGAAATACATATACACAGATACGCGTGAAACACATAACCCTTCTTTTCAGTCGGGTAATAATTTTTATCTTAAATCCTGTACGTTTATTGCATTAAAACGAGAAGGGCCGTGAGGGATCATTTTGACCCCTACCAAATGAACATAGTTGGGTTCGAACCGGAAATATCCGTATAAAATACACTGGTTATCAAAAATTAAGGAAAAGTCACATAATGCTAATTTTTAAATACGCGAATTGTCAAAAGGAAGTACTATAATTTGAATAATTACTATCTCTGCAGAACAGCTAGTCCATATAACATCTCATTCAGGTCACACATGGTCACAAGAGTCACAGTCACTACGGCGAAACAAAAAATTCCATACGTCTCTTTTATGAGTCTCAAATGACTACTATATGTGACTCCACTGACAGGTCACTGTGACTGCTGCTTTGTGACGAGTCACCAGGTGACTTTGAAATTTCGTTTCATTGAGACTCTCGTGTGACTCGAATTGGAGATTCAATTTCAAAGCCATTGTGCACGTTGCATTATGATAAATCACCAAATAATGTCACATTAAAGTCACATGGTGACTTTCTGTCACATGACTTTGTCAAATGGTAACAAAGACCCTACTGTAAAGTCACCACTGTGAAAAGTGGTGAAAAGTCACCATGTGACTTTAATTTGACATTATTTGGTGTTTTATCATAATGCAACGTTCACAATGACTTTGAAATTGAGTCTCCAGACGAAAGTCACACGAGAGTCTCAATGAAATGACATTGTAAAGTCACCTGGTGACTCGCCACAAAGCAGCAGTCACAGTGACCTGTCAGTGGAGTCACATATAGTAGTCATTTGAGACTCATAAAAGAGAAGTATGGAATTTCCTATTTATTGTTTCGCCGTAGTGACTGTGACTCTTGTGACCATGTGTGACCTGGATGAGATGTTATATGGACAAGCTGTTCTGCAGGAATAGTAATTATTCGAATTATATTACTTCCTTTTGAGTATTTTCGTATTTAAAAATTGGCTTTTGTGACTTTTCCTTAATTTTTGATAACCAGTGTATGTTTAACCCCTTAACGCTCGAATTAAATTACGGTTGAAAAATTCAAATTACTTATTGGCACCACTTTTATGAAAAAGAAATATTCACCTTATTTAATGACAGGAAAAACTATACTAAAATATAGCCAATTTCACTATTTTATAAAACTGGTGGGAATCAAACAATTTCAGTAAAAGACACAGCCCGAGAATATGACGGGAGCGAGAATTAAGGGGTTAAAAGATACAATGAAAAAAAAGTTAAATAAATGTCACAGTTTATTTTTAAAAAGGCTGCTGTAAAATATTTTTATAAATCTTGTGTAAAATTTCCGGCATTTCAAGTGTTAAGGGGTCTCGGGACTCTTAAAATTGAAAAAAAAAAAGTAATAAAAGACCACTTTTAACATTTAATATTTAAAAATTTATTTTTTTAAAACGAAATTTTCATTGGGATGAAAGATATGAGTATTATCTTTAATTTCATGCATTTAAAAAATTGTGAGATGTAGAATTAGCATTTATAGGGGGCTCCAAACTGTCAGACATTTGTCGAGGAGGAATTTTGAATAACAGATTACGCTTAGGATTACAAAATAAGTTTTGCAACTAGAATGAAATTTTTGGAACCAAATTGTACTTTAGATTGTAATAATTACCTTGAACCTAAATGAATTTGTTTTTAAAGCATTTTTACATTTTTAATACAAAGTTGTATTTAGCTAATACAAAACGTTGAAAATTTCAACAGTATGATGAACTAAAAATATATATATATATATTTATTTATTAATAAAAAGGAAATTTTAGGTTCAGATTACGGGCTAACGTGAAACATATGTTTTGAAAATTTTATGAGAGAATATTCAGACGTTTTTGTGATATCCTGTGCGTTATGCCGAGAAACGTCATTTGAAAAAAAAATTGACTTCAAAGTTTCGGAAACGCCACTTCAGTTATTGAGCGGGTATAATTCTAAAAGCCACAACTTTTGTTCTAATGGAAATTTCTAGGAAATGATTAGATCAGAATGTTCAGAAAAGATAGGAGTTTAACCCGTAACTGGAGGCGGGAGTCAGAATGACTCCGCGTTGTTCTTTGCCTCTGATTTTCATGTGTTTTTTTGTCCTTGTATAAAATCATTCCTCAGTACCAACAAGTAGTTCTTTTATCATTACATGATTTCCAAAATATATTGCGTTTCTAAAAAAAATTCCAATGCTGTTTACAAAGGACAAAAAAGACAATAAAATTTATCTCTGAACGCGTAAGAAAATTCATGTCTCCAGTTACAGGTTAACATCTAAAAATAATAATAAAATATCTAAAATGTTGAAGCTTTAAGATTCTTGAGACCCTTTAACCCTTAATTGCATAGTGATGTAAATTTCCATCACCTTTTTATTTAATTTTTAATACATAAATTAAGTTCTTACAACCACTACATTTATATAGAAATATTAATCCTCTAAAAATTACAAAAATATGCTACTAAATAAAGTTAAAAACCTATCTTAAGATTTCTGGTGTCTAATCCTTAATATAAAAATAAAAAACACAATTCTAAGAGAATAATTCATGCAATTAAGGGTTAAAGAGAAATTCAAAATATGAGAAAATTTGAATAGAATTATAATCTTAAAAAGAAAAATTGATCAAAAATATTAACCCTTTCAAGGGCGGTGGCTCGACGGTCTAGCCACCTAATTTTAATTCCAAAACTGATAAATGGCCGCAAGAATACTGTAATAAAATTTTACTTTTTTAATGAAAGTGCAAGTTAGCTGGTTTTTATTTTTTTAAGAAACTCATTTGAATATTCTGGTGTCAGTCAATTATTTCATCATTTTACGAACAGAATTCTTCTGCTCCTGAAAGGGTTAAAGTAAAGCGAGCTCTATAGTTTCTAGCAACTAACTAAAAAAATATTTTGCGTTTAATACACCGTTTTATTTATTTATGCAGATACAATAAAATAAATTGTTTATATTTTGTTGTGCTATAAAATTCTTTTATTTCATTTTTGATAATCATGAATTCTTTGCAGTTAATCATTTCAGTAAAAATAAGATACCTCAACTCTATATGTTTTGTATTTTATGGGCATTTGAAAATGCATTTTCTATTCAGAACTGTACATTTGTAACTCATGAGTTTAAGGAACAATGATGAAAAATCATGCGTACAGCATAGATTATGAAACACTTTCCAACACATTCACTTCACAGTTCACTAAGGTAAAAGATTTTGTCTAAATGAACAATTTGGAAAACGTATAATGCATTTAAAAATCCAATTTCTGCTATCAGCGTGAATAGTCGAGAAAATATACGATTTTTTTGTGCAGCCCTGTATATGAACTATAGGTATGGATGTATACTAGGGGAAACTGTCCTAAAAGGACATGCCCCAAGAAAAAAAAATGCTTCTATTTATACAAATATTTTCTCATGACCTTTAATTTTTATATATTAACTTTGAGAAGTATATGAAATGCAGTGGTGCCTTTTAAAAAGTAACAAATAAAGTCAAAACGTCATAATAACGATTTATATAAAATGACGCATTATGTCGTTTTATCTACAGTGCTGTCCTAAGAGGACACACGCATATGTTGCTATTAATTCTATCTGCATTCATTACAGAATTTTTTTTCACATCCAGAAACATCAGCACATTAATTATTATGTCTACTGGCAAGTTCTGTCCGATAATGTTATTTCACGTCTACTTTTTTAAAATTCTTATTTCTTCATTGGCACGACTTTTTTGAAATGGCAACATTCCTATTGTTTTCACCTTAATGTGAAATGTGCAAAAAGTAAGGATTGTACCGTTTCAAAAAGTGGTGCCAGTGAAGAAATCAGAATTTTAAAAAAGTAGGCGTGAAATAACATTATCGGACAGACTCTCCCGGTAGACCTATTATGCACCCACGTTGAACGCTTAACCCCTTGAGGGGCAAGCAATTACGTTTCTGAAATGCTGAATTCCCACCGGAATCTTTGAAAAATTCTATTTCAAAATAAGTAAAAGTAATTTTACGGCTTTTTTCCACCAAAGTTAGAAAAGTAAAATGTAATACAATTTTTCTGGTGTAAAATTTCATTAATCGTAGGTGGTATGTGATATATACCGGTGCCCCTCAAGGGGTTAATACATTTTATCCACTTCTCCTTCGGTTTTGAGTGACTGAATAAATCATTGCAATAAAGACAGGCTTCGTCATCATTATCGTCAGAAAGAGCCAAGCCTTTGTCGTCAACATTTTATTTTCAGTCATCAGCGAATTTTCTTCTTCGCCTGTAGAGCTGATGCCTTCACTGTGAATTATGCTTCTCAGCAGCTTTTGCTTTCGCTTCGGAAATATTAGGATTGTTAGTCAAAACTTTTGCCCCTTCATGCTTCCTCTGTTTAGAGGATCTTCTAACATGAAATGCACAAGGAAGTGGAAATACATCAAGTGGTCTGATGGATGAAGATGATGAACTGGAAGATACTGCCTGTTGAAAATATACTTGTTGGAATATCGGAAACGGATGTTTTCGGAGCTGGAATTAGTGTTGGTGTTATTTTACACGCCCAATTCTCAACGAGGGATATAGGCCCTAAAGTGGTAGGCCTCCGTGGTGGTCTTTCTAAGGGAAACTAACTCGTATTTACACAAGGAAATCTATGTTTAGAAGAAAACCACGTAAAACGCCGAACGATTAGGCCGAAGGGCGCGATTAGGTTCGAACCCAACACCACCCGGGAGCTGGAAGTGAAGCAAGTTGCATTGAAACTGTGGAAAATGACGGACTAAGTTTAGATAGGCTGTTATCTGTCAAACTTGTGTTGCAGTCGTTGCTTTCCTTATGTTTCAGCGGACGTTCTGTCAGTACTGATGCACAAAAAATATGCCACGGTTCATGAAATAGATTTAATTTTTCAAAAACCGGTATGTCATTTTATACACCAGACACACATTTTATACACTGTCATTCCAGAACACTCAAATTTATAAACTTTTGCATATGCAGAAAATAATCTAAAAAGAAATAAGTACCGACCTTATAATTCAGATGTGTAATCAATAAAACGAAACAGACGTCAAAAATCCCTAAAAAATATTTCCAAGAATTTCTGAAAAGGGTGTAAACAGTTTCTTTGTAAACAAGAAAAAATACAAATCTGAAACCTTCACCATAAAATGATATCGTTTCCGATCGATTCCACATCATAATTGTGTATTTTTATGAGCTGGACTCAAGCGAATATATAAAAAAAAAGTAGTATGTCATTTTACCTAGGTATGTCATTTCGAGACATCTTTTCCTGCATATTATGCTAAAAATTATTTCGCTTAACCGAATAGCACAGTTGAAAATTCCCATTCAGCAATTTCCGCCAATAAACGGATATTGTTGAAAATTTTTGTAAAGCCCTGTATATGATTTATAGAATTTATACTCACCAAGTAATATTTAAAAAATATATTAAATTTAAAAACGCATACCACAGCTGAAAACGCACTCCCAGCAATTATTGTTCATTTTCTTCTGTAGGCAAATTATTTTGTTGGACTGTAAATGAACGATAAATTCTATGCTCACCTCGTTCTATAGTAAGAACCTTGTAATACATTTCAGTGATATATATCAATTTCAATATGTTTTACATTGTCTAATATCATTAAAATTCATCACAAACAATTTTTCCTAATAGACCGTTATATAACGGAATTCTTTTGAGTGTCACTGCAAATGAACCATACATGTTGCACACTAAATTGACAATACCAAATATGCCATAGTAAACCACAATAACATCTATAAATTTCGTGTCAATCGGGCCATATTTACGTGAGTTAGAGGACAGACAAACAAAATTCATAAACACTTTTCAACTACACTGGTGTGCAAAAATAAAGGAAAAGTCACAAAAGGCTAATTTTCAAATACGCGAACACTCAAAAGGAAATAATATAATTCGAGTAATTACTATCTCTACAACACAAGTAGTCCATATAACATCTCATTCATGTCACACATGGTCACAGGTCTCACAGTCACTACGGTGAAGCAAAAAAATAGGAAATTCTACACATCCCATTATGAGTCTCACTATATGAGGATCACTATATGTGACCCCAATGAGACGTCACTTTGACTGCTGCTTTGTGATAAGTCACCATGTGACTTTACAATATAGTTACATTGTGACTCTCATGTGACTGTCATCTGTAGACTCAATTTCAAAGTCATTGTGAACGCTGCATTGTGTTAAGTTACCAAATAATGTCACATTAAAGTCACATGATGACTTTCAGGTGACAGAGAGACTACTGTGAAGCCACCATTGTGCTTTTTTGGGAAAAGTCTCCATGTGACTATAATGTGATATTATTTGGTGACTTATCATAATGCAACGTTCATGATGACTTTGAAATTGAGTCTCAAAATGACAGTCACATGAGAGTCACAATTTAACTACATTGTAAAGTCACCTGGTGACTCGTCACAAAGCAGCAGTCTCATTGACGTCTCAGTGGAGTCACATATATTGATCATTTGAGACTTACAATGAGATGTATGGAATTTCCTATTTTTTGCTTCACTATAGTGACTGTGACACTTGTGACCATGTGTGACATGAATGATATGTGATATGGACTAGCTGTGTTGTAGAGATAGTAATTACTCGAATTATACTATTTCCTTTTGAGTGTTCGCGTATTTGGAAATTAGCATTTTATGAATTTTCCTTAATTTTTGCACATCAGTGTATGTTGGAAAGTGTCAAAGAGTAGTTGAATATCGTTATTTTCTCACATTTACTTAGATTCAATTAAAATAAATTATTTCAAAGGGTTAGCCTTACACAAGATATCATAAGTACAAGAAATCATTCAAAATAACATAATTTTGCATTGAATACTTTCTTGCAGTTACAGGTATTAAAGAAAACTGATACAAAGTGAGTCAATATTATTGTTAAATCAAACTTTTTTACTTACTTTTATCTTCAGTAAAAGAAAATATTGTAATGGAAATTTTTTCCGAATTCCGCTTTTCGTCAGATTTACACGGTTTAGGGGTCAGAGATCCCAAAAAACATGTTTATAGAAAATGTCTGTCTGCCCGTATCTGTTGCCATTATCCCCTTGGGGACGAGCGGCACGTATACGTGCCGCATGAAACGCTCAGAATCCTTGTTTTTCCTCACCAGTAAAATTTTACTGTAAAATTTGCCTTATTTAATCAGCGCATTTTCTCTATTCAAGAGACACAAATTTCTGTTTTTAAAAAACGGTGACAAAAGATTAAAAATTCCGTAAAAGGCTCCCGTCCCGAAGGGGTTAAACCACTAAAAAATGTATGAAGTTATACATAGAATTGAACGATTTTTTGTGTGTTTTTGGCCATAGCAAGAAGGTCCTCCGTTAATTTGTTAAAATTCCAGCTGAAGGGAGCTCTGTAACAGCAACTTTTGTGTCATTTTCATTATTGTACCATCCAAAAGTGTATGAAATTATACATAGAATCGAACTAAATTTTTTGTGTATATTTTCGGCTATGCCACGCAGATCCTCCTTAAATTTGGAAGTATTCCGCCGAAAGAGAGCACTGTAATAGCGATTTTTGTATAATTTTCCTGATTTTTCTGCAGTTCTATTGTACACCAGCGTCTTGTAAAGCGACCGACTTCGCATGTTTGTTTTTGGCTATAGCCAGCATGTTCTTTTTGAATATGGAAAAAGTCCTCCCGGCCAGTGCCTGGAGGAAGAGGTAGCTTTCATATTCCTTAATTTTTAAAAGCCACCTTATATTATTCAAACACACGGAGCTCTAATTAGTGAAGCCCGTTTATAGAAGATTAATGTCAATACTGAATATGAATGAGAATTTCGCGAAATTAGTCGCGTTATCAAATCTGGTTTTATTTAAAGTGATTTATATTTGGTCGCCAAATTCGGCGATATCTTGAAGTACCCGCGATTTTAAAGCAACATAATGGGTGCAACAAAGTTAACCAATGAACTTGGTCGAGACTTTAGTAATTCCTGTCCACATGCTCACTCACATCTAAATCTGTTGATAAATACGAGTGCTGTTGCAGGCAAAAAATCAGATTTTTCAAAATGTCACCCACATTAGAAATTCAAACTGTTATATCTCAGCCATTTTTTAAGATAAAGACAAAACAAAATATGCTCCGGAATCTTTGTATCAATTTCAAGCATATAAGGAAAAAAATTTAAATTTCTAATTCTTTTGTACCTCATTTTAAATACAAATTTTTTTTTTATTTTTAAATGGCCACCATTTCGAAACAAGATGGTGGATGAAGTTGACCAAAATACTCGGTCGAGACATTGGTATGTACAATGTACACAACAAGTTATATCCAAATCCGTTCATAAATACGCGTGTAATCGCGTGACAAAATTCCGATCGTTTCAAAATGTCAGCCACACAAGAATTTCAAAGTGCTATAACTCAACCGTTTTTTAAAATATAAACGAAACAAAAAATCCTCCGGAATCATTATATCAAAAGCTTAAACACACAAGGAAAAAATCTTTTTCAATTTCTAGTTTTTTTATACCTCATTTTAAAATTTAAATTTCTTTTTAATTTTTAAATGGCCGACATTTTGAAACAAGATGGCGTATGAAGCTGGCCCTCGAACACGGTCGAGATATTGCTATGTACTATGCACATGCCTTGACACATCGAAATCGGTTCATAAATACGCGTATTATCGCGTGACAAAAATCGGATCGTTTCAAAATGTCAATTATGTTAGAAATTCAAAGTGCTATAACTCAGCCATTTTTTAAGATAAAGGCGAAACAAAAAATGCTCCGGAATCTTTGTATCAAGCTCAAACACATAAGAAAAAAATATTTCTCAATTTCTAATTTTTTCGTGCCTCATTTTAAATTTTAAATTTTTAAAAAAAATTTAAATGACTGCCATTTTGAAACAAAATGACGGTTGAAGCTGGCCAACGAACTCGGTCGAGACATTCGTATGTACTATTTACACAAGAAATTTTATCCAAATCGGTTCATAAATACGAGAGTTACAGTATGACAAAGATCAGATATATATATATATATAAATATAGGGATATATATATATATATATATATATATATCAACTTTTGAACGGAGGTTGGTTTCGGGGTCTGGGGGTCGTGATCGATGAAAATATACCAAAAATGTTTTAAATCGCTTTCCTCCGAACGGCTGCAATAGGTAGCTTTTTGTAATGAAAGCTACCTAATATTCCGCCGGAAAGGGGCGCAGTGATAGTGATTTTTGTATAATTATTTCGATTTTTCGTAGTTCTATTGTCCATCGGCGGCTGCTGCAACGACGGGAACTCGCGTCCTGCTAAGCCGGCTATTTGCGAACAGCTGATGTACAACAGAATAACGGAAAACATATATTTTATTAAATCATGATCGAGATTAATTCGTTTTTACTCCGATTAATTGACCGAAGCAGAAATTTAAGGTGAAAGTCAAATGTGGTATAGTATTGAACTAACAATATTAAAGTATTAAAATTTGTATCTACATTTTGAAATATTAAGATGTATGACATAGAAGAAAGTTTTGGAGTGGCACATCCAACTAGTTCATTTTAACTTTTGAAAGTTATTAGAAATCCCATAGAAATTCGTTTCCTATTGTCAATAAATGAATGATAAATCAAAGTATGGTTTTTAGAATATCTTTTATTAAATGGATTTCTTTTTAAATACTAAAATTAATTTTAAAAAATGAAATGCAATTACGTTTGAAAAAGAATGAAAATATCATTCGTCAAGCCAAAATTATAAAACACTTTCTCATTCAGAATAAAGTAACAAAACCATCGTTTAAAAAGTTAAACCAGAAAGAAAAATCATGCGTTAAGCATAGATTATGAAACACTTTCCAACACTTCGTGAAAGCTTTTACAAAACTTCGTTCTTTAGAGAACTAAAATAAATAACATAACTAATTAAACATTGTAGGAAACGGATAAAACATTTGAAAAACTGATTTCAGCAATTACTGTCCGTAGCCAAATATGTATTCCAATTCTTTTAAACAGCCCTGTACTTGATCTGTAGGTTGATATATATATATCATATAACGGGAAAATTTAGTTTAGCAAGAAAACGCATAACAGGTTGAAATTTTTCTTTCAGCAATTTATACTAATAGATGGAAACATATATGAGAAATTATTGAGTATTTGGAAACATATTGGACTATTGAGTATTTGGAAACATATTTGAGTGTATAATAAAAGCTACACAAAAATATGTGTAGTCCTTATTACACGCCACTATTTAGCTAAAATTTAATTCAAACTAAAACACTCTTAATCACCTTTCCAGAAGTCATCATTTACAGACGGCCATGTATCCAATTCTTTGCGTGACCCTGTATATCGTTTTATCTATATTCTACAAACAATTCTTAGTGAATTAAATCGAGTTCATTATGCAAAATTCATAACTCGTTTAAAAACCACCTTTAAGCAATTTGCACTCATACCCAGTAACCATTACGATTTCTTTTGTGTAGACCAGTATATGAATTATAGCATTTACATACACCATATAGTATGTATAAATATAGTGAAACATCAAAGCGCATATCATAATTAAAAATGCATTTCCAGCAATCATCGCTAATGTACAGTACTTCGGATACAATATGGTATTCTGAAATCTTCTGTGTGTCCCTGTAAATGCTGTGCACTTCGTATTATACATGAAATAAGTTATAGTAAATCTCAGCGACGTATATCAATTTCATTATACATGAAATAGTTTAACATAATTAAAATACGCCACAAACAATCCCCCTCCCCGTCCTATATCATTATGTAACGGAATTCTTTTGTTTGGCCCTGTAAATGAATAATAGCTATTCTTTTCACCGCATGTTCTACAGAAGGCATTTTTAGTGCACTTCATAAATGCATATCAGTTTTATTATATTTGAAAGCGTGTAACATCATTAAAAATCATTTGAAACGATTTTATCCATTTGGCAGTAACGTAATGGAATACTTTTGACTGTCCCTATAAATGAATTAAACATGCTAGAAACTTCATCTGAAATAGAGAACGTGCTATGGTAACATTAATAACATCCAAAAATTTCAGTGCAATTCGAGTATATTAACGAGAGTTAGAGCGCGGACAGACGACCAGACAGCCAGACAAACAGCTATCATAAACACTTTTCAACTTTGTTGGAAAGTGTTCAAAAGGATGTCTAATTGAACCATTTGGAAACGCATAACACATTTGAAAACCCAATTTTAGAAATGCTCATCAACAATTAGAAAATTACACGAATTCTTTGAGCAACACTGTATATAATTTACTGATTTGTATCTATAAACTATATGCATGCAAATAAATAGCTCGGTTAGGAAATACACCTCTCAGTGAAAATTATCTTTCAGCAATTTCCGTAAATAAGGAGTATGGTACCTGAATTCTTTTCTGCAGCCCTGTATACGAAGTATAGAATTTATACACCGCGAGTAACATGTGAAAAAATTACTTCAGTTTAAAAGCGCATACCGAAATTGGAAACGCACCTCCAGCTATCACTGTAACCGATATCTTTTGTGTGTTCCTGTAAAAGAACGACAAATGTTATAAATGCCCTATTTTATAGTAATCATCTTGAAGTGAAATTCAGTGATTTATATCAAATTCAGTACAAATTTAATAGCGAAATGCCATTAAAATTCTCTGTGAACGATTTTTCCCCATTGACCATAATGTAACGGAATTTTTTTTTTTAGTGTACCTCTAAATGAACTATTAATATTATACACTTCATATTCAATATCGAACAGGCCAGGGCAAACATCGTTAATATAAAGCAACTGCATAAAAATTCAAGTATATTTACGTGAGTTTGGGCGCAACAGACGGACAGACAAACGGAATTCATAAACACATTTCAACTTTGTTGGAAAGAGTTAAAAATTGTTCACATGAATATACAAAATGCAATCACATTAAAGGAAAACCTTTATGTTTAACTGTAGTTTTTTTTTTATCTTCTTGTAAATAATGAAAAAGGTTGGGGTATCTACTATATCATAAAAAAACAAACGTTGCGTGCGTAATGCTGACATCATTTTGACCATAACTACAGCAGACGTATAAACTGAACTTTTATTAACATTTACTGCATTTTTTAAAACTTCTAAATACCGCAAATTTTCATTTTTTACACCGTCGTGAAGGTAAAAAACGTATTTTCGAATATAATTTGTTTGAAAACTATATCTCAATTTATTCGAAAACTATATCGCAATTTACTTAATTTTTATTGTTTTCAAATTAATTTTTAAGCATGATTTTTTTTTCAAATCTAGCTATATCGCCTGTAAGACGATTATGAAAGGTAAATCCGTTTGCATTTAAACTAATATAAATAGCTTATAATTTTATTCTAGCTTATATTCTATAACGAAATTAAAACATCCACCAATCAATAAATAAAACAATAAAATATAAATAAAATACAAATTTAAAACATGCAATCGAACTTCGCGCTTAATCCACTAAAATGGACAGAATCAAAAAGGCTGATTATAAAGAGCGATCTTTGTAGTTTTCTTCAATTGTTAATTCCCGACGTAGGCCAATATGAAAATATCGTTTTTAATACGTTTCAATCTTTATTTAAAGGTATTATTGCTAAATTTTTGTAAATATGATTTGTAGTATTCATAGTAGGCATTCTAAAAAATACAGTGAGCAAAAAAAGTATTTGCACACCAGGTAAATTTGTTGTAGCATATGTATAAATAAATAAAAAGCAACTAAGAATTAAAAATACCAACACTTTTACAAAACAAATAAACATATTTAATATCTGATTTAATAATTATATTTAAAATATGAAAATATAAAAAAGTAGCATTTGTACTGCCAAAAAAATATTTGCACACTAGCTATAAAAATAGAACTACAAGAATTATTTATAAGTTAAAAACAGTGCTAATATTCAGTATACATGCCCTTTGCTTCAATTACAGCTTGTAATCGTCTGGCCATTGATTCTATTAATTTGTGACATGTTTCACTGCTGATTTGTAGCCATTCTTCCCTAAGAGCTTGCTTAAAATCTGATTTGTTAGAAATTTTCTTTTTCTTTATTTTCACATCCAAAATATGCCATAAATTTTCAATCGGATTGAGGTCTGGTGATTGTGGTGGCGTTTTCAATTGATTTTTTACATTATAAAGCAACCATAACCTCGTAATATATGCAGTGTGTTTCGATCGTTATCCTGTTGGAAATAATATGAATTAGGAATTCCTAATTTCAGAGAACTATTAGGTAAATAATCTCTCAATATATTAATATATTGTTTAGCATTCATATTGCCTTTAGTAAAGGTCATTTCGCCAACTCCGTTAAAAGACATGCATCCCCAAATCATTACATGACCACCGCCATGTTTTACAGTTGGTTTCAAATTTTTAATTTGAAGAGACGTATTTGACTTTTGCCATACAGTTTTCTTACCATCTGAGCCAAAAATATTGAACATGCTTTCATCGGAAAAAATAACAGTTTTCCAAAACTCTAGTGGTTTGCTGACACAAGCTTTTGCAAATTCAAGTCTTTTCACCCTATTTGTTTCACTAATAAATGGTTTTTTTCGAGGGGCTCTTCCTCGAATATTTGCATCATGAAGAATATTTCTAATTGATTTTGGTGTAACTATTGTTCCCGACGTTGAAGCGACATCAACAGCCAATTCTCGAGCACTTAGAAAAGGGTTTTTTTGAAGATTCTTTTATGATGGCTCTCCTTTGCCTGGTATTTAGCTTCCTTGGACGCCCAGTTCACGGCTTATTTATTATCGAACCGGTTTCTTTTTTCTGCTTGATTACATAAGGAACACTAGAAAAATTTAGATTTAATTTTTTACCTATTCCTCGGTAACTTAATCCAGAATTGTGAAGAAATATAATCTTTTCACGGGTAGCAACAGACAGTTCACACGTTTTCGGCACCCTTAGAACAAAAACTCCCCAGAATCCCTGCTCCAGTTAATATATTACGTGACTTTAAACTGCGGGGCTAATGTACTGCGGGACTGATATGCTAAACATTTTTCATAATGTTCACATTTAATGCCTTTTTTAACAGTCAATGCTTCTTGTGCAAATACTTTTTAAGTATGAGAAAATATTAATTTATTTTTTAAAATGTGTAATGTTACTGTTTAAGGAAAATGTGTAGTTATTTTTATTTTCTTATTTAAATAAATGAATAATTAAGAGAATAGCATCAAATTTGCTTTCTGTGGTTACTTATGCAAAAAATCGTCTGCGTGCAAATACTTTTTTTGCTCACTGTATATTAAATGCAAAAATCCATTAGAGTTATCAAGTAAGAAATTAAAAAACAAGTGGGTAAGTGTGATCACAGATCGCACAGAGGGTTTCGTTTAATATTCCTTTAAAACACTTTATCCTTTTGTGAAATTTGTTAGTTCCACATTTCGCAACCAGGGGGCGCACTCTATTCTACACAAACCTCTATCCAAAGGAAACTCCGTTTTACAACCTATCCGTAGGTATATTAGTCGAGGGTATCGGGTCTATAGCACCCGAGATAGGTAGGCGCCCCAGGAAATTGCACCGAACATTCTTTTATAAGCTTTTATTATGTGTTATGAACTATGTCAAAGTTTCCAGCAGATCGACTTGTTAGATTTCATAATTTTAACAAAATTGCGTTATGTTAGTTGCAAATTCCACCACCAGGGCGCGCACACTATTCATAACAAAAGTGTATCACATCGAAATTCTGTTAAACAACCTGTCAGTGGATGTGTTACTCGAGTTGGTGGCGGCCTTAAGCGAGAAATTAAGAAATTTGCTGAAAGTACTATTCGGAAATAGTGGTAACTAAAATTTTGACATTTTTATATTTCATAAGCAGCACGTGTCTGAGTATATCATAGTGCTCAAAAAACAACACCTAAAAAGGTCGTAAACGCTAACTTTTAAAAAAGAAATCCAGCGCCCCTCCCCCGCCCTCCCTTCACAGGAAATTGCATGCACAATTACTTTATAAGCTTTTTATTATGTGTCATGAAGTATCTTAAAGTTGCAAACGGATCGCCTTGTTATATTTCCTAATTTTAACAAAATCGCGTTACGTTAGTTCCGCATTCCACCACCAGGGAGCGCACTCTATTCTTAACAAAAGCATATCTGAACGAAACTCCTTTGCGCAATCTCTCCGTAGATACATGGTCGGGAGAGTGGCGGTGCAGTCTTAACCAACAATTTAACAAACGCTAAGATTTAATAAATAAATCTAGTCCCCCCCCCCCCTCCACTCCTCGAAATATCACACTCCATTCTTTTTTACACTTTTTATTATGTGTTATAAAGTATCTTAAAGTTTCGAACACATCGAGTGGCGGTCTTAAACAATAATTTAAGATATTTCCTGAAATTGCTATTCGGAAATAGTGGGATGAACACTTATAAACCTATAAACTTTTTCATATTGAATAATTAATACTTATCTCATAGCGCGCCGTCGAAACACCCCACGCAAATTGTTAGATTTCCTAATTTAAATGAAATCTCCGTTAAAAAAGCACGTGCCTCCATCTTAATCTGGCATTTGATGGAAATAAAAGGAATTAATAAAATAATAATTAATATCTCAGCTGGTAATGAAGCAATCTCTTTGAACCGGGTATGTATGAAATCTGCGAGAAATTTCCAGCCCGGATGTCAAAAAATTTAATCGAAAAATTTAATATTTAAAAAGTTTAAATTTCGTATTAGACTTTCCTCCCCTTAAATTTCTCCCGCACCGATATGTCGAGAAATGACGACAGCTGCCTTCCGGTGAATGGAAATCTGTTTTCATTGTCTTTAAAAACACAGAAATTAAATTTTTATCGATCAATTTTTAGTGGATTTTTTGCGTTCTATCCTACGCAGAAATTTGAAATTTATACCAAAATAAAGTAGAATTTTTTCCGCGTATTTCTACACCTGTTACGAATTTGTACGACCGATATTTCGGCAGATCCAATTTTGCTTTTTAAAGGTCCACTTCATTTATTGCTTAAAGTACTCCGTGGTAACCCTGCACCGGCTGATTTGACGGAGCATCCGCCGAGTTTACTGGCAACCCTTAGGAGAAACTGGGGAGGATTTCGATAACGTGCATTTTCACCTGCATTCAAAAGGTTGATTGGTTAATTTTAGAATTTAATTAGCCCGTAATTAGGTTAATTACCAACTTTTTCAAAATTTTATGATTTGTTGTTTGATGTGAGGTGTTCAGCTATAAGTACCCAAAATTTCAAGTCTCTAACATGTAGAGTTTCTGAGAACGGGCTCTGTGACGGACAGACAGACAGACAAAGGAGTGAGACGAATAGGGTTTCGTCAGATGAACGAAACCCTAAAAAAGCCAGTAGACCCGTCTGAGTCTTTGAGACTAGGAGCTGTGCATATGGCTATTTCTAAGCGAACTTGTCATGTCTGTCACCTACTACGATTTTTGGCTACCAGTATTTTAGAAAGGAAAAATGTGACTTATTTTATCGGAGATATCTCATCAATTGAATAAGGCGAAGTAAACTTTTCGAAAATAACGGTGGCCACAAGCATAGCGATTTTCAGCTGTGTAACGGACATGACAAGTCCGCATGGAAATAGCCATATATAACGTTATCATTTTAGGGGGAAGGGAGTCTGGCACTTGATATCGTAAGATATCTCCGGGGAGAGGAGGGGTTGCTTTTTGATATCGTTATTATTTTTTATCGAATCAAACTTTTCTTTTTTCAATAACTTTTTCTTTACATCAAAATAGTCTGTTACATTTTTTATTATTAGTAATATTTTTTATGAAAATATAATACTGTTATTAAAGCCATAAAATGTTTATAAAATTATTATGTTCCAAATTTTGGAATACCCCAAAGTTTGGTTTTACTGTTCTTCTGCTTTTTGCTCATATAATTCGCGGTTTGAGAAATCAGGAGCATAATATATAGGAAGTCATACTTGCTTTTACCGGTAAAGAAAGACAAAAAATGTTGTCCTGTTTTGTTGATAAGTTCAGCTTTTAACCTACCCGGGGCAGAGGACAAGTGCAAGAAGACAATATGACTTTTGAGTGCATTATGTAAAATAAACTATTATTAAATACTTTTAAATAGTAACTACCTCTTTTAGATGTTATTTGATATAAATTTATTTCATGTATTGATATTTTATTGACTTCTTGAATATGCGACTAATAACTGTATAATCACATGTGTAAGCACACTGTAAGCGTATAACAAGAAAGAAAAAGAATCTAAATACAGTAGTACCCCGACTTACATCCCCTCTACTTATGTCACCCCACATTTACGTCGTCTGACCTGGAATAAAAATTTTCTTAATTAAGAAGCACTTAGAACTTTTTTCAAGACTTTTCGTTTTATGTACGGGAAACATTACCGCGACACTCACTGGGCTGGCACAGGCGACTATTTTTTAATTCTATCTCGCAATAGTTTTCTCAAAATAAAATCTTTGACATAGCGTTAGACAACATTTGTAAGAGAAATATACAACAAAATTAATTTTTTTTTTAATAATGGTGCGAATGGAATAGAAAAATGTGGCAGCCCTGCAGTCAAGTGATATTGACAAACAAATATAAAATGTCACTGGAAAAAGCTTAGAAAACTCACTTTGCTGTTACAAAGAGCTTTTAAGAGAAAACAAAGAAAAAATTGTCGGTTAAGACTTCATTGCAAGATTTTTTATAAATCCTGAAAGACTCGAACGGAACAGCTAGAAAAACAATAAATTGTAACCTAACAATTTATTGATTTATTTCAAATTCAAATTTTTGTACTGTAAACTCATTTTTTTTTGCTAATCTTAAATGTATGTAATCCCTAAATACAATGGAATATACTCATTACATTTTAGAGGATTTTCATTACGTATCCTTTCTGGCTTATCTAAGTGTACCGCGACTTACGTTGTTCTCGACTTACGTCGCTAGTGTTGGAACGAATTGCTGACATAAGTCGAGGTATTAATTTATAAAACAATATTTAGGTATTGATAATGATATCATCTGGTGTAGCAGGGGTTCCATGAATGATAACGTATGATATCGTAAGGGGGAGGAGGGGTCCAAAGTTAGCAAAATGTTGGCAATGTTATATATGCATAACCTCTCATTTGGTGATACGTTTACGTGTTTAAACGATGTATAGGTATACTATGTCAAAAGTCGCTTGCAGAACATTTCGAAAAATATCGCATTCATCACTGTGCCTTCAGTGTGTGAAGAGAAACAAGTTGGAAATTGCACGTCAAACATGGCAAATGAGGTGTCTTCTTAGTATAGCTAGTTTTATAAATATTTTTTACACCGCATATTGTACCGAATGTATATTTTAATGCACTTCATAAGTGCATATCAATTTCAATTCTGTTCGAAAGGCTGTATAGCATCATTAACACTAAACGTACCGTGAAGTGTCATTTGACCCCTGCAAGTTGAAAATATTTCGGTTTGTACCAGGATTTTCTTTATGTAATAAGCTTAAGAAATACAAGGGAGTAAAAGTTAAATAAGTCAAAAAGTTTTAAATAAAAATTTTGGTGTAAAATATTTTTTTTAAACCTGAGTAAAATTCCCGGTAGTTTTAGTGTTAAAATGTACTTGAAATCATTTTTTCCCATTGGCCTTAATGTAACGGAAACATTTTGAGTGTCCCTGTAATTAAACTATAAATCTGATTTTCATAAAATTTGAAATGACTCGACAGAATTTTGCAACAATTATATAGTTAAAGTTTCAGGCCATTCGGTTGGGTAGTTTTTGCTCTGTTATATGAGGACGGACGGACAGACAGATGGACTCAACGACGACTATAGGTGCTACGTATTTATATAATTACGAACGCACATAAAAAAGATATTAATATCAGAATTAATATATATATAATTAACTTTTGCACTCTGTTCATATTATTAAAATTTAAAAGAGCATTTTGCTTTATTTAATCGACAAAATCTGTTTTCCCAAGGAAAAGGACCCTATCAACTAACTCATGTGTTCAGTATCCGGGGATGTGGGACATAGGTCCCAAGCACCTCGGCAAGAGGTCTTCCCAATATCATTTAATTAAACAAGCCAAAATTTTCATTTTAATTTCAGTGGTAAGCAAAAAGCTGAGAATTAGGTAGCTATGCCTATATTCTGTAAACCTCGGTTTATGTTATAATAAGGTACAGTTTATTAGAAAAGCTTATATTGTATAAAATAGAATGGATTAGTAAAGTTTAAACCTGTCTAAAACACAAATTTCATCAAATGCACATTTTTATATTCTACCATAGAATAAATTTATTATTTAAAAAAATATAAAGCTTTAATGTGCTTTCGTAATGGGTATTTATATAATTTGTTTACTGTTGCTATATTCTCCAGTACTATTTACCTTTCTTGAAAAATATTTTAATTGATAAATTCAATACTATAGTATATTTAAAGAATATGCATACATCTATTACAAAATATATGATATTGGACAATCTTATATCAAATACGAAGAATTCTTGAAACGTTAAATACAGCATTTTCTAATAAAAAAAACTAAATCTCTGTGCCTCTTGATTTAAAAGTGGGGAAAAATATTTCAATTTCATTTGTTTGTGTAACAGCTATCTGAGTGCAAAACAGCTAGCTGATCTGTCCCCCCCCCTCACCCCTGCCTTTGTAAAAAATATATATATATAAGTGATGGGAGGGAACTGAGTAATCGAGGGAAGCTAATATTTTATAAAAAAATTGATTTACTTTAATTAGCAGCGTTTTGATCCATCTGATCCATAAAAAGACAATAAATATTTTCTCGCGAAAATTTATGCTTTAAATAATTGAAATCACTATCTGAAAAAGTCGCCATTTAAAAAGTAACTGCTTAGAAAACAATAAAAATTATTCCATAACGAAACAACAACAACAGCAACGAAAATTATAAATTATTTTCCCTTTTTAGATGCGTTCGTAATCATATAAATACATAGAACCTATACTTGTCATCTCGTCCATCCGTCTATCTATCCGTCTGTTTGCATATAACAACACAAAAACAACCCAACCGAATGGTTTGAAATTTAACATATATAATCGTTACAGAATTTTATGGAATCATTTCAAATTTTATAAAAATCGATATAACATTTAAAAAGAGATTAATAACAGTCTTCTTCATTTTATTGAATCCTGTCATACGTAATTAATTTAACGATATCCCACTTTAGGTAATGATTCTAGTTTTCCATAGTGATTATGTCCTATTTAAGATGCATTCCTATTATTTCCGTATTACTACAATTAAGGCTGTTCTCAACTGCTCTGCTCAACAAGAGCAAAACTTTTTGACACATTTACAAATTCATTTATTAACGGAAATATATAAAATTGGAAAACCTGACCATGGAAACAATTTGGAATTGGAACTGTTTTTTCCATTTTTTGACCAATCAATTACCTATTGAGTTATAAGGGATTTTGATCACGTGACACGGCATTTTTCTCCCCTTATTGACTGGATTTTCTTCTTTCGTTCGGAAGTTCGGTTCAAAATGCCAACTTTGACAGTATTTTCTGAAAGATCTATTGCGTTTACAAGAAAACGGAAAACACAGTTCGATGACATAGTTTCTGAATAACAACACCTTCTAGTTTCATGCGTTTCCAAACAAAAATGAATTAAAACTTATGTCAGAAAATTGACCCGTTGGATTTGAGAACAGCCTTAATATATAGAATCGTAATAAATTATGTATTCATGCATTCTTGCATAAGAGTGCAACAGCTATTGCACCAAGATCTGAACATTTATAAAACCACTTATAGTAAGAATGAATCTCATTTGCCACGTTTGACATACAGTTTCCTACGTACAGGGATGAGAGCGCTCCGATCCAATTGGTTGACTGTCACCACTAAATTTTAATAGTATTCAGAAAGACTTCGAGAAATATCATTAAAATTTAGGGGTAACAAGCAGTCATTTGGGTCGGAGCGCTCTCATCCCCGTACTTGTTAAGTTTCGTTAAAATCATAACTTAAAGGTGAAACTACTATTGTCTTGATAAATGTTAAAACAGAATTATAAGATCTGCAAACTTTTCAGGACGTCTAATTAACAGCGAACTTTGAGGTTTGAGATCACAATGTTAGCTTAAATAAATCTAAGGTTTCAGATCACAATGTTAACTTAAATAAATCTAAAATGTCTTTTCTGAAATGTAGTAACTGGAACTCAAAATCAGACTTATTTTCAATCTTAATATTAAAAAATGCATTTTTCAATGCATTTGAATAGGAGATTTCTGAGATTGGTAAAATTTCTTGTATTGCATCAAATCTATGAGAAGAATAAAAATTATAAAAACGCATACATAATTTATTACAATTAATACACTGATTATCTCAGAACTAAAATTAACTGTATGTCATCTATATACATATTTTTTTTTATTATTCTCCGCTTTTTTTTCTCTGGTAATAGTAAATTATCAAGATGAATTCATTTTCCATCGCAAGGATTTTTAAACGGCGCAGTGTTTTAAATTTATATTTGGCCTAACTGTTACTGTGTGGGAGCAAAAACAACAACAATACTAATAATCTAAATTATCATTCGCTGAAATTTCCACTTCTCTGCCCGTTCTCCCCCCACATTGAAGGCAGAATCCTAAAATAAGCGAGACACAAGACTTGACGATTTTTATGACACCCACTTGCCAAACATCCACTTTTGCCTATCTAAAATAGGGCAATCTGAAAAACGAAATTCCCCCTATGCACTCCTCTTGCGTTGCTGCGGGCGATTCATTATTTAGACAGTTCAAACGAGAATTTAATTCACAAAATACACAGTGAATGGAAAAAGTGATTTTTCACCAACGTACTAATAAAAGCATTCCACCATATTGATTTTATTCCGTTCTGCGGCGAAGTTTAAAAATTCTTAAATGGATTTCGATTTAAAACATTTAAAGTAATATATATATATTTTTTCTTTCGCGATTTTCAATATTTTTAGCTTTTTTCGCATTCCACGACTATTTTTTTTTTAACATTCCTGAAAGAAATTAAATTTCGAAGTCCTGATTTTAAATAAGTCAATAGCTCCGGATTTTAAATTTGTCAAATGCTCCGGATTTTAAATTTGTCAATGGCTCCAGATTTAAATTTTTTGTCAATAGTTACGGATTTAAAATTTTGTCAATAGCTCTGGATTTTATGTTAATAGCTGCGGTATTAAAATTTTAGCGTAATACATTAAAATTTCTTTATTCACTCTCTGAAAAATGTCCAAATTCGGCGCAGAAATCTCTAGACTTATTAAATAAAATAAATAAAAAGTTTACTTACTTTTATTTCTCATATTTTGTTCATACCTATTCAATCCAGAGGATGAAAATTGAATTTATCTCTAAACTTCTTTAACCCCTTAATTCTCGCTCCCGTGATATTCTCGGGCTGTGTCTTTTATTCAGATTGTTTGATTCCCACCAGTTTTATAAAATAGCGTAATTGCCTTTATTATGGTACTATTTTAGCTGTCATTAAGAAAGGTGAACAATTCTTTATCAAAAAAGTGGTGCCAATTAGCAATTTGAATTTTTAAACCGTATTTTAATGCGACCGTTAAGGGGTTAATAATTCAAATATACGGCCTTTTAAACATACTTCAATTTTTCAAGCATTAACTATTAAATGCACGACTTTTTATTTTGTTTCGAAAAAATTATATATGATTCTTTGAAAGGTATATTACACAGGAAAAATAAGGGAAAAAAATTAGAGATAGATTTTTCATGTAGTACGTCAATCTTTTCTTCTGTTGCACATCTGCAATCCTACTGTCAAAATTACTGTCGTGTGGCTTACGCTAAAATATTTCAAATTAGCAAATATTTCAATAAGTATGACTCCAAATACCTTATTTTATATAATTATTAATTTTATAAAACTTAACCTTTAACCCTTTAATTCCCATGATATAATACGTTCTAGAAATTACGTAGTTCAGAGAATGTGACTTTACACCAGAGAGATTCAATGGTTAATTTCGCTTTATTTAAATACGGAATGTTTGTTATTAATTAGAGCAAATATTGCTATTTTAATTTTCTGGTGTCAATTAGGCATATACGAATAAAAGCATCTATTAAATTCAAAACAGTGTTGTTTGCATATATGAAAGCTGCGCATTAAAGGGTTAAAAATAAGCACTTAAACGTTTGAAAAAAGAAACCATTAAAAGAAAAATGGCTTCTTAAATATAACAAAAAGTCAAACACGTTGAAAAAACACACGTCCTACAATCTTCAACATCTTCAATACAAGCAAAATAAAAACTGTCTCAAATCAAGAAAACACCCATTTCAACAAACCCAACCATTCGAAAAACAATGAACCCAATAATCGGACAAAACAATGGAGTATTAATAAAGAGGAATAGAGTTGCTAGCAGTTGCGAGTGAAGTAACTGAGGAGGTTGTCACAAGATGGTGGCTGTTTATTTTAAACGGATCAACAGTTTCTGATTACAGCCGGTGAGAACTTTCACCAGTAAACTTGATTAGAAAATTTCGTCTAATTTAAGCACCTTATTGATGGGAAATGTCTCTCACAAATATGGTAAAAAATTTCTATTTCTTTTTACTTGCTTCATTCTGCCAAAGTAAAAAAAAAAAAAAAAAAAAAATATTTTCAGTGATACAGACAGTAGGTTGTCTTTGTTGTCACAATGTCGCGGAACTACTATCCCACACAACACAGATTCGTCCAATTTTCGCCTAAAGTACGTAATTTGGATGAATGGACGTGTCCAATTGAAGTCTAAAAGTCCTCCGGACGTCACCTAAATTTCGTCAAATTACGTCCAAATGTCACCCCCCTTTACGTAAGAAGTACGTCTTTTGGGCCATGAAATGAGCATAAAATGAACATAAAATGAACGAAATTCGGATGAGCCAAAATTTGTCCATATTACGTCCAAAAAATACCTCTATCCGGATGAAATACATACGAATTTTGGCTGTAATATAGGCGTCCAAAATTTGTCCATATTACATCCGAAAACACCACCCACATTTGGACGAAATATAGACCCCTTTTAGCCTTAATCTGAATGTGTTTATTGATCCAAAATACGTAGTTTGGACCAAAATGAGACGAATCTGTTATCTCCCCTAGGCAAGGATGACGTTATATTAAAAAACTGAAATAGCAAAAGTTTTTAATATAAATAATTTTGATAGAAATTTACTTAGAATTTTTCCCCCAAAATCATATTAAATACTTAAATATTTTAAATTAATTCCTTGGCAGGACTCATTCATATAAATCAGTAAAAGCATATATATTTTATACATATTGCTAATAAACTTTTTTTATGATACTTTTAATTTTCTAACATCTTTAAAGAAAATACATTAATTCCTAAAGTATATGCTATAGCATGATTTGAAAAACAGAGGCTATCCAGACTTTAATCCGCTACATTCGGCCCAAACACAACTACATTCTTTCACGAAAAAAGAAGAAAATTTTTAGTAATACAGTTTTTAATTCATAATACAATGAAATGCTACTTCAGAATGCTTAAACATAAGCCGATCACTTTCATTTAGAGAAAAAAATGCACAGGTGATTCGGTCCCTGTTCCAGGTGCTTGTTTTGATTGGGCCGAATGAAAGCATTTAAATTTGAGCGAAAACCAGTTTCATATAGTAAACAGTTTTTATGGCATATATATATGCCATAAAAATAGTTTACTAATTTTAGAACATTTATTTTAGTAAAAGGAAATGACACATTTTAATGTTTACAATCTTATTTCATTATCAGAAACTTTCTGTGGATAATAAGGAAATGAAAAATGCAAGATACCTACCAGCATACTGGCTTTTATGTTTTGTGCATTTCTAGATTCTAGAAATCTATGCATTTCTGCTATTCTTCACATTTTTATTTTATATACTATTTTTCCTGGAAAAAAAATATATATATATATCTTGGTTTTCGTTTATATTATCATTGGTGATGATAATGCTTCTAAAAAGGTCCTACATTTGCATAGCTGCCAACTGCTACAATTTTTAGCTAGCACTAATTTTTAATGGAAATCTTCGCTTTACTTAATAACATATATCTGTAATTAAATCAGATGAAGATTTTAAAAAGAAATTAGTGATGGCTAGAACTCGTAGAATTTTGCCGTCGTATTTAGAAATTTTATTATATTATTCATTAGCATGCAATATCGTCAACTGCAAAGTTTTACATTTTGTGAACAATGGATTTTTTCTTTTAAATTCAACTACTCCACTTTTTTTTCACTTGAATTAAAATACCTCTAACAGGGAATATAATTTTCCTTTTAAGGATGGTTACCCTTAAGAATGGAATGTATCAAAGAAATTAAAAATTTTGAGTTTTTCAAATGCTGCTAATTCATGGAAGAAAATGCGATATTCCCTAACAACTTTTATGTATTGTGAATAAAATTTTACACACTGAAATTTGAATTTGTTGCCAGGTGTGCAAAAAAAAAATTACATTTTTAATAATAATAACAAACAATATTTTGAAATATCCTTACCCCGGGAGAACTCGCTAGTGAGAATGCCCAATTGCTTTTCTTTTACTTTACATTCATACAATATCAAATTTTTTTGGTTGGCTTAGTACTTTTATTCACAAAATAGGTAAAATAATTCAAAAACATTTTGAAATTTTAATTAAAATGAAAAATTATTTAAATAAGAGTCTTAAAAAAGTACGACTGTGAGAGAAAATCTCATGGAGCGAGTTCTCCCGGGTTAAAGAAATTTAAAATGTAATACGAGCGCAAACTTTCTTTTTCATATGCAGACCTACTCCCTTATGTAAAAAAAAAAAAATATATATATCCCTGGACTGCAAGATTAACCTTCCATTACTCATGCATGGATTATTAAAAAAAAAAAAGCTCCATTTCATTTATTTTAGTAATTGACTTTTCACTGATTAATGTAAAAATACATACTGTATATTCTGGTATGTAACAATAACTTTTGATGGAAGAAAAATTATCAGAATTTATAAGTGCACATTATGCATCAATTTTAAAAATAAATTATAAAAAATATGATGATCATAAGAACTAAGACTTTTGATTTAATCAATATGCGATTTATATTTAAGAAATGTTGCTATTAGAGTATATGAAAAATAATAGTATTGTACTTTAAAATAATTTACATCTTATTTTTCACTATGTATCTCATGAAAGTTTTTGCGAACAATCAAACAACAATCTGCACAACATATGGCGATTATAATAAAAAATACAAAAACTAAATCTAAAAGTATACGTATGTGTTACATGCCAGAATACAATATCAGTAAAATGGTTTCATATACATGATAAATATCTTTCAAAAAATATTTTTTTAAGTATATCAATCAGTTTAAGCTAACTTTGTGAAATAGTGTTATGGAGTTAGTGTTTACAAGACTCACTGAAAGGAAAATTCTTTTGAAAAGCCATTGGGAGAGGGGGGGGGGGGTAAATAAAAAATTTTATTGCATATTGTTATACACTATATATTATTGTAAAGCAAAGATAAGAGTACTAGTACAAAATTTAGTATATCACCAAACTAAGTCTTAAAAAATTAATCTGTGCTCTTAATTAAATATCATATATTCAATTAAATATTGAATAATCATTTATAAATGAATTTACATTTTGTACAATTAAATATGTAAATTATCAAATGTATTTCAGATTAACCTGATTATTTGTAGTATATTATAAAATAACAAAAACAATACATTCAGTGTATTTAAGTAATGTTTTGAAATAAAGTTTATTTAAACTTTGCTTAAGCATTAAAAATGAAATTTATCAAATATTTTCATGCATAAAATATGGTTAAAAATTATGTACAAACTTTTAGTTCAAAATTATTCAAAATGTTTAGTGAACAGAGTACATATATTATCATTGTTATAAAGGAATATACAATAAAGATGCAAGAAATACTTTCAAAAATTAAGTTTTATTTATTTATTTTCCAATCTGGCTCTTGTTGACAACAATATTTTCTTTTTACAATTCATATATTAAAATATATTTTTCATTGAAAGGCAAAAAGGGTGCTATATATCATTACTATAAAGTAGGCAGGATGATCCTGAGGAAACTGTTTGGGGAAAACTCTGTTCTCTGACTTATCTCTTCTTAACGCTTCTCAGACTTATTTTCATTATATTTAACAGACAGCAGCTTCAAAGCCTATAAATAAAAAGAATAATAATTCATTAAAATGAAAAGATGGATTTATTTAATAGCACATATCAATAAGTCATAACGTTAGATGCAAATTAAACATAATTTAATTTTAGTTTTAATTTTTGCTTACAGGTAGCATCATCAGACATCTTGTATTAATCTATCTATTTATATAAAATCCAAGTCTCTGTGTGTCCCTCACTATTCCGGTAGGACCACCTCATTGAAATGAGTAATTGTTGAAAAATATTAATGCAGGGTTACCACAGTAGCGCCAAATGTTAGCCAACCTGGCGATAGCTAGCTAATTTGGCGAAATTCCCATTTAAAACCATTAATCTTTCATAATGGAGGTCACCGAAATTTAATTTAAACTCCACTCTTTTAAGATATTTTTTCGAAATTTATGGGTGAGAATTTAAAGTACACCTTTACATCTTCCTCCCGATGCTACTAATAAAATAACCGCCAATAGACAACGGTGTACTGCGTGAGCTCCTAACTGCGCGATTTTAATGTGCTTTAGGTACTTTTCCAGTATAGGTGCCTTGGCGAAAAAGGAAATTTGGTAACATATTTTCCGGGAACCTATTCACTGTTTCATTTTACATACACACGCATTTTTTTCGATATTTATAAGATTTATTTAATATAAAAAAGCCATTTCTCTAATTTTATACAGAAACAGATGTAATTTGTACATAAAAACACCAATAATATACATATAAAACAAACAAAAACACTCATCAAATTTGTTTTCATAGCTGTTTATATGATTTGACAACAAATCTCGATATTTTTCCGTTATACGGACACCATGCCAAAATGTACGCTAATGCACCAGTTATTTCAAAATGCTAAAAGATATTTGTAATTTTATGCCAGCAGTTTAATATGAGTTTTATTTTATTGCTTTATTTTATAGCAGTTATTTGTTCACTTATTTTAAGTATATATTTGTGATTTGAAGAAATAGTTCGTAAAAGTCTGGAATTTTCAAATGTTATATTTTTTAAATGCTCACTTTAGTATCGACAATGGTTTTTCTTTTATTTTTCAAATGCTTCAATTCACGATTTTGCGCCAACTGTTACGCTTGGCGACACTGGTGTCCGCATAACGGAAAACTACCCAAATCTCACTTCCTGATGCCCAAATTACACCAAGCTTTTTAAAAAAAATGCCAAAGCCCCTCCAGTGGAAAAGTACCAAACTGTCTATTATTTTGCGCTATACGTGTCATAGTGTGTACTATATGCAAGGGGAGTGGAGCGAAGAGTTTAAACATTAAATATTAAAGTTTCGGCACAGATGTCATATACGGGCCCCATATTGGCGCGATTTTTTTCTGACGCCAATGTCATATACACAACGGGTACTTAACTGGCGCCAAAGTGTCGTAATTTTGCTTGATATGGTAATCCGGATGTTGTTGTTTATGCTGTTGATGTTTTCGCCAAATTGGCGTCGGAAAAATATCGCGCCAATATATGATAACGTATATGACAACTGTGCCAAAGTTTCTATAAAGCAGTAAAAGACTAAAAAATTAAGAATAAAATAAATGCAAAATAAGACTAAAGATGAAAGAAAAATCATGCGTTCAGCATAGAATATGAAACACTTTCCAACACATCCTAAATGCTTTAACAAAACTTCGTTATTTAGGGAAATAAGATAAATAAGATAACGTTAATTCTTAGATATCCCGTCGACCAATTTCGCCAAATTATATAAATCGCCAAATCAATAGTAAAACATTAATAAAAATACAAATAAAACGTCGAATTAATGGTTTTATTGGCCATTATTGGCATTTAATTAATTAATTAATGGCAACCATTATTGGCAATTAATCTTACAATTTGGCGACAGTAATTTGGTCGACGGGATAACTAAGAAGTACCAAGATAACTAAGTAAACATTTTAGAAAACGCATAAAAAAAATTAAAAATTGATTTCAACAGTTACCGTCCATAGCCAATAGTACCGTTATTACATGCCACTTTTTTGCTAAAATTTAATTTAAACTACTCTTAAAACTACTGAAATCACATTTCCAGATATTATCATACATAGACGGTTATGTATCCAATTCTTTGCGTGACCATGTATATCATTTTATCTATATTCTACAAACATTTCTTAGGAAACTAAATGCAGTTCAGTGTAAAAATGCATAACTCCTTTAAAAACCACCTTTAAGCAATTTACTCTCATACTCAGTAACCCTTACGAATTCTTTTGTGTAGCCCTGCATATGAACTGTGGCATTTATACACACAGTATAGTATGCATAAATGTAGTGAAACATAAAATCGCATATCATAATTAAAAATGCATTTCTAGCAATCATTGCTTATGTACAATACTTCGGAGATAAGTTTCTTGGCGAGAAAGAAGTTTGCCAACGTATTTTCTGGCAACCTATTTACTGCTTCATACTCACAAGCAATTTTTTCCATATGTATACAATTTGGCACAGATGTCATATACTGGCGCGATTTTTTTCCGATGCCAATTTGGCGAAAACATCAACAGCATAAACAACATTCGGGTTACCATTACAAGCAAAATAACGGCACTTTGGCGCCAGTAAAGTACCCGGTGCATATATGACATCGGCGTCAAAAAAATAAAAATCGCGCCAATATGGGCGTATATGACATCTGTGCCGACAATTCAATATAAAAAAAGCTATTTACCCATTTTTATAAAGAAACAGAAGTAATTTTTGCACAGATGTCATATACGCATGGGGGTTAGTGTGATTTTTCTACGACGCCAATTTGGCAGAAATCTCGCTTTCGAATACCAGTTACTTATATATTTTTCAATTATTTGCTATCATTTTGAAAAGGAAATAACTATAAATAAATAAAAGTTTGAATAATAACTATAGAACAAAGCAGTTTATATAATTAAAAAACAGAAAATAAAAGTAAATAAACAATTTATTAATAAATAAAAAACAATAGCCGGGTTTCCATAGCAGGCAAAATAACACCATTTTGGCACCAGTTAGGTATCCCCGTTCATATCTGAAATCTGTGCCGTAATTTGTATATAAAAAAATTATATATATTTAGAAACGATTTTTGGTACAGATGTCATATTCGCCCCATATTGGCGCGATTTTTTTCGGTTGCCAATTTGGCGAAAACATCAACAGCATAAACAACATAATCCGGGTTACCACATCAAGCAAAATAACGACACTTTGGCGCAAGTTAAGTACCTGTTGCCTATATGATATTGGCGTCAGAAAAAAAATCGCGCCAATATGGGGTGAATATGACATCTGTACCCGATTTTTTTATGTATATAAGTGCATATATAAACAAAGATAAAAGTTCATTAGATTTGTTTTCATAGCTGTTTATATATTTTCGCAACATATCTCACTTTCTGATGCCCGAATCGCGCCAAGCTTTTTTTAAAAATGCGCTACAATGGAAAAGTACTTAAATAAATAATTAACAGAAATAACAAATTATACAAACTAAAACTTTTTATTTCGAGATCAAAGCATTGTTTTTAATTTCGATTAAAAATACATATATCCTTGGATAACTTCAATTGAAATTAGTTTCACAGCTTACTATCTCATTCCACAAACCTAAACAAACACAAATGATTCATTCATCGTGAAACGTCAAAAATATTAAATCATTGAGGTAATCATTCACAAAGTAAGTTCTCCAACAATCAATGGGCAATATTCTAATGACGTCATAGTAGGTAAAATGGTGGCGGTATCGTTTGTTTATGGTTTGTAATCACAAAGATTTAATTTTGCAATGTCTCTTAGTTACATTATTTTATTGTCATATTTATGAGCTCAGAACAAAAGCCTATTTTTTTCATTATTTAGTTATTAAAGACGGAAAAAAATCATAAATGCATGATTTGAAAATTTTAAATAATTTTCTTTCTTAATACTAGAAAAATAACATCGGGAAGTAACAGCGGGTTTAAGTTAAATAAGTTTAACTGTTTAATTCTGTTGTAATATTCAAAATAACTGTATTTATTAGATTTCAGTACTCAACATCAGGGCCCGATTAAACTTTGAAGTTAGAGGAAGTACAAGGTCATTTCAGGACCTTTCTTTTGGAGAAGCTTTTCTAAATTCCATGTATATATGGATAATCTTCAGCGTTAGAAATATTATTCCTAGGACTGACATAACACGAGAACGGCCTGCAATTTTACACAAGTTTTTGAAAGCTACTTTATATCAGAAATTTTACTAAAAACTGGTTACTTTTTTGTTATAGCGGCCCACACTAATAGGATTATGACAAGTTGCAGCCAATTTCGCCAACGTCGTAACCAAGATCGTGAAGCACACTCATATAATACTATATAATACCATTTCATAAAATCGTATACGATAATTTAACAGTTTTTAACCTTACTTCAAGTGTGTTATTTATTTATTTTTAAGGCTCAACAATCTAAATTGTCCAATATATGAATTAAAAAAATGTAAACAAAGATGGAATAGACATGACCGCAAAAAGCCTCAAATCTGCATAACACTTGGAACCAAACTGTGCAGATTAGTGGTCTTCTACTGTACACAAGTTTTTTAAAAATGTGTTTCGTTCTTAAAATGTGTTATTTTCATCTATCACTGCGGAACAAGCGAGAAAACTCATATTCTTGCACATGAGTTGTATATATCTTTATATCTAAATTTCCGTCATTTTTGACGGGCTACCTTTCTAGTCTATTTATATAAAATCCAAGTCTCTGTGTGTCCCTCACTATTCCGGTAGGACCGCCTCATTGAAATGAGTAATTGTTGAAAAATATTAAAGCAGGTTTACCACAGTAGCGCCAAATGTTAGCCAACTTGGCGATAGCTGACTAATTTGGCGAAATTCCCATTTAAAACCATTAATCTTTCATAATGGAGGTCACCGAAATTTAATTTAAACTGCACTCTTTTAAGATATTTTTTTTAAATCTATGGGTGAGAATTTAAAGTACATCTTTACATCTTCCTCCCGATGCTACTAATAAAATAATCGCCAATAGACAACGGTGTACTGTGTGAGCTCCTAACTGCGCGATTTTAATGTGCTTTAGGTACTTTTCCAGCCTTGGCGAAAATGGAAATTTGGTAACATATTTTCCGGGAACCTATTCACTGTTTCATTTTATATACACACGCATTTTTTTTCGATATTTATACGATTTATGTAACATAAAAAAGCCGTTTCTCTAATTTTATACAGAAACAGATGCAATTTGTACATAAAAACCTCAATGATATACATATAAAACACACAAAAACGCTCATCAAATTTGTTTTCTTAGCTGTTTATATGATTTGACAACAAATCTAGATATTTTTCCGTTATACGAACACCATGCCAAAATGTATGCTAATGCGCCAATTATTTCAAAATGCTAAAATATATTTGTAATTTTATGCCAGCAGTTTAATATGAGTTTTATTTTATTGCTTTATTTTATAGCAGTTATTTGTTCACTTATTTTAAGTATATATTTGTGATTTGATGAAATAGTTCGTAAAAGTCTGGAATTTTCAAATGTTATATTTTTTAAATGCTCACTTTAGTATCGACAATGGTTTTTCTTTTATTTTTCAAATGCTTCAATTCACGATTTTGCGCCAACTATTACGCTTGGCGACAATGGTGTCCGCATAACGGAAAAGTACCCAAATCTCACTTTCTGATGCCCAAATAACACCAAGCTTTTTTTAAAAAAATGCCAAAGCCCCTACAGTGGAAAAGTACCAAACTGTCTATTATTTTGCGCTATCCGTGTTATAGTTTGTACTATATGCAAGGGAAGTGGAGCGAAGAGTTTAAACATTAGATATTAAAGTTTCGGCACAGATGTCATATATTGGCGCGATTTTTTTCTGACGCCAATGTCATATACACAACGGGTACTTAACTGGCGCCAAAGTGTCATAATTTTGCATGATATGGTAATCCGGATGTTGTTGTTTATGCTGTTGATGTTTTCGCCAAATTGGCGTCGGAAAAAAATCGCACCAATATATGATAACGTATATGACAACCGTGCCAAAGTTTCTATAAGGTTTCTATAAGTTTCTATAAAGCAGTATAAGCAATATAATTAAGAATAAAATAAATGCAAAATAAGACTAAAGAAGAAAGAAAAATCATGCGTTAAGCATAGAATATGAAACACTTTCCAACACACCCTGAATGCTTTAACAAAACTTCGTTATTTAGGGAAATAAGGTAAATAAGATAACGTTACTTCTTAGATATCCCGTCGACCAATTTCGCCAAATTATATAAATCGCCAAATCAATAGTAAAACATTAATAAAAATACAAATAAAACGTCGAATTAATGGTTTTATTGGCCATTATTTGCATTTAATTAATTAATTAATGGCAACCATTATTGGCAATTAATCTTACAATTTGGCGACAGTAATTTGGTCGAAGGGATAACTAAGAAGTACCAAGATAACTAAGTAAACATTTTAGAAAACGCATAAAAAATTTAAAAAAATTAATTCAGCAGTTACCGTCCATAGCCAATAGTACCGTTATTACATGCAACTATTTAGCTAAAATTTAATTTAAACTACTCTTAAAACTACTGAAATCACATTTCCAGATATTATCATACATAGACGGTTATGTATCGAATTCTTTGCGTGACCCTGTATATCATTTTATCTATATTCCACAAACATTTCTTAGGAAACTAAATGCAGTTCAGCGTAAAAATGCATAACTCCTTTAAAAACCACCTTTAAGCAATTTACTCTCATACTCAGTAACCCTTACGAATTCTTTTGTGTAGCCCTGCATATGAACTGTAGCATTTATACACACAGTATAATATGCATAAATGTAGTGAAACATAAAAGCGCATATCATAATTAAAAAGGCATTATAGCAATCATTGCTTATGTACAATACTTCGGATAAAAGTTTCTTGGCAAGAAAGAAGTTTGCCAACGTATTTTCTGACAACCTATTTACTGCTTCATACTCACAAACAATTTTTTCCATATGCATACAATTTGGCACAGATGTCATATACGCCCGCCCCATATTGGCACGATTTTTTTCCGACGCCAATTTGGCGAAAACATCAAAAGCATAAACAACATTCGGGTTACCATTACAAGCAAAATAACGACACTTTGGTGCCAGTTAAGTACCCGGTGCGTATATGACATCGGCGTCAAAAAAAAAAAAATCGCGCCAATATGGGCGTATATGACATCTGTGTCGACAATTTAATATAAAAAAAAAGCTATTTACCCATTTTTATAAAGAAACAGAAGTAATTTTTGCACAGATGTCATATACGCATGGTGGTTGGCGTGATTTTTCTATGACGCCAATTTGGCAGAAATCTCGCTTTCGAATACCAGTTACTTATATATTTTTCAATTGTTTGCTATCATTTTGAAAAGGAAATAACTATAAATAAATAAAAGTTTGAATAATAACTATAGCACAAAGCAGTTTATATAATTAAAAAAAACAGAAAAAAGTAAATAAAATTTTTATTAATAAATTAAAAACAATAGCCGGGTTACCATAGCAGGCAAAATAACACCATTTTGGCGCCAGTTAGGTATCCCGGTTCGGCAAAGATGTCATATTCGCCCCATATTGGCGCGATTTTTTTCTGTCGCCAATATCATATAGGCAACGGGTACTTAACTTGTGCCAAAGTGTCGTTATTTTGCTTGATGTAGTAACCCGGATTATGTTGTTTATGCTGTTGATGTTTTTGCCAAATTGGCAACCGAAAAAAATCGCGCCAATATGGGACGAATATGACATCTGTACCGTTTTATATCTGAAATTTGTGCCGTGATTTGTATATAAAAAAATTATATATATTTAGAAACGATTTTTTATGCATATAAGTGCATATATAAACAAAGATAAAAGGGCACAGATGTCATATTCGCCCCATATTGGCGCGATTTTTTCGGTTGCCAATTTGGCGAAAACATCAACAGCATAAACAACATAATCCGGGTTACCACATCAAGCAAAATAGCGACACTATGGCGCCAGTTAAGTACCCGTCGCGTATATGATATTGGCGTCAGAAAAAAATCTCGCCAATATGGGGCGAATATGACATCTGTACCGATAAAAGTTCATTAGATTTGTTTTCATAGCTGTTTATATATTTTCGCAACATATCTCACTTTCTGATGCCCGAATCGCGCCAAGCTTTTTTTAAAAATGCGCTATAATGGAAAAGCACTTAAATAAATAATTAACAGAAATAACAAATTATACAAACTAAAACGGCACAGATGTCATATTCGCCCCATATTGGCGCGATTTATTTTCGGTTGCCAATTTGGCGAAAACATCAACAGCATAAACAACATAATCCGGGTTACCACATCAAGCAAAATAACGACACTTTGTCGCCAATTAAGTACCCGTTGCGTATATGACATTGGCGTCAGAAAAAAATCGCGCCAATATGGGGCGAATATGACATCTGTGCCACTAAAACTTTCTATTTCGAGATCAAAGCATTGTTTTGGTACAGATGTCATATTCGCCCCATATTGGCGCGATTTTTTCGGTTGCCAATTTGGCGAAAACATCAACAGCATAAACAACATAATCCGGGTTACCACATCAAGCAAAATAGCGACACTATGGCGCCAGTTAAGTACCCGTCGCGTATATGATATTGGCGTCAGAAAAAAATCTCGCCAATATGGGGCGAATATGACATCTGTACCGATAAAAGTTCATTAGATTTGTTTTCATAGCTGTTTATATATTTTCGCAACATATCTCACTTTCTGATGACCGAATCGCGCCAAGCTTTTTTTAAAAATGCGCTATAATGGAAAAGCACTTAAATAAATAATTAACAGAAATAACAAATTATACAAACTAAAACGGCACAGATGTCATATTCGCCCCATATTGGCGCGATTTATTTTCGGTTGCCAATTTGGCGAAAACATCAACAGCATAAACAACATAATCCGGGTTACCACATCAAGCAAAATAACGACACTTTGTCGCCAATTAAGTACCCGTTGCGTATATGACATTGGCGTCAGAAAAAAATCGCGCCAATATGGGGCGAATATGACATCTGTGCCACTAAAACTTTCTATTTCGAGATCAAAGCATTGTTTTGGTACAGATGTCATATTCGCCCCATATTGGCGCGATTTTTTTCGGTTGCCAATTTGGCGAAAACATCAACAGCATAAACAACATAATCCGGGTTACCACATGAAGCAAAATAACGACACTTTGGCGCAAGTTAAGTACCTATTGCCTATATGATATTGGCGACAGAAAAAAATCGCGCCAATATGGGGCGAATGTGACATCTGTTCCATTGTTTTTAATTTCGATTAAAAATACATATATCCTTGGATAACTTGAATTGAAATTAGTTTCACAGCTTAATATCTCATTCCATATACCTAAACAAACACAAGTGATTCATTCATCGTGAAACGTCAAAAATATGAAATCATTGAGGTAATCATTTACAAAGTAAGTTCTCCAACAATCAATGGGCAATAATCTAATGACGTCATAGTAGGTAAAGTGGTGGCGGTATCGTTTGTTTATGGTTTGTAATCACAAAGATTTAATTTTGCAATCTCTCTTAGTTACATTATTTTATTGTCATATTTATGAGTTCAGAACAAAAGCCAATTTTTTCATTATTTAATTATTAAAGACGGAAAAAAATCATAAATGCATGATTTGAAAATTTTAAATAATTTTCTTTCTTAATACTAAATAAACTTTTTTACCAAAAATAAAACCGACTTCAAAAACTACTGCAAAGAAAAAAGCGCACTTTTTGCTTTTATCGTGCAATCTGATTAAAATTTACATGTTCTCATTTCTTGATACAATTCAGATGTTTTCATGTATTAATTTAGTTTGCTTCTGTATTATTTAGCATTTTAAATAATGGTTGGCAATTGAGAATTGTAAATATGACTGCCCATTAGAAATTGTGAAGAAACATATTGGAGAAGATCCATTAGTGAATTTGAATGGGAATATCGCCAAATTAGTCAGTTACAGCCAAGTTGGCTTCATTTATGACAACTTATTTTGGTTGCCAAATTTGGCGATATTTCACCAAATGGCGCCAAGTCTGGCGACAACTTGGCGATAATGTATATGAATACATAGCTTTATGCTCATGAATGAAAAACCGGATACAACAATGAAAGATAATTTGCGAAAAATCCTTTATTTTATTGGTTTTTGTTGAATTACTAAAAAACTACTCAACCAATTTCGATGAAACGGAAGTGGTACCAATTCGAGTGTATCCTCTTTCAATTAAAACCAAAATCACATAAATCGGACAAAAAGTTCCGGAGCAATCGGTGAACATACATAAAAAAAAAAAAAAACATACATACGCGTCGAATTGATAACCTCCTCCTTTTTTCGAAGTCGGTAAAAATAACATCGGGAAGTAACAGCGGGTTTAAGTTAAATAACTTTAACTGTTTAATTCTGTTGTAATATTCAAAATAACTATTTATTAGATTTCAGTACTCTACATCAGAACCCGATTAAACTTTGAAGTTAGAGGAATTACAATGTCATTTCGGGACCTTTCTTTTGGAGAAGCTTTTCTAAATTCCATATATACATGGAAAATCTTCAGTGTTAGAAATATTATTGCTAGGACTGACATAACACGAGAACGGCCTGCAATTTTACACAAGTTTTTGAAGGCTACTTTATATCAGAAATTTTACTAAAAACTGGTTACTTTTTTGTTATAGCGGCCCACACTATTAGGATTATGACAAGTTGCAGCCAATTTCACCAACGCCGTAACCAAGATCGTGAAGCACACACATATAATACCATATAATACCATTTCATGAAATTGTATACGATAATTTAATAGTTTTTAACCTTACTTCAAGTGTGTTATTTATTTATTTTTAAGGCTCAACAATCTAAATTGTCCAATATACGAATTTAAAAAAATGTAAACAAAGATTGAATAGACATGACCGCAAAAAGCCTCAAATCTGCATAACACTTGGAACCAAACTGTGCAGATTACTGTACACAGTTTTTCATAAATGTGTTTCGTTCTTAAAATGTGTTATTTTCATCTATCACTGCGGAACAAGCGAGAAAACTCATATTCTTGCACATGAGTTGTATATATCTTTATATCTAAATTTCCGTCATTTTTGACGGGCTACCTTTCTAGTCTATTATATATATATATAATCCAAACGGAAATTTCGTTCCGAACGCCGAGATTTCGTGTTCTACCGCATGGATTTTTACGGAACTTATACCGTTAGATAGGTATCGTTCCAGGAAAGGTTTTAAGCTATAACACATCATTCTACCTAGATTAGTTATAGAATGATTACGGAAAATTCTGTTATTTTGGACTTTGTTACTTCATATTTCCTTAAATATCTGGGCTCCTATTGGTCGTAGAGCTTAGATCTCGCGCCAAAAGTAGCTCCGAAGCACCCAAGCAAACTTTTCCCCGCGATTATTTTGCCGTCTTCCGATTTCCTCTAACTCTATTAGGGGCCCGCGTAGGGCCCCTTTAAAGTATTTTTCGTAGTAATTTCATCAATTATCTTAAATTATTGGTTAAGACCGCCATCCTCCCGATTCATGTATCTACGGAAAGGTTGCATGAAGGAGTTTCGTTCAGATACGCTTTCGATAAGAATAGAGTGCGCTCCCTGGTGGTGGAATGTGGAACTAACATAACGCGATATTGTTAAAATTAGGAAATCTAACAATGCGATCTGTTTTAAACTTTGAGATAGTTCATAACACATAATCTATTATCTATTCTATTATATATATATAAAATCTATTATCTATTCTATTATCTATTATATATATAAAATCCAAACGGAAATTTCGTTCCGAACGCCTAGATTTCGAGTTCTACTGCATGGATTTTTACGGAACCTATACCGTTAGATAGGTATTGTTTCAGGGAAGGTTTTAATCTATAACACATTATTCTACCTATATTAGTTTCAGAATTATGACGGAAAATTCTGTTATTTTGGGCGATAAGGTTACCATTTTATTTCTTGGCGAAATTGATCGTTGATAAAAAAAATTGAAACGGTTATTAAACCTCGAAAAATAAAAGAAAAACTGTTACTAATTTTATTTAAATGAAAAAAAAAAAGAAAAAAAGAAGAAGAAAATCCGTTTTAATGAGTGATAATATTAAAAAACGGAAACATTTAATCAAAACCTGAAAGAAATATTTGTAATGCTTAAAAATTAATTTAATAAGAAATATTACACTTGATACGCAATATTTGGCTCTTTATCGCTTGCGTTAGATATGGAAACGAATCTGAAAATTTGATTAGATGAAATTTTAACGACATTTTCTTTCTGTTCTGTTCTTTTCTTTTTTTTAATATCTAACTGTCCCATAACGTGACTTATAGAAGAAACAAGCAGATGTACTATTTGTTTCTTTACAATTTTTTATTTTTCTTTTGTCGCCAAACAATGTGATTTTAAGCCAAAAATGCATAAGCGTGACATTAGCTTTAGTATGTTCTCACAAATGGTGTTTTTTTAGGTGAAAGAGATCATTTTTTGAGTACATTTTCATATTCAATTGTAACTTATATAGATATCAGTTAATATTTTAAAAATGGAATCGAATACTTAAATTTCAGTGTGAATTTCTGCCACACATACATATTGTAAAATAATTTCATACTTTTTAAAATGTTTTTCGCCGTAATTCCGAAAGCATGTGATATTTATAAACTCGAACTCAGATCAACGAATATTACCCATTTTATTTAAGCAAATATTATCTATTTTCTCAAGTCATATCGCCAATTTCATTTATAGGAAAATTCACAGATTCGAAATCTAGGAAATAAAGATAATTTTTAAGGAAATTTATGTTTTAATACGTTATTACTATGGAAAAATTCAACATTTTGAAAAAAAAAAATTACAAGTCTTTTGTAATTCGCCATTTCTTCTTCGTCTTTCTTCGTACTTTCTCCCCTGTTATGTAATATTTCAAATGATATTGGACTAATTTTCGATCATCGATCCACCGCAAAATTGCATATCTAATATAGTATATAAAATAAAGTCTGGATTAGGGGACTAATTAACGCACAGCGCAAACTACTGAACCTAAAATCTTGAAAATCGTGGTAAAAATACTTCTTATGACATAAACTTCTGCTAAGAAAGGATTTTCTAAAGTGTCACCCCTAATGGTTTTTGCACGGGGAGGGGAAAAAAAATCGAATATCAAAATTATGCGTCAAATGATAGCATATTTTAATGTAGTTTTGTATGCTGAATCGAATGCTACCAAATAAATTTTTATAAGTCCAACAGTTCATGACACATTTCATATTTTTCTAATTTGGCGGTGTCTTTGGCATCTAAACCTCAAAATATCTATCATTACATCCGTTACTCTAGCAACGGAAAAAAATTCAAATCAACCCTTTTGGCTAAAAAATAAAAACGGCTCTATGAGTTTGAAATAAAAATGCAAGCATCTTAATTTTAAAAAAAAATAGTGATTTTATGTAAAATAAAAGGGAAAAAATTACTGAGAATTTAGCGTTATAAAACAAAAATGGAAAAGGTACTACTTAGATATTCCGTCGACCAAAAATCTATCGTCAAACTATAAGATTAAATGCCAATAATGGTTGATCGTAAATATCAAATTCACTTGAATTTAAACAAACTACACGTGTTTACGTCATCAAGTGATTTTAATTTCGACGTTTTATTTCTATTTTTACTTTCTTCTATCTTTACAAGAAGAAAGTATTGGATTCATGAAAATTTTCGAATTCCGGTTTTCGACGGATTTACACGTTTTAGGGGTCAGAGATTCCAAAAAACATGTTTTTACAAAATGTCTGTCTGTGACTCTGTGAGTCTGTCTGTCTGTCTGTGTGTATGTGACACAAATTTTGTGGGCGCTCTATCTCAAGAACTAATGCACGGAATTTAATAAAAATTGATATTCCGTTACTGCCTAATACAAATTGATGCTGATTAGTTTTTGGTGTAAATCGCTCAACAGGTGGCGCTGCAATGCTGCATTTTTCACGATTTTCGCAATAGCTCTATCTCAAGAACTAATGCACGGATTTTGATCAAACTTCAGATTTAGTTACTCCTTGATATGAATTTATGATGATTACGTTTTGGTGTAAATCGCCCAACAGGTGGCGCTGTTATGATGAATTTTGAAGGATTTACACGATTTCCCCAATAGCTCTATCTTAAGAACTAACGCACGGATTTTCATCAAACTTCAGATTCAGTTAGTCCTTGATATGACTTGCTACTGATTAGGTGTTGGTGTAAATCGCCCAACAGGTGGCGCTTCTCTGCTGCCTTTTCCACGATTGCCTCAATAGCTCTATCAATAGAACTAATGGACCAATTTTCATCTAACTTCAGATTTAGTGATTATGAAAGTTTAGCCTTTTAAAAAAAATCTACAGAACATATTTTGTTACAAGTGGCCCTGTTGCATGACTTTTAGGAATGGTGTTAGTATATACGATTTCATTATATGTTGATTAGTTACAGAGGTATTAATTCCTGTTGTCATAACGGTCTCATTACCCGACCATAAGTGCGCTGTTTATAATCAACTAAAACAATTACTTCTTAATTGCTAAATTTTGTCCAACGCTTAAGATAACATTATATCGCAATGGCGTTCGCATCGTTTTCAGTAATGTGCAAGGCCAAGCTGAAGATCCATATTGTTTAAAATACAAGTTCAAATCCACCATTTAGTTTAATCCAAGGTTCATGTGGAAATATTGACCAGCGCAGCGGGCATAGCCTGCTAGTTATATATATAAAATCCAAACGGAAATTTCGTTCCGAACGCCTAGATTTAGAGTTCTACCGCATGGACTTTTACGGAACTTATACCGTTAGACAGGTATTGTTTCAGGGAAAGTTTTAAGCTATAACACATCATTCTACCTAGATTAGTTATAGAATTATGATGGAAAGTTCTGTTATTTTGGACGATAAGGTTTACCATTTTATTTCTTGGCGAAATTTATCGTTGATAAAAAAAATTGAAACGGCTATTACACGTTGAAAAATAAAAGAAAAAAACTTACTAATTTTAATTGAAAGAAAAAAAAGAAGAAAAAGAGAAAATGAAAAACAGTTTTGACGAGTGGTAATATTATAAAAAGAAAATATTTAATTTAAACAAGACAGAGAATATTCGTAATGCGTAACAATTTATTCAAAAAAAAAAAAGATTGCAGTTTTAAACAACATTTGGTGATTTATCTATTGCGTCAGGTTAAGAAAAATGCGCCAGAAAATTTGATGAGACAATATTAGACTGACAATTTTGTTTTTGTTTTGGATTCTTTTTTATTTACTTTTAATTTTTATCAAACGCATCCATCATTAGACTTAAAATAATGGTACTTGTGAGTTAGATGTTGTATGTTTATTTATGATATTGATTTTATCGCCAAATAATATGATTTTAAGCCAAAAAGGCATAAGCGTAGCATTGGTTTGAGCGACGTTTACAATATTGGTGATTTTTCAAGCGGACGGTATCCTTTTTGGAGTAATATAATTCTACTACACACACATATATATGTATATATATAACACAAATGGAATTATATATATATATATATATATATACATATAATACAAATGGAAATTTCACTACGGTTGCTTATAACTCAAGTTCTGCTGAACTTGCACTGTTAAATAGGTAATTTTTTGGAAGGTTTTAGTGTATAACATATCATTACGTTGTCTACGTTGCTTAGGTATTGAATTCTGGTTTAAAGTTCTTTAATGAGATGAACCAGATTATGAAAAAATAATCTTTTGAATAGATTCTGCCGAATGTTTTTCGATAGAACTTGCACTTTTAATCAGATAATTTTACTGGGAGGGTTTAAGTATCTAACATATCCTTCTACCTTGCTCAGCTATACAGCTATGGGGAGAAATGTGTAATCTGGTGACCCCAATTATCAAAAATTTAGCTTTTGAAAAAGTTCTAATATACTGTTTTTTCAAGGTTTGAATTGTTAGTTTGGTAATTTTTCAAAGACAATTTTAGCATATAATATATTGTTCTACATTGCTTAGTTATATATCAATGGGGGAAATTTTGGTAATTTTCCAATATCCTTGGCGATTTGGCGATCCTTGGCAATCCCTTGGCGAGATGCAGAAAATGGGCTTGACGGAAGAAATAAAGTTTCAATGAGTACTTTTTGTTCAATAATTATAGAATTTATTTACTATAAAGAAGCCATTTATCTCTTTTTATTTAAAAACAGAATTAAATTGAATAATTATAACAATAGTAATAATATATTTCATTGAAAAGTTTATTTTATGAATACATAGGTAAAAAAACATACAAGTTCATCATATTTATTTTTATAGCTGTTCATATCATTTGTCCACAAATCTCACTTTTTGAAGTCCCAATTGCGCCATGCTTTAAAAAACAAAAAAACCCGACAAGGCCCCTATACTGGAAAAGTGTAGAAAATTATGTAATCAGATGAACCCGTTTATGACAGATCTTAAATGACAGAATTGCTATTTGGCTTATCATCGTCGATTTGGGGAGAAATATTCGTTAAATGGATTTAATCAAACAATTCCTGACCGATATTTGACATCAAACTTGATTGTTCACTAATATAGGTGTCAGAGTGGTCTCTGTTTTGACTAACACAATTTCCTTACAAAATTTTTCGTTTTAGATTTCACTTACAAATTTCGTAGAAACCAGTAGGGGAGACCAGGGTACAGTGGTCCACTTTTGCAGTTAACATTTTTTTCTCTTTAATGGAGAGACCAATCTACCTGAAAATATTTGTGAATATTCTTTAAACCTTCCTACATGCCTCATAATTTTTGCAGAACATAGTTCCCAATACATTAAAAAAAAAAACTTTTATATAGACCCGTAAAGTGGACCAGTGTGCCCTGGAAGCGAGGTACACTGCTCCACCCCATGGGGCACAGTGGTTCACTATTAGTTATTGTTTAAAATACAATATAAATCTATTTATAATCAATCTAATTCTTTTTTATTTCCCTTTACCTCCAAAATAATATAATAATACAAATTTGCAAGTTGCATTTTGAAACAAAAACATAAAACTAAAGAATTATCAAAAAAATTCTTATATTTTGAAAATAACAATATAAGATACAGGAGCGATTGCAAATAAGTTATCAATTAAGTACAAAAAAATCAGCAAACATTAAGACAAATATGATGATGAAAAATTTATTAGAAGCTCAAAATAGTCATTATAAAATAGTTCATTATGAGCTAACCATGTGCTCTGAAGCTATAAATAACCAATCCAGTGAGGTCATCTATTACTTATTAGGCTACAGTTATATTTTTCAAAGGCAGTAAATGCAAAACAAAATATTTCTGAATATGTTAACTCTACAATGCATGATTTTAATTTCTCTAGCTTCTCTCACCCCCCCCCCCCCCCCCAAAAAAAAAAAAAACCAAAAAAAAAAAACAACAACTGCTGTATTGAACAAGAAAACTTATTTTTTAAATCACACGTGTACTGTTATCCGTAATTTAGGAGAAAACTAAAGTGTCAGATGGCTACATTATAATCTGAACAACATATAACATGAAGTTTAAAGTGTGCCAAATGGCTACTCTATGCATTGTAGGGTCAAATAAATTGTCATTTTACTTTGTTTACTTTATTTTATTGTTAAATAACTATTTTAAAACAATATTTATGTTTGGAGAATAAGAAATTATTAAATATTTTGAAAATTCTTCATTACAGGAGCAGTATTCATTGCGGACCACTGTACTCCAGCACTGTGCCCCATGTTAAAGTTCAATGCATACTCATAAAAATATTATTTAAAGTTTTCTTTTAAGCATATAAACTTTTAAATTAAATAAAGATCAGTGTCTTACCTTTTCAAAACAGTTGTTTTATCTTATTTATTCATAACCTTTAATTACTCAATAAAGAAAAGTATGATAATGAAAAATTTTACTTTTAGGAGCTCAAAACAACCAGTCAGGATAAAAGGGTTAATTCTGAGCTAACGATGTGTTCTGAAGGCTATAAGTAATCAATCCAGTGCTGTTATCAATTAGCCTAAAAGAAAAGCTTTAAAAATTTAAAAATAAATAAAATATAAGGGGTGGTCCACTGTGTACTTAGGTCCACTGCACTCTGGTTTCCCCTACGCGAGAATGTTTTTTACGGTCTTTTAAGTTAGCCAGGCACAAATCTCGCCAATATCATTTTTTTTTATTTAATTTATTTTCATTTAATTTCATTCATTTTTCATTTAATTTATTTATCAAATTTTTATTATTTTTTTTTAAACAAACAGCTACTGATGCAATGTTTACAAAATACATAAAAGTCAAGTACTTTATAATGTTCAACTGTGTCCTTTATTTTGAGTATTTAAAGATGTATATTTATATAAAGTAAGGATAAAAAAGAAAAATCAAATAAAATTTGGTGCTTTCTCATTATAGCAGCCTCCTCAATTACAATTATGTCAAGGTAGCAGTTTCAAATTTGCTAAAGATCATCACCAAGCTTATATATACATCATACAAACATCATGCACAATATGTATAAGCCAAATGCTCATATATGAGCCATATAAGTAAATATTTATATCATATATCTGCCATATATATCTTTAAACAAAAACATAATTTGCAGAACAAACAAAACAAAATTATTTTACACATTGTTTATGCTCGAGAAGGGATAAATACAGTAGATTGACTCAAATCCACGCAGCTTGGGACCAGAGGTTGTGCAGATTTTAGAATTTTGTGGATTTCTGGTTCGTTAACATTTTCTAGACAATAATTTGAATGTAATAATGCAATCAAATCAGTGGCGTGGCGTCCGGTCATCGCTGGATGCGGCGATGACCAAGCAATATTTTAAAACTCTTAATAAGCTTTTAAAACTCTACGATCCAGTTTTAGCAGAACATTTGGAGTTCATGGATAAGTGAAGGTAAGATTTAAAGTTTCTTTTTTGAACATTCAACCATTGAATTTTAGAGTTAATAATTTTTCCCCACAAACTTAAATAATTGCGATGACCACCGAAAATTTTCACGCCACGCCACTGAATCAAATGTATAATGAATGTTTGAATTAAAGCAAAATATTAAAATAATTAAGTAAAGTAATAAACTAAAATGATAAAAAGTAATATAATTAAAAAATTATTAAAGGTAAAGGTCAAATAAATAATTAATAATGTATAATTAAATATGCATAATAAAAATGAGATACATTTTCCTTGAATCATTCAATGACACTTTCCTCATAAAGGTAACCCTATTAATTCACATCAAAATCAAAAAGTAAGGAAGTTTTATTTCAGGTTTGCCAGTGTTCATAACTATAAAAAAAATTAATACATATATATAATATTTGGTTAAAAGGCTGACTAGCAGTGATATCAGCAATATCCTTCTTTTTTTTCAGTAATAAATTTATATTTCCTTCATGAAAAACAGCGAGTTTAGTCTCATCATATAAAACTAAAAAATCCTGTTACTTTGCCTCTACAGCTTAACTGAATATTTTCATTGTTTACATCTGCGATGATGTGTGGATTTTAGGCGGTTGCAGATTTGAGGGAGTCCTGTATTATAATTTTTCTTCAGCTGCTTCTACAGTTAATGTTAAAGTCTTGCAAAAATTATGTTTAAACCAAATGAATTTTAAAAAATAAAATTCGAACAATAGGATACCTAAACTACCCTAAACACTTAAATTACAAAGATACATGGAAAATGCAAACCTTTAAAAAAGTATCAGCTTTATTTTCATTTCATTCGAATGGAATGTAAGTTTTTAGATAAGTTTAAGTATCATATTGTTCAAATTTTATTTTTACTTCTTTAAGTTCAATTGGTTTAAACATATTTGTGGCAAAACTTTAACATTTACTGTAGAAGCAGCTGAAGAAAAATTCTAATATCTATCCCTGCTTGGGACTATACAATGCATCAAATAAACGTGTTTTTTGTTGTTGTTGTTGTTGTTGTTCTGCAAATTATGATTTTTTTAATATATCAAGTTTTATAACTACTGCAATTCAGAGGAACTTATTACAAAATTAATAGAGGATGTTATAATTAGGGTTTGATATATAGGGTATTGCATCACAATTTGTGATGTAACTAAAATCCATAATAAAAACAAAAAATTCAAATTTACTTAAATTTAGTTATCCAATTTTCCACTGGTAGTGGTCTCTATGAATGCAAAAGTAAATTGTGCTGCATGTTTGCTGGTTATTTATGCTACTATAAATGGCAATTCTGCAGCATTGAAACATTTCACCTCTGAACTGGGAAGACCGGTGACGAGTGAATCAATTTCTTTTCACCAGTCTCCGACAGAGGGGTTAATTATTGGTAATATTAAAGAAAGTTGAAATCTTTTTGAACTGCTTAAAAAACAAAACAAAAAAAACATAATAAATTTATCTTGTAATCAACACCATTACATATTAAGTTGTCCTATCAGAGCCTAACACCATTTGTCAGTTTACAGGTGCATAAATGTCAGTTATTGAATACTTGCATTACTAATAATTTAAAACATGAAAAGAGAGACACATCTGTAGTATGATATCATATATAAATAAAGTTTAATTAATTTGTTTTTATAATAAATATTAAAGTATTTTTAAAGCATAATTTTTCTTTTCTTTTTTTCTTTTTTTTTTTTTTTTTTTTTTTTTCGTTGCAAGTAAAGTGTCAAACACTGGCTCATTCTGTGTCCAGTTATTGGTTTTTCAAAATGGGGTTGTGTCAGTTACTGAAGTTATTCACCATATTTATGAAAAACATTTATTTTTAATAATACAATATATAATTTTTCAAAATTTTGTCAACAGTAATTTTTAAATGTATCTCTACCATCCATTCAAAAAGAAAAAAAAAAGCGTAGAATGGATTTAAAATTTTGTAATAGTGATTTGAACAATAATTTTTAATGTGTCTGTTACTGGGGTTTCACCCTAAATCAAGTAATAAAGAAATTTAAACAGAATATTAATAGAACATAAATTTTTTTTTAATTTTTTTTTCCATTTTAAAATTTTAAACTATGTATCTATATACAGTAAAAACCGTTTAAGAAGTTCCCGCTTAAGAAGTTTTCCCGTTTAAGAAGTTTATATTTTCGATTCCCATTTTTCTCTTATTCTTACAGCGCTAAAATAACTCGTTTAAGAAGTTTAGTTCGAAACTCCTTCCCGCTTAAAAAGTTTTATTTTTCGTTCTATTTTTACTTTCAAAGAGCGTTTATTTTGTATTTTTGATTATTATTTTATTTTCTGTGTTGGAAATCTCTTCCTTTATATTCTTCTCTATTAAAAATGGTCTATGTTTAGGACTGATAGTAGTTATGGTCACCTCTATTTCACCTTGAAATCTGCTTAACGTGTTTGATGGAAATGGAATGTGGGTAGGGGATGAGTCCCTCGTCACTGTAGCAATAGTGACTGATAAAGAGAAAAGGGAATTGTTCCGCCCTACCGAGGGGTGGTTCTTTCAGTTCAATAGTTACAACAGATTCTTTCCCACCACCCTCTTCCATAAGTGTAATATACCAAAGCACCGTTTAGTTTATTCATTTCACAGTTTTTAAGTGAGTGTAAAGTGCATAACATCAAATCTTTCTCGCTAGAAAATACACGAACAAAAAATTCTGTTTTTTTTTTCTCCAAAAATGTCGGGCAAGGCAATTAAAGGGAAAGCCTTGTCAATTGAAGACAAAATCAAAATTTTGAAAGAAGTTGATAGTAACACCAAAACAACAAGAGTTGAAATTGCAAAGAAGTTGAACATACCAGTGACTACTCTGAATGGAATTCTAGCAAAACGAGATCTCATTTTAAACTGTTCTGAAAAATCTCGTAAAATTAGAAATGTGAAAAGAGGAAAATATGAAGTTATGGAAGAAAAGTTATTGATTAAAGGTTGCCGAAAAAAAAAAACAGAAACAAAAAATAACCGATTTTTTTTTTTTGCAAACACATATCAAATGACTAAGAGAATTTTCTTGTCTTGGATTAAATAAAGAGTTTCTAAGGTAGTTATGTATTTTTACTTTATTAGCTAATTTTTTAAGTGTGCAAACTAATTTAAATTTCTTAAGAAAACTCAATTTTATAGAGAGTACTCTTTGTATTATTGTACTAATGTAAAATAAACCCTCTTCTTATTATCAATATTTAAACTATTGATTTTTTAAAAAAAATGCTAATTTTCCCATTTAAGAAGTTTTTCCCCTCCACTCCCTTGGGAAACAAACTTCTTAAGCGGTTTTCACTGTATAATCAAAAGTTATTTTCTTTGTTGGAAAAGAAACTTGGTATTAGGCTGCCGAATATTCAGTATTCGGTTATTTGGCCACATCACTATTTGTCCCATCCCTAATTACAATTAACTTTGATTCATTACTGTTTATTGATTATTTTTTGATAAGGCACGGGTGGGGGGGGGGGTCGTTGGCACATTACAGTTACATAAAATATATTTTTGGAAGCTTTTGGCATGCGAATGTGAAAAGGTTTACCATCCCTGAACTATTCATTATTTATAATTGCATTACATTTAACTATTCACTCTCACAATTTTAAACAATTATTTTTAATATCAACATTTTTATTAGTTTGTGGGCTAAACCTTAAAATTCAGGCACGCTACACCTGCTGAAATCCCAACCGCCAGGCATGTAAAATTGTTTTATGTTTTTAAATTTACGTATCCAAGGACTACATAAAATATTGGCATTAAAATATTATATAAAAATGGAAATGCTTGCAATTTTTTTATTTTTTTTTATATACTAACTTCCAATATATTTCAATTTAATCTTAAATAATATACTGTTTATTCTCCAAACAGAAATTTTTATGAGTTATAAATATATGTTTTCCGAAACTGAGATTATACAGTGTGCTGTAAGCGGGTGATGCTGCTCGCCACAAAACTGAATAATTTGAATTTAAATAGTTCTTTCTTTAAGTATCTCAATCAAAGAATTTAAACATAATATCACATTAGAATTTATAGTAGATAGATAGACACATTCACACACAGATGGTGTTATATAGTAGCAGAATATAAGAAAAGAGATTAGAGATATAAAAAAAAAATATTTAAACTGAGTTGTAAATAATAAATAAAATAAAACAAAAGATTTTTTTTTCACTCATCATTACAGTTGAAGTACAAAGGTTTAATAAGAAACAATAACACAAACCAAAACATTTTATTTCAATTTCTAGTCGTTGTTTCTAATATTTACTATGTGGAAAAAAAAGTTGCTACTGGCAAAGAAAAAACTAATTCTGTTAACATAAAAGTACCACATTATTCATTTTTTATGCAAGCTGACAATTGTAAAATCAAATACCCACAGACATATAAATTGGAAATTTATTTAATAACAGCATTTATGGACTTTAACTGAAAATTTACCTTATTCAAAGTTAAATCCTGTTTGAAAAGAGTTGAGTCCTGCTGAGTCCACCTTTTATTCAATCAATAATGATATATATCCACAAAACAGTTGTTTTTCTAAAGACAAGAAGCTTGTATCTACTGGGTGAAAAAGAAGGAAAAAAAATCAGTGGATCCAGTATAGTCTTATTTTAAAGCAATTTTAAAATGCATGAATTTTGCAAAATATTGTGATTACTTTAACTCATGAACACACACATAAAAAATAACAACATTAGATTAATTTGTTTTCTTCTCTTATCGAGAATCAAGCATAGATCAATTGTCTTGTTCACAAAAGAAATTAGCACCTGATAAATGTGCTTTCCACAACCAATGTTTTATGTGCATTGTACTATAAAAGAACATAGCTACTCAGTAATGTAAAGATAGTGTTGACTCCATGCCAATTTGGCAGGAGTCAGCAGCCCTTTATGCACCTAGTGGCTCATTTTAATTATTTTATATCTATTGATTATAAGAAATATTAATTCAATTATTTGGTTGCAGGGAAGTAGCGTGAAATATATCAGATGCATGAAAAAAAATCAAGATACTCATCCATCGATCTATCGCATAAAAAAAAAACCCTTGAGAGTTTTGCCAGTAAGTCAAAAAGAGAAAAATTCAGAAATTCACCAGCTGTTCATGTAAAAGAAAATCATGAAATTTGTGGATTAGTCGAAAACCTGCGAATTTCACCAATCGGTCATAAGGAAATAAAAAAAACTACTTAATTTGTCAACTGGTAGAGATAAAATATTGTGAAATTCATCAATTGGTTGAAAAAAAAAAAAAAAAAAAAAAAAAAAGCGAAAATTGTCATTTACTGGTCAGAAAAAATCGCGAGATTTGCCAGTCGATCCTCAGAAAAAAAATTGAGAAATACTTCAGTTGGTTGCTTTAAAATATTGCGAAATTTGCCAATCTGTCACGGGAAAAATATCACGAAATTCATCAGTCTATCGTTAGAAATATTGAAAAATCAGCGGTCGATCCAGACAAAATTTGGGGCCTATTTAGGGCCAGCCCCTTCACAAAAATAAATTTAATAAAATGGGCCCCTTCACAAAATTCCTTTTAATAAAATAGACCCTCTACGTAACATTCTTTTTCATAAAAACTGTTTTAAAATGTGTAATTTGTAAATAAAACCATGTCACGAAAAACAAAAACTTTAGCAAAGGGATTTAAAGAATGTTTTTGTTCATAAATTCTTGGTTCGAATTTTAGAACTGGATTTCAACTTTCGTTACAAAATGTTATTTTTCACAAAATGGGCCCCAAGAATAAAAATCTGCATCGACCCCTGAAAATTCATCAGTTATTTGTAGAAAAAAAAATGAGAGATTGATCGATAGGTTGTGGGGAAAATCACAAAATTCGTCAGTTGATCAGGGAAAAAAAGGGAGGGATCACAAAATTCAATCGGTCACAGAAAAATATCACAAAATTGTACTGATAAAAGGAGACTTTAAACCAGTTCAATTTTTTTTTTTTTTTTTTTGACGAGCTATAAGAGTGCCTTTTTGAAAACAGTATAGCCTTTTTTAAAAATTACCACCCGATGACTTTTTTTTTACTAGAATCAACACCAACAGATGCCACCACTTACTCTTGTTATATAATAACAATCATATGTAACTTGATTCATGAATTTAATACTCTTTAGAAAGGGGTTATGAAAATATTGAAATAAATTATCTGCAATAAAAAACACATGAGTGACATAACTTTACTTAATTACTTGATTGTTTATTTAATTACTAATAATGATAATGTTGTTTAAAAAATATATATTAAAACTTTCTTTTAATTGCATTAAAGGCTTATAATGCTTTGCTTCATAACATAAAATTACATTATTACACCATTACATTATTCATTATTACGAGAATGAATCAGCAATCAACCAGGATTTATCGCGACATTATAAAGCATATATGACATTAAAATAACTTTAAGATGTTTTTAACTATAACATTTTGTGACACATATGGCCCAGTTATAGTCAAATGTGACAGATAATATCAGGGCCGAAACTAGGCTTTTTTTGCCTAGGTTCGCCTAGAGCAAACATGGATTTTGGCGCCCCTCCCCCTCATCCACAATAAAAATTATCGACCGCAGGTAACCTATGCAAAAAAAAAAAAAAAAAAAACATTTAATAACAATTACAATGCTAGCAAAAACAATGCTCCCATAGGATTAACATTAGCTTGAGCATTTAGAGCCTACACTAGTCACACGTAGAAGTTTGGAATGCTAATATTAAACCTCTGGGAGCGTTCTTTTTAAAATTTCTCACTTGCATACTAACAGTTTTAAATGATTTTTTGTCTTGCTTAGAATAGCTGAGGATTCAATTCTAACCGGGCTAGTGTTTACTTTTTCAATTTTGGTTGTAGATTTTTTTTTTTAATATATAAAGTTTATTTCCAAATTTGAAAACAATGCTTCCATAGGTTTAACATCAGCTTGCAAGTTTCTTTGTGTTTCATATATATGTATATACCATCAGAGCAGAATATGCTTATAAATGTAATGTACATCGCAAAACATTTCAAATCCTCATTTTCAAGAAAATTCACCATTCAGTCTTAGAAAAAATTGTACAATTTGCACTCAATGGCTGAAAAAAAAAAAAAATCGCCAAATTCTTCATTTAAAAAGATTGTGAAATGTCAACTGGTCGTATGAAAAACTCGTGCAATTCGTCAGTTTATCATAGAAAACAAATCATGAAATTCTTCAGCCTGTTGTGGGAAAACACAAAATTCAACAAACAGTTGCGGGAAAAAAATCCACGATTTTCGCCAATCAGCTGCAGATAAAAACCATGAAATTTGTCAGTGCACCAAGGAAGAAAACTGCGAAAGAAACCCACGATTTTCTCTAATCGGTCTCAAGAAAAAGCCTCAGAATTTGCCTATGATACAAGAAAAAAAAATCGTGAAATTTGCAAATCGGTTGCAGTTTAAAAAATCATGAAATTCGTCAGTAGATCGTCGGAAGAAACTGCGAAATTCATAGATCAGTAGCGGAAAAAACCCATGATTTTCTCTAAGAAAAAATCAAGAAAAAGCCACAAAAATTTGCCTATTGGTACAAGAAAAATATAGCGAAATTTTAAAATTGGTCACAGGTAAAAAAAAAAAAAAAATCATCAGCGGAGCGGATTGTCAGGAAAAATCAGAAATTTATTGATCAGTCGTGCAACCTCCCCCCCCCCCCCACACACACACACACTTCGAGATTTGGCCGGCGAGTCGCAAAAAAGCGACGAAGTTTTCCAATTGACTGAAAGAAAATATTGCGAATTCACTGATCTGTCGTGGGTAGAATGCAAAATTAATCGATCAGTTGCACTCACAAAACAAAAACGAGATTTTTACCAATCGTTCGCAAGAAAAAGCGGAAAAATTGCTAATCAGTTGAAAGAAACTATTGTGAAATTCATCAGTGTCTCGTCAGAAAAGCTTCAAAATTCGTTGATCAGTAGCAGACAAAATGTATGATTTTCTAAAATTGGTTGCAAGAAGCTGCTGCAAAATTTGCTTATCGGTACAAGGAAAATTTTTCAAAATTCTCCAATCTGTCGCGAAAACGGGCTGAGAAAATCATCAAAAATTGTAAATTCATCGACCAGTCATGGAAAAATCCACAATTTTTGCCAATCGGTCGCAAAAAACCCGACAAAGTTTGCCAATAAGTAGAAAGTAAATATCGCAAGATTTGCCTATCGGTCGCGGCTAAAAAATTGCAAAATCCTTTAGTTGATCTTTTAAACAAATCGGAAATTTGTTGATTCAATCAGTCGCAAGAAAAAGAGAAAAAAATTGCAAATCGATAAAAAGAAAATATAATGAAATTCGAATCAGTCACGTGTAAAAAAAAAAAAAAAAATGTCAGAAAAATCACAAAATTCTTTGATCAGTCATGGAAAAAACAATGATTGTTTCCAATCTGTAGCAAGAAAAAGTTGAAACATTTGCCAATCAGTTGTTGGTAAAAAGATGAAATTCATGGATCAGTCATGCGAAAAAAAATATGATTTTTACCAAACGGTGAAAGAAAAATATTGCAAAATTCACGCACCAGTTGCAGTTAAAAATCGCGAAATTTGTCAGTGAATTGTAGAAAATATCTCAAAATTCTTCAACCAGTTGTGGGAAAAAAGTCGCAAAATTTGATGATTGGATCCGAGAAAAAAACGTCAAATTCGCCAGTTGACAGAGGGAAAATTCTGAAATATTGCGAAAATCAATTGATTGTCGGAAAAAACAGTGAAATTCATCATTTGACCACAGTAAAATCACAAAATTTGCCAAGTTTCTTTCGGTTGAGTATGTCAGCGTTTTACAAAATGTATTTTGCATTCCTATAAAAGATGCCATTGCACTTCTTCATGCATTAACCCAGGAGAACTCGCTGCATGAGATTTTCTCTCACCGTCGTACTTTTTAAGACTCTTATTTAAACCATTTTTCATTTTAATTAAAATTTCAAAATGTTATTTCAATTATTTTACTCTTTTGTGAATAAAAGTACTAAGCCAACCAAAAAAATTTGATATTATATGAATGTAAAGTAAAAGAAAAGCAATTGGGCATTCTCAATAGCGAGTTCTCCCGGGTTAAGAAAATCTCCAGGCGACTTTCTTTTTTTAAATTCCCACAGAACATTTTTGTTCAGATGAAGTTTGTTGCAAAACATTGCAAAGTATTCTGCTTTGGGGATATACACATTTTTGTATGAAACGACAAACAAAATCTTCAATTGGTGCCCCCCCCCCCCTTCGCCTTTCGTTCTGGCACACGGAGCACATATCCCCTCTGCTTCTCTGTACCCCTCCCCCCTAGTTTCAGCCCTATATAATATAAATATGATATAAAATGTATAAATGGCATCCAAGAAGTAAATAATATGCATATAATGATACATATAAGGCACATATATACGAGCATTATTAGTACTGTTTCTTTTAGGCCATCATTTAAGGGCACAGCACCCTGCTTATTCTAAAATTGGCAAAATGCATCCTGTCCTTTTTAAAAATTGTGAAATGAACCTTCAGTTGTATCTAGAACATATTAGTAAAAATTTTCCTCATACATTTTTCATGCACACAATAATATAAAAATTCATGTTGTTCAGCAAAATAATTCAGACTTTCTTTTAAAATTATTAGTATTAAGTAAATAAGTTCACATTACAATCTGATAATGAATGAATAACATTTGAGTAATTATCTTTCATGAGAGCACTAGAAAATTTAAAATATAAAAAGTTTGGTGTCTTAGTAAGAACTCGATATTACATAAATTTAAATCAGTCAAATAAAGAAGTTGCTATCAAATGGGAAGTTTTTAGAAATTGCGTACTTGCAACACATAATATATTAATTGTCAAAGAATTTTTTTTTTAAATATGCCCCTAAATCAATGTAAAATTCGTTTCAACCCAATAAATGTTTTTTTTTAGTTTTTATAAAACTGCATTATGACCGAGAAAAATCATGTAAACAAAGCATTCTTATTTACGTAATCAAACGCTGATCTGTCCTATCAAAAAGTCCAAACTAAAGTCAAAACTATTGATAAATCACAGAAATAACAAAACACAGAATCGTGACAGAAATGTTTTATGTAAAGTATGCACACAAACACAATAAATCTAGAAAACAAAGTCAATTTACTTATCTGCATTCACACTCATTTTCACTATGAACTTGAACTTGAACTTGAAGGGGGGTGGCGGTTGAGGCCTAAAGCTGCACGGCTGTAGCCTCGAATGATCCACAAAATAACAATCAAACCAAAACAAGGAAACCCATCCCGGGGAAGATACAGACCAACTAAAAACGATCGATACTAAAAAGGTACTTCATCGTAGCCATACGAAACTTATTGGACGAAGCAAACTTGCTCACAAACCATCCGAAAGAACCAAAATACCCACTATTCAAAACACTGTTATCCCAGCAACGCCTGCGATGAGAGTGATACTTGGAGCATGTGAACAGAATGTGATCCAGGGAGTCCGTGACACCACATGTACTACACCTACCATCATCAAGCAAGTTGAACCTCGCCAGCATACCAGGAGTAATCAACATCCGACAAAGAAGTCGGGTAATCAAGACGTCTTCCCTTCTGTTCCGAGCCCATACCGAAGAATTCTTAATAGAAGGAATGTCACCATGTGAGGTACTGTATTTACTATTCCTATATGACTGATTGAAATATCCCCACACATCCTGCTTATAAGCATGGATGATGTCCTCAGGAGAGATCCAATCTAACAAAACATCAGAAAAGGTCGCGCCTTTAGCAAGGCTGTCAGCTTTCTCATTTAAAGGGATTCCCCGGTGCCCCGGAACCCAATAGAGGTGAATGTTCGAGGCAAACCCAGCAACTCTACTGATCTTATTATGGAGCCAGATAATGACAGTTGGAGACTTTGAATTAACAGACTGTAAAGCAGATAGAACTGACAGGCTGTCGGTAAGAACGACGCTATGCATCCGCTGGTGGGCCAGCTCGTCCAGCGCTGTGCCGATCGCCAAGGCTTCTGCTGTAAAAATTGAGTTGGCTGAGTGGACTCTGTAAACAAAATGTTTCGTTGAGGAGCAACCTGCTATTGAGGTAAAGGAATCCGTTTTCGATGCATCCGTACCAATGATGTTCCAGGAGTTAGAGTAATCATGAATAAAATCAGCAAAATACTGCGGAACCACGCTCGCATCCAGGTCAGTGCTTTGGAAAGGGAGACCCCCAGTGACGAACCTGACAGCCTCCATGTTCATGGGAAGAAGAATTTGAAACCGAAGAAGGTGGTCTGGTGTACTGCCAAGCTTTTCGAGCCATTCTGCAACACAATGAATATCTGTAACCAACGGTTCCAGTCCGTCTCCCCGGATGTCCCAGAGCGGAGACCAACTTCCCAGTGACAGGTGCTTTAGCCAGAAACTGACCGCAAGACAGCCAATTCTATCAGCCATGGGGATAGCGCCCGCGTGTTTCCATACGATGATGTTCGGTGTCCACTTCGGGAGACCCAAAGCAATTCTGATGGCACTGGTTTGAATGACCTCCAACTTTTGAAAAAGTGAGTTGCATGCCGATTTGAGTATCGCTGCCCCGTACTCAATACCGCTTCGAATCGAAGAGAAGGCCAGAGTGAGCAGATGGTGGGACCTTGCCCCATACCGTTTGTGGGCCAAAGCCTTGAGGATGTTAAGTTTGCTGAACGCCTTCTTCCTAAGGTACTCTATGTGTCTCCGAAAGCCACCACGGCGAGCAAAGTAGAAGCCCAAGAATTTAAGCTCTGAGCACCACTCTATTAATCCACCATTAATGCTGAATTCATATTCGCACTCTAAGAGACGTCTCGACAGGTTGATTGCATGGCACTTGTCCGGTCTGATAGATAACTTCCAACAAAAGCACCATTGGGAAATAAGCCGGAGCGCTTCATGTAACTTATCTCTGCAGCTGTCCAGGGAGCTATCCTCACAGTAGATAAATATATCATCCGCGTAGATTAAAAATTTTACACCGAGGAACTCTAAGACCTCAAAGAAATCAGACATATAAATGGTAAAAAGAGTCGGGCTAAGGACCGCCCCTTGCGGGACGCCTTTCCCAATACCTCTTGATGTCGACGTAACGTTCCTCCATCGGACCTTTATGGACCTCCCTGAGAGGAAATTGTGGAGCCAACGAAGAGTTCTCCCAGTAATGCCGCTTTAAGAACATTTGTATATTAAACCGTCAATATACACTGAGTCGTAGGCGGCCTGGATATCAAGGGAGATGCCAAGAATGTACTTCTTCTCTCTCCGGGCATTGGTAATGTCTTGATGAAGCCTGATAAAGGCAGCATGACTATCCCGAAACGGCTGGAACCCAAAATTCCGGCTGTCAAGAATTTTTTTTCTAACAAGTAATGATTAATCCTGTTGGCGATCATCCTCTCGCAAATCTTGCACGCCACTGCAGTCAGTGCAATCGGCCGGTAGAAAGAAACCAGTTTCTTTGATTTGCCTGGCTTAAGGATGGGCAGGATAACAGCAGAGTCCCAGTCAGGAGGAATGTCGCCCGTAAGCCCAATATCATTATACATGCCAAGCAGGCTGTTCAAGGACCGGTCACCCAAGCCTTTGAACAGGGCAGCGCTGATCTTATCCTCTCCCGGGGAGGTGGTTTTGGTACGGCGGATGGCGTCTTTGAGCTCAGCAAGAGAGAACGGGTTATTAAGGTTGGACTCGCTGTCAGAGCCATAAGTTAAAGGGATTGGTTCATGCACACAATCCTCGCCAAAATAATCGGCAAAAAGTTCTGCTTCAGACGCCGCATCAGAGCTGGACATACCATCAACTTGAAGGGTAAGGTGAGAATCAATCAGGGAGCTGGACCTACTTGAAATTTTCCGGAAGACTTTGTGCAATAATCTGGGGTCTTTTGCGTCTCTACAGACAGAATCCCAAAAGTGATGTTCAGACTCCTTGATCACTTGACGGAGCTTAGCAGAGGTCCTTTTGAATTTAACCAATACTCACTGGAGGCCAGGGTACGAGCTTTCCTCAGAAAAAATAACTTTTGCTTTCATAGATTACTGCAACGAGAGTTCCACCAGGCCGGGAGGGTCTTCTGTGACTTGTTATGGGCAGTGCTATGCTTCTCCATCGCACTCTGAACCATCTGACGAAATGAGTCATAGTTAACATTAGAAACGGAAGGAAGCTTGTTATCAATCTCTCGACAGATATTTGGCCATTTATAAAGAACGGGCCTATTATGGGAGCCTGTACTAATATCCGCAGATATGATGATTTGGAAGTGGTCACAGTCAAAGAGGTCCTCATCCACCTGTATGGCAGTCTTCGAGAAAATATCCAAAGAGCAAATAGACATATCTATCAAGGAACAAGAGCCACTTGGGGAGACATGAGTAGGAGTATCTATATTCATCCTACTGTACGAATTGTTTGCCATCCAGTCAATGAACGCTTCACCGTCACGCGAGAACACCAGGGAACCCCACAGGCGATGATGAAGATTAAAGTCTCCAAGTATGAGAGAAGGCCCAGAGATGTACTGCGTCACTTTGGCTAAATCCTCGACCACAGAGCCCGAAGAGGAGTAGAGATTGATGATATTAAGAGACATGTTACCAAAAAACACCTAAATGCCCAAGAACTCATTAGAGAAGTTTAGGGAACCAAGGTCAAGAAGATTAGAAGACCAAGTAGCCTTAATCGCAATCATCAGGCCACCCCCCGGGCGACCCATTCTGTCCAAACGATAAATTATTTTCCCAGGAATATCAACAGACTTTTCAGGGGTAAGGAAGGTCTCCTGAAGGACCAGGGTATCAGCCGTAGAGAAGGGGGGGGGGGAATAAAACCAAGGGAGCTTGTTTAACAGACTGCGGCAATTCCATTGTAAAATAGTTATCCCCATCAAAAACAGCAAAACAGAAACAAAGACAAAACAGGCGCAATCGGTGAGACAAAAATAACAAGAACGAGATAACAAAAACAAACTGCCCCTAGCAGAGAACAATCCAAAAGCAAATCAAACAATAAAAACAATTTTTTTTCTTTTTTTTTTTAGGTCATATGTCCTTGAGTCTTCGCATGCTTGTTAGGCCTATTACGCCTTTCCGGCGACTTGTCGCTCATTTTTGCAAAACAGTTCATAATGGTGCTGCTTAGAGAAGCTATTGCTTCAACAATTTTCTCCGAGTGACTGGAGATATGGTCGATGATAATTTTTAACATCTTGTTTGTACGAGCTTCAAATGCTTTTTGTAACTGATCCAGATCAGATGTCTGTTTACTAGTAATAGTCGCGTAGGATTTTTGTTCAGGTTTATACGTAAACTTCCGACGTGCTTCGACAAAAGTTAATAAGTTTCTAGATTTAAATTCTAACAGTTCAGCCTCTTTAAGCCGAGCCGAACATTGATTATAGTCTGATCTGTGTTCAGACCCGCAATTAGCACATTTAACTGGGTTTGTACAGGGACCAGCGTGTTGGAGACTGCAATTCACACATAACTGATCAGAACTACATTTTAGTTGGGAGTGGTTGTATTTAAAGCATTTCTTACACTGCCTGGTCTTGTCAATAAATTGTCGCACTCTCTGTATTGAGAGCCAAATCCTAACTTCAGGGGGGATAGAGGTGCCAAGAACCGTGACTAACACGGGAGAAACGTCATTTGTGCCCTCACGCTTTATAAATCTTCGCAGTTCCAAAATTTGAAGATTATTTTCCATAGACAGTTCTTGCCCAATGTCAGCCAGAGAAATATTTACTGGCATGTTAAATAGCAAAAATCTATTACAAATATTCTCCCAACTCACTCTAGTCGAGACTTTAACTCCGAGAAAGGTGGTTATTTTAGCTATATCAATTACACACTCTGGGTTTTTCGTGCTTACTATAAATGTACCCGTACGAGTAAATTTCACATTTTCAATCTTTTTGAATTGAACAGTTTTGGCTTGTAATTCTGTTTGGACAGCGCGTGGGTCCCTTTTAGGAACGTTCTTAGACTCATCACTTTTTATGAAAATATTAAAATTCCTTGCACCATTTTCTGCAGCCATCATTATTAATGTTTCAGCCGAAGCTGAATTGCGAGACACGTTTGGGTTGATATCAGTAAATAGCACATTATTTTCATTTGTTTCCACCATTTCAATATTTTGTGACTCTACATCCGGAGTACTGTCTTCTACAATATTTATAATTGAGTTCGCCATACCGGCGAGATACACTATTTACAGACACAAAATACCATATAACTATGGCTCAGCAATATAACACAACTCCAGGAAAACAGGGGAAAAAAAACCCCAACTTATCAAGAAACAATTCAGCAGACTTACCCCGCTGGAGACAAGAAATTACTACAAGACAAGAAAACGCAAACTTCAAAACCCGGGAAAACACAAACACACCTAGCTACTATTCAGTACACGCCCCCCACATTTTTCCGCAGAGACCGTCAACCGTGCAGCTACCTCCCGCTTTTCTACCTAGGAAAACAGAATATAAACAATCCACCCATACTTTATAAGTAACGTAAATATAAATAATCCATTTTCACTATTTCCGCATGGCTTTGATTTCCGCGATGAGATAAACAAATCTTCCACACGTTGATTGATTGATGCGGAGCGTAACTCCACAAAGTGATATTCTGGTAAAAATAAATAATGCATTACATTCTTTACTTGTTGAAAGCTGTATAAAAAATTAATAAAACAAACAGTAATAAATAATACAAGTTTCGGTCAATGAGGCCTAAGTCTGTATATGCCGCCATTTTAAGATGGCGGTTGATAGGTTAAGTTTTTGTCCAGATTATGTCCGTACATGGCGAGGTCAGGTTTTTGTCCCGGAATTAACGAAAATTAGATTAGTACTGTTTCCATCCAGTTTAAGTTAATAAAACAGAAAACTGGACAAACAGGTGAAGGCTTAGTTTGGGAGTTCACGAAAATTGTATTAGTTGCGTTTTCATCCAATTTATGTTCTTAAATTGGTGTCCATATTTTGTAGTTATTTCGTAGTTACGTCTATGTCAAACATTCAACAAATTCTGAACGTATTTTAGCTGGCTGTATACGTCCAAATTACATATATAGACTTATTTTGGAAATGGTAGATGAAAACTGAATATAATCTGGCAGTCCCTCTTTCTTAACCCTCCGTCTACCAGACGGGTCCATTGGACCCGACAGGTACATACAAAATATTCATTCAAACCAGAAATTTCTTTAAAATAAACTAAGTATATAAACCAGACAAAAATAAGGTAAGATGAGGGGTTCATCTTCCGGTCCCAGGCCCTTGCAGGCCCATGTGTCTACGTGCGGAAAGACCCCCGTTCCAAACCCCGCGGCGCGTCCCGAAGGTCGCCGCCAGGAGTGGCCCGTCAGGGCCGATCCACTGCCCAACGCACGTCACACCGGTTATTCCCAAGAGGATGATTGGTCGCGTGCGACAGATCCCGCCACTTAGCTAGAGGAGCCAAATGATTCCTTCTCTTGGTTCCCGACCCGGGACGCCCCGATAGCCCGCAGGAACCGAACACCTATAAAGGAGTCGGGCCCACGAACCGGTTCGAGGTTACCGAGCCGGAGTTGATGTACGGAGGGCCCTCAAGATCAAATACCATTCTACGGCAAAGACATTTTTGAGGGACAACCGAATAGGGGGGTAGGTGCCGCTCGCGAGCCCTGGAGAGTCGCGGAAAGTTTCTCCATGAGCGCATAGACACGCCCTCGCTAGGGGGTGGGCTGCGGGGTCGGACGTATCCGGCCCCCAGTCCACGTGTACCTTACCTACATGTTTATTGCACTACACATATATACACTACGACATAAATACACTACTACATATATACACTACGGCATAAATACACTACGACATATTATTCACTACCAAATGCAGGTTCATGAGACAGAGTCCCGAACCTGAGAACTTCATGCACCACCACCTCCAGTACCGCGCGTACGACGGACTGGTTGATTTGCGTTCGACTGCGGCGCTTGACCGCGGAGGGCTCTGGTACGACGACCGTGCCTTTGGCGACCAAGATCTCGATCCAATGTCCGCAGGAGGAGATCATGTACGATGGCCTTCACTCCCTTCCGACAGTAGCCATCTAGACACAGATCGAGAAGTGTTCGAGTATGGTAGTTCCATGGGAAAAATCTCTCCCGGATGGACCGCCATAGGGGACAAGAGTAGAGACAGTGTCTCCTGTCACTTATCCCTATCCCACAGAAACACGTGGGATCCTTCTGGAAGAAGCGAGCCTGGTGGTCGCCAAAGGTGCCATGTCCCGTGAGAACTTGGTTGAGGTGGAAATCGCCGTGCAGCCTCCGTAGGCGGACGCGCGGAAAAAGCTCGTATGTCACTTCGCCTTTGCCCGAGGCCACCCATTTGCTTTGCCATCTTGAGACGGCACGGGCCAAGAGTTCTCTCTTGGCCTGGCGGCGGGTGGTTTTTACTACCACGTCCACAGATGAGCGGGTCGTAGCGGCCTTAGCCAGCTCGTCCGCGCGCTCATTGTAGACGTGTCCTACATGGGCTTTGACCCAGTGCATGTGAACACCGATTCCACTACTCTTCACTAAGTCCCTGATCTCGGAAATAGACCTGTGCCTGGGCACAAGACTATTTAGGGCTTGAAGCGCCGATCTCGAATCTGAGTAGATATCGAGCTCACCGAGATCCCTGTGATGGGCATCCATTATCGCCTCCTTGATCGCGTCGACCTCGGCTGCGAAGACTTCTACACCATCTGAAAGGCGGAACTGACCCTCACTGACTGTTTGCCCGTCGATCACGGCAGTAAACGCGCAACCTACGGTGCGGTCTTGCTGCCTGGATCCGTCCGTGTAATAAGAACACGTCGTCCTGGGAATGAGGTCCCTGGTCCATGGGATCCGACCGAGGACTTCTCGTCGGTAAGTTGGTCGCCAGAGATCGACTGACTCAGGGTCGAGCCCTGTACCGTCAATGCCCTTGCCCCACCTGACAAGGGCCGTGAAGTCCCTGTCCATTTCTGCACGCAAGTCAAGGGGTAGAACCAGTGGTGGGATTCAGCCGGTTCGCACCGGTTCGGTACAACCGGTTGTTAATTTGTGTCCAGTTCGGCGAACTGGTTGTTAAAATGATACTTCAAATGCGAAAATCGCATTTGCATTAAGTTGCTTTCTTTAAATGCTTATCTGCACAACATTTTTTTCCAAGCATAATTCTGTGATAAGTCCTGATTAATTTCATTTAATAAAATGATATTGCATTTGGAACAATAATATATTTTTTCTTCATCAATCCTGTAAGAGAAAATTCAACTTAAAAAACGAAATTTTGAAGAATTTTGGTAACTAAATTGACAGCCCTAGGCTAATCCCAGTTACATGGCAATGTTATTAAAAATTGCTCAACTACTTATCTATATTAATAAAAGAAAGTTTTGCTCTGTCTGTGTGTCTGAGTGTGTGCGATGGCTAGCAAAATCTATGGCACGTACAAGACTGAAAATGTTTGTGAGGCTAGCTCAAAATGTCTCCTGTTGCACCTGAGACACATAATTTAAAAATTCTAATAATTAGTTGAGTTATTAATTAAAAGTCGCAACTCACTCTCATCAAAAACTCAACCCGGTCCTTGCGAGAAAGAAAAAACTCTGGCGTACGCACAGAAGCCTTATTTACGTATCATTTGAAAATGCAGAACGAAAGGAAGAAATTTCGGGGGGTATTTTGTCATTATTTATTAACTTGCATCGGCCAAACCGCTTTGTAAATAAAAATGAAAGACATTTTCTGAAATAGCTACGTCTCAAATGCCTCAATTAATTAAAAAAAATATCGCAGTTAACCGCTTGAAAAACAATTTTCAAAAGGGGTCGTTTTTCCGAGAAACTTTTTCGCACTTATTGCAACGCCCCTCCAGGGCGCAATTTTGGAGGTACCGACAAACCAAGAATATGTTCTTAAAGTGAAACCCTCTTCTAATCGGTGGTGCAATTTATTTAAAACAAATATGAATTTTATCTCTTTCAAATACACCGGTAAACGCAGGTCACTTCACGCCTCACGAAGACGATATTTTTTCTATGCGAAAAATAACTAAACGTCCGTATTCTTTTAGAGTATCTCAATAAATAGACCAGATTTACATCACCTACAAAAATTTTGAAACGTTCGAACGAGTAGAAATATTTCTTATAAAATAAAATATGTAAAAATTTTGACGAAATCAGTGAAAATCTGAGTGTTTCTTTGGGGGCTTTGCTGCTACAGGGCGAAATTTTAGAGGTACAGATAAACCAATAATATGTTCGTAAATCTGAAACCACCTTCTTATCGATGGGACAATCGGTTTTAAAAAATTGGAGTTTTAAACCTTACAAATATACCGGCAAATGCAGATCATTTTCGCGCCTCGCATATACTATATTTTTCTGCGCCAAACGCAATTAAACGACCGCATTTGAACACAATCTTTTAAGAGTATCTCAAAATCAGATGGCATTGAGATTCTCAATAGATCAGATTTACATTATCTATACAAAAATTTTGAAATATTCGGACGGGTAGAAATATTTTTATAAAATAAAATGTGTGAAATTTGGACGAAATCAATGAAAACCTGAGTGTTTCTTCGCGGTTTCGCTCGCTTTCGGTGCGCATAGACTCCATAAATCAAATTGAGCTGAAAGTAAAGTACCAAATAGCATATACTTTCAGTTCAATATTTTTTCATTTAAAAATATAAATTCAGATAAAATAGATTTAAAGATATAAAATCATACAAATTCCAGGTTAATTTAAGGGTCATTCATCACGGGCCCAGGCAGTGCTATTATTCGAGTAAACAGTACTTTGCTTTGGCACGGAATGTTCCCTATTATCGGTGATCTATAGCTAATACTTAAATCGTCAGATTTAGATATATACTTCCAACTGCATATTTTTCTATATTGTTCTTCATATCTTACAAGTTTTTAAAATGAAAATATTTATTTTCGTAAATGTAACAAATCCGAAAGTTTGATAAGTTCCTAGAGTCTTATAAGTTATAGAAAAACATTTTTCCAGCTCTAACAAATGAAAAGACATTGTATGATCTAAACTTGCCGAATCATGATACTTTGTATTTTACGAATTTCCAACCATGTCTTTTTTTTTTTTTTTAAACTAAGACATTGTAAAAATTCCTAAAATTTCTAAATGCCATAACCCGAGAAGTTTTGGTCGTGCAAAAATTTGTCTCACTTGCTATAACATGGATAATAATTTTCTAAATATATTGTATACAACTTTAGGTCATGAACATATGTTAATTCTTAAAATTACATTTCTGCTATTTTTATATTATATTATTTTGAGGGCTTAATTTGCGCCGGAGCCCACCGGATCTTAGCTCCGGTATTTCTCTGTTTTTAGTAAATATTTAAAAATTGGACGGAATTCACAGGAGCTCATAAATACAGGGCTCCGGAGCCCAGTGCAATAGCGCTTCCGAAAAACTGAAGCCTAAATTCCCCTTTGCTTTCCTTCACATCTCCAAGATTCCTTTGCATTCTTTTTTAATCAAAACACTTATACGTGAGGATGAAGGAGATGTTTCAACACAATTTTTATATGAGTGTTTGGGCTTGGGCTGGCTCAAGCTCAATCTGAATTTCTGAATTACATTCAAAATTTTATTTATTCATGTATATGTAAAAAAAAAAAAAAAAAAAAATCCTCCTTAAAAATTACGTATTCTATTTTATTTCAAATCATTTTAATGGTATTTTGGTTAGAATAAAGGGAAACAGGAATCGTACTTTTCTATTCTACTTGCAAAATTATGTCTGGTGTTGATGGCGACGACGTGTTGATACGAGACGATTGATCAAGAGACTAAACAATGAATTTGCTTACAGTTCAATTTCCTATTCTGACATTACGATGATTTTTAACTGGCTGGTTTATTTTATTTTTGATTTAGATTTCGAACCTGAAAAGAATATTTTCTGTTTTTAGCCAATGGGCATCAGCTGGAGGTTTTGTTTGTTTAAGGTTTTTAGTCTTCTATTTTGTACGAGTATAAAAATCACTTTAGTGATTTTTCAAGTGCTCTGCTCTGAAGATTTACGATGTTTACTTTCATTTGTAACTAGATATAATTGCCATATATCGTTATTCTGATAGAAAGCAATCGAGCAGAATTTCCCCTTTTTCTATAAAAGCATCGAATCTTTCCGATAACGGTGTCAAAATTTTCATTTAATCTGATTTTCAGGAACTAACCACGAAAGATTGTTATGCGAAAGGAATCGATTATAGTTTAAGGTAAGCATATTCCGTAGGAAACTGAAAAACGCTGTTTCATTCTTCAGCATATTAATATTAATTTTGTAAATTTCATTCATTTTTTAATAAAAATTCACAGTTGCGAACTATTCCTTTTTTTTGTGTTAACACTATTTCTGAATCATAATCCTTATCACATTTAATCGCAGAATTATTCAATTAATTAAATTTAAAATTAGACAAAGTTTTCTATTCGGAAGGAATGATAACAAAAAACAGGATTAGTATATGCAGATAGATACATTTAAAATTTCTATTTTTCTAAAGAAAAAAAATGCTTTAAATTTTAAAATATGATTTTAAATATAAATATGCAGATTGGACTGACGGGAGAGGAGCACACTACGGTTGTTAGCATTGCAGAATATTAGGGATCCGGTACTTTTTTTGTTAGAAATTAAGCCCTGATTGTTTTGATGCATTTTCTGATAGAAATTATGATCAGGGTTTCATGGTTTCCGAATATTTAGTAACATTCTTTTATAGGGTAACATGTTTCAGGATTTTTTTCACTGCACCAAAGGATCAAATTTTTTTTTTTAACAATGTTCTTTTAATATTGGAAAGTGTTTCATAATCTATATGTGATGTTTCATTTTTCATTCATTTTTGTATATCAAAAATCATTCGGGCAGCGAACCGGTTGTTAAATTATTTGAATCCCACCACTGGGTAGAACCCCCGACAAGACGTGCAACGCATCATTCGAAACCGTGCTATAACACTTCGTCACGCACAGGAGAAGTCCCCTTTGTACGCTGAGCAACCTGTTTGCTTCTGCTACTTTGCCGGTGTACCAAATAGAAGCCTCATACAGTATAATTGGCTCCGCAACGAGGCGATAGAGCATCTTGCGTAGAGGCGGCTTGATGCCCCAGTTGGCTGCGGTGAGACGGTTCATTTTATGCAGCAGCTTGAACGCCCTTTCCTGAACTACGTTTAGGTGGGGCATCCAACTTAGATGCATATCGATAGTCACCCCCAAGTAAGTCAGGCGCTGCTCGAACTTGATCCTATGACCGTTCATGAGAATCGGCCTGGATGGAGCGTAATTGAGCCTTCCCCTTGGAGGGACCACCGTGTAGTTGCACTTAGCGTAGCTAAACTCCAGGCTGAATTCCGAGGCCCACTGATGGATCCTGGTAAGTACCGGATCCAGGATTTCGGCGAACCTGAAGACCGCCCTGCTTCGTGCCGCTACAGCACAAAAATAAGGTAAATAAATAAGTTAAATAGTTTTAAATAAAAATTCTGGTGTGGAACGTTTTATTAAAACTTGAATAAAATTCCCGGTAGATCTAGGGTTAATAGTTCCATGGGCAAAACCAATCTAGTTATATGATTAAACCATAGTAGACGTGGCCATAATAAAAGAGACAAACTGGTAGCAAGAAAAATTCACTTATCGCCTTACCAAATTGAATGTTGCTAAGTGCCTCTCTTGCTCCAGTATTCAGCCAGTTATTTTATTGTAACAATAGGAAATTAATCACTTAACTATACACGCAGACACACGCAGAGACCTCTCTCGTAATACGAGGTATAAAATTTATTATAAATATCGTGCACTAAACTTCAATCACTTATTTAAATTTAATTTAATAACATCATTTTAATAAACATAACTGGCATTATTGGCAAGTATGTCGACTTAAAAAATTCATAAACTGGCTCCCAGAATGATACGGAAGTTGAGGAAAGGCTCTGATTGAGTTATTGGACTGTTTAGCGAAATTCGTCACCGAATCTCCAAGTGAAAAGAAAAAGAAGCTATCAGGAGAAAAGAAGTAACTATTTATTACTCAAATAATGTAAACAAGTTTGAAATTGCACCCAAATGTGGCAAATGAGGTGCGTTCGTACTATAACTAGTTTTATAAATATTTTTTGTACCGCATATTGCACTGAATGTATATTTTAGTAGACTTCATAAGTGCATATCAATTTCATTCTGTTCGAAAGGCTGTAACATCATTAAAATGCACTAGAAATTTTTTTTTCCTATTGGCTGTAATGTAACGGAAAACTTTTGACTGTTCCTGTAATTAAACTAACTTCCGATTTTCATAAAATTTGAAACGACTCGACAAAATTTTGCTACAATTATATATTTAGAATTTCAGATTATTCGGTTGGGTAGCTTTTGCTCTGTTATAGACAGACGAACCGCACGACGATTATAGGTACTACGTATTTATATAATTATATACGCACCTAAAAAGACATTAGTGCATGATTGCTGCAAAATATTACCAACATTTCTCAAACGGTTTATTATAAGTTTCACACCAGAAAACGTGTGGCATTCCTACTTAAAAGTAAAGTTTTTTTACTTTGAGTTGTCGTGTCATGAAATTGAAAATCGATTCAAGAAATGCTCCGGACAATGTTCCTGAGCACACATAAACGTAAGCAAACGTGTCTTTAGACATTGAATTTTCACAGCTTTCGAACCCGAATAGCGTTGCCAGTGGGCTACTTTTTTAAATTCAGATTTCTTGATTGGCACCACTTTTTTTGAAATAGTAAAATTCGCCTTATTTAATGACATATTAACCCCTTAACTGATTTGCCCGAACGCCGTTCGTGCAAAAAGAGTTTGCTATCTTCGATGCAAAAAGCTTTTGGATACCACTTAATTTTACTGTAATCTTTGGTTTGTTAAATGGCATAACTTTTTCGATTGTACAAAGCCAAATATTTTAGTAAACAAAAACTGGTGTCGAGTCCTTATTTGTAATTCAATGTATAAAAAAAAACAGTTAAGGGTAAATTGAGGCGAAAACAAGGGGAATTTTACCATTTCAGAAAAGCAGTGCCAATCAAGAAATCTGAATTTTTAAAAAAAGTAGCCCACTGCGAACACTGAACCCGAAGAAGGAATAGGGTCCTTCGGCGGTGTTGCTAGACTGGGGACTTTTTAAATTCAGATTGTTTGATTGTCACAATTTTTTTTGTAATAGAAATATTTGGCCTATTTAACCCTCTGTCTATCAGAAGGGTCCAATGGACCCGACATGTACATTCAAAATATTTATTCAAACCAGAAATTTCTTCAAAACAAACTAAATGTATAAATCAGACAAAAATAAGTTAAATAAACAAATTAAATAGTTTTAAGTAAAAATTCTGGTGTAGAATGTTTTTATAAAACTTGAGTAAAATTTCCGGTAGTTCTAGGGTTAAAAGTAGACTAAAAATTCTAAAAAATAAGGCGAATTATACCATTTAAAAAAAGTGGTGACTGTCAAATAATCTGGATTATAAAAGTCCCCAATCTGGCAGCACTATCCATGCGGCCTGCATATTCACAATACCTACTCAGTTAAGATTCGTCACTGGTATTTTTAAGTACAGTAGCGCTCAAAAGTATTTTGACAACCTTATATTCTCTCTTATTTTATTTTATATAAAAATATAAAAGAAAATATATTTCCTATAATTGAGAACACTATGACTGCACTTATTCAAATGTATCAAGTTTCAACTTGTTTGTTTACATTCGGCGCCACCGAAGAAATATGACTCCTCCTTAGCTCAAAAGTATTTTGACAATTAGTTTGCATTTAACTGTTGAAGGTGTCAGTGGCACTATAGCTTCGATTAGTGTTTATATTGACTTATTGTGATTAATTTTAAGGATCAGGAATGCTGAAATGTAAAAAATATTGAAGTGATTCTAGAAAAGTCGCTGTTGCACTTAATGCTAATGCACTTAAGAAAGGTAGAGTATAAGCAGAATTAGCTCGTTCTTTTAACGTGTCTCGGCAACTTGTTATTACATGGAATAAAGTTTTTAATAAACAGAAATACATCGAAAATAAGCCTCAAAGTGGCCATCCGAAAAAACAATTTGCAATGTTGACTGTATTATAAAAATTATACCTACAAATGATCGTCGTAAGTTCGTTGTAATAATAAAAAATGAATTGAAAGAAAATTATGGCATAGATATACACGTTTCATCTGTCAAACGACGCTTAAACTTCTATGGTTTACATGGCAGAAGACCAGCAAAAACACGTTTCTAATCTACTAAGAATAGGAAGGCTAGAGTTGCATTTGTAAAACGGCATAACCCATTCAGGGCAAAGCAATGCTATTGCTGAAGTGTTGAAATTAATGACTGACACCAGAATTTTGGTTACAAAAAATTCGGTTTATTATGTGAGTGAAATATAGCTTTTTCTTATTTAAAAAATAAATTTGTTTTCAAATTCCGGTGTCAATCATTAATTTCAATACGTTCGCAATGGAATTGCTTTGCCCCTGAAAGGGTTATGCCGTTTTACAAATGCAACTGTAGCCTTCCTATTCTTAGTAGATAACGAACGTGTTTTTGCTGGTCTTCTACCATGTAAACAATATAGGTTTAGGCATCGTTTGACTGATGAAACGTGTATGTCTATGCCGTAATTTTCTTTCAATTCATTTTTTATTATTACAGTGGACTTAGGACAAACACTTGTAGATATCATTTTTATAATATAGTCAATATTTCAAGTTGTTTTTTGCGGATGGCCACTTTGATTATTATTTTCGGTGTACTTCTGTTTATTAAAAACTTTATTCCATGTAATAACAAGTTGCCGAGACACGTTAAAAAAACGAGCTAGTTCTGCTTGCAGTCCACCTTTCTTAACCCTTTCAAGGGCGGTGGCTAGAGGGTCTAGCCACCTAATTTTAACTCCAAAACTGACTACTGGCACCAAGAATAATTTACTAAAATTTTGTTTTTGTAATTAAAGTGGAAAAAAAAATAGCGTTTTATTATTTACTAAGAAATTCGTTTGAATATTCTGGTGTCAGTCAATTATTTCATCATTTTACGAAGAGAATTCCTCTGCCCCTGAAAGGGTTAAGGGCATTTACAGCGACTTTTCTAGAATCACTTCAATATTTTTTTACTTCTCAGCATTCCTGATCCTTAAAAATAATGACAATAATAAGTCAATAAAAACACTAATCGAAGCTATAGCGCCACTGACACCTTCAACAATTAAATGCAAACTAATTGTCAAAATACTTTTGAGCTAAGGCGGAGTCATATTTCTTCGGTGGCGCCAAATGTAAACAAACAAATTGAAACTTGATACATTTAAATAACTGCAGTCACAGTGTTCTCAATTATAGGGAATATATTTTCTTTTACATTTTTATATTAAATAAAATAAGAGAGAATATAAGGTTGTCAAAATACTTTTGAGCGCAACTGTATATTTTTCTAATATAAACTTTTAAATATTTTGTATCATTTATCAAGGAATATTGCTATGCCACAGAGGCATGAAATTATTATTTAACCCGTTCGTGGTCTAGCATTCTATTAAGAGAGTAAGTGTTTTCATTGAGAATTATTTCGTTTTGACAATTAGTTTTTTTATTATCTCCATGTAGTAATGATAGTATCCAAATCCTGATAATATTAAAAATGTGAAAATCTGATAATGTTTGGCTAAATTAGCATCAAAACGCGTGATTAAACACCTTTGAATTCATTATACATTATATACATTTTTTTCCAATGTGAAAAATTTTAACTTAATAAAATTTACATGCTATATGTCTTTGTAATACATAAAGTAGAAGCTATAAAACTAAAACCTACCTTCAGTAGAATGTACAATATAATATTATGACATTTCAACGACAGAATAAAAAGTGAAAATCGATCTGACATTGCAGTAATAATAGATACAACGATGTTAATCTTACTAAAATTATACTTGATTCGAAAACCTGAGTGATTGCAACCCCCAGACTTTTATAACAACTACTTCGTTCGAATAGTAATGTTCGTCTCATAAATTCTGAGGTTAAATAAGGCGAAAATTACTTATTTGAAAACAGCGATTATAAAAATCCATAAAACAATTCCCATGCAACTCAGTATCACTTATCAAGTATATATAGTATCAATAATTGCATTAATCGCTAACGGTGTTGCCAGTGGGCTACTTTTTTAATTCAGATTTCTTGATTGGCACCACTTTTTTGAAATATAAAAATTCGCCTTATTTAATGATATATTAATTAAGGCGAAAACAAGGGGAATTTTACCTTTTCAGAAAAGGCGTCCAAATCACAAAATCTGAATTTTGAAAAAGTAGCCTACTGGAAACACTGGTGTTGCGAATTTAGCGGAATACTGTATTCAAAATATCTTGCAGAATTTTGAAGTAGTAATTTCCAAATTAAATAAATATAGAAAAACTATATTTTCAAAGAACGACAGATTCACCTTAATAATATAAATGAAAAATATGAATATCAAATTCACAATATATCTTTACTTAATAGGTGCTAAAAATACAAATGTTAAAAACATTTTAAAAACAATGCAGATGTTGAGAACATTGAGTCACATGATGTTTAAAATCCGAGCGCTTTCGACTGAACCATCAGCCGTCATCAGGGAAAAGAGCACTGTCGAATGAAAGACAAACAGCTGGTTAAATATCAAAGGGCGAAACCAAACGAACCACAAAATAGGAGGGTGGGAAGGATGGAAAAACAGAGAGGAGCAGCCAATCAGAAAAAGAGAGGGGGGAGGGGTGGGACAGGGAGGAGGGAAAATGGTTAATCAAAACCAAATTCCCCTGTAACCCCTAGAATTTTAAACCAGATTCTTGGTATGTTATAGGATAGAACATCATTACAGGTACTCTTGCCTTTTGCTAAAATTTCCAACGACTCTCTAATTATACAAATATTATAAAATGAAGCGTGTGCGATGATTTTAACTTCTTTGAATAAGATATCAATGTCTTTAACTTGACTTAGCCGGGATAGAGCTGTGGATGGTCTACCCTTTTTTAAATCTGTCATATGCTCCTTAATCCGTTCCAATAATTTCCGAGTGGTCATTCCTATATAAGTATATAAGTTCCTATATAACTGGTATACAGAAAGGTCGATCCTATAGACAATTTTGATAAATCCGGAGTTTATATTGTCCCTTTTAGGATTGGAGGCAGTTCAAAAAAGTATACTTATATAGGAATGACCACTCGGAAATTATTGGAACGGATTAAGGAGCATATGACAGATTTAAAAAAAAAAAAAAAAAAAAAACGGTAGACCATCCACAGCTCTATCCCGGCTAAGTCAAGTTAAAGACATTGATATCTTATTCAAAGAAGTTAAAATCATCGCACACGCTTCATTTTATAATATTTGTATAATTAGAGAGTCGTTGGAAATTTTAGCAAAAGGCAAGAGTACCTGTAATGATGTTCTATCCTATAACATACCAAGAATCTGGTTTAAAATTCTAGGGGTTACAGGGGAATTTGGTTTTGATTAACCATTTTCCCTCCTCCCTGTCCCACCCCTCCCCCTCTCTCTTTTTCTGATTGGCTGCTCCTCTCTGTTTTTCCATCCTTCCCACCCTCCTATTTTGTGGTTCGTTTGGTTTCGCCCTTTGATATTTAACCAGCTGTTTGTCTTTCATTCGACAGTGCTCTTTTCCCTGATGACGACTGATGGTTCAGTCGAAAGCGCTCGGATTTTAAACATCATGTGACTCAATGTTCTCAACATCTGCATTGTTTTTAAAATGTTTTTAACATTTGTATTTTTAGCACCTATTAAGTAAAGATATATTGTGAATTTGATATTCATATTTTTCATTTAGTAATTTCCATTTTAAATCGACGAATGTCGGCATAAAATAAATAAAGCAAAAATTTTGTTTTTAAAATTATTATAGATATTTTAAATACAAAAATACGCTTAATTTCAAACACAGACTGCTATCGATGTTATGAACAAAAATACTAATATTAGTAAAAATACATTGGAAATACTTGAAATGAAATGTCAATACTGCAGAAATATTGCTATTTTAATTATCTCCTACAAAACGTCCATACTGCGAAAATATTTATTTTATATTGTAAATTTTCATAGCGAAATTGCAAAATATTTTTTGCCAATTTACATTTTGGAGACATATACGCAATATTAGCATGTTGCACTGTGTACATTTTTAGTAAGGTTAACGTTGTTGTACCTATTACTGAAATGTCAAATGAATTTTCGTATTTTTCATTCTTTAAAATGGCCCTGTATTACAAACGCAACATTTAATTGAAAGTAGGTTCATTTTTATAACTTTATTTTAGGTATTACAAGCAAATAAAATATGTAACTTTCACTGGGATGAGAGCGCTCCGACCCAAATGACCGATTGCTACCACTAAATTTTAATAATGTTTGTTGCCGTATTTAAAGACAGAATTTCTGAGATTTATTAAAGCAAAGAATACTATTAAAATTTTGGGGTGAAAATGCACCATTTAGGTCGGAGTGCTCTTATCCCTGCTTTTATTAACTTAAGGGGGTCCGGGACACATTTTAAAATAATTTTTATTTATTGAGTTAAAATACTGAACTTTTTTGTGATGGTTAACCTTATGATTTGTAAACAAAATCACATGATAAAACTTCTCAGATTTTTCTTTTAATTTAAATTAAAAATTTATTCAAAAAGTGGGGTAATTTAAAATCATTATAACTCGAAATATTATTTATAGAATTTCATTTTTATTTTTCATTTAAACAAAAAGAAATACATAAGTTTTAATTTTGATTCAGCATTTTTAAGAATATTAATTTATAAAAAAATTAAAAATATTTAACAACAACAAAAAAAAAAATAGTGCAACTTTAAAAAAAAATCATTTTTTCAAAAGTAAATATTTTTTTCAAATATGCTGAATCAAAATTAAAGTAAAATAATTGAAAAAGATATGTCATGAGTTTGAACCCTGTATCTTTAACAGTTCTCGAGCTATAAGAATTTAAATATGAGAAATGGTGAAAAAATCTCAACATGAAGAAAAACGCATTTTTACAAAAAGTCGTTTCGATGACAGCCATTGCTTGAAAGCAAGATTTTGAAAACAAACCAAAACGAAAAAATTAATAATTTTTGTTCTAATTCTGATAGAAACATGATTTAAATGTCATTTTAAGCAGGAAAAAAACAGAGATATTTCTTATGAAATAAAATGTTTTTGAAAAATTTGAAGATTTTTGTTTCCCGGAGTCCCTTAATTGAAAATTTTGCACATTAGAAAAAATATGTATATACAGGGTGCAAAAGAAATTCTCTTTAACCTGAAAGTACTTGCGAACGGTGAGAGCTACAGCTATACAAGTGAGTTAACGGTATAGTAAAGCGAGTACGCCTGACCGAATGCAAACGACGGCAGCGCCCCTAGTGGCGAAATTTGGAAGATAGACATTGCAAATCGAAAATGAAAAGAGATAGAGCAAAATTCACAATTAGAAAGTTTTAGAGCATCAATTAATTAGTACGAAAAGACATTTGGTTCACACAGGTAAGATAAATCGTCGCCTGTATACCCAAAAATGTCCGAAATCGATGAGTGACGATTCTACTTTGCATATTCACATTCCGGAAATGTAGCAGTGCACAATTGCAGATTGTGATGTTGTACTGTGCTGTAGAAATTTAATTTCCAATGCATTTAAAATTTTAGATTAACCCTTCCAGGGGATGAAGAATTCTGTTCAAAAACTGATGAATTAATTGACTGGCAACAGAGTATTCAAACAAATTTCTTAGAAAATAAAAATCAGCTAATTTGCACTTTCATTACAAAAGCAAAATTTTATTAAAATATTCTTGGTGCCACATGTCCGTTTTGGAATTAAATTTAGGTGGCTAGACCGGTTAGCCACCACTCTTGAAAGGATTAAATTTATGTCGTCGTATTGAAGAGGCTTGCAATAGACTTTCCATGCTGAGAAATGTGCATGCAGAATTTCTCTCTCGAATACAAACGTGTATCGTGAGCATTGACGAACATTTCGAACATACTGAATATTAACTTTTTATCACTATGAAACAGTTTGTCTTTTTGAGTGATGTTATCAAAATGTGTTGAGATAAGTACGTATTTATACCATACATTTTGCGTATTTCTTCATACTTCTGGCTATTCCATTCAAACGTTTACGCAAAATAGAGTGTATCGATTTCGGACATTTTTGAGTATACAGGCGAAGATTTATCTTATCCATGTAAACCAAATGTCATTTCGTACTAATTAATTCATGCTCTAAAACTTTCTAATTGGAAATTTTGCTCTACCTCTTTTCGTTTTCGATTTGCAATGGCTATCTTCCAAATTTTGCCACTAGGGGCGCTGCTGTCGTTAGCATTAAATCGGGCGTAGTCGCTTTACTATACCGTTACCCCACTTGCATAGCTGTAGCTCTCTCCGTTCGCAAGTATTTTCAGGTTAAAGAGACTTTCCTTTGCACCCTGTATACTGGATAATGAATACAGAGCACGGCTTCCAAATGGTCTGCCAACTGCATACCAATAAATTTTAACAGAAAACTTTTTGGGACATTTGCGCTAGAATTAACTTTCAAAGGTGCTTCCGGGGCGGTTTGTAAGAAAAATCTAAAAAGAAAATTTTTCTAAAATAATATTGGTATTCAGTTGGCGGACCATTTGGGAGCCCTTACAGAGGCATTTAATCACCTGTTTTGACGCTAACGTTAGACAAACATTTGCAGACATATTTTATAATATTATTAGGGTTTTGTTTCTACCATTACTACACGAGGATAATGAGAAAAAAAATTAAAATAAAATAATAATGAAAAGTCATGTTCTCTTAATAGGACGCCAGACAAAAAACATGTTAAATAATCATTTCATTCGTCTATGATACAGCAATCGCGAATAAGTATTTCAGAAATATATTTCAGAACATTTATATCATCCTTCATAAGTATTTCAGAATATTGAAAATTTCATACCAGGAAAATATATTGAGGAATACCAGTGTCGAATCTGAACAACGGAGTTATTATCCCCTTAACAGTGTGGCCCGAACTGGATTCGGGCAAGAACACTTTGCTTGCTTCGTTATTAAAAGCCTTTTGATACCACTAATTTGTAACTGTAAATTTATCTTTATTGATTGTCAGGTATTTTTCGATTAAGTAAGGTAAATATTTTAGTATGGAAAAAGTGGTGTCCAGCCCCATTTTTAATTTTTTTTGTAAGAAAACAAATGTCACTGTTAAGGGGTTAATAAAGAGGAACTGGCATATCCTTCAAATAGCGACGCTTCAATTGTAACCGCAGGAGTTGTTTACGCCTGGTGCGATTTTGCAAAGCGTCACGTGCATAGCGATTGAAGACAAAGTCGAACGGTGATAGGTCGTTTGCCTAAGGCATTGTAGGAGGAGCTTCGTCCACTGGACCTGGAAGAAGATATGTTTCGTTTGGTTGAGGATTCATACTGTGCATATGCATATTTCCTTTATTGTTAATGATGCTTGTGACATAATAAACGCGTCCAGCAAAAATTATTAGCTTATTAATTTAAAAGAAAATAATATATATGCACAAATATCCTTTAATATGAAGCAGATCGAATGAGCAATCAAATAATTCAACTCTTGTATTATTATTATTTTTTTTTATAAGAAAAATAAACCAGTATTTTAACTGAAAAGGTAAGTGAAAAATAATTTAAATTTGTACCGTCTTACGTAATATTTTTAAGGGGGAGGGGTGGGGGGAATTACACGTTTTGCATAATTCAGCGATTAAAGTCAGTTTTTGAAGTATTTTCACTAATTACTTTCATGCATTGCATGGTATCGCCATCTATTATCGAGGTTCAAAAGCCAATATTGATAAGAAAATATTTCTTATCAATATTGGGAGCAATAATAATAAATTTTATAAAATTATTTTCAAAAACTATTAAATTTTAAAATGCCAATAAAATTAGTTACATTTAAGAGATAATATTTGTAACTACCAAATATTATATTTAAAATAAAGAACAAGAAATAATTTTTAAATTTAAAATTGCTAAAAAATAGTTAATTTATTTAAAAACTTTCTTGCTCTTTAATAAATAATCTTTTGGGAACCAATTTCGCACCTAATAATAAATATTGCCTCTATTTGAAAAAAAAAATGTGCTTATACATAGATAACAGTTTCTTAAACATAGGACATATCCTTTCTTATCTATTCTTATGCAAGATCTGTAAAACTTCAATTTAATATATAACATAGGACATATCCTTTCTTATGTATTCTTGTGCATGGTTCTTTAAAACTTCAATTTAATATATTATATATTAAATTGAAGTTTTAAAGAATCATGCATAAGAAAACAAAAAAGGGACATGTCCTATGTTTAAGCAACTGTTATCAGGGCTGCCACAGGCGACTATTTTTTTAATTCTATCTCGCTCCACTTTTATAAAACAAATATTTTTCACGTAGACTGTGACAGCAACTGCAAGAGAAATGTACTACAAAATTTATTCTCTTAAAATAGTCGCCTGTGGCAGCCTTGTGTTATCTATGCATAAGCACAATTTTTTTTTTTCAAATATAGTAAATATTTATTATTAGGTGCGAAATTGGTTCCCAAAGATCACAATACTTTTATATTGTAATCTTTACTTCCCCCTTCTCTGTATTTAAATATAAGTGATTTAACTATTCAAAGTATCATTTAAAATACAGACAATGTTAAGTGTAATTAAGATAAATAATTAAACAAAAAATTGACTTTTAATATTAATACTTATTAATAATAATTATATATTTAAATAAAAAAAATATTAATATAATTATATATATTTAAATAATTTTAACCCTCTACTTCCCAGTGCAGAATTATTCTAGAAATTCCGTAGTTCAAAGAATCTGAAATCCCACCAGAGAATTTCAGTAATAAATTTACATTTATTTAAATACGGAATGTGCGTTATTAAATACAGCAAATATTGCTATTTTCAATTTTTGGTGAGAATTTTGAATATCTGAATGAAAAAATCCACTAAATTCAAAACACTGTTGGTAGCATATTTGCTACCATGGGCATTAGAGGGTTAATATTTAATACAGTGAAACTCGTTTAAGATACGCCCGCTTAAGATACGATCCCGCTTAAGATACGAATTATCTTCGGTCCCTTGAAAAACGCCTATTAAACCTGTGTAAAATTACCCGCTTAATATACGTACGCATAAGATACGATCCCGCTTAATATACGAAGAAAATTTGTCCCTTGATGTAAAAAAACCCGCTTAATATACGAAATGGTGCTTTTAAAATCCGTTTATCACGTGTCTTTAGGACAGAATAGCTCAAAAGAGCAAGTGAATTGTGCAGGAGTCTTTGTCTTGGCGCCTTCACCCCTCCCTCCCCGTTCCTTCTTCCCCTTTTAAGTTCGAAGTCCCAGTGGAAGGATCGGGAAAGTTCTCCTTAACGTCATAATCACGTGATGTGACGCAGCTTCATACCGTGCCTTCGCAGCGTTCTCCGATCTAGGGGAAAATCCCTAGATATAGGGAAACTCAAGCCTATTTAGGGAATTCCTTCTTATTTCTAGGAAACTTTTAGAAGACTAGCAATATTTTCTTGAAATCTAATGGAAAAAAAAAGGATTTTTTTAGACTTCTGTTTTTTCTGACAATGAACGTGATAGATGGAAGAGGAAGTAAAGAGATGGGCAGTGGGGAGAAATTGTCTGTAAGCAATTCTTTCGCTAACAGAGGGTGGGGGGAGATTGTTTTTGTATAACACAAACCGGTGTTCATGAATCTCGTATGTGATTCAGCCAGGCCGTTACAGCCAATCAAAGTGCAGAATTTCTTCCATTTCATGTGACTTTAGAATCTAGGGAATTTTTATTCGGTAGTCTAGGGAAAAAGGGAAAACCTATCTGAGAACACTGTGCCTTCGAAACCTCTGTACCGGCAAAGCTGTCGAAAGGCATAAATCTAGTCTTTTGTTTATCCGCTGAATAGTAATAGAAATAAATAATGGATGAGCGACTGAAAGTAAAAAGAAAAGCACTTTCTTTGACTGAAAAACTGGATGTGTTAAGGAAATATGACGCCGAGAATGTGATAAACAAGACAGTCTTTGCCAAATCTGTAGGAATCCACGAGTCAACTCTGCGAGCTCTGTTAAAAAATAGACAGAGACTGGAAAGCAGTGCATCAGCTGGAGGCTCTAGCAGAAAGAAAATTAAGGTGGCAAAATTTGAAGAATTGGAGAAAATTGTATTTCAGTGGTTCACCCAAACCCGATCGATGAACATCCCAACTAATGGATCATTGATTAAGGAAAAGGCCTGCGAAATTGCTACACGTCTTGGGGTGGATTTCACGCCTAGCAACGGTTGGCTAGACCGCTTCAGACAAAGATACAGCATAGTTTATAGGAAGGTATGCGGAGAGTCGACAGCTGTGAATGTAGATGATGTCAATTGTTGGAAAACTAACGTGCTCGCGCCGCTATTGAAAAAGTACTCAAGATGCAATATTTACAATGTCGACGAGATGGGTTTTAAATTAATGCCAGATAAAACTATGGCGTTTAAAGGTGAGAAATGTTCTGGGGGCAAACTTAGCAAAGAACGTATAACTGTTCTTGTTGGTTCAAATATGAGCGGAACGGATAAATTAAAACCCCTCGTCATCGGAAAGTCTCGGAATCCTCGCTGCTTTAAAAATGCTAGAAATCTGCCCTGCGATTATGAAAGTCAAGCCAAAGCATGGATGGCAGGCGATATATTCGTTAAGTGGATCCGCAAGTTTGATGAACGAATGAAAAAGGAGTCCAGGAGAGTATTGTGTCTCGCCGACAACTGTCCCGCCCATCCCACGGATATCCCCGGTTTACAAAACGTCGAACTAGTCTTTTTACCCCCTAATGCAACTAGCGTTGTTCAACCCATGGATCAGGGCATAATTCATGTTCTCAAAATGAAATACAAAAGTCGTGTAGTTGTACGTCATCTACACCAAATAGATCATCGTGAAAAGGATCTATCCTGCCCAACCTGTAAGCCTATTAACCTCTTAGACGCTATGCATTTCCTGAGAGCGTCCTGGGAAGACGTAACATCATCCACCATTGTGAACTGCTTCTGTAAAGCCTTTGACGTCGACGGCACTTTTCGAAACGTTGACATCGCAGAAGAGGAGCAGTATCAAGAAGAATGCGAAGATTGGGACTCATTTGTCGAAATTGACGATCAGCTTGTAACATGTGAAGTTCGTTCTATCCCGGATATAATCGCAGATGTCAAAAGTTCCGATGAACCTAGGCCTTCAGAAGAAGAAGTAGATGACGCGGGTGAAGAAACGGATGTGCCAGCCATACCATCATTCGCATCTGTAATGAGCTCGTTCAGCTTACTTCGACAGTACGCCTCTTCGATGGATGCTGGTCCATCTGTCGAAGATTTTATCTACAACATCAACAAGGCAGAAAGCTTCGTGATAAAATCTCGCCCTAAGTTGCACCAAACCAAGGTAAACGACTTTTTTTCAACAAATTAAAACTACTTCACGTAGTTTAATTTAGGTAATGTAACAAATAATTATTGTTCCTTGCATACATTTAGTTTGTCTTTCTAAAAGTAATTATGAAAATTTATTATTTTTCCTGTTTAAGTATGTAGTGTATTTTAGTTGTTGTTTTGTAAAGATTAACAAAAATTTCGTTTTATTGTCTTTTTATAATTTGACATTTTAATTTTGACTCGATAAATTTTTTGAGAAAAATAAAGTAATTCTTTATTTCAAAATTTTAAACTTAAATTTTCTATAATATCTAAAAATTGTTAGAAATGGGTAAAATGAGAGTTATAAATGGTTAAAATACGTTAATAACAATGTGCACTGCCTTTACATGCATTATTACTCGGGAATCTATGAAATTCGGATAAGATACGATCCCGCTTAAGATACGAAATGCTCTCAGTCCCTTGATTCGTATCTTAAACGAGTTTCACTGTATAAGTAAATAAATATCAATATTAATTATGTAATTAAATAATAATAATTAAATCAAAGAAAATCTTTAGTTATAGTAATCTACAATTACTTTATAACTACAGATGAACCAGCAATAATTCAAAAAGAATACTAGTAAATTATTGTATAATTTTATATATAAAGGATAATGCTTAATTTTAACCCATTAACGCCCAAATTATTATCTTCGTTAAAATGTAAATTCTGGATTTCCCACCACTTTTAAAATAAGAGTAATTTTTATCCTATTCTATCAAGGAATTTGTCTCGTGAAAAAGAGTATATATTTATCTTCATATTTACTGGTGTGAAAAGCACTTTCTTGCCATTAAGTCTAGCGTCCTCAAATGACGACACTGGGCGTTAATGGGTTAAGGGATATAAATAAATCTTTAATAAATTAATTCTGCTAATTGATATTTGTTTGTTACTAAAGTTCTAACATAAAAATTTTTTTATGTAAATTTAGAAGTTATTGAATTTTAGTTAAAAGTTTTACCTTTATGTTTTGATGTGTTTCAATGGAAATATACTCTTCTTTGGATGAACAAAGAACATTTATTAGAAGATTGAATACACTAGAATAATATATATGCTGGTCACAGTACAGATCACACTTCACAATAAAAACAAAACAGATGTATAAGACTATTTACAAACACAAAGAAATACTTTGAACTATGGCTTGTTGCAGTTTTTTTTTTTATCATATTATATTCCTTTGGAATATTATTGGATTTTTTAATCAAGCAGCATTTTGCTGCCAACTGCTATAAGGGAAGAAGCAACACTCACTGAACTGAGTGTCTGTCACAGTAGATCAAATAAAAAAATGATTGTCTGATGCTGCCATCTGGTGGATGTTCTTGAAAACAAAAGAGCATTTTCTAACATCTCTCCCGTTTTGTGATAGAATCTGACACCAGGTGGATAAGGTTTCTACAAAGTTCAAATTTGGCTTTTGGCAGTGGCTTCGTCATTATATCTGCTATCATTTCATTTGTTGATAGATATTTGACATCTATAACATTTTTAGTTTTTAAATCTCGTATGTAATGATACTTTGTATCAATGTGCTTAGTGCGGGATTTAAATTTTTCACTTTCAACCAATTTAATTGTAGATTGGTTATCCTCAAAAATTCTAATAGGAAAATGTTGTTGTAAATTGAGATCTTTACATAATTTTAAGATCCATAGCACCTCTTGAGTTCCTTGTGACAGTGCCACATATTCAGCTTCTGCTGACGATAACGTCACACATGTTTGTTTTCGCGAGAACCAAGAAATGCAGCTATTGCCTAAGAAGATTACATTTCCTGAGGTGGATTTTCTGTCTGTAGCATCTTGTCCCCAGTCTGCATCCGAGTATGCAACTATATTAGGATATTCTTTTGAAGAAATGTGGAGATCAAGGTCTTTCGTTGTTTTTAAGTATCTTATTACCCTCTTAACAGCATTCCAGTCCTTTTCTCTTGGATTATTGCATCTTCGACTTAGTATGTGTGTAGGAGCGGTAATATCAGGTCTTGTGCATGAGGAAATATATAAAAGACTTCCTATGGCTTGTCTATAATTATCATTTGATGATAAAAGATTTTCTTCTTTATCTAAACTATAATAGTTAGTTTCCATTGGGGTATAAGTTGGTTTGGCTTCTTCAAGCTGAAAATCCTTAACTAATTGATTTATTTTACTTCTTTGTGAAAGTAAATAACTTCCATCTTCTTTTCTGTAAATTTCTATACCTAAGAAGTATTTTGCTTCTCCTAGTGATGTTATGGGATAAGATTTCTTTAAGTAATTTATTACTTCATTAACTTCATTTTCATCTTCTGAGCTCATCAGCATATCATCTACATACAGTATGAGATGAATTGTCTTCTTTGATTTTTCTTTTATGAACAAACATGGATCAGCTTCACTTTGTTTAAATCCATATGGCTTTAGAGTATTCTCTATTTCTTCATTCCAGCACTTGGCGGCTTGTTTAAGACCATATATAGCCTTTTTTAATTTATAGACTTTGTCTTTATTTTCTTCATCATGAAAGCCTTCTGGTTGATGCATGTATAATTCTTCATTATCTAGTTTACCATGTAGAAAGGCTGTTTTAACATCTACTTGGAATACTCTGGCTTTATGATAAGCTGCCCAGGTCAGAAAAGCTCTAATAGTTGTATGTTTGACGACAGGAGAGAAGGTTTCATCATAATCAGTGCCTAATTTTTGAGCGAAACCTTTGGCAACTAATCGTGCTTTGCATTTTATTGCTTCTCCATTTTCATTATGTTTTGTTTTGTAAACCCATTTACAGCCAATGGCGTGCTTGCCTTTGGGTAAAGTAACAAGCTCAAACACTTCATTTTCCTTTAAAGAGTTAAATTCTTCCTTCATAGCTTGAAACCATTTCTGTTGATCTTTTACTGGTAATTGTAAAACATCTTTAAAAGTTTCAGGATCTTGATTTTTGGAACAACTGTCTTCAGTTTTATAAGAATATCTTTCTGGTGGAATTCCTTTAGTCTCTCTGTTAGATATTCTTCTCTGGAAATTATCTTCACTTTCTTCAGTTGTTGGGCTATCTACTGATTTTTCATCCGTATTTATTTCTTCTGCAGTATTTTCTATTTGGATAGCATCACTATCATTTTCAAGATTTTCTTCTAAAAAATTTAAATGCATTAAATCTGAGATTCGCTCTTCAGGATTTTCTTGAAAGACATTTTCACAGTTCATATTTTCAAAAAACTTCACTGTTCTGCTTATCACTATTTTTCTACCGCCTATATAAATTCGATATCCTTTGCTTCTTAAATCGTAACCAACAAAGACTCCTTCAGTGGCCTTTTCGTCAAATTTTTGTCTCTTCTGTTTATGAACATACACATATGCTTTGCATCCAAATACTTTAAGGTGACTCAAATTTGGCTTATGCCCATTCCACAGTTCATATGGTGTCTTTTCAGTTGATTTTGTGGGTAATCTATTTTGTAAGTAGGCTGCTGTAGCTATGGCTTCTGCCCAGAATGTTTTTGGCAATTTAGCATTTATAAGCATGGCTTTACTCATTTCAATAAGCGAGCGATTCTTTCTTTCTGCAACTCCATTTTGGGACGGTGAATATGGCGTCGTTGTTTCATGATTTATTCCTAAGTTTTTAAGGTAGTCTTTGACAGATTCGTTGCAATATTCTGTTCCATTGTCACTACGCAAAGATTTAATCTTCAATCTAAATTTGTTTGTTGTTGATGCAACATACTCTTTTAATTTATCAAATACTTCATCTTTAGAAGAAATAAAATATACTTGTGTATAACGAGAGTAATCATCAATAAATGTAACGAAATATCTTTTTGATCCCATACTTTTTGTTTCTGCAGGACCGCATACGTCGCTGTATATCAAATCAAGTGGTTTTTTACTTCTGTATTGCGTTTCTTTTGGAAATGATTTTTCTGTTAACTTAGCTTTTATGCAACTTGAACATTCAGTATTATGAGAACAATTATTCACAGTAATACCTAAAGCTAAATCATCCTTTTGAATTTTCTTGATGGATTCCAAATTTCTATGGCCCAGCCTTTGGTGCCATTTTAGAATGCAGTTAACATTAGAACAAACGGGTAATATTTCTGAAGCACTATATACCTTTTCATTTGTAGGTATTATTTTTAATCTGTATAACCCCTCATCAGCTTTTGCATCTGCAACTAAGATGTTGCCCTTTTTAATTAAACATATATCATCTTTAAATGTTACAACAAAACCTTTCTCAGTACAAGACTGGACAGATAATAAATTACTATCCAACTCGGGAACATAAAGCACATGATCCAATGTAACTCTATTTGTTTGACCATTAAGTGTTTCAATATTAAAAGTACATTTACCCTTTCCCTTTGCAGTTAATTTAGTTCCATTAGCAATTGTAATTGTATCTTTATTCGAACTTTTTAATTCTGAGAACAGTTCCAAGGAATTAGCTAAATGAACAGACGCACCTGAATCAATAACAAAAGACAAATTTTTGTTTTTATTTCCATTTTGTTGAGATTTCATAACAAAATTCAAAGAATTTGATTCTTCCATTAATTCATGATAGTTTTGAGAATCTGATAGATTTTCATTTTGACTAGCAGTAGAGGCAGAGAAATTGTTTGGTTTTTTAAACTGTTGACGTGATCTATCTTGGGTGAAATTTGGTTTTGTTTTGTTAGTATTATTACCCTTTAAGTGAAAACAATCTTCACGGTTGTGATTATTCTTTTTGCAATGAGAACAAAATTTTTGCTTATTCAAATGCTTTGGTTTATCCCTATTACCCTTTAAAGCAATAGATTCAAATTTTGTTGAAATTTGTTTAGTTTCAACTCTTCTAAGATACTCATCAATTAATTTGTTTTGAACATATTTTAATGATAAATCTGTTTCATATTTACTTTCAATAGCAGTTATAAAGGTACTATAAGAATTTGGTAAGGAACAGAGCAAAATAGCTATTAAATTATCATCTTGTATTACTTCACCTATACTTCTTAATTTTTCTGCTAATTCTAAGACAGAATTAATATGATCCTGCATTTTAATGCTTTCATTATATTTAGTGGAATACAGCTTCCTAAGAAGATAAAGTTTATTTGTTAAATTTACTCTTTCATGAACAGATTTCAATTGATCATATGTCTCTTTAGCACTTTTAGCATGTCTGACATGAACAATTTGTGAATCTGAGATATTTAAACAAATTAATGCCCTAGCATTTCTATCATTTTTTACCCAATTATCATCATTTTCCTTTTTAGGTTCAAATACAACATCATACAGACCTTCTTTGATTAACAATTGTTCTATTTTGAATTTCCAAACTGAATAGTTGTCATCAGTTAATTTATCAACATAATGAGATTCTTTAATACTAGACATTATGATAGAATAATATTTGCTTATTTCACAGAAAATAAAACTTTTTCTCTTATTAATACATCAAAACAACAATTATAAACTCAAATATAATGCTAATGATGAAATAAGAACAAAATAAAATTCTTGAGAACAATTTTTGAAGTTACTTTTGATTTCAGAAAAACTGTTCTTAAATGTTAAATTCTTTGTTTAAAACATAAATTTACATTTGCAACTTATATAATAAAATTTCAATAAGAAACTGGCAAAATCAAAATCAAAATAATTTCTTTTCTTATCAATACACTTTTGGTTTCAAAATAAGAACAATTCTTTGAATTTTCTTTTATATCATTCACTTGTGAAAAATACCAACATTCAGAAAATAATTATTTCTTTGAATTTAATTATATTATATTTCTTCTTTTATATTACTATATTTAAAATTGAGATAAGTTCAGTCTCATAATCGACTGTTAGAATGTTATCCCATATGGAAGGCATGAATACGAAATTCCTCAATAGGTAAACAATAAAAACAGTTAAAAGTTTTACCTTTATGTTTTGATGTGTTTCAATGGAAATATACTCTTCTTTGGATGAACAAAGAACATTTATTAGAAGATTGAATACACTAGAATAATATATATGCTGGTCACAGTACAGATCACACTTCACAATAAAAACAAAACAGATGTATAAGACTATTTACAAACACAAAGAAATACTTTGAACTATGGCTTGTTGCAGTTTTTTTTTTTATCATATTATATTCCTTTGGAATATTATTGGATTTTTTAATCAAGCAGCATTTTGCTGCCAACTGCTATAAGGGAAGAAGCAACACTCACTGAACTGAGTGTCTGTCACAGTAGATCAAATAAAAAAATGATTGTCTGATGCTGCCATCTGGTGGATGTTCTTGAAAACAAAAGAGCATTTTCTAACAGAATTTTAATAAATGTTCGTTCAATTATATTAGCTTATGTTATACACGTGTTTTTAATTACTAAAATTTATTTTAAACTAAATTTTATTTTATGCAGTAAAATTTAAATTAAATTAAATTAAATTTTAATTTAATTAAATTGACTTATTGACAATTTGATAAAATACGAAGCAACTAATAATAAATAATCTTTATTATCAGTTAATAAATATTCTTTATTAACTAATTCAATAAAAATCAAAACAAAACTCTTAAAAATCTAAGACACAGACAAGGACACAACTTGTTAGCTAAAATTACAAGATTTGTGCTTTAATCACCATACCATACAATTTACAAGTTAAATCAGCTTTGAATCATTAAAGGAAGTCGCTGGTGTAGGTATTTATTGAATTGATTTCTAACTCCTCCCCCTGTAACTACGTAACCATCTTTCAGCCAATCATCATTTGAAATTTTACTCCATCGCGCTATGATCGTCTTGGATTGTAAAATAGCACCGCCGTTGGGAAGTGCCACCAGTAAATTTATATAGAAATTTTCTTCTTACTTAAACGCCTTATTATTGCAAAATTTCAGTCATAAATAATGATACAAATATATTTTTATTTTTACTGGTAGAAGTTTACTTTGGTAGTAGTCACGCCCTGCGTTTCCGCCATATCGTGACAACCAGGGAAACAAACTGATAGTTTTACAAGGCAAACTGACACCAGTAAGAACAAATAGAAACTTTGACACGTTTCTGAGAAAAAAAAATCCATGATTAAGACGCGTAAATCTGACGAAATTTTCTATTCAATTTTACTGGTGATATATTTGCCTGGCGGTAATCAGAAACTGAAGATACGATTTTATAAAAATCATCCGCCACCTTGTGTTAACCTCCCCAGTTACTTCAATCGCAACTGGTAGAAAGTACACTATATGTCTCTATCATGGAACTATTAATAAAAAGGAACTGACATATCCTTAAAATAGTGAAGCTTCAATTGTAACCGCTATCACAGAGATTGTTTACCGCCGGTGGAAATTTCCACCAGTAAATTTATATAGAAATTTTCTGTTTATTTAAACGCCTTATTATTGCAAAATTTCAGTCATAAATAATGATAGAAACAGATTTTCATTTTTACTGCTAGAAGTTTACTTTGGCGGTAGTCACGCACTGCATTTCCGCCATACTTTGACAACCAGGGAAACAAACAGATAGTATTAAAAAGCAAACTGACACCAGTAAGAACAAATAGAAATTTTGGCCACATTTGTGAGAAAAAAAAATTCCACGAATAAGACGCTTAACCCCTAGAGGGGCACCGGTATATATTATATACCACCTGCGATTAATGAAGTTTTACACAAGAAAAATTTTGTTAAATTTTACTTTTCTAACTTTGGTGGAAAAAAGCCGAAAAATTGCCTTTACTTATTTTGAAATAGAATTTTTCAAAGATTCCGGTGGGATTTCAGCATTTCACAAACGTAATTTCTTGCCCCTCAAGGGGTTAAATAAGACGATATTTTCTATTCAATTTTACTGGTGGGAAGTTTTCCCTGGCAGAAGATACGATTTTTAAAAAAGCAGCCGCCATCTTGTGACAACCTCCTCAGTTACTTCACTCGCAACTGGTAGACAGTACGCTATATGTCTCCTCCTCTTTATTTATAACTCTATTGTCTGTATATGTCTCCTCCCCTTTATTCATAACTCCATTATCTAAACCGAGTAGATACTGCGAATATGCATACAGCCTTTACACCTATGAAGCTATTTAAGATGGAAAAATTCCCATTAGGGCGTCTTCCAAGCAAGTACGCCCGTAGGGGTGGCCATAGTGCGGAGCTGTCTTCAACAACCGCATTTCGTTTAACGTCGTTTGCTATAGTATTATATTACTGTTTCATTAATAATCTAATATTTTAGGTTATATTTTAGTAGTTCTTGCAGTTTTGTCTATGGATCCGTCTAGAATAGATGAAGGTTAACAAACGTAATAACGAGGAGGGAAATATAAATTTATCATTATTATTAATTTTTTACACTTTCCAACAAAATTGTAAAGTGTTTATGATTTCGGTTTGTCTGTCCGTCCGTCCGCGCCTCTAACTCTCGTAAATATACTCGGATTCTCCTGAAATATTTAGTTGTTATTGACGTTTACCATAGCATGATCCCTATTTCAAATGAAGTTTCTTGCATGTCTAGTTAGCTGTCAACGTCTTACACTTTTACAGACCACAAAAATTTTATAGTAAATTTTATCTTTTTAAATCGCCGTAATCTGCCGATTAAATAAGGCAAAAATTTCTGTTAAATTTTTGTGGTCTGAAAAAGCGGAAGAGTTGGCAGCTATGTTGACAGTGACAGCCAAGAGTATTCCGTTACATTACGGCCAATGGGAAAAACTCGTTTCAAATGATTTTTAATGATGTTACAAGCTTTCAAACATAATAAAATTTATGTGCATTTATGAATTGCACATTCTGTAGAATGCATTCTGTAGAATATGCGGCGCGAAGAAAAGTTATTATTTATTTACAGGGCCACACAAAATAATTCCGTTACATAATGGTATGGGGGGGGGGGATTGATTGTTTGAGGAATTTTAATTAAGTTAAACTGTTTCATATATAATGAAATTGATATGCGTCGCTGAGTTTTGTTATAAGTTATGGCATAGATGCCGTATGTTTCCTCAGCCGTTGTTGTTTTGAATTGTTTGGCGGTTTTTTGTTGGCGTGTTGGCGGTGTTTACGGATATGACAAACTCGATATGGAAACCCCGTGTGACGTATGTGTTGTGACGTGTCGTGTTCTGGCAACCCCTGAGAAGCTTAGAATTTTGTGGGTGTATTTTGATTTTGATATTGTGTTCTATGGTTGTCTTTTTATTTTTATGTTAAATTTATAGGATGTATTTCATTGACTATCGTTTCTGTAGTCCGTTTAAACGCTCTTGCTGAAGTAATTAAGAAATATGAGGAAATTTTGACAAGAAATGGAGGTTTGTTTATAGCGTGTCAATGCGTATTAAGCCTATTTTGGAAAATGACGGCGGTGCGGCGGTGTTATGAGATATTTTGCGCTGTAGGCTTGAAGAAAGCAGATGTCTGTTAAGGTATGTTGATAATTTTATGTATATTTTGTTGCTTTAAGAGTTTTTTACATTTTGAGATTGCTACAAAACGAAAACTGCTGAATTTTGAGAATGCTATACCGCGAAAAAGGCTGAATTCGGCGATGTTTTTTTTCGGTAAATGAGCGCGAAGCGCTCATACAACTATTGCTGATTGCCACTTTAGCGAGTTTCGTTTTTTAGGTATATTTTGCTGCTTTAAGAGTTTTTTACTTTTTGAGATTGCTAAAAGACGAGAACTGCTGAATTTTGAGAATGCTATATCGCGAGAAATGCTGAATTCGGCGATGTTTTTTTTTTCGGTAAATGTGCGCGCTCATACAAGGATTACTTATTGCCAGTTTAGCGAATTTTGTTTATTATTTACATTTTATTTTCGTTAAGCCAAACATGCGTATAAACCGGTGCTTGGCGACATTTACTACTTGGCGGAAAAGGGGTTTTCACGCCAAGAATTCCAAGATGGCGGCCGGGGGGAACTTATGACATCTGTTCCTAAGTTATTTCATGTGCAATATGAAGTGCATAGAATTTACAGTGACACACAAAAAATTTCAGATACTATATTGTATCCGAAGTACTGTACATTAGCGATGATTGCCGGAAATGAACTTTTAATTATGATATGCGATTTTATTGAATACATATGCATACTATATGGTGTATATAAATGCTATAATTCATATACAGGGATAACAAAAGAATTCGTAAGGGTGATTGGGGATGAGAGCTAATTGCTTTAAGGTGATTTTTAAATGAGTTATGCACTTTTACGCTGAACTGCATTTACTTTACAAAGAAATGTTTGTAGAATATAGATAAAATGATATACAGGGTCACACAAAGAATTTCATACATGGAGATATGGATGATAATTTATGGAAATGTGATTTAAATAGTTTTAAGAGTGTTTTAGTTTGATGTAAATTTTAGCTCAATAACGGCGTGTAATAAAGGTACTAGGTAAACTACAGGGATGTACAAAAGTATTCAAGTACGTTTCCATCTATTTGTATAAATTGCGGAAAGAGAAATTTCGACATGTTAAGTTTTATTGCTAAACTAAATTTTCCCATTATATAGTATATGTATATCAACCTACAGATCAAATACAGGGCTTTTCAAAAGAATTGGAATACATATATGGCTGTGAACGCTGACTGCTGATATCAGTTTTTTAAATGTTTTATGCGTTTTCTAAAATTTTTACTTAGTTATCTAATTTACCTTATTACCCTAAATAACGAAATTTTATTAAAGCATTCATGAAGTGCTGGAAAGTGTTTCATATCTATGCTTAACGCATGATTTATCTTTCTTGTTTTTATATAAAATGGAAAAAGTTGGAAATGTTTATAATAATCTGATATACAGAAGTGGGCTAATAAAGCAACACGAAATTTATTTTAATTGGAAATTTCATTTATAGGAATCAGCATTGAGAGAAATTTTTTCACTTGTGATAGTGAAGGTGTTGGGCGGGGTAGAGTATTGCAGGGTTCGTACGCATCAAGCAATTGAAAGGGATTTTAGGTGTTTTAGTACAATACTGGTCACTATATTTGAGGATATGATTTATTTTCATTAAATAAGGCAAGCATTACTTTAGAAAAATTCTGGTAAACGGTGCTTGAAAGTCCTTGAAGCGTACGAACCCCGCATTGTATTAATTTAAAAGAACCATATAAATTTGAGATATTTGAAACACTTTATGAATTAATGATCTTGAGAAATGTCGTGGGATTATTTGCTGCTTGGGGCTTAATTTAAAAGTGGTAAAAAATATTTCACACATAATTTTAACCAAGATTCGTATCAGAAACTTTTAACTAAATTTTATATTTTGAACTTTGGCCGATAGTAATTGCAAAATTGCTATTCATTAATTTAAAATAAAAATTTTTGATTTTTTCGGTGTGAATTCAACATTACAGAGATGTAATTGCTTGCCTCCTCAAAGGTTTTTTAAAAATTTGTTCTATTTGTTATTTTGTTGCAACAATATGAAATCAATCGTCTAAATATCTCCCCACTCACACACACCTATCTCGTAAAGCGAATTATGAAATTTATTATAGATATCGTGCAAGAAACTTCATTCACTTATTAAACTTTAATTTAATATAATTTTAATAAACTCACATTTGGCAAACATGTCGACCTTTAAATTACATAAACTGGTTCCCAGAAAGATACGGACGTTGAGGAAAGGCTCTGATAGAGTTAGTGGGCCATTTGGCGATATCCGTCACTGAATCGCCAAGTGAAAGGAAAAAGAAGCTAGCACATTTACTTTTGAAAAGGAGTAATTATTTAATACCACTTTAGTAATATGAAGGAGACACCAGTGCATGATTCCCTCAAAATATTACCAACATTTTTCAGACAGTTTATCATAAGTTTCACACCAGAAAATGCGCGGCATTTTGGAGTAAATCCCCTTTTTCTTTAATGCGGCGTTCAAGAAATACTCCGGACATTGTTCGCGAGTTCGTTTGAAATAATTGATTAATTAAACTAATTCATTTCAACTAAACACATGTTGCAGTGAGTGTAGAGATCCAAGAGAATCTTTCAATGGTCGGTGCAGGGTTGCCAGTTTGATCTCCATTTTTATTTCTAAATTTCATATTTATACTAGAAATTTTAATTTACATAAAGTAAAGAAGCATCTATACTTTATGTAGTTACAAAATTTTTGTCATTAAATAAAGTAAGAAAATAATTGGATTTTTTAAAATAAAAATGAAGGTCAAACTGGCAAACCTGGGTCGGTTGACAGAATTCTCGTGATGTTACAGTACGTAAAAAAGGGGTAAACGTGAAATACGTGAACGTTTGCTTACGCTTTTCACTCACCAAGAGTTTCACTTTATTTCTTTCTGCAACGTTATTTTATTGTCATGCTTATGAGCTCAGAAACTAAATTAATAAAAATAAAAACATATTCATTGTTCAATAATTAAAAAATAATATATATATAAAAGCATGAGAATATGCAAAAGTTATCCCATTGGGGGACAAGCAATTGCGTTTGCGTAATGCTGACTTCCCACCAGAAATGTAGAAAAATTTTATTTCAAAATAAGGAAAAGCAATTTTACCTCTTTTTTCCACCAAAGTTAGAAAAGTAAAATTTCTTAAAATTTTTCCGGTGTAAATCTTCATTAATCGTAGGTGGTATAAAATATATCCCACCTCCCCTCAAGGTGTTAATTGAAAAATTTTCTAAATACTAAAAATTATCATTGAAATCGCGAAGTAAAACATATTTATAAGTAGAGTAGATTTAATTTACAAAGAAACCTCCATTAAAACGCTCGAAATTTCACTCATTTTTAGAGACATTAACTATAACAGGGTTCCTACGGGTACCATTATTTTCAAAGCTAAATATCAATATTTTTTTATAAAAAAATAAATCTAGTTTAAACGCGCGAAATTTCCCCTTATATAGGCAGAGATTTTCTATAAGAAAATACTGGTACCGAAGAATTTCTTAGCCTGGAAATTCAGCGACCCGTACGAACCCTGTGTAGGCTAAATAATCTTAACGTTATATTTCTAATAAATTCGATAATTAACACAAAATTAATCTAAAATTAAATTAATATTCCTTTCAGTATTCAGATCTATTACAATTTTTTTTTCTGCTTTCAGTGACAGGATAAAAAACAAGTGAATTCTTCAAGGAGGTAATCAGGGCTTGATTACCAATGGGGGAAACTTCCACCAGCAAAAAGGGATTAAAATTTTTGCCTTATTCATGACACTAAATATGCATGAATGCGGCGTTTAAGTAAGACGAAAATCTCTTTTGAAATTTACTGGTGGAAGTGTGTCCCGTTGGCCAACCGGGAGTTGAGGTAATGTTTTCCAATGGAGCAATTTTCAATGTTTTTCCAAACAGATGGATTTTTTTTATAGCTTCGAACCCTAAGGAAAAATAGTGTCCTAGGGACCTCTACATCTATGAAGCTACTTAACACTAGGAGCACTAAGAACAGCCAATTCGATTTAAAACAGAAATTTCGTTAAAAGAGTATTTAACCCCTCGAGGGGCGGTGGGATATATTTTATCCCACCTACGATTAATGATGATTTGCACCAGAAATTTTTTTGGAAATTTTATTTTTTAAATTTTGGTGGGAAAAAGTTCTAAAATGTTTTTCCTTTTTTTTTCTAATTTTCCGGTGGAAATTCAGCATTATACAAACGCAATTGCTTGCCCCTCAAGGGGATAAATTGCACAAAAATAAGTTAAATATATAAGTTAAAAAATTTTAAATGAAAGTCTGGTGCACATATTTTTATATAAAACTTGAGTGAAATTTCTAGTGCTTCTAGAGTTAAGATACAGAAATTTCCATAAGGACATCTTCCACAAGCAAACACAGTCGTAGAGGAGGTCATATGGTGGTGCTGTCTTTAACCCCTTGGGGACGAGCGACCTGTATACGTGCCGCATGAAACGCTCAGAATCCTTGCTTTTCCTCACCAGTAAAATTTGCCTTGTTTAATCAGCGCATTTTATCAATTCAAGAAGACAAAAATTTCTGTTTTTAAAACACGGTGACAAAAGATTAAAATTTTCGTAAAAGGCTCCCGTCCCGAAACGTTTAACAACCCGCATTACTTTAAATTCGTTTGTTGTAGCATCACATTACTATTTCATTAAAAAATTAATATTTTTAGGTTTTACTTTAATAGTTCTGGCTGTTTTGTATATGGATGTGGATACGGTTATATGAAGACTGAAAAACGTACTAAAGAGCTTACAAAAATAAATCTATCCTTTTTTTTCTACTCCCGTAATGAAAAGTAAAAATAGCAAATAAAGCCTTTGTGCAACAATATTACAAGCAGAAACACCAACATTTAAAAATGCACAAATAATATATGAAAAGTAGCAAACAGCTGTTTCGAATCTGCTAGCGAGATTCTTCTCCAGTGCAAGATAGGGGAAAAGGAACAGTGTGCTAGAAAAAGAAAGGCTGAGCAAAATGATAGGCAGAGACGCGCAGGCTTATATACCCGATGCGGGTAGCGAAGGCCCCAAAAACAACCAATGAGAGAGAAGCAGTGAAAACGACTGGGTGGGCAAGTAGCGACATCTACCGGAGAAGGAAAGAAAAATAAACCAAAAAAGGGGAAATTAAATTAATGCTTTCCAAATACTTGGAAAATCAGGAGAACTAGATAAGTCATTGACTAAAGAGTGAGAATTTTTAATGATGTGGTAAGCTTCCCAAAAATCAAGATCAAGGTTAGAGGAAAATTTTTTGATAATGATGGCTGAGGAAAAATCGAACCTATGTTGAAAAGACCAAGAATGTTGAGCAATAGAAGAACGTTTAAGCTCCTGATTTTTGACATAAACTTCATGCTCTCTTAAACGAAATCTAAGAGTATGTTTATTCTGACCAATATAAGAAAGGCCATACTGGCAAGAGATTTGGTAAATACCCCAGTTATCTAGGCGATCAACAGGGTGTTTGAGATTTCAAAAAGTGATTTTATTAACAGGAGAAAAAATAACATTAAAATCAAACCTTCTTAAGATTTTAGCAACTTGCTGACTGATGTTAGGAAAAAATGGTAACACAACTGAAGTATTAAGTTGGAATTAGAATGCTTTTCACAATAGATGGATTTCGTCAATTTCTTATAAATAGTATCAATTATATTGGAGGAATAACCACGATCAACAGCAATAGCTTTGAGGTGATTAAGTTCAGCACGAAAGTTGAACTAAGTTACTTCATGCTGAACTTAATTAACCTAATTGCCTAATATGCCTAATATAACTATGAATAAACCTAAAGGAAAAGGACTGATGGCAAAAGAGGGACCTTTCCGTCAAGTAGGGTTGAACTCCGTTTCTCCCGACCCATTGTTGATTCCCCTTATTCTTTTGTGAATAAACTGCAGAAGGGTCCAGAACAAAAGATTTCCGTGAAAACTGGAGAAGGATGGCAAAACAAGCGTTTGCACGGAGCCTTACGCGAGGATATCCCAGGTTCGAAGAAAATCAGAGAAAACTGCGAACGATTAGGCCTACGGGCGTGATTGGGTTCTAATCCAGCACCTCTCTTCTGCCATCTTTGAGAGCAGAACCTCTCCGTTAAGCACGGACACGTTTGTCTTTTATAATATAGATACCTCGTCTCATTTTCCATTATTTACAGGATGATAAAGAAAACTAAACATAAACATAAGGTTAAAAATATTGTGACATTTTGTATATTCAAGTGAACATTATTTCAAACATAATTGCATTCCTTTTATAGGTGCGTTCGTAATTACATATACATATGTAGCATTGTAACGATTTCCTTTTAAACGGGAAATTTCTCTGTGCGTGGGAATAACCTTGACGAAAAACCCTGCATAGTGAAACTAACTTTACTCGAATATTTTCTCATGTCGGTAACTTTTTAAGTGAACTGAATAGAACTGCTTTTTTCTTGTGTTGAGAAGAATCCTGAACAAAAGGATTTCAGGTATTGCACCCTGGTAGGAAAAAAACCTCAGTTACAAATGACCGCTGTTGTAAAAAATATCACCTTGGTGAGATATGCACGACGGTTTCGTGTTTCCTAGATAGAGATCCAGGAACGGGTCTGATTATGAGTGACTTCACTTTTTGGCTACAATTTGAGTGCACGAAATAAACGCCTCCCGCTTGGAGAGGGTTTGAGAAAAGAGGTAAGGGCAGTTGTGAAAAAGTCTTTGAAAAGAGAGGCAGTTAGCTCTCTTGGAGCGAGAGAAAGATTTGATGGATTTTAAAAATGATGTTGACGTGATAAGGACAAAAGGTGCTAAAAGTGGAGAATCACCGGAGCTCAACAGGAGCGTTCTCTGAACAATAATGGATGATGTTAAATACCTGTTTCAGAATGCATTAGACAATCTCAACGTTTAAAAACTGTTTGTTTATATTATTAGACTATGAATTTCAGTGTGTGTGCACTTCTATATTTATAGACTTTAAGTACTTCGAAGATATTAATCAAGACTGCGTTTTATAACTGGAGATATAATTGTCACCAATCCAATATTTAACAAACATGTAATCAGCTTTTTCTTCTTCTTTTAATCAATAAAGATTAATTTTAAGATTCGAAAGAAAGGTGTGTCGTACGCTACCATCAAACTTACAATTTGATGGACATACTCAGGACTTTTTACAGCATCTATAGTTGTCGACTAGTCCGACCGTCTGTCCGCATATAACAGAGCAAAATTATATATAATCGTTGCAGAATTTTGCCGAGTCATTTAGAATGTCATGAAAATAGAATCAAAACTTAAAACAATATTAGTAAAATATTTTTACAGTCTATAAAATCCTATCGTACACAATTAATTCAATGATATCCCATGGTAGGAAATAGACCACGATTCTAGGTCGCCATGGTGATGACGTCCTATTTAACACGTTCACGCCGACGCGGTGGGTCACACACGATTGTCTTAGAGCTGCCAAGTCTTTGGCATTTTTGGATACCAGTATTTTAATAGAGAAAATGTTGTTTTATTTAATTAGAACAATTGGGCTATTTAAAAGAACAACATTTTCTCTAAAATAATAGTGGTGTGCAAAAAGTCGGAGACTTGACAACTCTGAGACAGTCGGGTGTGACCCACCGCGCCGGCGTAAACGTGTTAAGATGGAGTCCTATTCTTTCTTTATTACTGAATTTAATATATAGACCCTCATAGCATGCATGGTCACAGTGACGTCATTGTGACGTCACTGTAAGTCACTGTGGTCACGTCACAACTGTGACCAAAATGCCACCACTAAGCGACGTCACATTGTGACTGATATGTGAACTTCTTAGAAAACTTTTAAAAATTACAAAAATTCTTCAAAACATGTTATTTACCGTAAAAAATATTTTTCTGTCAATTTTAAAAAATTGTGACGTCATTGTTATGACACTACATGTAACGTACGTCTCATTATGTGACAAAAAACCCTACCATGTTGTAAACTCACAGTGTGACAAAACATATGTTAAGATTAAAACTTCCCACTTCAAACAATAAAAATAATTCAGTGTTTGTTCCCGGCTAATATTCCACAACAAAATTAAAAACTTCATCAAAAATGTACATAAATAAAACACAAATATAATAGACACGTAATCTAACTACTCGCTTAGACTATTAAAACTATTTGAATTAAAAAAAACTGTTGTAAATAGTAAAATATTTGGCGATTTTTTCGACTATTAGCTCTTGGAATGTTGCTAATATGAAAGTATCGCTATTGAATTTTATAACTTTATTTGAATACATAATTAATATTTTTCTTATAGAAATGTTTTTTTGGGGTTATTAGTGGTCAATATAGAAAAATGTATTAACTGTAGAGATTTCAATAATAAGAAAATGTTTTTACCCTGTATTCTATAATCCGGGAAATTGGTTTGTTATCTATAAATTATTGTTATCAGCGGAAATGGCAGAAATTAATATACAGGTGGAGAAAGCAAAGATTTGTTTGTGTGTGGGCATGGGAAGGGGCGGAGTTTTGCAATAAAGCAATGTTTTATTATATAAATAAAAACACTTGCATATTTTCAGTAATAAACTTTTCTGCTAGTGTTTAGTTATTTTTAGTAGCAATTCTTAAAAAATAAATTTGGCTACTTGTGTCACACTTTTTAAATAAATTTAACTTTTTCCGAATATAAAATAAAATATAAAAAATATATGCAAAACACGTGGCGTAATTAATTATTCATATTTATTTATATTTTTTTCGTTTCTGGAAATTTATTTTGAAAAATACTGTTATCTTACAAGATGTTTTATTCTACAGGAAATTAAAATAGAAAAAAATGACACTTGCCTGATCCCGCCCCCCCACTCCCACACTAAAAACATTATTTCTCCAGTTATTTTATTTCTTTTTTATGTTGCATTTACTACCTATAATATAAAATTTAATTTTCTATTTTCAAAAGACCTTGCACTATTGCATATTAAAATGAATTTTAAATACTCTAAAAATTTAAACATTCTTTAATTTGTTACACTCCCAATATTAGTTTAATTATTGTCATATTCGACAGTAGCTTTACAAAACTTAAAACTTGAACTATTTTGAAACACATAAAAAAAAAGTTAAATGCATCAAAAAATTCTAGAAACGAGAAATTTTAATTGGAAGTATGCTTTATGTCATATAAATGTATAAGAACGGAAAAGCCATCTGTTCTTGCTTTCATAAACAAAACAGCGCTAAAAACCGCAGACGATAAAACTATACTGCGTTATATCTTTAGAACAGGCAGATGGAGTTTTTGCTGGACAATAGGTAGCGTTATGAACATGCAGTCTGTCAGATATAAACATTTAACCTAAAAAATTCATAGGAATAATCATCCCAAGATAATACTTTAGACAAAAGTATGAGTTTGAGATATTTACACCAGCTTTGGTGTGGTTTAAATGATTCCAATCATTGCTGTTGTATGTATTATTGAACACATATTTTCTACTTCCAAAATTTGTTCTTCCTAAAACATGGATTACATCGGAATTTAAAGAACGACGTTAAGGGAAAAAAAAAAGGTATGGAAAATATTTTATTCCAGAGTTTGCTTTTCTTTAAATTATAACGATTTTAGTATATTCTTATAGACATTTCATTAACCTAATAAAGTTTAGTAGATTTAATATTTAATTTTTTGAAATAAATAACTGTCTATCAACAATTTTAATCAGATGATTAAAATCAATTATATAAATTTATTTTAATCAGATTTGTTTTCTTTTAAAATATTATAGGATAAAATCACATATTTTCTCAAACTTTAAAATGACATATAAAAATATTATAATCAAAGTTTAACATAATTACCAAATATTTAAATGTATTTAACGTACTAAATAAAAAGGCCTTTTTATGGAATAAAATTTTTTGATAGTCTCAAGCAATTTGCGTTGCATATTTTTATTTAAAAATTAATATATGTTCAGAAGAAAAGAAGATAGTCTATTTAAAAGAAATAAGAATTTTTTTACTTAATGGAGAAGTACTATTTAAAGGATATCATGCAAATGTAGTATTAAGAGGGAAAAATCAGTGTCAATAAATATTATTAGATGTGACAAAAGTTATAAAAATTTATAAAGAGATATCCTTAGTTGGTAAGAACTTTTCAGTTAAACATTATGAACGAAAAGTTTTCAACGTAAACCGGTGTCTCAATTTGTTGATAAATATAGAAATTATGCAACCCAGTGAGGGTTTAAATATGGTTTTATTGAAATATTTTAATTATTAAAATCATATCCATGTACTTGAATGAAGGAAGCTAAAATGTAAAATATATTTTATTATTTTTTTTTCTGGATACTTTTAATATTTTACTTCTTGAATGATTTTATACGCATAAACTTCAAAATAGTTATACTATACACTTTATTAGAAAACTGATTAACTCATACTGAAGCACACCGATTAAATATTTTTGAAAAATTTTAAAACTTCAATTACATCATTAATATTGTGTAATTAAGTAGATACTAGCAAAATTTTGAAAAAAAAGTTTTTAATTTTTTAAGTAACTAGTTGTCCTTTAAACAGGACATATTAGTGGGACACATAGGTAAGGACATATAAAATGCATACATAAAATAATTTTATGAGCAAATATTTTATTTTACTTTAAAAAACTGTTTCTGTTGTACAAAAATACTCTATGATTTCTCCAATAAAAAGATAATAATAACGGTAAAATTCTAGATTATAAGATCACAATTCTTAAAGAATTTTTTAAATAGATTTTTTTCAATTAAATTTTAATTGGTTACTTGTTTTTTTTTTTTTTTTTTTTTTTTTTTTTTTTGTTGTTTATATGTTATATTTTTATGTATTTTAAAGACGTCATAACAAAATGCATCCAAAAAATCCTTACCAATTTTATTTTAAAAAATGTTTTATTAGCTGTCCTATTTATAGGACAGCGGTACAATGTGGGTTAAAGGGGGCTTGTTATTTATAATTATCTAATCCTGTAAATAAAATAATAATAGTAATAATGAATCAATGTGTGTTTTTATTTTGTGCTTATGGTTTGAATTTTTATACATTATTCACATAAAAATAGCTAACTATTTTATATTATTTTCATTATTTTTTATTTTACTGCGTCATGTAAAAGTTAATAGTAAATATGGTTACATGCATTTGTAACAGACTGTATATATAAAATTTTCACCACACGTTATTCTAAAACATTTATAGTAAATTAAAAACTTCATCAAAAATTGTACATAAATAAAACAAATTTAATAAACATGTAATCGAACAGCTCGCTTAAACTACTAAAACTATCAGAATTTATAAAAAAAAAAAAAAAAAAAAAAAAAAAAAAAAAAAACTGCTGTAGGTAGCAAAATCTTTGGCGATTTCTTCGACTATAAACTCTTGGAATGTTGCTAATATGAAAGTATCGCTATTGAATTTCAAAACTTTATTTGAATAAATAATTGATATTTTTCATATAAAAATGCTTTTTGGTGTTTTTAGTCAAATGTATTAAAAAGAGGTGCTAGTTCAGTAAAATCAGAGCATGATGACAGAGCTTCATGAGTAAATGTAATATTAGTAATGTGTTTAGTAATGTTATAAGAAAAAAGTATATAATTTGTTAATATGATAAATAAAGTGACATTAATTTTTAAGGATTTTATGAATTACAAATTGAAAAATACAATTAAATAACGACATGATTTAACAATATCTTGTATTTTCTAAAGAAATAAAGTTCTATAATTTTTGCAAGGTCTTGGGCACACTGATTTAGAAATACTGTGGTATGGGGAAGTTTTTTACAAGAAATCTCCGATTGCAACTAAAGGAGAATTTCATTTTAAAAAAAAAGGATGTATTTCGCCCATTTTAAAAAGAGCAGGGTGCTGCAACTTTAAAAAATGGCCTAGATGGAACAGTAAGTAATATCAGAATTAATAAAAACAGCAAATAAATATAATTTAGTTAGTGGCACAAATAACAAAACAAACAAATATGGTTTGCAGCTCATCTTGCATTTGTACAAAGGAATAATACTATTAATCTCCGACGCTTTGGACAGAAGTGAAGATGACATTTTATGGAATGACGGAGATTCTTCATACACCGATTCATATTACAATAGTGGTACTGATACCTTCAGTGAAAGTGATTTATTATGAGAATTTTTTGTCAAAATTTTAACAAAGATTATTTGTAAATTTTACGTCTATAAAAATATTACCATAAAAAGAAAAATGGTATTTAATAAACAGCACATAGATTGGAAACATTTGATAAGTTACTAACTTTATTATAATGTGTTTTTTTTTATGCCAGTAATGTTTTAGCATTAGAGTGTACAATATTGTGTAGTAGATTTCCCCGCATAATAGTCGCACTTAGACTTTCAGAATGAAAAATTGGCAAAAAAAGTGCGACTATTACGCGAGTAAATACTGTAGTTGTTGAGCAGATATCATTCTTTCCTTCTTCTTTAGCTCCAATTTGCTGTAAATTTATTATTGAAAAAGCAGAATGAGAAAATATTACCTAATTATTCTTTTACTCTCAAAAGTTTTTTATACTTGCTATGATGTTTATAGAAAAGAAAGAATAGATTGGTTAAAGGTGAATTTCGTAAAAGGATCACGAAGAAATGCAAATTTCGTCAAAAGATCATGGAAAAAAGCGAATTTCATCTAAGAATAGCAAATTTTGTCAAAATTTTGTAGAAAAAACGCGAATTTCGTCAATGGACCGCATGAAAGGCAATTTTTTTTTTAAATAAAACGCGCAAATAAGGCGAATTTTGTCAAACGATCGCGAAAAAAATTTTTAATTTCTTCAAAAGGTAGTTGAAAAAAACGTGAATTTAATCTAAGAATCGCAATTTCGTCAAGAGATTGAAAATAAAACGTGAATTTCGTCAAAGGATCGCGAAAAAATGCAAATTTCGTCAAAAGATTGTGCAAAAAAGCGAATTTCACCTAGGAATAGCAATTTTGTCAAAAGATTGTAGAAAAAACGCGAATTTAATCAATGGACCGCATAAAAGGCGAAATTTTGTAAATAAATCGCGTAAATAAGGCAAATTTTGTCAAACGATCGCGAAAAAAATCTAAATATCTTCAAAAGGTCGGGGAAAAAAACGTGAATTTCATCTAAGTATCGCAATTTCGTCAAGAGATTGAAGGAAAACGTGAATTTCGTCAAAAGATTGCGAAAAAAATGCAAATTTCGTCAAAAAATCGTGGGAAAAAAGCGAATTTCATCAAAGAATAGCAAATTTTCTCAAAAGATTGTAGAAAAAACGTGAATTTCATCAATGGACCGCATAAAAGGCGAAATTTTGTAAATAAATCGCGCAAAAAGGCGAATTTTGTCAAACGATCGCGAAAAAATCTAAATTTCTTCAAATGGTCGTGGACAAAAACGTGAATTTCATCTAAGAATCACAATTTCGTCAAGAGATTGAAGAAAAACGTAAATTTCGTCAAAGCATAGTGAAAAAAAGCAAATTTTGTTAAAGCATAGCGAAAAAAAAGCGAATTTCGTCAAATGATACTGAAAAAAATGACATTTTGTCAATAAATCATACAAATAAGGTGAATTTCACCGAAGGATTTCGAAAAAAACGTAAATTTCGACAAAGTATCGTGAAAAAAACATTCTGAAATTTTTCTGCGAACTTCAGAATTTTCTTTTACTCATAATCACTCCTGCCTCCATTGTCATAGTTCATTGATTGAACTCGAATAGCGATTTCATTTTTCAATAAATGTATTGCATCTTAACGCTGTCACAACATTGTCATTGTAGTCACATATTCGTCACAAAAATAATGACAAAATCGTCACAAATTACACAATTTTCACAAAATTGTCGAAATGTGACTTCACAACATTGTCACTGTCGTCACAGAATCATCACAGTGTTAATGACAATTTCGTCACAAATGACACATATTTCACAAATTGGTCACACCGTGACTTCACAAATTGGTCACAATGTGACGTCACAAATGAGCTCTAAAACGGCCATAACGACCTCACATTCTAGTCACTGTGACTTCACATCGACGTCACGTGACGTCACATCGACGGTCACAAAGTCACAGTGTGACTTCACAACGACGTCGCCGTAACGTCACCATGCCTTACGGGGAATCGTAATAAAATTTATATTCATGTATTGTTGCATAAGAGTGGGTTCTATATATATAGTAGTATATATATATAGTAGAGTTCTATTGCACTAAGATATGAATATTTACTAGAAAACTGGAATTCTGCTTTTTCAGTATTTTTTGTCGCCCCCGATTAAATAAATAAATAAATAAATAAATAAATATATATATATATACAGGGTGTCCATAAACTCATGGTAAATACGCTAAGGGGTCATAGAACACATCAAGACGAGTAATAGTAAATAGGAAACCAAGGGTCCCAAACGTATTCGAAAGGAGACAGGCGCCATCAAAGTTTAGGGTCCCAAATTGCAAATGATGATAAAAAAGGGAAAAATGGGTCGATTTATTTGCGGTTTTCGCTAAAATCATTCTTTAAATTAGTATTTTCTTTTTAAAAAAAAGTTTTAAAGAGAAAGTTATAAAAATGCCGGTAGAGGGGGCTCTAGACTTTGGAGTACCGAATAACTACTTTTTACTGGGTTTTTTTTAACACTGTTAAATGTTTTCTAAAGCTTAGACCTTAACTTAAGTTTTGTGTCACACGTGAAATCATCGGGAGTGGTTAAGTGGAACAATTTTAACTGTGTTCAGGGGTTGATTTTTGAACGATCGTATTTAATGAGCAAAATAATAAGTGATGAAGCAAACTTTAAGAGGTGATAATACACATCAAAACAAACAATATTCACTAAGTAATGCATGATTTGAATTCAAACGCAAACCTGTTAGACCATGTTCAAACTAGATACATATGCAAGCGCTATAGCTACCATTATGCTATAAGTTTCCGGAAGAAGAATATGAAAATGTGACATGGGGAAGAAGAAGAACGCGTATGGAAATTTTCGCTAACATAAAAATTAGTTATTCGAGTGCGTAATTGTAAAACTGGGAACTGTTCACAGCAACTGTCTTCATTTGCTCTGTGAATAGCCGATAATATGGTTTCGTACGCTAACCAGGAGAAAGCCGAGATGCATTACATGTACGGAGCTGCACACGCCAATGCAACAGAAGCTCAAAGATTGTACCGAGAGAGTTTTCCAACCAGACGTGTTCCCGATGCGAGGATATTTCAACGACTGCACCAACAACTGTGCGAAAGGGGCTCCTTTGCAAGTTGCATGCAGGATACCGGACGTTCCAGGAGTGTAAGAACGCCATCCATTACGGATAACATTTCGGATCGTATCAGCGAGAGGCCTTAATCTAGCACGCGGGAACTGTCCGAAGAAGTTAACGTTTCCCTTAATACCGTGTGGCGAGTTCTGCGAGATGAAGGAATGCATCCGTAGCATGCGCAGAGAGTTCAAGGCCTAGAACCAGGGGATTACCAGGCACGTGTTAATTTTAGCACGTGGTTGCTCCAACAAACGGCTGTGGACCATGCTTTTTGTGCATATGTGTTGTTCACGGACGAATGCACATTCACACGCGAGGGTATTTTGAATATCCACAATTATCATGTGTGGTCAAATGAAAACCCATACACAATACGTCCACGTTCGTTCCAGTGACGTTTCGCGGTCAATATTTGGGCCGGAATCGTTCACGATTATCTAATTGGGACATACTTACTGCCAACGCGCCTGGATGGAGATTCATATCATGTGTTTCTGCAACAGGTGTTGCCAGAACTATTAAACCATGTTCCAGCACCCATCAGATGACGTATGTGGTTCCAACACGACGGAGCACCGGCCCATTACAGCCTGGATGCCCGTAACGCTCTGAATATCATGTATCCGGGCGATGGATAGGTCGTGGCGGTCCAATCAGCTGGTCGGCCCGTTCGCCCGATTTATCCTGTCTGGACTTTTTCTTGTGGGGTCATATGAAGAGCCTGATATACGAAGATGGTCCCGTAGATTCTACTGAAGACCTTGTTGCCCGGATATCCGTTGCTTCGGCCACCATAAGAGAGATGCCTAATGTTTTCGCCAATGTACGGCGGTCAATCCATCGACGGCTTCAAGCCTGCGTTCGTGTTGGAGGCCGCAATTTTGAACAGTTCCTGTGATGGAGTACTTCGTGTTGTTTATTTTCATTTGATTGAATAAAGTGTTTTTCTTCCTTTTGTTGGTTTCTTTTCATTCCATCTCTGTCAGTCCTGATTTCCACCAGTTTGTTATTATTTTCCTCATTACATACGAATGTTCAAAAATCAACCCCCTGAACACAGTTAAATTTGCTCCACTTAACCACTCCCGATGATTTCACTTGTGCACACAAAATTTAAGTTAAGGTCTAAGCCTTAGAAAACATTTAACAGTGTTAAAAAAAACCGGTAAAAAGTAGTTATTCGGTACTCCAAAGTCTAGAGTGCCCTCTACCGGCATTTTTATAACTTTCTCTTTAAAACTTTTTTTTTAAAGAAAATACTAATTTAAAGAATGATTTTAGCGAAAACCGCAAATAAATCGACCCATTTTTCCCTTTTTTATCATCATTTGCAATTTGGGACCCTAAACTTTGATGGCGCCTGTCTCCTTTCGAATACGTTTGGGACCCTTGGTTTCCTATTTACTATTACTCTTCTTGATGTGTTCTATCACCCCCTAGCGTATGTACATGAGTTTAGGGACACCTGTATATATAAATAGTACAAAATATATTTCAATTTCAAGACTTACAGCACACGTTTTATTTTATGTAAAATGACGTCATTGGCATCCGCTTAAGAATTCCACATTTACGATAGACTCTTAAACATCTACAGTAACGTCACTATCGCGAAATAATACACAAATGCGACAAAAAGATGCCGTCATTAAAGAAACTCGACCAAAAAAAAAAAAAAAAAAAAAGGGCTGTCTAATGACCCATAGACCTTCATTTGTTTATAACATTAATATAGATATTTAAAATTAAATATAATTTATAATAGCTCCACGTTTTAACTGAATTCATTCGTTTATATTTGTACAAAATAGCACGTATTTTAATTACATTTTCTTTCGGTTGTTATGAAAAAATTGCAGAAAAATATATAATTAATATTTTACAACTATTTTTCCTTTGCTTTCTACAGAAATGGAGTACTGTTGTTGCCAATATTAAGCAAATGGCTCCAAAACTACAAAAAATTAATATTTCAAAAATAAATGGAGATGCAGTTTTCAAACAAATTGCATTTAAAAGTACTTTTTTTCCAATACGACGGTATAAAAATTGAAAATGTCCGACGCTTAGAAGTTTAAGAAATTGCTATAGAGTATTTAATCATACTGCATTTTTTCACGGCTGGCTTCTGTAAGATAATATTATTTTTTGCAGACGACACAAAATAAGCTGGGAGAAAGAAATAGCATACGCGTGCCGGGAGCTAATAAGACTAGTAAAAGTACGAACGCACCCTTATTTTTCCACGTCTGACGTGTAATTTCCGACTTGTGTAAAATTTGTTTAAAATTTTAAGAAGAAACCCATTAAATAAAATCCATTTCTAAAAATCATATCATTCATTCATCTGATTCCTCTATTGACAAAAGAAAACGAATTTCCTTTTTAATTAAAGGAATTTTAATAACTTTAGAAAGTTAAAATGAAAAAAGAAGTTTGAGTTAACAATAACACTAACTACCGTGGTTTCAATTTTCTTTAGTATTTGTAAGTGTAAAAAAATATTCAATCCAAAATTATGTTATTTTTAGGGAATAAGCGGCTAACCCTATGAAAAAAATATATCAATTGAATCTAAGAAAATGTGAGCAAATAACAATACTTTTTAACACTTTCCAAGATAGTTGAAATGTGTTTATGAATTCGGTTTGTCTGTCCGTGCTCTAGCTTGCGCAAATATTGTCCGATTTCCATAAAATCGATATAGGTTATTGGGATTTACTATGCCATGTTCGCTATTGAAAATGAAGCGTGTAGCATTTACGGTTCATTTACAGAGACTCTCAAAAGAATTCCGTTACATTACGGTGTATGGTGAAAAATCGTTTGCGGTGTATTTTAATGATGTTACATTATTTAAAACATATTTAATTTGATATATATCAGTGGCATGTACCACAAGATTCTTACTATAAAACGTGGTGCCCATAGAATTTATCGTTCATTTACAGGGACATACAAAAGAATTTGTCTCAGAAGAAAATAAACAATAATTGAACTATTGAAACCAGCGAACAATAATTGCTGGAATTGCGTTTTCATTTGTAGTATGAGTTTTCAAATTGAATAATTTTTCAAATATTACATCGTGAGTATAAATTCTACAGATCATATACAGGGCTCCACAAAATTTCTCAACAACATCCGTTTATTGTCAAAAATAGCTGAATGGAGAAAATTATAACTGTGCTATTCATATCACTGAACGAACTTTTAGCATACCATGTAGTATAGATAAATTTCTATTGATTATATACAGGGCTGCACAAAAAATCGTATATATTTCCACAGTATTCATGGGGATAACAGAAATTGATTTTTCAAATTCATTATTCCTTTTCGAAATTGTACATCTAGACATCATCTTTAACCTTAGTGAACTATTGAGATTTATTATAGTATTCTGAATGTGTTGCATGCATAACTTTTCGTTCTTGTTTCTTAAACTTATGATTTACAGATGTACAGTGCAGTACGGAAAATGCATTTTAAATGTCCATAAAATAGAACGTGGGAAAAGAACCCCGACACAATTCATCCACTTCTTCTGTGGTCAGGAATGGACATATAGTGTAATAAAGCTATTTTCCAGATAACGACACTATTAAAACTTTCCCTGTAGTAAGACGTACCAATCACAGTGGAATAAAATACAAAATGAATTTTTGCGAGATGTGTCACCATTCTTGCGGGTGAGTGAAATAATACAGGAAAAAACGCCACCCGTTACTCTAGTTAACATTTTATTTTTAAAATATAACTTCTTTTTTTTTTTTTTTTTTTTTTTTTTTTTTTTGTTCTTTATTTTTTACGTGGGTGGGAGTCCGTCATTTTTAATGAAATACAAAATTTAAGATAATATATTTTAAATTTTAAAGGATACAGCAAATGACTCTATTCAAAAACGGATTTCATTCATAGGGAAATGAAAAAGGTCATTCGATACTTTGGCCTCGAGAATCCAGAAATAAAAATTGACATATTCATAAGTATTCAGTCCTAAAGTTTATGCAAAATTTCAAAATTCTTACAAAATATGAAGAAATCTAATAGCGTTTTATTTTTGTACAGAAGGATGCTTTCTTGTGAAAATGTTGTTAAAATAAGCAATTTAAATCTAATTTTGGGAATTCGACAATCACGTACGTGTGATCTGACTGCAAGAGACTATCGAACAAAACACGCACTTCACTAACAGAGAAATTAAAATCCCTGTTTGATCATTTCACCTTTAACCCTTCAAGGGGCAAGCAATTGTGTTTGTGTATAATGTCGAATTCACACCGGAATATTCAAAAAAGTTTATTGTGCAATATGGAAAAGTAATTTTCGTCTCTGGAATTAAGTGAGAATCTTGAACAGATAATTAGCACACGTACGAAATTTTACTTGCAAATAAAAGAAAAAAAAAGAAAAGGTTAGACGTTTTCGTTAGAAACAGGAAATCACTCTCCCTCACTCTCTATTTTTTTAAAAAAGTTTTTTTCTGTTTTTTTTTTTTTTTTTGTCAAAATGTGAGCATTTAAATCCCAATTTCAAAACCAGACAATTTCGAAATTTTGGTCATAAGATAACATTCGATTTTAATATAAAATGTATATTATTTATTGGAAAATGAAAATCGAAAACGAGAATTGGCAGATTTCTCTTGCAAATAAATAATAATAAAAGAAGTCTTGAGATAAAATACCTTTTTTAAGTATTTTTCTGAATAAATGGCAACAAAAAAAATAATGAAAAAAAGAATAAAGTTAAAATAAGCATTTAAAACCAAAATTCGGGAACAAGAACATGAAATTGGTCATCGGATAGCAATCATTTAGCAATCGACTTTAATAATAAAACTAGTCGGATGTACCAATCGCAAAACTTTCTTCTATCTCATACATGTCAATACTTCAAAATTCGTTATCACAGTGCCAACTTGAATGGCAATCTATGCTCATAATGAGGATACTAAAAAGATGAAATTCCGTGCATTAGTTCTTGAGATATGACTATCATTGAAATCGTGTAAAATCTGCAAAATACAGCATAGCAGCACCACCTGTGGGCAATTTACACCAGAACGTAAACAGCACCAACTCATATAAAGGACTAACTGAATCTGAAGTTTTATAAAAATCCGTGCATTTGTTCTTCAGATTAAGCTATGGCGAAAATCCTGCAAAACTCAGCATAGCAGTGCCAGTCGGGTGATTTACACCAAACACTAATCAGCAAATATGTTTATCAGGGACTACTTGAATATGAATTTCTATTAAATTCTTGGGATAGAGCGCCCATAAAATTTGTGTCAGATACAGACAGACGGCAATACAGACAGACAGACATTTTGTAAAAACGCGTTTTTGGGGACCTCTGACTCCTAAAACATGTAAACCCGTCGAAAACCGGAAGTCGAAAATTTTTACGAATACAATATTTTCTTCTTGTAAAGATAGAAGAAAGCAAAAATGTATCTCACGTAAAAGAAAAAAGAAACAGCGCTTCGATTCTTTAACCTCAGAAAGAAACTATCATGATATTGCTTCCTGAATCTGTATATCTTTGTTTATTTTAAACTTAACTCGATGGTGTTTAATAAGAACATTATATATATATGGGTAATTTCAGAAGCTATTCAAATATAAAGAATTATTAATTCTTGCAAATAATCTTAGATTAAAAAAAAAAAATCTGTTATTTTTTGTGTGTATGGCAATGCGTCTTTAATTAGCTGATGAAATTTCATGTGACGTATTTAATCTTATAAAAATTTCATTTTGACATTTCTTCAAAAGCTAATTTGCAACAGTATAAAATATAATATTATTTTTTTAATATATGCTCATCTTTGAAGTGCTGTAAATGGTAAAAAAACAACTGGTATTTCTCAAGATCGTTAATTTATAAAGTGTTTCATATATCTCAAATTTGTATAGTTCTTTTAACCCCTTGGGGACGAGCGACACGTGTATGTGCCGCATGAAGCGCTCAGAATCCTTGTTTTTCCTCACCAGTAAAATTTTACTGTAAAATTTGCCTTATTTAATCAGCGCATTTTCTCGATTCAAGAAGACACAAATTTCTGTTTTTAAAAAACGGTGACAATAGATTAAAAATTTCGTAAAAGGCTCCCGTCCCGAAGGGGTTAAATGAATATAAGATTCGTCACCCCGATAATACAAGCAAAAATAAATTCTCAATAAACAGATATATAATAATCACTTATAAACAGATAAAGTTTTAAATGCTATAAAAAGTGATAGAAAATCTTTATTAAGATTGACGATCATTTTGTTGTACAAACGGCGACATTTTCAAAATCATTCAACGATAGAAAATATTTTCACAGAATTTAAAAACAATAAAATAAAACTGAATCATATTTGCAATGATTCAGTGTCCATAGAATTACCTAAAATTTGGAAAGAGATGCTATGTAATTTTAGTAACAATAGTAAAAATTAATCCACGCTCGCAAATAGCCAAGATAATTTTATTTTTATTTTATATTTTGCAATGCTTTTCATTATGCATGTTGTCTCGTGACATTGCTTACCATGCTATTGTTTTGAAAATTAATCCACGCTCACCAATAGCTAATCTAATCTTTTAAATTGATTTTATGTTTACAATGTTTTTCATTATGCATCATGTCGCGTGACATTGTTTACTATGTTTCATTGTTTTTAAATTATGTGAAAATATTTTCTATCGTTGAATGATTTTGAAAATGTCGCCGTTTGTGTAACGAAACGATCGTCAATCTTAATAAAGATTTTCTATCACTTTTTATAGCATTTTTAACTTTAAATTCTCAATATTAATTCCTATAAATTAATTTTCCAATTACAATAATTTTCGTGCAACTTTATTAACCCACGTCTGTATATCAGATTATTATAACATTTTCCGTTTTACATTAAAACAAGAAACAAAAATCATACTTTAAGCATAGATTATAAAACACGTTCCAGCACTTCCTGAATGCTTTAACAAAACTTCGTTATTTAGGAAAATAAGGTAAATAAGATAACTAAGTAAACATTTTAGAAAACGCATAAAAAATTTTGAAAAAGGATTTCAGAACTTACCGCCCATAGACAAATATGTATCCCAATTCTTTTGAACAGCCCTGTATTTGATCTGTAGGATGATATATATACACGGAAAATTTTAGTTTAGCAAGAAACGCATAACAGGATGAAATTTTTCTTTCTGCAATTTACTCTAATAGACGGAAACATACTTGAATACTTTTGTACAACACTTATTCCACGCCACTATTTAGCTAAAATTTAATTCAAACTAAAACACTCTTAAAAATCGTAATTATATAAAATCTATTTTACTTTTCTTTTCTACTGGTATCAAACTCAAGCACTTTAAGAACTTTTTTAGGGTGCATATATGCACCCATGGTCCCGAACGGGTTAAAGGTTCAATACTCAATACAAAGGTTCAAATTTTTGAGCCGTATTTAAATAAGCATTGCTTAGAGAAACCTGTAGTGTTATTTATGGATGGACATATTTCTCACATATCTTTGAATCTAAGCACCTTCTGTTCGAATCATGGAATTGAATGGTAGTTTTCCCCCAAAGTCCACACACCTAGTGCAACCAATGGACGGTACTGTTTTCCATACACTTAAGAGTGCTTGGCGACATAAAGCAGTGAACTTCAGGATAACCCATGAAGGCAAAACAGATGCAGAAACATGACTTTCCACCAGTTCTAAAATCAGCACTAGATCGTGTAACTCTTGCAACAAATGTGAATGGATTCAAAGCATGTAGACTAGTTCCACGGGATCCAAAGAAAGTAACTGTTGAATCCACACTAACATCAAAGAAATTTATAATACTGCCAATGATGGACTGACACTGACCTATTGCGACTCAAAATGACCCACTAATCGAATTTTCTCGAACATATGACTTAGTCCAGTGCTCATCTCATGCCCAGAAACGGTATATTATAAAATTTTACGAAAATGTCTTGAGCCGTTTTTTAGATTCAATTAGCTTGACCCTGACCCATTGTGAACCAAAATGACCCACTAATCGAATTTTCTCGAACATGTGACCCTGCCCAATGGTCTTATCATGCCCGGAAACGGTATTATACAAAATTTTGTCCAAATGTTTTGTACTGCTTTTTAGATACAATTAGCTTGACCCTGACCCATTGTGACCCAAAATGTGACCTACTAATCGAATTTTCTTGAATATGCAACCTAGTCCAATGGTGTTCTCGAGCCCGAAAACGACAGAATACAAAATTTACTCAAAATCGTTTAAACCGTTTTTTTTAGACACAATTAGCTTGAGCCTGAATCATTGTGACCAAAAATGGCCTACTAATCGAATTTTCTCGAACATGTGACTTAGCCCAATGGTCATCTAATGCCCAGAAACGTTATATTACAAAATTTTGTGAAAATGTCTTGAGCCGTTTATTAGATTATAATTAGCTTGACCCTGGCTCACATTGACCCAAAAATGACCCACAAATCGCAATTTCTCGAACATGTGACCTAGCCCAATAGTCTTCTCGTATCCGAAAATGGTTGGATACAAAATTTAGTCAAAATATATTGAACCGATCTTTAGATATATTTGACCCATAATCCTGACCCATTATGACCCAAAATGACCCACTAATTAATTTTCGCGAACACTTGACCCATCCCAATGGTCTTTTCGTACCCGAAAACAATAGATTACAAAATTTCGTCAAAATCGTTAGAGTCGTTATCTAGATAAACTTAGCTTGACCCACGGTGACCCAAAAACGACCCACTAATCGAATTTTGTCGAACATGTGACTTAGCCCAATGATCTTCCGATATTCCAAAACTATAGAATATAGAGTTTAGTGAAAATTGTTAGAACCGTGTTCTTTAGATAAAAATAGCGACACACGGTGACCCAAAAATGACCCACAAATCGAAATTTTTCGAACATATGACCTAGCCCAATAGTCTTCTCGTACCCGAAAATGGTTGGATACATAATTTAGTCAAAATCGATTGAGCCATTCTTTAGATATAATTAACTTGACCCTGACCCATTATGACCCGAAATGACCCTCTAATCGAATTTTCTCGAACACGTGACCCATCCCAATGGTCTTTTCGTACCCGAAAATATAGATTACAAAATTTCGTCAAAATTGTTAGATCCGTTATCTAGATAAACTTAGCTTGACCCACGGTGACCCCAAAACAACCCACTAATCGAATTTTCTCGAACATATGACTTAGCCCAATGATCTTCCGTAATCCAAAACTGTAGAATATAGAGTTTAGTGAAAATCGTTAGAGCCGTTTTTTAGATAAAAATAGCTTGACCCACAGTGGCTCAAAAATGACCCACAAATCGAAATTTCTCGAACATATGACCTAGCCCAATAGTCTTTTCGTATCCGAAAATGGTTGGATAAAAAATTTAGTCAAAACCGATTGAGTCGTTCTTTAGATATAATTAGCTCGACCCTGACCTATTATGACCCAAAATGACCCACTAATCGAATTTTCTCGAACACGTGACCCATCCCAATGGTCTTTTCGTGCCCGAAAACGGCAGGGTGTAAAATTTAATCAAAATTGTTAGAGCCGTTTTCAAGATAAAATTTACATACACACATACACAATTTTTGCTCGCATTATAGTATAAGATTCATTTTATCAAAGAACAAATTTTAACGATATCTAAGTCAAAAACCGCTTGCAGAATCTTCGAAATATACCCAAACCCAATGAACAATATAACAATGAACCCAATTACCAATCCAATTCTCTCATCAATCCGCAGTAGGCGTGGGCACAATGTAAGAAACAAACTGTAAAGAAGAAGAATTGATTTATAGCCTCACCAAATTCAATGTCGTCAACTGTCTCTCTTACTCTAGGATTCAGTCTGTCAATTTGCTGCGACAATACAGCACGGAACTATTAACAGATTGCATGCGGGTATTTTTCGAAAATGCCACTGTGAATTAAAACCTGCTCACAACCAACAAGAAGCAACAATGCCTGGATTACAGCTTCTTTTTTCGTTCGTACAAAATTTCCGGTACCAGTAATAATTTCCGTCCCCAACGAACAAAAAAGTATTTTTACGTATACCGCATACAATGTGTTAATAAAGAGGAACTGATATATCCTTAAAAATAGTGAAGCTTCAACTATAACCGCACCGCTTTCGCAGGGGTTGATTATCGCCGGTTGAAACTTCGAGCAGTAAATTTATATAGCAATTTTCTTCTTATTTAAACGCCTTATTATTGCAAAATTTCGGACAAAAATAATCTCAGAAGAAGATTTTAAATTTAATTGGTGGTATTTTAGTTAGGCCGAAATCAGACCTTGCGTTTCCGCCATATTGTGACAATCAGTGAACCAAACTGTCTGTTTTACTAGGCAAACTGACAGCAGTAAAACCAAATAGAAAATCTTACCATATTTGTGAGAAAATATTTCCATGAATAAAATGCTTAAATAAGACCAAATTTTCCATTCAATTTTACTGGTGGGAATTTTGTCCTGGTGGTAATCAGAAACTTTTGATCCAATTTAAAAAAAACAGCCGCCATCTTGTGACAACCTCCTCAGTTACTTCACTCGAGATTGGTAGACTGTACACTATATGGCTCCTCCTTTTTATTCATAACTCCACTCAATAGAGTCATGCATAAAGAGCAGGAAACATATATAGCAAAGAGTCTACCAGTTGCGAGTGAAGTAAGTGAGAAGACTGTCACAAGGTGGCGACTGTTTTGTTTTTACATCGGATCAACAGTTTCTGGTTACCACTGGATTAAACTCCACCGGGAAATTTTCAGTATAAAATTTTGCCTTGTTTCAGCAGCTTAGTCATGGTAAATTTCTCTCACAAATATGGTAAAAAGTTTTATTCTTTTTTACTGTTGTAAGTTAGCTTGAGTATTATTCACTCTTTCACTGACACTACTGGAGGTTGCTTAGGTTGTCATAAATTGGCGGAAACGCAGGGACTGACTACATCCGAAGTAAACTTCCACCATAAAAATGAATATCTGTTTTTTCCAAAATTATGGCTGAATGTCTGCAATAATAAGGCGTTTAAATAAAAAAAAAAGTCTAATGAAATTTACTTGAGGAAGTTTTTTCCGGTAATGATGAGCCGGTTACGTTAGAAGCTTCACCATTTTCAGGATATGTCAGTTCCTCTTAACCCTTTCAGCGGCAAGGCATTTGTGTGTGTAAACTGTTGAAATAATTGAATGACACCAGTATTTGCAAGAAAATTTATTTGTAAATAAGTAAAGCTATATTTTCGCTTATTTAATAAAAGTGAAGTTTTCATTCAATAAAACTCGTGCCAATGTGTCAAATAGGGATTAAAATTATGTGATGCCGTAAGGCATCACCGGCCATGAAAGGGTTAATGTGTCCATCTATCTTTAACCGTTCCGGTACGGGTGATGCACAACTGCTCTACACCTCGGGATTGCATTAACACTCTAAAGCGAAAGCTGAGTTCCCGAGGCGGTCATCGCTGTGTATCTGCATCGTCAATAGGTGTATGTGGAATTTGTTTTTGGCACCAGTAAAAAATAAAAGTAATATTTTTATCCTTAATTCAAGTATAGTTTGGTATATTGCAACTAAAGAGAACTGTTCAACCCCTTAATTCTCGCTCCCGTCATATTCACGGGATGTGTCTTTTACTCAAATTGTTTGACTTCCACCAGTTTTATAAAATAGTGAAATTGGCTATATTTTAATATAGTTTTTCCTGTCATTAAATAAGGTGAATATTTCTTTTTCATAAAAGTGGTGCCAATAAGCAATTTGAATTTTTCAACCGTAATTTAATTCGAGCGTTAAGGGGTTAAAAAAAGTGTTGCCAACGAAATAAAATTTGTGTAAGAGATGCTTTCTCGAAAGGGTTAACCCTTTCAGGGCAAAGCATTTTCAATACTAATCTGTTGAAATAAATGAATGGCACTGGAATTTAGTAACAAATTTAATTGGAAATAGGGAAAAGGCTATATTTCAGTTTCATATTAAATGGAAAAAATTTTATCAAAATTCTGAAGCTATTGTGGCGTTTGAGAAAGTGGTTTCATAAACATACCAGCACCCCTGAAAGGGTTAAAACGTAATTTTCTGTCAAAAATACGATTTCCTATATTTAGTTTAATATTAAAGCTGACATTTTAGCTTTTTAAATCTGTTTGATTTTTGTTTCTATCTTGCTTAGAACTTGAGTTACAGGTATTTCAATATTAGTCAGTCGCAAGTTTTTTAAACTAAATGTAACCTTCCGCTACCGGAAGTGACAGTCAATGTTTGCACATAAATGAAGAAATTTTTTTTTAATCATCAGGAAAAAAAGAATAACTGTTGCAAATGTCACAGATAGTGAACTTTATAAATCAAGAGCTTTTTTAAATTGGATTTTTCATTTAATAGACAAAATCTGGTTTTTAATTACAATATCTGCTCTTTCTCAAAAAGAGATTTTTAACATTTTGCTTTATTGGAAAACATGATTACTCGAAAAATTATAATTGTAACGTTTGAAACTTTGCAAAAATACTCTAAAGAATTTTATTTAGGTAATGTGCCTCTATTATAATTACAGTTAGTTATTTTTTCATATTTTTGTTGATACAAGTTGTGAATTTTCATGCATTTTCTTGATTTTTCTGTGTGTAAAAACGTTAACTTCTATATTTTTATTAATAACATAGTTATAGTTACAAAAATGCTTCAGTACCTCAAGAAAATTTCATTAATCATAATAAAATTTTCAAAATAAAAATATCTTCAATTAAGTTTGAGTTTTGACGTTTTGCTAAAGTGCCATTTTGTAGCAATTATTATGTATGTTTTGAGCCTAAAATTTAGAATATTTAAAAGTATACATATTTTTACATGTTATTCACAATTTTTAGCTATATTCTATAATATAATACACATAAGTAGGCAAATTTTCAAATATTAAGAAAAATCCCTTCCGAAGGTTGGCAGGCACCTTAATTCACAGTTCAATAGTTGCAACAATATGACATTATGGAATCAATCATCTAAATATCCCCCCCCCACACTCCCCTTTCTCGTAATACGATGTATAAAATTACTTATACATACCGTGCACGAAACTTCATTCACTTATTAACACTAGAAAGCAGTATTGTCAGTGGGCTATTTTTTTTAATTTCAGATTTCTTGATGGGTACCACTTTTCTGAAATGGTAAAACTCCTTTTGTTTTCGCCCTTAATAATATGGCATTAAATAAGACAAATTTTACTATTTCAAAAAAGTGGTGCCAATCAAGAAATCTCAATTTAAAAAAATAGCCCACTGGCAACACGGCTAGAAAGACGGTTTTATTCAATTAGCCATTTTTTCCTTTGTGTTTTTCAACTTATTTTATAAAGAAATTTTCGGTTCGAACCGAAATATATCCATATGGTTGGGGCCAAAATAGTCCCTCGCCATCATTCTAGTGTTAACCCTTACCGGTGCGGAGTAATTCTGTTTATAAACTGATAAAATAATGGATTGACACCGTAATTTATAAACGAATTTATTCGAAAAATCGAACTTCCTTATTTTCATGTACATTATAATAGGAAAATTTTAGTTAGATATTCTTAGTGCCGTTTGTCAGTTTTGGAATTAAAATTAGGTGTCCTTCTTTAAGGACACCGCGCCGGAAAGGGTTAAACTTTAATTTAATAGCATGGTTTTAATAAGCACAATTGGCAAACACCTCGACTTAAAAAATACATAAACCAGCTCCTAGATCGATACGGGCGTTGAGGTAAGGTCTGATTGAGTTGCTAAACTCTTTGGCGAAGTCGGTCACCGAATCGCCAAGTAAAAAGGAAAAGAAGCTATAAGGTTACTTTTGAAAAGAAGTAACTAATTATCTCTCAAATAATATAAAGAAGACATCAGTGCATGATTCTCACAAAATATAACCATTATTTCTTAGACGGTTTATTATAATATTTACACCAGAAAACGCTTGAAACTCTTACTTGTAATTAAATTTTTTTTAATTTGTGACTATTGAACTTTCTGAAGTTTAGCGAAATTCACGAAATGCTCCGGACTTTGTTCCTGAGTTCAATAATAAGCGAAGGGAAGCGAGAATTCTCGTTTTCATTCAAGAAACAGCGTTGACTAAGGGCGTGGCTTCTGCTTCTACCTTACAGAAAATGCATTTATATACTTTTGTCTATATCTTTTTTTTTAGATTGTTAGACATTTTATATTAAATTCGTACATTGAAAGATATTTACCGATACGTAAACATGGGAAACCTATCTAGAACACCAGTTTACAAAAGTCTTTCAGAACAGAGAGGAGATTGCATAGCTGCCAACTTGTACGGATTTTTCATACCACAAAAATTTAATAGAAAATTTTAGCTGATTGAATCAACGAAATTTAGGCAATTTTAACGTTTAAATAAGTCAAGAATTTCTATAAAATTTTTGTGGTAGGAAAAATCCGTACAAGTTGGCAGCTATGAAATTGTACTGTTTTAAAATTTAAATTTGATAAAACTTGGCTGTAAGCAATGTGTTAAGTTTAACCCCTTAATTCTCGCTCCCGTCATATTCTCGGGCTGTGTCTTTTACTCAAATTGTTTGATTCCCACCAGTTTTATAAAATAGTGAAACTAGCTATATTTTAGTATCGTTTTTTCTGTCATTAAATAAGGTGTATATTTCTTTTTCATAAAAGTGGTGCCAATAAGCAATTTGAATTTTTCAGCCGTAATTTAATTCGAGCGGGGGTTAAGCAAACACGACTTGTACTATGGTTTTATGAACGGTTGGTGTACAGTATTTACGTGATGTCACAGTAGGTAAATAGGGGGCGTGATCATTTGTTTATGTTTTGCACTCACTAAGGTTTTTTCTCTATTTCTTTTTGCAACGTTATTTTATTGTTACACTTATGAGTTCAGAAGCTAAATTAATGAAAGAAATAGCATATTACTTCATTGTTTCAGGTTTCGTACAGATCCTGGAATTTCCAGACCGGGAAATTCTTTGGTACCAGTATTTTCTTATAGAAAATCTCTCTTTAAATAAGGTGAAATTTCACGCGTTTGAATTAGATTTACTATTTTATACTTCCTCTGTCCCAGATTAGTTGCTACATTTGATTACTTTTGTACTGATTGTTGTTGCTGATGATTTTATGATTTTGTTTAAACATTTTACAGAGATTTCTGGGTGCTATGCTATAAATCAACAACATTTACTTACCAAGCATTCCCTTCGTCTCTCCTTAAATAAGTACCAAATTAGTTTTACAAATCCAGGTTACGCAAGCTCTAAAGCCACGCCTCATTTTGTAAGAATTCTTCCACCAGTAATCGCATAAAACTACCTTCTAACTAATGAATCATTCTCTAGGAAGAAAATTATCTTTTTGGTATACTGGTGGTAGAGTCCTTACAAAATGGTGTCGATCTATAAAACTGCATCGGAAGTTATTTATGACTCCACCCCCTTGCAATCTAGCAACTAATTTGGGACGGAGGAAGTACAAAAATACTGATATTTTTCTTAGAAAATAACGGAACCCTGTTGTTTAGAAATTAAATTTTGAAAAAAATTATAAAAGATTGATATTCAAAAGTTAAATGAAAATTTTTCGAAATTCTAAAAATTATCATTGAAATCACGACGTAAAACATATTTTAGTGAAATAAGTTTAAAAAAATTTCAAAGAAACCCCAATTTAAACGCTGTGAAATTTCAGTTATTGTTATAGACATTGGCAAGAACCTAAGTTATTGTAACGTTATATTTCTAATAAATGCGATAATTAACACCAAATTAATCGAGAATTAAATATTCCTTTTAGTATTCAGATTTATCATATACATTTCTATAATTTTAGTAACATAATAAAAAATAGCTGAATTCTTCAAGGAAATAATCAGAGCCTGATTACCAATGGGCAAATTTCCACCGGTAAAAATGAATTAAAAATACTGCTTTATTCATAACACTAATTTTGCATTAATGCGGCGTTTAAATAAAACGAAATTTTCTATTAAAATTTACTGGTGAAAATGTGAATCCGGTGCTTTCCAATGTTCTCCTGGGATACCAGCTGGCATGTTTTTCATTCCGAAATTTAGCATTCGCACCACAAATTTCTTATTATATTATTTTCTTTATATAATGACAGACATATCGTGTCTGCTTAAAGTACAAATGTTTCTTTCAGAGTTTCCAGTATGAATTCGAAATTTTTTAGTTAAAAAAAAAAAGTCAAACAAGCAACCCTGATGTTTTCCCAAACAGCAGGTTTTTTACAGCCTCGAACCCAAAGACAGAATAGAGTTCATAGGCCATCTACATCTATGAAGCTGTTTAAGATGGAGGAATTTCAACTAGGATATCTACCAAGCAAACTCGGTCGTAAAGGTGGCCGTTATGTGACTTTTCTTTAACACCCGCATTACTTGCAGCTATTTCATAAATAAAATAACATTTTTAGGTTATATTTTAAGAGTTCTAGCATTTTGCTTACCCATCATACATAGTATAGGGTAAGTCTTGTAATCGGTTTGAAAATCGAAAAAAATTTTTTGACGGATTTACACGTTTCAGACACTGGAGATTCCGAAAAATATTATTTTAGAAAAAAAAAAATTCTGTCCGTCTGTATGTGTGTGTGTCTGTAATCGCTCTATTTCTCGAACAAATTGAGATAGAGACTTGAAATTCGGTGTGTACTTAGGAAGTAAAAATGGGAAGAACCCTATTAAATATCAGTAACCTCGATTAACCGGAATAATTTTTTTCGGACTCTTGAAATATTCGTTCTGATAAAAGGTATACAAAAATTTTCAAAATTGTTTATTTGAAGGAGTGAATATAAAAGACAATAAAAAAACATAAATTTTGCATCATGAATCAACTCGATCGGATAATTAGTTGCCGAGATATTTGTGATTCTTGTTTTCACACTCTTCGATTTTTCATGACCATGTATTTAATTAAAATTTCAATTCAAAGATATATTTTAATTGGAAATGAGACGCTTAATCCGACGCAGTAAACAGTTAGTTAATAGGATTATAATTTTTCGAGTTATAAGGATGTTTCTTTTACGCAATTCGGTACTACTCGATTATCCCGCCGACCAAAAAACTATCGCAAAACTATAAGATAAAATGCTAATAATGGCTTATCGTAAATGTCAAGTATGTAATGTCTCTCTATACCTATAACGGAGTTACCATAGGGGGAGACACAGTTATGTCGCCAAATACCGCCAAGTTTGTCGCCAGCTTGGCGATATATTGCTTAATTTGGCGGCCAAAATAAATCGCCAAAAGTGACGCCAACTTGGCGATATCTCTAATATTTTGCCAAATTCCCATAGACTTCCATTGTAAACCTATCGGGATTACTTGCTTACAGAAAATCAACAAATTGAGATATTTTAATGCAACAAAAAGTAATATTAGCTTGAGGGGTTATGTTAATTATATTTAAGGGAGTCCAAATAAATTAAATTATGAATAAAAGTAACATGGTGCAATGTTTAGCAAATATCACATGTTTTATTTTCATATTTTATATTATCTATATCCTTGATGGGTAAGTATTACGGTTGCCCCCAACGACTAGCTTGTCTATGCATGTGGCTAGGGTTATATAGAGGCTGAAAACGTAATAAAGAGCTGGGAATAATAAATTAGCATTATTTTCTGCTCCTGCAGTGCCCAATTTTTTTATATAAAAGGAAAAAAGTTGGGAACGGTTATAATTTGATATACAGAAGAGGACTAATACAGCAACACGAAAACTACTAGCATTCTAATTGGAAAAATCATTTATCGGAATTAACACTGAGAGAATTTGCTTTACTTCTGTTATTGGAGGGGGGGGGGAGTGAATATTGTATTCGTTTTAACCCTTGAACGGCGCTGGTATATTTTATATACCACTTATTTTTAATACAAAAATGCCCTTTTAACACCAGAATTTTGGAATTAAATTTTGCATTTATAATTTACATGAAGGAAAAGATTTTACATATTTGCAAATAAATTTGTCCGTAAATCCAGGTGACACACATTCATTTCAATATTTCAGCAACAGTAGTACATTGTACCTGGCAGAGTAAAAAGAAACGCATAAATTTTTGAAATTTGAAACGCATTATTGATTAATGATCTTGAAAAATGTCACCTGTTTTCTACCATTTATAGCATGTTGTCCCTTTATCTACTGACGGTACTTCTAAGTACCACTCACTTTAAACTTTTATACCGTAGTGAATATTACTAATATTCTAATGGTACTTTGCAAAAACACTCTTTTAACTCCACTTTATCCGGATACATTGCAGCAGTAGTTCTAGGTTTGTTATTTTACCGAGGAAGGAGGCTATCTTTGACACAGTCTATGTGTTTTGTTCCGATATTTTCCACAGATTGTCAAGCTCGTCTTTTTATTGCTGCAAACACAGTAAAGGATATAAGATAAGTGTTGGATTTTTTTTTATGTGTTCATTATGATCTTAGAATACAATTTGACAAGCTATTTTAGATGAACTGTGTATGTATTTGATTTAACAGTTGAATTACTCGGTGGTACGTATAAGTACCGTTAGTGCACTGGGAGTTGGAGAAAAGCTTCTTGTTTACTTTTCGTCTATGTAGTTATCCATCATTTTCATCTGTTTTAAAATGTAATTACTAAAATATATTGTAGTAATGATTTCCCTGGTATTTCTCTTCTGTTTCATTGTTATTTTTTATAGGAAATCGAAAAAGTTGTGGCTCCGGCTCGTTTTTGCTATGCTAGAAATGGCATATGTAAATTCATATATTGCATATGTGGAGATGCGAGAGAACATGTTTTCCCTGGAATACAGACCTCGCATAACTAAAGGACTGCTAACAAGATCGAAACATAGAAAAAATATATATATATAATTTTTTCAACCGTTTAAGGGGCAAAGAATTTTCAATTCTAAAGTGTTGAAATAAGTGATTGGCACCGGAACTTGTCGAAATATTTATTTGTATATAATAAAAAGCGTATATTACATATTATTAAATCGAAAATTTTTTCTGATGCCATTTGAAATACTTTGTGCGTTTTCTGTTACGATATTTTAGTCATAGTGTACTGACGGTACTTTAAAGTACCGCTTTGATTAATTACCTCTAAGTAATTAAATTTCTCACGAATGAGTATTGCTTTTATATTTATCCTTTAATTTTCATTGTATTAATTGAAAAAAAAAATACGTGAAAAAAATTGCAGTAGATAATGGGTTATTTAAAGATGACTTTACATTAAAAAAATTAATCTTAAATTTTATATACCGTTATAAATTAGCTTTTGAAGAGATGTCAAACTCGCATAGCTGCTAACTTTTACGTTTTTTTGCTACCACTAAAATTTAATAGAGATTTTCGCTTTGTTTTACCGTGAGATTTCGACGATTATATAAGATAATATTTACTATAAAATTTTAGTAATAAGAAAAAAGCGTAAGAGTTGGCAGTTATGAAACTGTATTATTTATACTTTTAACCCCTTAATAGTCGTGCCCGTGACTGTCACGGGCGGTGTAGGATTCTTTTCTTTTATTCATATAGTTTTATTCTCACCAGTTTTTTTAAAGAATGCAGTTGGCTTTCTTCTCTCGACATTTTATCTGCCATTAAATGAAGATAATATTTCAACTTGAATAAGGTGGTGATAATCAAACAATCTGAATTTAAAAAAAGTATTCAACACTTCTCAGGCGCGACGATTAAGGGGTTAAACACATCACATAACATTTTAGCATCTCATTAAAAATTAAGGCTCAACGCCATACACACAAAGAATTACAGAAAATGTTATTTTATTTTATTATGTTTTATTTTTTGAGTAAAAAGCCAAAAAGATAACCTGATTAAACAGATTTCTTGTTCTTAATATATGTTTGTTTTGTGTGTGTGTTTGTATGTATGTGTTTTAAGGAGCATCTTATGAAATTATTGTTGAGAGTTAATAATTGTTTATAGTTGAATAGTTTCTAAAATTATGTATATATATATACTTCCTGTTAAACATCATCTTGTTAAGTTTTTTTTTTTTAAATAAAGTGAAGATATAGATATTCAGGAAGCAATAGCATGATATTCTATTCTGATACTAAAAACTCGATACGCTGTTTCTTTAGATTTCATCTTCTTCTGTTTTTTTTTTCAATTCCTACTATTAGTTCACACTCTCTCTATATTTATTTATATAATAGGGGGCTCTGCCCCCTGCAAGCCACCCTCGCCAACCCCCGTTCAGACACAGCAGAATCTAAAAACACGCTAATCTGATCGGTTTTAAAAATATTATAGAAGATTGAATTATACTGAAAAAAGCTGTGCAGATCTCCCTGTAAGCGGGTTTCCATTCAATTTCCTTTGATTTCAAAAATTTAATGCCGAATCAGTTGCTGCTAAGACATCCAATGGTTGTTTTCGTGTTTGATTAAAGAGGATCAGTTAAACGTTTGAAAAGAAGGTAAAATAAAATGAATTAAGTGTACAGAGTCTTTGTCTCCTGGAATTTTAAAACAATTTCTATAACAATAGCCTAAGTCATGTGACTATCATCAACAGTTCCGGGCGAACCACTTCGCTTTTTATATTCCTGGTGCCATTTTGGTACTTTAATGTTAGCCAGGTACAGGTGATAAGTCATCAAATATTATTCTATCGCCATCATTTCATCTATATTTTAGTAGTCCAAGTCATGTAACTGCCATAAATAAATACGCTCTGATCCCTTCGCTTTTCATATGAAAGTTTGACACAGATATCATATACGGCCCCATATTGGCGCAATATTTTTCCGATGCTAATTTGAGGAAAACATCAACAGCATAAACAACAACATCCGTCTTATCAAATCAAGCAAAATAACGATACTATGGCGCCAGTTAAGTACCCGTTGCATATATGATATTGGCGTCAGAAAAAAATCGCGCCAATATGGGTCCGTATATGATATCTATGCCGAAAGTTTTCCCTTTTGATTAAAAAATCAAATTTCTTTTTCGAATAAAACTACACGAAAGTTTCCGTGGTCGCAAAGAATTCTTGGTACTGTTACGCTAGCCGGGTGCAAATCTCGCCAATAGCTATTTTTCAACTCGCCAGTTTTTCTTTCGAGTGGTAAATTAAAACATTGCTTTGAAGTTGAAATTAAATGTCATCGTTTGTTACATCATTTAACATTTGGCCAGATGCCGTATACGCACCGGGTTTGGCGAGATTTTTTTTACGAAAATTTGGCGAAAACCTTGTTTTCGAATACCAGTTATATATGTATTTTTGGTACTACTAAGTTATCCCGTCGACCAAAAATCTATCACCAAACTGTAAGATTAAATGCCAATAATGGTTGATCGTAAATGTCATATTCACTTGACTTTAAGGGGGTCCGGGGCACAAAAATCTTCAAATTTTCAATTTTTTTTTTTTTTTTTTTTTTTTTTGGATTAAAAAAATTTTTGCCGTTTTTTGCTTAAAATGATGCTTAAATCTTGTTTCTATCTTAATTAGAACAGGAAATATTATTTTTTTCGTTTTGATTTGTTTTTAAAATCTGCCTTTCAAGCTATGGTTGTAAAGAAACGAGTTCTTGTGAAATTGCGTTTTTCTTCATTATAGGTTTTTTCACAATTTCTCATTTTTAAATTCTTATAACTCGAGAACCGTTAAAGATACAGGGTTGAAACTCGGAACATATATTTTTCAATTATTTTACTTTACTTTTGAGCCAGCATATTTGTAAAAAATTTTTACTTTTGAAAATATGATTTTCTTTTTTAAAAGTTACACCACTTTTTTTGTAATTTTTTCGTTAAATATTTTTTTTTTTAAATTAATACTTTTTTAAATGCTGGCTCTAAATAAAAAAATATATATTTCTGTTTATTTAAATGAAAACAATTTAAATTCTACAAATAATATTTCGAGTTATAACGATTTTAATTATAGCACTTATTTTCATAAATTTAAAATTTAAAATTTTTTAAAAAATGCTATGAGAAGTTTTATCATTTGATTTTGTTTACAAATGATATGGTTAACCATCACAAAAAAATTCAAAATTTTAACTCAATAAATAAAAAATTTTTGAAAATGTGTCCCGGACCCCCCTTAAGCAAGCTACACGTCTTTACGTCATCAAGTGATTTTTATTTCGATTATTTCTATTTGTATATTTATTAATGTTACACTATTTTCTTTGTTTTTTCGTCATTTAAAATAAAAATTATGTCAATTTGTATAATAAGGCGAGTGGTTTGGCGATTTATATAATTTGGCGAAATGGGTCGATGGATTAACTAAGTAGTACCGTATTTTTTAACTATTTTCCATTAATTTTTATTTTTAAAGGGGAATAACAAAAAAAAAAACAAGTAATATAAAAATGTTGTTTTAAAGTCAATTCCTACTTAGGTCACCAAAGAAAAATTTAATATAATCCCTTAAGCTAATATTAGTTTTTGTTGCATTAAAATATCTCAATTTGTTGATTTTCTATAAGCAAGTAGGTTTACAATGGAAGTCTATGGGAATTTGGCGAAATATTAGAGATATCGCCAAGTTGGAGTCACATTTGGCGACTCATTTTGGTGCCAAATTTGGCAGTATATCGCCAAGTTGGCGTCAGAACAGGGTTTTCCCTATGGTAATTCCCTTATAGATATGAAGATGCATTAAGTGCTACAATATTCAATGGCTGCCATTTTGTCTCCCATGTAAAACTAAAATTAATCAATTAAAATTTAATTAACGAATTAATATTTGAAAAAACTGTATCCAACTTCAAGTGTCATCCAGTACAAGTTTAAAAAATTTATTTCAACTTGATAGGATGAATAATAAGTATCTATATTATAATGGACAAACATATCTGTGCGTAACGCATACGTCATTTTGCGAATGGCAACACTTTGAAATTTGAAATAAAATTTTGGTTTTACAATTTTCACTACTGCAAATTTTTAAATTTCCAAACATCGCACATTTTAAATTTTTACACCGTCGTGTAAGGAAAAAAAATGCTCTTTTAAATGCAATTTATTTGAAAGCTGTATCTCAATTTATTTTTGAGATATTAATTTTTTTGTAGTTTTTAATACCATTTTCCCAATCGTGGCAACAAAAGTACCCCATTTCTATTGAAAGTCATTGAAAGTAAACGGAAAATAGTCAAAAATAGGATATTACTGTATCTTTTTGTTGCCATTTTCTCATAAAACCAGAAATAAAAGTTGAAATTAGAATACGGACTATGTCAAGAATATTGTCTGTTATTCTGCGGTAATGATATCATATGCATACTTTTCTATAGACGAAGTTTAAGATTGGACTGTAAAAGCGGATTGCATTAGCGGATGCAAATGACGTCATTTTATAAAACAGCGTGTATTTTAATTCTTAAAACAGAATTATGTTTTGTAGAAGTGCGTCATTTTCACAGCCCAGCTGCTTTGTAATTCTTCACAGGTGAAAATGCTTCACTTTTGAAAATAACGTAATCGAAATCAGATACTGATAGAACGCAATGTTTTACAAAAATTTAGAGTGTCTTTATAAAAGAGAGGTGACATGCAAATAATAGCGATTTATATTAGAGAAATTGATGATTCTTGCCTGGATAGATTTGCTTCGCCGAGTTAGACAAGCAAACAAATAACTGGAGGTTTAAAATAATATCATGTTCCTGAAGTTATTGTCCAAAATTCTCTCGAATAATAAAACTTTAATGCTATTCTTTAGGACATTCTACTATAATTTTAACAAAATAACATAATTTGCTTAATTTAATTTTTCACAATTTTATATAATCTACATATTTAAAACACAAGTGTGTTTTTTAATCTGATCTTTCTGCTGAATCAATTTTACTAATATTTTTTTTTTTTCAACGGAAAGCTGTTCATTTGTAGATGTGATCGCACTATCTTTTCTTTTTTAATACCCCTACTTTTATATTTTAATTTTAGAAGCATTTTATGAAATTTCTCCAAAATGATGAAAATTAGATAGCTTTCTCTTTGCAGACAACAGAGAAAAAAAAAAAAACGGAAAATGACACACTGCTTTTGAAGACACGCATTTTCCCTCATAAATTTTCTATATTGTTTTTACTTCAGCATGTGTACCAACTTTCATACACTAAGCGAAATGCTTATTTAAATGAAAATGAAGTCATATTTAAAAGAAAAAGATCATTTTCTTAGATAGAACTAAACATTTTAACACAAATTCGTCTAAAAAACATAAATTACGGAAATTTTTACTCTCCGGAATTGAGATTAGAATCTCAAGTAAAGAGAGTGTCTATTCACATAAAAGCTGACAATGGTGACTTAAAGTTTTGAGTTAAAATGATTTTAAAATGATCAAACAAAATACAATTAAAAAAAATGATGAATATGGATATGAGAAGTGCGTATGCAAATTTTGAGAAGGTAAACATTGCTTTTTTTCATTCTGGAATACCGAGCATAAGAGCCTCAATTGATAACCACATCGTAACAACCGATCTTTAGTATATTTTACTGGTTACGTATCTATATTATAAAGAACAAACGTATCTGTGCAAAACGCTGATGTCATTTTGCAAATGGCAACACTTGACGATCAAACTTCGGTCTTGAAATTTTCGCTACTGCATTTTTTTAATCTTCTGACCATCGTATATTTTCAATTTTCGTCGCATAGGGAAAAATTTACTTTCAAATGCAATTTGTTTAAAAACTGTATCTTAATTGACTGATGTATTATGTTTTTTAAAATAATTTTTAAGCACGATTTTTTTTTCAAATGGAATTTGTTTGCAAAGCTCATCGCAGTTTACTATTTGTCTATGGCAGTGGTTCCCAAACTTTTTGACTGGCGGAGCCCTTATTAGAATGAATTTCTAGGGCGAGCCCCTGAAGCCTACCTTACCCTATGTTACAATGTAATGTTTTTTAAGTGCATTGCTACTGAGCACAGGAAGAGAGAAGGAATAGTAATCTAAACAATTGTGCATTGTCCCGGAAATAAAATTATATTGTGAAACTTTTACTGTAATACTGAATATATTTTCAATTATCATCAATACAGGTGGAATTGTCAAAAGTTTACAAACTGAAAATACTCCAAAACTCAAAAGATCGTAACATTTGCCTTACAATAAATTTTATATTATTAGAGTGACGAACAATAACGCATAAACGCTTAATGCGATTGGATTGTTTTTGCCCAAATATCTGAATTCAGGTCCAGTTAATAGTAATTGCATGCGAATGTCTGGTTCTGCATATAAAATACTTCTGTATTTCGATTTGGTTTTGAAGTAAGGTCTTTAACACTTGAGGGGCGGTGGGATATATTATATCCCACCTAAGTTTAATTAAGATTTGCATTAGACATTTCTAATTAAGTTTAACTTTTAAAACTTTTGGGGAAAAGAGTTGAAAAATTGCTTTTCCTTATTTTGAAGTAAAATTTTCAAATTTCCGGCGGGAATTGAGTATTACACAAAAACAATTGCTTTACTCTCAAAGGGTTAACACTACTACATATACCAGGAATTTTACTCAAGTTTTATCAAAATATTGCAGACCAATAATTTTTATTTTAAACTCTTTAACTCTTTTATTTAACTTATTCTGTTTGATTCATATTTATTTTATGAAAATTTTCTGGTTAAAATCGAAATATTTTCATTTGGTACCACCAAATAACCGATTGTTGTTCGTATATTTAGTGACTTGCTATAAGATGTCAAATCAACGAGGACATCAGTGTTTCACTGAGTTTAAGCTGGGTGTTTTTTTATAACTCTGAACACATTTAGAGTCGTCCAAAGCCTTTTCTATTCAGCTGCTGAAAAATGTTGTTTGAAAAATTTTTCCAAAGCTGTAGAATGCCCCTGAATATTTATTTATTTGTATACTCTTTTTATCTGGTGTTGTTTGCATTTCTTTTTAACAAGAGGAACGTAATCGATATCATCGTTTCATTCAGAATCCGATCAATACACATTTCATCTTAAAAGAAAAGTTTGGTAAATGAATCGGAAATTGTGACAGATTTGCATTGCAATGATAGATACATTTGTTTAATTTTGCTAAATATATCGGAAAAATATGCAATTAGAATTCACAATCTTCATTAGTTAAAAGTTTTGCCAGTTTCGTGTTATGGTTCTTCTAATATCACCTCTGCAGTTGTAACAATGGCGTAAACGCTCTTCATTGACAATAAATGCATCTTACTTTGGTATGTAGTAGCAGGGTGGATACCGGATACCAATAGTTTCATACATACGCTAATTCGCTTTTAAGAGATCGTGATTTTATATAGTTAATTATTTTAACGGCAGCATTTAACGTTTCCATAAATTCATAAGACTTTCTCCCGGGAATAGCGTGTATCTATCATATAAAGAACGCAATAGATGGATAGATGGTGCTACGGTGGTTTATCATTTCTTTAATTTTTGCAATGGCATTGTGACCCATCATTGCTTTCGCATTATCGGTGCATTCATGTTCATATGTGTTTGACTATGTATTAATCAAAAATTATTCCGTCCCTTAGTGCGTTGGTTTGTAGTGATCTACAAAAAATATGATCCTGATAGCTTTGTGAAAACTTTTTCCTGACTGACGTTAGTAAAGCGCTTAATTTTAATCAAGTTAATATGCTTAAACACTGTAATAATAGAAAAGTCAAGTTAAGTTCCGGGTGCCCCTTTCAAAAAAGTCAGTTAAGATTCTTAACTTCCCTGGTCCGAACGGGATAATAGTATATGTAACTAAAAAATACCAACAAAACTGCTAATCCAGTGACGTCAGTAGATTCATTCATTTGTAATACAAATTTTGTACATTTGAAGATGCTGTTAAGTGTTCTTTTATGTCACCTGTTATAGAGTTAATTTTTAAAAAAGTGATCTATTTGTCAAGGAAATATTGACGCTAAATTAACAACTTTTTGATAAAGCAAATTCATGACAATATCCCTTTTACGAGGTTTATTAAGAGTCTTTGCAATTATATGATCTTCACCAACTCAGCCGACTCGTTAAAATATCATGTATATCACATGGGGTCATAAGCGAAGAATTAACTGAGGCGATGGGTTCTAACAAGGCAAACTTCTATCACTAATTATAGAACATTATTTTTGTCCTAATTAATCAGTGATTAAATACGACAATGGGAAAATTTTAAATTAGTTGTAGAAGTATACCTTATTGTCTATTTCACACCCCTGAAGTCTGCACGTATGTCCAGAACATTTCATATTTGTTTTAACAAGTGTTGTGATATTTTCTTTTAGAGCATGCATACATTACTTTGCCCTTCATATTGAAAAAAATCAGCCGATTTATATTTAAAATCAGACTGATATCTTTCGGAATGATGACGTAGTTGAGCATGAAACATGGGGTCGTTGGATAACACTTCAACTCAAATCACACTGAGAGGAGGAGTCGGGAAATTCAATTATCCAAATTTTCCTTCAGAATATAATTCCGGGCCTTCTTGCAGTAAATGTACGTTTGTTTCTCCATTATCGCATTTTTCGATCAGAAAACGTAAAATGGAGCATAAATTAATAATTGCATCGGATATTTTAAAGGAAATAAAATTTAGTTAATTAAAAGAATTCAGATATCATTAATGTATAAATATTTTTGTAACAAAAGAATCTGCTCCCATTTTTGGAAAAAGAAAAAACCTTTGCTTGAAATGTGTTGGTTTCGTTGAAATTTTCATTATTTTCCTAAAGCGCGGCGGAGCCCCTGGAAAGTTCACGCGGAGCCCCTAGGGCTCCCCGGAGCACACTTTGGGAACCTCTGGTCTATGGTTTTAAAAACAATTTTAAAGCATGAAATATTTTTTATTTATCGCGCGGAGCTCGATAACGAAAGGTTAATCCGTTTGACCATAAAACAAAATAAAGAGTCCATCATTTTCTTACGGCTAATATCCATTTTAAAAAAAACTTCCCTAAAATAAATAAAATAAATAAAATATTATAATTAAAACATAAATTTAACAGACTATATAAGCTCTGAAATTATCAGAATATAAAAGAGTGCCGTAAGTAGCAAAATCTTGGTCAAACAACTCTTAGCATGCGGCTAATCAGAAAATATCGCTTTTGATAAATTTCAAAAATTTATTTGATTGTATAATTCGTATTTTTCATATGAAAAATGCTTTTTAATGTAAGTGGGTAATCGAAAAAATTTATTGCATATAAAAATATATATATATTAGTTTTCAATAAAAAAAAAAATGTTTTCGCCTATATTCTGTAACCCGGGAAGCCCGGGTGCGATCCCCTAGTTTTATTAGCGATTGAAATTTTGAACAAGATATATAAATAAATAAATAAATATAGGGAGAGTGTGAACTAATAGTAGGAATTGAATAATTAACAATAGAACAAAAAAAATTATGTAATTTAAAAAAAGAAAATAAAGTAAATAAACATTGAATATTAATGATGTGAATTATCACATTGCTACAAAGCGTAAACCAACTTAGTGAAAAATGTCCAAGCCGGGAATCGAACCCGGGTCCCTGGAATAGATCCTGGAATTTTCACTAAGTTGGTTTACGCATTGTAGCAATGTGATAATTCACATCATTAATATTCAATAATTTCAAGCGTAATTTCACTGCTGAAATGTAGTTGAAAAAATAATTAAAATTAAATAAACATTTATTATTAAATAAACGACAATAGCCGGGTTACCATGTCAACCAAAATAATGCCATTTTGGCGACAATTAGGTACCCCGGTGCGTATATGACATCTGTGCCACATATTTTTCTTTTCATTTCGTTTAAAAAAAACAAAGAAGTGAAAACCATTTATTTTAAATGTTTCAGTTTGTATTAAATAAACTGATAATGAAATACAAATTGAATTATGAATAAAAGTAACATGATACATTTCTTAGCATACATTTAAGGGAAGCCAGACATCTCGCCAAATTACTTTAAAATAGTAAACTTCTCTAAAATCTGAAAAAAAAACTATCTGTTATGATTAAAATTTGAGTTGCCATCATTAGAGAAAAGCATATAAAATTAGAAAAAAATTAATATTTCTAAAACTAATTCGAATTTTATAATTATAATACCAGTTTTGAGATCTGCAGATCAATGCGGATTTTTGGTGTTAATTTCATCGCGAAGTATTCCGTATTTTAGGAGAAATCACCGTGAAACATAATCAGTTCTTTAATAAGTCGTTTCATAGAATCGTTACATGAATTCGTTTCATAATATCCGTTTCATTAGGATTTTATATACATGGGGTAGATATATTTATATATTTATATATCTTATTCAAATTTTCAATCGTTAATAAAATACTCATTATTCATCCTATCAAGTTGAAATAAATTTTTTTAAACTTGTACTGGATGACAATTGATGTTAATAGAGTTTTTTCAAATTTAATTAATTAATTAAATTTTAATTAATTAATTTTAGTTTTGCATGGGAAACAAAATGGCGGCCATTGGTTATTGAAGATCAATGAAAGTATTTTCAATAAGGGGTTACGATAGGGGGGACCCTGTTCTGTCGCCAAATACCACCAAGTTTGTCGCCAACTTGGCGATATCACTAATATTTCGCCAAATTACCATAGAGTTCCATTGTAAACCTACTTGCTTATAAAAAATCAACAAATTGTGATATTTTAATGCAACAAAAAGTAATATTAGCTTTAGGGATTATATTAAATTTTTCTTTGATGACCTAAGTAGGAATTGACTTTAAAAACAAAATTTTATATTACTTGTTATTACTATTTATTTACATAAGTTTTTTTAGTGGGAAATAACCGTCAGCAGCTCGATATTGCTTGATTTTAACACAGTATTTAAAAACACTTTGAGCTGTAATTATTTTTTCAAAATAAACAATATTTTAAAATAAATTTTACAAATCTTTGTTTACGTATTCTTTGAACTACTTTTACTGAAAAACAATTAGAAATTACTTTAATTAAGACATACTAATTAAGGATTTTCAAAAATGTGATTTGACATACATGCGTTGCGTGCAGGATTATTAAAAATATATTTGATATTTCCTGTTAATATTACATCTAATCTATATATATATATATATAAAATCCTAATGAAACGAATTTATGAAACGGAAGTATGAAACGGAAGAATGAATCGACTGATTAAACAACTGATTATGTTTCACGGCGATTTCTCCTAAAATACGGAATACTTTGCGATGAAAATAACACCAAAAATCCGTATTGATCTGCAGATCTCAAACCTGGTATTAGAATTTTTAAATTCGAATTAGTTTTCGAAATATTAATTTTTTTCTAATATTATATACTTATCTCTAATGATGGCAACTCAAATTTTAATCATAGCAGATATTTTTTTTTTCAGATTTTAGAAAAGGTTTAACCCCTTGAGGACGAGCGACACGTATTCGTGCCGGAAATAGGCCTAACGATCCTCGTTTATCCTCACCAGTAAAATTTTACTGTAAAATTTGCCTTATTTAATCCGAGCATTTTCCCGATTTGAATAGGCACAAACTTCTGTTTTTAAAAACCGGTAGCAAAGTAATAAACATTTCGTAAGAGGCTCCCGTCGCGAAGGGGTTAAATTTTAAACTAATTTGGCGAAAAGTTTGGCCTCCCTCAAATGCATGCTAAGAAATGTATCATGGTACTTTTATTCATAAATCAATTTGTATTTCATTATCATTTTATTTAATACAAGCTGAAACATTTAATATAAATGGCTTTCACTTCTTTATTTTTTTTTAAACGATATGAAAAGAAAAATATTAGGCACAGATGTCATATACGCACCGGGGTACCTAATTGGCGCCAAAATGGCATTATTTTGGTTGACATGGTAACCCGGCTATTGTTGTTTATTTAATAATAAATGTTTATTTACTTTATTTTCTTTTATTAATTGCCAAATTATATAAATCGCCAAACCACTCGCCAAATTATACAAATTGACATAATTTTTAATTTAAATAACGAAAGAGCAAAGAAAATAGTATAACATCAATAAATATACAAATAAAACGTCGAAATAAAAATCACTTGATGACGTAAAGACGTGTAACTTGCTTAAAGTCAAGTGAATGTGACATTTACGATCAGCAATTATTGTCTCTTAATCTTATAGTTTGGTGATAGATTTTTGGTCGACGGAATAACTAAGTAGTGCCAAAAATACATATGTAACTGGTATTCGAAAACGAGGTTTTCGCCAAATTTTCGTAAAAAAAAATCACGCCAAGCCCGGTGCGTATACAGCATCTGGCCAAATGTTAAATGATGTAACAAACGATGGCATTTAATTTCAACTTCAAAGCAATGTTTTAATTTACCACTCGAAAGAAAAACTGGCGAGTTGAAAAATAGCTATTGGCGAGATTTGCACCCGTCTAGCGTAACAGTACCAAGAATTCTTTGCGACCATGGAAACTTTTATGTAGTATTATTCGAAAAAGAAATTTGATTTTTTAATCAAAAGGGAAAAAATTTCGGCACAGATGTCATCTACGGACCCATATTGGCACGATTTTTTTCTGACGCCAATGTCATAAACGCAACGGGTACTTAACTGGCGACATAGTATTGTCATTTTGCTTGATTTTATAAGTCGGATGTTGTTGTTTATGCTGTTGATGTTTTCCCCAAATTGGCGTCGGAAAAAAATCGCGCCAATATGGGGCCGTATATGATATCTGGGACAAACTTTCATATGAAAAGCGAAGGGATCAGAGCGCATTTATTTATGGCAGTTACATGACTTGGACTATTATAATATAGATGAAATGATGGCGATAGAATAATATTTGGCGACTTATCACCTGTGCCTGGCTAACATTAAAGTACCAAAATGGCACCAAGAATATAAAAAGAGAAGTGGTTCGCCCGGAACTGTTGATGATAGTCACATGACTTAGGCTATTGTTATAGAAATTGTTTTAAAATACCGGGAGAGAGACTCTGTACACTTAATTCATTTTATTTTAGATTCTTTTCAAACGTTTGACTGATCCTCTTTAATCAGACACGAAAATAATCATTGGATGTCTTAACAGCAACTGATTCGGCCTTAAATTTTTGAAATCAAAGGAAATTGAATGGAAACCCGTTTACAGGGAGATCTGCACAGCTTTTTTCAGTATAATTCAATCTTCTATAATATTTTTTAAACCGATGAGATTAGTGTGTTTTTAGATTCTGCAGTGTGCGGTGTCTGAACGGGGGTTGATGAGCGTATCTTGCAGGGGGCAGAGCCCCCTAATACATATATATTAATTTCATTAAATAATTCTAAATAACTAATAATTAAATTTCTGTAAATTTCATTATTATTTTAGGTTGAAGTTAAATTACAATATTTTACTAATATATATATATATATATATATATATATATAATTTACAGATAAAATTATATTATCTGACTATTAAACTGTAAAATACAAAATTTATGATAAAATTCCAGTAAAAATTTAATAAATAAATAAATACGTTACAGGTACTTACTTAAAAATATATAGAGGTTATAAAACTATATAAAATATATTTTAATAGAAAATATTAAGTTCCTTCATTATTTTAATTATTTTTTCAATTAATTTTCAGCAGTGAAATTAAGCTTGAAATTATTGAATATTTAATACTCATGTATTAAAATTCACGTATTATCACATTGATAACTAAGCATAGAACCAACTGAGTGAAAAATGTCCAAGCCGGCAATTGATCCCGGAACCCTTGGAATAGACCCTCAAGTGATCATGTCTTCATGTGTGAACAATCCTGTTGCTGAACATGAGAGACAAGCTTGATACATGAGGCTTGGACATTTTTCACTCAGTTGGTTCTACACTTAGTTAGCAATGAGATAAATCACGTATTAAATATTCAATAATTTCAAGAATAATTTCACTACTGAAAATTAATTGAAAAATTAATTAAAATTATGTAAGTGTTCACCGATCCCGGTTTTATTTGTGTCTCATGTTTCGACGCAGGATTGTGTGGTCATGAAGATTGTTCCTTCTTATGCTGCAGTTGCAGCCCTGTCGACATATATGAGTGAGAGATGCTTAGCTAGGTATCGCCCTCATAGCTTAACCCCTTCAGGGGCAAGCAATTACGTTTGTGAAATGCTGAATTACCACCGGAATCTTTGAAAAGTTCTATTTTAAAACAAGTAAAAACAATTTTACAGCTTTTTTCCACCAAAGTTAGAAAAGTAAAATTTAATAAAAATTTTCTGGTGTAAAACTTCTTTAATCGTAGGTGGTATATAATATATACCGGTGTCCCTAAAGGGGTTAAATGGTAGAGCAGTCGGAGTGCTATTCCAAGGGTTCCGAGTTCGATTCCCGGATTGGACATTTTTCACTTACAAGGAGAGGGCCAACCTTGTTAATCACAGATTTTGATTATTTTAGTGTATGTTGTAGGGTAGACACCCCTTAGTGTCGGGTTCAACGGATTTTATCCAATGCAGCCTTAGTTCTTGAAAAACCGGGGGTCTAATATTAGTACACAACTTAAATACTTACTTCGCAACCGAAATTATAGGTTAGTCGTATCTCAGTTGGCATGGCGTTTGCCGGCTGATCCGAGGGCCCGGGATCGATACCTGAATGCGCTACATTTGTTTTTCTCATTTTTTGTTTTATAAATATAGTTGTAATTATAATTTAATAATTTCAATTAAAAATTTTAACATCATACATTAATTATAATGTTAACAAATTTAAATTTATCATTTCTTATTTGCAAACTATTATTTCTCATCCATTACAGAGGTTTAAAAAGAAATTGGATCTATTATTGAATGATAAAAATTCCAAAATCGTGACAAATTCTATTGTGGTGCCATCTAGTTATGATAAAAAAAGGAATATTCAAGTAAAATAAAAATAAAAGCAGAAAGAATATAAAGAGAAAAGCAAAATAATTGAAAGCGCAAGCATACTTATTACAAATTTAAAAATCATTAATATGCAAAAAATCGGTTGTAATTTAATTCTGATGCTAATATTTTATATAATTATGCTTGTTACTTTAAAAACAGAATAATAGTATTATCGCATTGACTTCCTTTGTTAAAGCAATGCGTAAATGATGTTTCTTTAAAATCACGAATTGACACAATTGCTCAATATCATTGTAGAGCTCAGTGAGTAACACCGGTCGGCACCAAAATCCTCTCTATAAAAATAATAGTTGATTCTTATAGATTTCACTCTGCTTAATAAAAATATGGTAATGAAATTGCTGTAACACTTACCATTCTTTTGGTAGGAGGGTTTGCTTTCAAAATTTAGGTACGTTTATCTTGCTAAAACATAAGTGGAAATTTTGTAAACCATAAAATGTAGATACGTAAATTACCCGTAAATAAATGTATAAATATGATTACCCGAGTTACAGCGGCATAAGGAATGCAAATATATTAGAGGATAGCAAATAGTAAATTCGGACACGAAAGTGGTGGGGGACATAAAAAGAAAAAAGCACGATACAAGCGTCAACAAACTAGATTTTCATGCTATATTTTATCAATTTGATATCTAAATCACGTTTTTCATGATTTCAATTTTACGTAGCATTGAAAATTAATATAATAATCCTTCACTACTTGTTATTATTATAAAACTGTTTCTCGAAAAAAATGGTACATGTTGTAGTAATTTGGATAATATATTTAGAATTAGGAATATTCCATCAGTACACTTTACATATTTAGTTATCAGGGAGGATAAATTTTAATTTTTTTGCCGACCAGTGTAATCGTTCACTATTGCCGTATATTGAATGTACCAACATTTTGTCATCCAAAACTTGCATTACCGCCCTATAACTCCTGTAATCATGAATATATCATCAAATTTTCATTTCTCTACAATTTTATTTTAAAGATGAAATACCAGAAACTTTTCTTGTTACAGTCTAAATGAAAGCTATTTATTTTAGGGGAAAAGACGGCAATAAGAGACAAAATAAATATTTTCTGTTATATTTCTGTAAATAAGTTCCTTTCGAAATTGCATAACTTTAGACGATTTTAAACATTTATGCCTAGAACATTTAAAGTAGTGGAGACCGGGGGAAGGGCGACACCTTAAGGGTATTTAATTTTTTTTCACCTCCAAAGAAATATTTATTTAATAGTAAAAATTCTAAAGCTAAATCATTATTTTTAGTATCTGTATAAATTTAACCGTAATCATAACTGTAAAGTAAGCACACATAAAAAAACTTTCTTTCAACCTCTGTACAGTGGCGGGATTACCCAGGATGCTGGGGGTAATTCCGCCACTGTATCGGGGTAATGACGCCATTCTTTAATGACCTAGTAAATACATAAAATGGATACTAGGAAACACATAACCTACTAAAAATATTTAGAATGCAATAATTTATCAAAATAATGAATAATTACAATGTTTCGTAAACTAGATTTATTAATGTGCTAAGCTTACTATTTAACTCATATTTGAAAAGTCACCCTTTGCCATGATGGCGGCATTACCCCGAGAGGATAATATAGCGGAAATCCCCCAGCAAATCCGAAAGAAGAACCGAACTTGTTCAACAAATTGCATCAAAATGTCGGCGAATGCATGTAGATTACGGGTAATATTATCTTAAGTACCTAATGTTACAATAAAAGGTGTTTACCTCTACTCATTTGAAGCTCCAAAATAAGAGGCAACTAGATGAAAACTAAATTTTTCACTAGAACAAGCTAACGACGTACAACAAAATCATTCTCACTTTAGGCACTGTTTTTACTGTTGGCCGCTATAGGGCAGGCGCTTTCGCTATCTCAAACTGCTGGTAGTTTTTAAACTAGGCGGGGTGGTGGCATAACCCCGAGTGGCGCCATTCCCCCGGTCTCCCCTACCACTGAAATATAAAATTTAATACATCGATTAGTAGTAATGCAGTACAGAATGCGTTATAGATATTTTATCTTGTTCGAAAAGCACTATTGGCTGCATAATACAAAATTAATTTTAAAAGAACGATTTCTTTTTCTTTTGCATCTTTTCAGTTTTCTTGACGTCGAAAGTTTGGTGGAGAAAAGTTTCAGTTAAGAAATATTTCTATATTTATATTGTAAGAGCATTATAGTTATACATTTCCTAATTCTATAAGATACTAAAAAAGTATTTTAAATAAAAGATTTGAACGGAGTTATAATTATTGCACATCATTCCTATAAATGCAAATTTAATTACTTTTAATTGACAAAATCCTTCTAAAATTTATTAAATGATTGTGTAACTTTTCTAATATAGTTTCAAAAATTCACGAAAAATGCTTTAGAAGATACAATTGTCGTGAATTTTTAATTTCGGATATAAAATGTTAAATTCCGTAGAAAAATGAAAAATAATGAATTGGTTATATCTCTTCCAATATAAAATTAAGCATCTGCCTGTAGTTTTAGAGAGAAAAAACTATTTCTAAATTCATACAACTATTCAGACTACATCTAATAAAAAATAGTGTATTGAGGGATAGTCTCAGAAACGGTTCATAAGACACCAGAGAATGTTTCTGCTCTCATTCCGATATCTAAAATATTTTTTGAGAAAACAGGGTCAATCAACCAATCTTTGTGTATTCAAATTCTCGGGAACTAATTAATCAATTTTCAGAGATTTTATGGCAATTGAAAAATTTAATTAAGATTAGTAAATGATAATTCCTGTTATAATGTGCACTTTTTCGCATTCCGATATCTAAAATAGTTTTACATATCTGAAAGTGCAAACCGGGAGAATTAACTAATCTTTCAATTCTCAAAAAACTTGAGAATTTTATGTATAATCTTCAAAAATTTGACGGCGATTGAATGGGCTAATTAAGATCTGTAAGTAGTAATTATAAATGGTAATTGTAAATGGTATCTTTATAAATACACAATGGGTTGCTACGCAGTTAATATATAAAAGTTCGATTAAGATGTAAAGAAAATTTAACCTTCTAATTCCCGGGGTAGATACTTAAAATTCCTTAATTCTGAGAATCGGAATTCATACCAAAAACTTTCAGTAATACATTTTGCTTTATTTAATGCGAAATGTCCGCTAATAAGTAAAGCAAATACAGCTATTTTAAATTTCTAGGATGAATTTGGAATATCTGAATTAAAAAATCCATTAAATTGAAAATAGTTATGGTAGCATATTTGCTACCATTGCCATTAGAGGGTTAAATATATTTGGGTAAAGATAAATCTGGAATCTTGTGTATAAACTGCAGATCGGTTCTCATGAAACTGATATTACACTAAAATTAATTTATACAGGGTAATTCAAGGCTCACGGTCAAAATGTTTAGTAAATTTAACTATAGTTTCTATATATGAAACAAGGTTCCGAAGCAAATAAAAACACAGGGTGTGGACAACAAATGCAAGTTAATCCTGCATTTTCTACCATAACTTAGCCAACAATTAATGTATTTTGCCAAAAAGTTCAACAAAATAACTTTGGTGTGAGTTGTCATGATTTTAGATAGTATAGAAAGAGGTTAGATGCAATATATTCGATGCCTTCCTTAGTTTGGAGTACGTAATACAGTTTATATATGAATGGTGAACATTTTTCGACCTTTTTGTGATTTCATCAGTTTTCACAGAAAGCAAAGTATATCTGTTAAAATATCTCCTATATTTAAGATACAAATTAATGAAGAATGTGAAACCTCTTCTTAATTCTCTCATTTTGATTTTGATTCTTAATTTCATGTGAAAAATTAAGAACGAAATTAAACTTTAGCTAAGAATAAGCATTTTTTTTACTATGTTGAGTGTGATCTTGTTTTCTTATACAGTTGCTTGTCTTGACATGTAATTATTCTCCCCTCCCAGAAAGTTTTAATGATTTCTCAATTCTCCCATATAATTCAATTAAAAAGGTATTTTCATAAAAACATGTTACTTAAAAAGAAAATAGATAAAAATATAAAGTTAAAAATTACTACGCAAGAGGAAACTTTTCTAAGAACTCACGAATAAAATTTATATGGATTTTAGTCACAAATTTAATTTTAATGATATTTTCATCTGATTTCTTTGTGAGAAAAACGATTTATAGAAAGAAAAATGCAGGAAGCGCACTGAAAGTTGTAAAGTGATATCTCCAGAGGTATGAACATTTGTAGAAATAATAAATGTATCTAGATAAGAAATAAATTATTTTCCTCTGATACGAAACTCGGACTTTTTGTGTCCAAGTCTTTCAGCACAGCCAGTCTACTGATACTTTTCGAACAAAAGAGATAGTGCCTTTATACTTAATGCAGTGGGATTATATAGACAAAAAACTTTCTTAACTTTGAGGAATTTTGGAACAAAAGTTAGTGAGACCGCAATTATCTCTCAGTTAATATTAGATGGCTTCTCAAACTTAGATGCCTTAATACCGTTCGTTACAACTTTAAAAGCTCATAAAAAAGGAAGAAATTATGATAAAGGAGTGCGATTTACAAGAAAGGTCTCACAAGGTAGCCGGTGTTTTTAGCAGAAAAAAAAATTAGTTAAAAAATCACGTGTAGAGGGCACTGACGACCCGAAACACAATGAACAGGACAATACGCTCTATTCATTTTTTATTCCAATAACAAATGTTCAACATGACTTCCGAAAATTCTACGACACTATTGTTTTCCTGTTCCTTGTGTTTCGGCTCGTCAGCATCCTCTACATGTGATTATCTAATTTTTATCTTGCTGCTAATAACGCCGACTAGCTTGTGAACCCTTTTGTTGCAAACCACACTCCTCTATCATAATTTCTTTTTTTCTGGTTTGTAAGGTTGTAACGAAATTTTTGGCTACCCGGTGTATAACAAAGAATGTGAAGTAATGGGAATAAAATTTTATTAATCGTGACAAATTTGGAAAGAAATTGACAACCATCTTTGCGGGCCCGTCATGATGTAAAAAAAACTAATTTAACACTAATTGATGCTGAACATTAAACTGCGAAATTAAATTTAATATACTCGTATCTCGGGTTATATAAACGTTTACATGGAAATGCTGAAAAGTGCAAAGGCTCTCAGAGGGTTAAATGTACTCTAATAAATGGATGCGCTGCTATGTCAGTGATAAAGTGTTGTATTTTGAAGTAAAAGTCCCAATGCTTCTAGAAATTTTCTGTTCCTTTGAATGTTTTTTATTTTGTGTCTAATACTGGAAATCAAACCGTCAGATGTTTTTAACAAATGGTGCAATAAGTGTTCATTACATGCTCTTAGACTTATTTTTCTCTTATGCGACTCCCGGTACCTTCGAAATTTTTTCTTTCGAGCTTCGCTAGCTTCTTCCGATAATTATCATATTGGAACAGCAAAATTTGTAATCATATCCTTTTCATGAGTTAGTACAGAAGCTGGCATGTAATACATACCGTACTTTGAGGCACATTGTTTAGCTGTTCCCAGTGCGAAATTGCGAAAATTTTCGGCATTAATTACTTCACCACAGGCGATCACCATTATAATTGCAAAACGTTTAATAAGTTCTTTATCCAATCCAATGACATCAGCTGTCTTTTCAAACTCAGCAAAAAATGTCCTTGCAGTGTATCCATCGTGTACCAAACCACTTCCTGGTTTAACATCTACTAGCAAACCTAATTCTTTTCTGAATTCGCGTTTAATTTTACTCTTTGATTCTTCTTAATTTAGCTTCTCCAGAAGTATCCTCTCTGAAACTTTGAGTTAGTCTTCTTTCGTGAGCTTTTTTTGGGATGTTGATTTCTGCAAATGGCTTAAGCTCATTACCAACTTTAAAGGAACACCGGAGTGAAGAATAGTTTTTATTATTGAAACGATCTAATTTTCGTTCAAATTTCTGCCAGCTATCTTTTACATTTACACAAAATATACGTAAACGCTCCTTTAAATTTTCTCCATCAATTTCTGAGGCAAATAGTCCACACTGTTCACATACAAAACTAAGCATTGATTTTTCATAACTAAAACAATAATTTAAATTTTTCAGAAACAAAAACAAATCTCTGTTTGTTATCATATTTCAAAACATCATAAGAAAAAAGACAAAATGAAATAATCTTGCTTCAGATAAAAAAGAAATATGCTAAAATTAATATTATTACAAAATAATTTAAAAAAACTCAAACCCAATAATAACAAATATGCACTGAAATAAGTTCTAAAATGTTGCAGTTTTGTAGAACAATTTCAAAGAGTTATGTATATGTTGCCAATTAAAAATTAAACAAATGCTTTAAATATTCCACAAATGTCATTTGGATATAAATAAAAACTGCATGCTTTGTTTTTCCAGTTTATTTTAGTTATTCATCATCTCCATAAACTTACTGTTTGCGACAAAAAAGCACGAAATTGTTCGTAAAAACCATGCAGATACTTTCAGTATCATTTATTTTTCTCATTTAAACCTAAATATAACAAAAAACATCATATATGTTGGCTTATACAATCGTGATAATCCTATGTTCGACATCGCCTATACTTTGATCCACTGTGCGCCCCCCAAGGGGATAAAGAATATCTTGTAGAACATTAGCAAGTCTTTTAAAAAGCTATCCGTTTTCCTTTTATTGTTTATTTTTCCAAATGGTATCTCTGGTAAGAAATCAACTATATATTTAACCCTTTCCGAGGCAGTGTGTCCAGTCTGGACACACCTAATTTTAATTCCAACCTTGCAAATGGCACCAAGAATATTTAACAAAATTTTGATTTTACAGTGAAAGCCTAATTTAAGGAGTTTTTCTTTTCTAAAAGAAATCGTTTGCAATTTCCGGTGTCAGTCAATATTTTCTTATTTTGCGAATAGAATTTGTTTGCGCCGGAAAGGGTTAATAGCAAATGGTTCGGCCTTCACAATTCTGATCCATCTCCCGTTTTCGACCAGATAACTTGTTCACCATCGACATTTTTTCCCCTGTTGGTGATAGTTTTTTCTAGGTTTCCGTTGGATAGAAATCTTCACGCTTCATTTCTGTGAGGAAATAATTGTTTATTTTTAGATATGTTATTTTTACATATGTAGAAACATTAAGCCAATAGTTTCAGTACTACCATTCTGAGTTTGCAGTTATTTTATAAGAAATAGAACAATTTTTATGTTGCGGGTTTGGCCGCCGCATGAGTCAGAGTACATGGCAATGTTTGGCATTATTGGCATGATCTGTCAGGTGTTTTATAATATAAAAGTTAATTTCCTGCGAACCTCTCGAACCTTCGGCTTGCAGCCATACATACAGTCGTGGAAGAAAAGTAACATCCCCTACTAACTCTGCAACAAATTATTATAGAAGAAAATTTCTGGTATCAAACGATTGGAAATAAGGTCTAAATCTGGACCTGGAATGTAGTCAAGAGCAGAGTCCGTGTTGTCGCCAAAAATGTCACTTTCATTGTTATGGTCACTCATTTTAGGCTCTTTCTTGATTGAAATAAGAAAGCGAACATTACAAATGATCACTATAAAGTCAGTTTAACAATAACAATAAACATAAGCTGTCATGGAGATATGGATTTTAAAAGAAACACAAAATGCAGGGCTGTCACAGGCGACTATTTCTTAATTCTAACTGGTGCCACTTTCTCTAAACAAAAATCCTTAGCAGGCGCTTTGACAACATTTGCATATACTTCAAAATTTATATTAGAAAAATACTGGTACGAATTAAGTATAAAAATAGTCGCCTGTTGAAGACCTGAAAATGCATTTCTGAAAAACGACTGAAAGAAATTTGATTGACATCTTTCATGTTCAATTTCCATAAACAGTTTGGAATAATTGTTTTTTCTGCTGGTACATTTGTTTAGTTTCTAGAATGTCTTCAAAAACAGATTTTTTCGACAAATTCTTAGAAATTTCATGAAAAGATAAGTTTTCATTTAAAACATTGTTTCTTTAATATTATTTTTTATTTTGAATTGAACAACTGTTGACATACTCTATTACATTATAAATAATTTGTTGGATACGCCGAAAACTTGACTATTGAAGCATAGAGTAAAGATAGATGTTTTACATTTTTTTTAAGAGTATATTTTGAAAATTTGACTGTTTATTCTGATACATAAAGGTAGCACTAGTCTAAATATATATATATATGTCGTTTGGGACACTTTTTATAATAATTAGATAAATGTCCTTAAGTGTCCAACTACTGATGCGTTTACTTTATGCCTATAAAAACAGTAATCCAAACGTACAAATTCAAGCAACGCTGTTTCACAAAGAAAAGTATTTCTAAAAACGGCTGAGTAACAACATTTGGTAATATGATAATTATAACAATAAATTATAAAATAATTTAAAAAATATTCTTCTTAAGCTATGGATGCAGTGAATATTCGGACGAATAATGTTATAGGGTAAACGTAACGGTACTGGGAACTCTTAATGAGTATCTTTTTAACACTAAAAAGACCGTGAGATGTAAAAAAAAAAATAAATATACAGCAGAACCTCTTTTATCCGAAACTCTTCTAACCGAAATACATTTTTTAAGTTTTTCTAAAGTTTTTATTTATTTATTTATTTATTTTTTTTTTTTTTTTTGCTATCACATTCCTTGTGAGCAAAATCCATTTTGAAAGCTTTTTTCGTTTTTTTTTTTAAACTATCATATTCCTTGTGTACAAACAGTTTTTTCCGATCTACGAGTACATATAAATATTTTTGATCTCCTTTCTTAGAGTTCCTTTGAATTTAACTTGAGCAGTGGCGGCTCGTGACAAGCTATATTTGGGGCACTAAATACGTGTCTGCAAAATTTATTCTTCTTGTACCACTATTTCTTAGAAAAATATGTTTTCCATATTAATTGGTAAAATGTTCCAACTTTAAACAAGGCAAATGTTTCCTTTGAAAAATAATGGTATGGGAAATATAAAATTATCCACCATGCATTTAGTGCCCCAAAATATGACACTCACGAGCCGCCACTGAACTTGAGCTTCCGTAAGCTGCGAAGTGGAATGAATAAAACGAAAAAATTAGCAATTCTGAAGCTTTTGAATGTTTTACAAAAGGTTTGGCATGGCTGGAGAAGCAGAAAGACTACGATACTGGGGAACTAATAATATTAAAAAACACCGTGTTAGAGCTTCAAAGCAAAGGCAATCAAACTGCGACCAACAAAGCATTTTCCAAACTCTTGTGATATATGTAAAATAAACTTAATTTCAAAATTAAAATTCATTTAATTTATTCTTGTTTCTATTTTGCTATTACTTTATTTTTATTAAGCACTTGTTACCATATTAAGAAATATTGCATATATGTTTTAATCTTAATCTTAAAATTAAGCAGTTCTCGATTATCTGAAAATTTCGATTTTTACTTTCTTCTATCTTCAATAGAAGAAAGTATTGTAATCGAAATTTTTTTCGACTTCCGGTTTTCGACGGATTTGCATGTTTTAGGGGTCAGAGAGTCCAAAAAACATGTTTATAGAAAATGTCTGTCTGTCTGTGTGTCCGTCTGTCCGTCTGTCTGTCGCCATTGTACCATCAAAAAGTGTATGAAGTTATGTATAGAATTAAACCAAAATTTTATTATAAGTTTTTGGTTATGACAAGCAGGTCCTCCCGGAATTTGAAAAAAATTCGCCGGTAGGGGGCGCTGATATAACAATTTTTGTGCGATTTTGAATATTGTACCATCCAAAAGTGTATGGAGTTATGCATAGAATTGAACCAAATTTTTAGTTTAAGTTTTTGGATATGACAAGCAGGTCCTCCCTGAATTTGGAAAAAAATCGCCGGTAGGGGGCGCTGTAAATGCGTTTTTGTGCGATTTTGAATATTGTACCATCGAAAAGTATATGAAGTTATGCATAGAATTGAACCAAATTTTTATTTTAAGTTTTTGGCTATGGCAAGCTGGTCCTCCCTGAATTTGGAAAAAATTCGCCGGTAGGGGGCGCTTTAATAGCGATTTTTGTGCGATTTTGAATATTGTACCATCCAAAAGTGTATGAAGTTATGCATAGAATTAAACCAAATTTTTATTTTAAGTTTTTGGATATGGCAAGCAGGTCCTCCATGAATTTGCAAAAAATTCGCCGTTAGGGGGTACTGTAATAGCGATTTTTGTGCGATTTTGAATATTGCACCATCGAAAAGTGTATGAAGTTATGCATAGAATTGAACCAAAAAAAAAAAAAAATTAAGTTCTTGGCTATGGCAAGGAGGTCCTCCCTTAATTTGTAAAAAAATCGCTCGTAGAGGGCGCTGTAATAGCGATTTTTGTACAATTTTTGTGCCATTTTGAATATTGTACCGCCGAAAAGTGAATGAAGTTATGCATAGAATTGAACCAAATTTTATGTGTTTATTTTTGGTCATGTCACGAAGGTCCTCCCTGAATTTGGAAAAATTCTGCCGGAAGGGGGCACTATAATTGCGATGTCTGTACCATTTTCATTATTGTACCATCGAAAAGTGTATGAAGTTATCCATATAATTTAACCAAATTTTTTGTGCATGTTTCTGGCTATGGCAAACAAGTCCTCCCTGAACTTGAAAAAATTCCGAAAGAAGGGGGCGCTATAATTCCGATCTCTGTGCCATTTTCATTATTGTACCATCGAACAGCGTATAAAATTATGCATACAACTGAACCAAAATGTTTGAGCTTGTTTTTGGCTTTGGCCAACAGGTTCTCCTTGAATTTGGAAATATTGCGCGGTAAAGGGGCTCCGTGCTAGCGATTTTTGTATACTTTTCTTGATTTTTCGTAGTTCTATTGTGCATCGGCGGCTCATGCAGCGGCGGGAACTTGCTTCCTGCTAAGCCGGCTATTCGCAAACAGCTGATAACGACAGAATAAGGAAAAATTAATAATTTTAACAAATATCATGATATAGATTAACTCGTTTTTAGTCCGTTTAATTGACTTGAGCAGAAATTTAAGATGAAAATCAAAGTTGGTATAGTATTGAACTAATAATATTGAAGTATTAACATGTGTAACTAGGTTTTGAAATATTAAGATGTATAAGATAGAAGAAAGTTTTGGGATTGGCACATCCAACTAGTTTGAAAGAGGATCGGTCCCAATTACTTTGGATAATCAAGGTTCTACTGTATTACGGTTCTAACTAGAATTTTTTTTGTAAAATAAGTTTAAAAGAAAGAAAGCAGAAAAATGTTAGATAAATGTGTTAAACAGATTTAAATAAAAAAAAAAATCCTGTGTAAAATATTTTTATAAAACTTGAGTAAAATTTCCGGACTTTTTAGTGTTAAATATTTTTTGTTTAATTTATAATTACATTTATCATCTTTCGGTTTTTTTTTTACTAATCTTGTTACGGAGCCAGTTTCGAAAATATCCGCTCGTATAAAACAGCATAAAGAAATACACTATATGGCCATGAATCACGCGTCACTTTCAAGTTTAGACATTTTATAAAACTATAAGAAAATCACTTGAATACATCAAACTAAATTTATATTTACTTAACCCTTTCCGGCTAAGTGTCCTTAAAAAAGGACACCAAATTTTAATTCCAAAACTGCCAAACGGCACCAAGAATATTTAACAAAAATTTTCCTATTATAATATATATGAAATTAAGCAAGTTCGTGTAATCTAATAAATTCGTTTAAAAATTGCGGTGACAGTCCATTATTTTATCAGTTTATAAACAGAATTACTCCGCGCCGGTAAGGGTTAAAGTGATAAAATACTTCAAACAAGGAAAAAATTTACCTTTAACCCTCTCAACGGCGGTGGCTAGAGGCAAAGCGATATAAGTAAGCGTCCTATCTTAAATGGGTGAAGTAACCGCAAGATTAAAAGCGAGGTCACATCAATCAAGGTCATGCGCCACGTAGCGGATGGAGTGTGAACTACAGGTAGATACCTAACTGTTTTCTTACTGACACCACTAAAATTATAAAGTTTTTTTCACCTTGATTAATAACTGAAGTGCATCTGATAAGGCGAAGAAAAGTTCGTGGTGCCAAGTGCGTCTGGATGCCCCTCTCGCTTCACCATTATTTTGCAGTAAATGTGGCAAACGAAATTCATTTCCATGAGCGACTGAAGATTTAGAAAATACGCGCCACACTAAATGCCCGCGTATGTGAATTATCACTCCGTCCACAAGGTGGCGCAACTGTGTTAATTTACGCCTGATTCCAGCATTAAGTTTGTTCGCTTACTTATAACGCTTTGGCTAGACGATCTAGCCACCTAACTTTAATAACAAAATTGGCAAATGGCACCAAGAATATTTTAATAGAATTTTACTTTTGTAATGAAAGTGCAAATTAGTATGTTTTTATTTTCTAAGAAATTCATTTGAATATTCTGGTGTCAGTCAATATTTCACCCTTTTATGAACAGAATTCTTCTGCCCCTGAAAGGGCTAATTATGCACATTAGACATAGTATGTTTCATTGCTCCGATGGCAACATTCTCAATAATAAATATGATACAAATATTTTCGCAAAAATTATTATTATTATTATTATTTTTAATTTATTTTTATTTCTCAAATTAAAATAAATTTGAATTGTGGGAGTTTTGAATTTAATAAAATTATTTTTTTTAATTATGAAATAATATTTGAGAAAATATTTGTATCATGTATTATTCAGAATGTTGCCGTCAGAGCAATGAAACATATTACAGTAGCGCTCAAAAGTATTTTGACAACCTTATATTCTCTCTTATTTTATTTAATATAAAAATGTAAAAGAAAATATATTCAATATAATTGAGAACATTATGACTGCAGTTATTCAAATGTATCAAGTTTCAACTTGTTTGTTTACATTCGGCGCCACCGAAGAAATATGACTCCACCTTAGCTCAAAAGTATTTTGACAATTAGTTTGCATTTGATTGTTGAAGGTGTCAGTGGCGCTATAGCTTCGATTAGTATTTTTATTGACTTATTGTGATTATTTTTAAGGATCAGGAATGCCGAAAAAAAAAATAATAATTGAAGTTATTCTAGAAAAGCCGCTGTAAATGCGCTTAAGAAAGGTGGACTGCAAGCAGAACTAGCTCGTTCTTTTAACGTGTCTCGGCAACTCGTTATTACATGGAATAAAGTTTTTAATAAACAGAAATGCATCGAAAATAAGCCTCAAAGTGGCCATCCGAAAAAAAAAAACTTGAAATATTGCCTATATTATAAAAAGGATATCTACAAGTGATTGTCGTAAGTCCGCTGTAATAATAAAAATGAATTGAAAGAAAATTACGGCATAGACATACACGTTTCATCAGTCAAACGACGCCTAAACCTCTATGGTTTACATGGTAGAAGACCAGCAAAAACACGTTTGTTATCTACTAAGAATAGGAAGGCTAGAGTTCCATTTGTAAAACGGCATAACCCTGTAAGGGGGAAAGCAGTTTCATTGAGAAAGTGTTGAAATTAACGATTGACACCGGAATTTGAAAACAGATTTATTTTTAAATAAGAAAAAGCTATATTTCACACACATAATAAACCGAATTTTTTTAAACCAAAATTCTGGTTTCAGTCGTTAATTTCAACACTTCAGCAATAGCATTGCTTTGCCCCTGAAAGGGTTATGCCGTTTTACAAATGCAACTCTAGCCTTCCTATTCTTAGTAGATTAGAAACGTGTTTTTGCTGGTCTTCTGCCATGTAAACAATAGAGGTTTAGGCGTCGTTTGACTGATGAAACGTGTATTTCTATGCCGTAATTTTCTTTCAATTCATTTTTTATTATTACAGCGGACTTACGACAATCACTTGTAGATATCATTTTTAGAATACAGTCAAAATTGCAAGCTGTTTCTTTCGGAATGCCACTTTGAGGCTTATTTTCGATGTATTTCTGTTTATTAAAAACTTTATTCCATGTAATAACAAGTTTCCGAGATCCGTTAAAAGAACGAGCTGATTCTGCTTGCAGTCTACCTTTCTTAAATGCATTTACAGCGGTTTTTCTAAAATCACTTCAATATTTTTTACATTTCGGCATTTAAAAATAACCACAATAAGTCGACATATATACTAATCGAAGCTATAGCGCCACTGACACCTTCAACAATTAAATGCACACTAATTGTCAAAATACTTTTGAGTTAAAGAGGAGTCATATTTCTTCGGTGGCGCCGAATATAAACAAACAAGTTGAAACTTGATACATTTGAATAAGTGCAGTCATAGTGTTCTCAATTATAGGGAATATATTTTCTTTTACATTTTTATATTAAATAAAATAAGATAGAATATAAGGTTGTCAAAATACTTTTGAGCGCTACTGTAATATGAATTAATAAAGGTAATTTTTTACCTTGTGAAAAGTATTTTAACACATATAAAATGTATTTTATCACTTATAATTTAGTTTGTTTTGACATTTTGTCGAATATTTAAAGATATTCTTTCGTATTCTTCTGGAACTGCCAGGATTGTAAAAAAATATGTTTGACCTCATTTTTATCAACGTCGATTTGAGAAGGAGGACAATTAGAGAGCCAACAAAAAATCAATGAACAATAATAACGTTAGGAATCACTCTGTAAAATAAAATGCACGAAATGATCTATCGCCACAGTACGAAAACATGTAGATATTGTACAGTATGTGTATTTATCTGTGTAAGAATAGCATGCATATTCATGGAGATATAGCATTTTTGTTCAAAAAATTCTTGCATATTTTTTGCGTATATCATACAGGGTTTGCAACCAAATTTAACGCGATGTTCAGAAAATTTAGCAAAATATAGAAGAAACAATGTAATGTAATTGAGGACATGAGTTTCAATACTTACCTTATCCAGAAAATCGAATTTTGGGAAATCGTAAAAAAACCTCTAACTGCGTTTTTTGGTTAAACCAAGATTTTACAATACTAGAAATACACGATAAAACTAGGATTTTTTTTTTGCAGATTGTAGTGTTTTTTTTTATGCAGGTTCACACATAGAATGGGTTGATAGGGATTTTTTTTTTAATTTTGGATAAGGCGAATTTTGAAACTCAGTGTCCTCAATTGGAATATAAATGTATTAAACGTTTGATGAAATATGAGAAGTTCTATAAAATATTTTTAACTGCGCATGCACGAACGATAACAAATATTATTTTCCATGATTTAACAATCTAGCAGTAAAAAAATTTTTTTTTATCAAAATAGGTTCAAAAATTATGCATTTTTTATTACATATTTCAAATCTATATATATTTTAGCGTTCAAATAAGTAAGCATTTTTTAAGAGATTTTTTTTTAATTTTATCTAAACCTGAATTAATAATTAAACATTTAAAACAGACTAAAAATCAGAGCTTTCATTGGAGGCCATTTTTATCATGGATCTATTAATAAAGAGGAACTGACATATCCTTAGAATAGTGAAGCTTGAACTGTAACCGTTGTCGCAGGAGTTGCTCACCGGCCGTGAAAACTTCCACCAGTTGATTTATATAGAAAATTTTTACTTACATAAACGTCATGTTATAGCGGAATTTCAGTCATAAATAATGATAGAAACATTTATTCATTTTTACTGGTAGGAGTTCATTTTGGCGGTAGTTAGGCCCTGCGTTTCCGCCATATTGTGACAACCAGGGAAACAAACTGACAGTTTTACAAGGCATACTGACACCAGTAAAAATAAATAGAAATTTTTAGGACATTTTTGAGAAAAATTTCCATGAATAAGACACTCAATTAAGACGAAATTTTCTATTCAATTTTACTGGTGGGATGGTTGCCCTGGTGGTAATCAGAAATTGAAGATCCGATTTTTAAAAAAAGCAGCCGCCATCTTGTGACAACCTCCTCAGTTACTTGACTCGCAACTGGTAGACATTACACTATATGTCTCCTCTTCTTTATTCATAACTCCATTATTTTTATATTCCCGCACCACTGTTTTAACCCTCCGTCTACCAGACGGGTCCATTGGACCCGACAGGTACATACAAAATATTCTTTCAAACCAGAAATTTCTTTAAAATAAACTAAGTATATAAACCAGACAAAAATAAGGTAAATAAATAAGTTAAATAGTTTTAAATAAAAATTCTGGTGTAGAACGTTTTATTAAATCTTGAATAAAATTCCCGGTAGATCTAGGGTTAAGAAAATCAATTTTGCAGTATCTTTTCTTATAGCTGTTGTTGAAGTCTGTATGGAATATTTTGTATTTAAAAAGTGGTCCGAATTGAATTAAAATATACTCGCCAGTGGAAAAAATGAATCCCCGAGGAAATCTCGGGTTGTACAGCGAGAAGGTTAATAGCCAACTCTTATAAAAAAAGCCAGTCAAATACCATGAAAATTCAGAAAGATATCGATGATAGAGTCAACTGATTTTTAGTTGCTCTCTAAAAGCAGCTGAATGATAAGGGATTTTCCATAAATTGTCATTCTTTATTAACTGACTTTAAGCACAGAAATTAGTATTTAATGAATGTCAACAAGTAGATTTGGAGTAAATGCTTTGATTTTGATACTACTTTTTCTCTCGGAATAGGCTCATTCTGGTGGTTTTCCAAAAACTAAAGTATTAATCAAAAATTAAAAAATTAAATTAAATTAAAAATGACAACTTACGGAAATTCCTTTCTTATTTAGCTACCTTTAGAGAACAACTACATATCATCTCAGGTCGCCAATATATTTTTGAATTTTTACGATATTTGACTGGATTTTTTATATGAGTTGTTCGATAGAGTTGACTATAAAATCATGAAAAAAAAAATTGTTAGTATTCGCGCATGCGCAGATAAATTATATTTCATACGACTGCATATATTTCATCAAATATTTAATATATTTATATCCGAATTGCACTGTATTTTTTCTACTATAGTTTGCCAGATTGTCTGAAATTGGCGTTATATTTAGTCGTAAACCCTGCATGATATAAGAAACAGACGTGAAAGAACCTTTAAAAATCGTATATTTTCATAAATAAAAATGTTATTCTTAAACAAATGAATACACTAGGGTTGCCAGTTTTATCTTAGAAAAAAGCGGAAGATTTTGATTGACACTAGTTAGTTTTGGTGTTATCGCACTATCGTCCTTTTTTATGTTATACTAGACTATATTATAGAATGCGTCAGTAATGCTTTGGGTAACAAATTTGATTTAAAAGAAGTTATTAACAAATCGATTTAATCATTATTTTCCAACTATATTTCTATTATACATTATTCTATTAACATTGTTTAATTAATTTTGCTGTCATATAGCCCATTATGAATGAAAAATTAATTGAATCGTAAGACCCAAACTAGATCAAAATATCCTAGAATTAAATAATGATCATGAAAATTTTAGCAATGGACATCCTACAAGAATAAATGGTTGTACTTAAACATAAAAGAAGATAATAAGGGAAACAAAATATTAAAATTATGATCGAGATGTAAAATTCAGATGGTCGGATGCTAACTAAGAGTTTGTGAATGCGAAGTTCATATCTCACAACTCTCTCAAGATTTTTGTCATCCTGATCGGAAACGGGCCGTTTTTACATTTGATGCGCATGTGTATAACTTGTTTTCGGCAAAAGATGAAATATTGAAGCAAACTGAAAAACTAAAATATTCTAGAAACTATCAAAAGAAAGATGTGGTAGAAAAACGGAAGAAATCTTCGTAAGGGACAAATTTAAACGTACACCGTACGATAGGCTGAAAAATCACTAAAAAATGTACAACTTAAAGGAAAAACGTACAATCTGGCAACCATAATTGTGCGCTGTAGTGGTAGATCATTTTATGCATTTTTTTTCTCCGGTTGTTTGCAATTATTATTATTTTCCTTTGATTTTTTTTTTTTTTGGCCTCCTAATTTTCCTCCTTATCACAGAGACGTTCATAAATAGGGTAAAGTGCCCATATTTCGTCCCCTCTCTTAATTTCGTCCCCCTTAACTTCTCCGCTTCTGCGAAAGTGGCTCCACTTTTGACGCCAGGCACAGGAGACGGAAGGTAAAAGGGGTCTGGGTTGAAAGTTTCATTCGCCAAGACGCATACATTAATAAAAGACGGCGGATTTCCTATTTTTAGAAGACCTGAGTTCTCATTACGTCGTTTGTGGACCGTTATTTACTGTACTGAAAGTATTTATTTCTTATTCATTGCATGAATTTTACGTTTGTAAGATGCTGACAATAGCATACTACGAGTTTTAGGACGCTCACTTCATCTTACGGGAACTGATGATCCGTAATATTGGGAAGTAGCGTGGTACCAATTTCGTCCTCCTTGCAGTTCTTATTTTCGTCCCGGGAACGAAATTAGGAATGCTTTTCATGACATTTTTTTCCTCATGTTTGGATGGCTAATACATAGTTGCCAATCTCCTGATTTTTTTTTTTTTTTTTTTGACACCAGTAAAATCTTGCAAAAATGTTTTTTTATAAAAGAACTGGACAATTACACCGTAAAAAGTTATATATACACTTGATAAAATATCATTAGTTTACTACATGGTGTACAAAACTGTTGTAAAGTCAAAAATAAACTTATACAAACATTAAAATGAAGTTAATGTTTGTATAAGTTTATTTTTGACTTTACAACAGTTTTGTACACCGTGTAGTAAACTAATGATATTTTATTAAGTGTATGTATGTTTTCTTATTTAATTGCGTTAAAACTGCGATTGTATGAAGCAAGTATTTCTGCATAAAAATATTGGTATGAAAAAAATTGATAGGTTGGCAACTGTGCTAATTCTTTATGCTATTATTCCACCGATAATTAGTACATTTCTTTGTGCCTTACTTTAATGCAAATTAAATTACTTACTCATTTAAAAATAAATTTTGATTTAGTTTAAAGTTAAGCGTCGGCGAATTGGATTTTTTGAAGGGACGAAATTGGGACTATTTTTTCTTTTGCATTTTTTAGATACTTTTGAAAAAAACAATTTTTCGCATTGTTAAATTTTTTGTACGATATTTGCCTATGTTTCTGTGTGCGTGGGTCGTTAGTCTATGTAAAATCCAAATTTGGTAGATTTTCACTGAAAATTACAACTTTAAAGGGCCTAAAAGTGACTGGGGACGGTAATAGGGCACCTTATCCTATAAGGTCAAATATATTACAATCCTGAAATTGCAGAAGAATCGACAACTATACCGATTACTGATCGGAAGTCCTTTTTGTTGTATTATTTATCTGTCATCACCTTATTAGGCGAACGACAATTCAGGATTTTCTTTTTTTAACCATGGAATATATCTACTCTTCGTTAATGGATACATTTTTTACTAAAAAGATATTTGTAATTATTTCTGGTGTAGACCTTTTTATTTGTTGATTGTAGATTGTATTTTATTAAAATTCTTAAATACGCAACATATTATGCACTTCAGCGCTTTCCGACCTTTTTCCTTTCACGTAGCCCTTTCGGAGCACTTCATTTCTCATAAACACGCCCCTTTCCCCTTCTATTGAACTAGATAACACAAAAATGCTTTTATTTTCATTAGTAATCTTATCAGAACCATATATTAAATCGATCAAATTATATTGACATTTCTAACATTTTATTTTTTTTTATCTAGCATTTTAAAGTTAATATTTATATTTATAATATTAGCCAAGCATTAAGAAAAATCATTGTAGTACTAAAAGAAATTTGATTAAATAGAACAACAATTAACATTAAATGAACAAAATCACTCAAATAATACGTAAACACTTCAATTTAAATGCTCATTAAAATAAGGAAAGCTTTTCTATTAATATATGTTAGCGATATAACTCCGCCCATTCGAAAATGAAAATAACTGCCAGCTTTTCAACACGTTTCAACAAAAATCATTTTAACCAGAAGCTGTGACGAAATTTAGCCTTTCTGCAATTATTATTTAAAATGGAAAAATAAACAAAAAAGTGGCGACAAAAGAATATTGCATAATGATCAATTGAAGTTTTCCGGAAGTTGGGGTGGAGGGGCACATACGTAATCATTGATTATTCATAGCAGTGGGTGGAGCTATTGCCATTGCATTATCAATGAACTTTTAGATATAGCCTTTTTTCCTTATTTTGAGTGTAACTTATTCAATTTACACATGAGACCAGCTTTGTAACCTAAAACTATACTTTGTTATGTGTTTTTATTTAAACCATCTTTTTTATTTCTGCCATTACCGATATTATTTTTACGTACTCCAAGCAAGATTGCCACGTACCCCCAGAATTACGCAAACCCCAGGTTAGGAATCGCTGTGCTATATGATTTTAAAACATAGCAAATACTGGTTAGATAAATTGGTTATCAAACAGGATGATTTGTGAAATATTTAATGTAAAATAACAGTGTCAGTGACAAACTACTAATACTGCATCAGAAGTTTGAGGACATATTTCTTGCCTCAGAAGTGATTGATTTATTTGCAGAACTATTATACCATAACGACCCTTTACTCCAGTTCTTTCATTCCCAGATTTTAGTGCACCGTTTCACTAAACGTAAGATGTACAACCAGGCGCTTCTGAAATGAACTTCTGAATTTAAGTCTCGGATCCATGGGTACAAATTTGGCCTCCAATTTTATTCCGAAATTCCGACTTCAGATCAGAACATTTTGAAAAATAATTTTTACCTTAGATATTCAAGACATGTCTGTTATTAAATAAGTCTGAAAATACTTTTTATATTTTCTGGTGCAAAGCAGAATTTTTTGACTAAAAGTGGAGACCAAACTGGCAACCCTGCTCGGATCGTTACTGCAACTGGCAAGATCGACCAGAGATATGCACGGGCCGGCCCGGGACTGGTATTAACTCTTTTCGAACAGGACCGGGCCGGGTATGGGTTATACTTTTTTCCTGAAGGATCGGGCCGGGTCTAACTTATTTTTTCCGTACAGAGCCGGAACTGGTTTCATTCCCAGTCTTCACGGTCCAAAATTTTCAGTCCTAGTTTTGAGCCAGTCCGTATGAAAATCATTGTCTCACTGTGGCCTGGTTCATTCAAAGGTCAGTAAAGTTAGGCATGGCACAAAAAGTTTTGCAAAAAATGTACACATTTTTAAATCGCCATTATTCTACAATGAAACATTAAAATTTATTCTTTTTAAAGAATACTGGATTCCTACGCTCATTAAAGCATAGAAAAATTAAAATATAATAAAACGTCTGAAAAAGCACCTACCGAATCCTGTTTTAAACTGAAAAAATGTGTTGAGTCATGCAAAATTAATATACTAATACGTAAGAAAAGAATATATGATACATTTACACCTGCTAAGAAGGGAACTTGACTATAACGCATTTTGATTCTTTTCTGTGTAGTACCGTTTTAGAAGATTTTACTCTATAGCATTTTTCAGATTTTTAACTGTTCAATACATGGAATATGGATTAATAATATTAATGATAACTGTAACATTTACATACAACAAACCGAGATTCAATAAAATAATAATAATAAATATCGCAGCCTGCGGCAATAACATGAAAAACATTAAAAAAGCTAGTCAAAACTCCTCATACGAGACAAATTTTTAACCAAATTGACATAAAAATCAATGTTTTGTAGAAATCCACTCGGTCCGGGCAGAGCCGGGCTCGGTCCGAGATTTTAACTTTTTTCCGGGCCGCGCCGGACTCGGGCTGAACTTTTAGCTGTTATACCGGGCCGGGACGGTCTAATAATTTATTTCTACGGGCCGAGGCGGGCCGGGCTCTGGCTGAACTTTTAATTATTGTATCGAGTCGGGCCGGGCCGAATTTTTTTCTATGGCTCGGGTCGAGCCCGGTCCTGTAAATTTCGGCCCGTGCAGACCTGTAAGATCGACAAACATATAACATATAACATATAAGACAAACATATAACAGGTTATTATTTACCAAAGGTATGGCGCGGAGTACTGGCAGGAGTATTAGATCGGGAGCCGGCATCACAGACAACCACCTCATCGAGTTTCAGGCTGAAATTCCAGAATTAGCTAAAACTCGATTCCCATATTAAAAAGAAATCGGTCTGTAAAGTCATACATTGGTGGAAAACACATAAAAAACCGATTTTAGCGGTTGACTCGTAGGTTTACCATTGCGTTTTCCTGCACCCAAAGGTATGAAAACATGGTGAACTGGGAGCAAGAAAACACAATGGGAAACCTACGAGTCAACCTGTAAAATTGGGTTTTTTGTTGTTTTCCACCAAGGTATGACTTGGCAGACCGATTCCGTTTTAATATGGGAATCGAGTTTTTGCTAATTCTGGAATTTCAGCCTCCAACTCGATGAGGCGGTTGCCTCATGGTTCGTACGCCTCCTTGAATTTTGCAGACCAGAAAATTTTTGGGCCCAGTAATATCTTATGGAAAATCTGTTCTTAAAAGAAGGCGAAATTTTGCGAGTTTAACCTAGATTTCTTTTTCTATAAAAAACATACTGGTTGTTTTCCTGGAGAAATAACGGTATCCGTACGAGCCGCGTGTCTATATGGAACATCTTTTTAATCCTTTCACGGGTGGTGGTACGTTTATGAAACAACTTAATTTTAATTCCTAAATGTCCCAATGGCATCAGAATTTTGGACGTAAAATTTTTCGCTTATTATGTATGTGAAATACAGATTTTTCTTATTTAGAAATTTATTTGTTTGTAAATTTTGGTGTTAGTAATTCGTTTCAACATTTTAGCAATGGAAGTGCTTTGCGTCTGAAAGGGTTAAGGGTGCACATTACCATTACGTTTATCCTGTATTAGTATTCCACAGATTTTTCAGTGAGTCCCTACCTTAAATGGGAAGTTTGCATTCTTGTTATCGTTCATATTCTTCTTTTTTCTTTAAATCATAAAGTATATATTTATTCAAATAAATGAATATTGTGTTTGTGAACTATGCTTTTGTTTTTCTTATTGCAGTAACATGGTTAAAAACACACACACTGCGTTAAAAATCATAATTTTCGTTCGCATGGCAAAACGAAATTTCAAAAACAGCTTAAATCGAGTAAGAACGCAAAAACTCACATGTGATTGCAACAATGGATCAAGGGTAATACAAAATAGAACGATGCAGAGATTGTCATATTTTGGTACAGTGAACATTTCCATGCACAAATCAGAAGCACCTCGTGAAACAGCAAGCACATACGCATACTAAGTATTTTATAGAAAAGAGCCATTGCTGCCTGAATGCATCAGCTTTCTCTATACAGTTTGATCCCCACAGTAATGGCTCCCCAAAAGTGCTTGCTCGAAAATAGAATCTATTAAATTTGCAGATCATTGTGCATGTATTTTTTTTTTTACTTCTCAGTTGAAAATAAAATGGTTTATTTAATTTTTTAAAACACATTAAGAACATTCATGCAATATTGGGCTCATTTCCTTTCAGAAGAAAGTTTTTTTATGCGTTTTGTATATTTATAAATATTAATTTTGTAATATTTGTCTTAACCCTTTAAAATTCCCATGGAAGAATATATTCTAAAAATTTCGTAGTTCAGATAATCTAAATTTAGACCAAAAAATTTGATTGATCAATTTCGCTTTAAAATAAAATTAATATGGGAAATTCGAAATGTCTGTTATTAAATAAAGCGAATATTGCAATTTTAATTTTCTGGTATGCATTTGGAATATCCGAATTAAAAAATCTACTAAATTCGAAACACTGTTGTTTGCATATAGGCAAACATGCGCATTAAAACGTTAAATTCATTTTCAAAATTAATTTTTTTGAACATTATATTCTTTATAACTAAATATACTTAATATTTGTTTTTATTTATTAAATAATTACTTAAGGGGATCCGAGACACAAAAATCTTCAAAATTTCAATTTTTTTTTTAATTGTGTTAAAAATTTCTCTGCCGTTTTCTGCTTAAACTGATGTTTCAATCATTTTACTATCTTAATTAGAACAGGAAATATTAATTTTGTCGTTTTGGTTTGTTTTCAAAATCTGCCTTTCAAGCTATGATTGTCAAGGAAACGAGTTCTTGTGAAACTGCGTTTTTCTTCATGGTAGGTTTTTTCACCATTTCTCATATTTAAATTCTTATAACTCGAAAACCGTTAAAGATATAGGGTTGAAATTCGGAACATATCTTTTTCAATTATTTTACTTTACTTTTGAGCCAGCATATTTGAAAATATGATTTTTTAAAAAAAAGTTGCACCACTTTTTTTGTAATTTTTTCGTTAAAAATTTTTAATTTTTTTAAATTAATATTTTTTAAAATGCTGGCTCTAAATTAAAAAATATATATTTCTGTTTATTTAAATGAAAAACATTTTAAATTTTACAAATAATATTTCGAGTTATAACGATTTTAAGTTATACCACTTTTTTCATAAATTTTAAATTTTTTTAAAAAGGCTATGAGAAGTTTTATCATTTGATTTTGTTTACAAATGATATGGTTAACCATCACAAAAAAATTCAAAATTTTAACTCAATAAATAAAATTTTTTTGAAAATGTGTCGCGGACCCCCTTAAGTTTGGAGACAAAGTGAAAACCCGTATTTTATAAAAATAATTATACAACTTAATGATCATTCTGAATAATTTGAAAATGACTTACATAAATAATTTACGTACATTTCTTAAATATCTTTTGCAATTTCTACACAAGGAAAAAAAAAGCACATATGGCTAATTCCATGGGAACTTGTCATGTCTGTCACACAGCTGAAAATCGCTATGCTTGTTCACCACCGTTATTTTCGAAAAGTTGGCTTCGCCTTATTCAATTGATGAGATATCTCTGATAAAATAAGTCACATCTTTCCATTCTAAAATACCGGTAGCCAAACATCATAGTATGTGACAGCCATGACAAGTTCGCATGGAATTAGCCATATACATTTTCTAATAGAGAATGTATAATCTGGTGAATTCCCTCACCACCGCCCTGCTTCAATTTGCTGAGCCTTTGGTTTCGTTGCGAGCTACGTGCCTTTAACCCGTTCGGGACCACGGGTGCATGGTGCATATATGCATCCTCAAAAAGTATTTAAAACGCTTGAGTTTGATATCAGTAAAAAAGAAAAGTAAAATTGAATTTATTTAATTACGACATTTTTGTGATTTACATGAATTCAAATAATTAACAAAAAGTGATGCTGAACGAATAAAATTCATGATAAAGATGCCGGTCCTGAATGGGTTAATAATCTGGGTATTGTTGCGCAAGAAAGTGTATTTTTTAAAAATTATAACATAATCAAATAATATTTAAATTTTTCAGATTATATGAATTGTTAATATTATTTAAAATACTTTACAAATTAATTAAATATTGAAAAATAGAAACTTGACATTTTTCACTCAAATTGCTTTTTATAACTCAATTAAGCGTAGAAAAGTATAATCTTTATATTTTCTCAAACTTTGTAAATTATAATATAGTCTATTATTTAAAAAATATATATCACATTACATAAATTGTTAATATTGTTTAAATTATTCTTTTTTTTTATAAATTAATTAAATATTGAGTAGTAGAAACTTTAATTTTTAATTAAGTTAAACATTTTTAAAAAATCTTTTTTTCCCCTTACTTTTCACTGTTTGGATTGTAACTTGGATGTGCAAAAACGGAATTAATCCGCGTACCTCCTATACTATATATTCATTCCGAAGAAACTTACAACAAAAAATTAAGCAAAATGGCTTTCTAAGTTTTCTTTAGCCTTAACACATTGTATATGGCCATTTTTCGAAAAAGTGCGCGAATTTTACGTTTACGAATGCCATGGAAAAATAAAACCTCTTCAGAACCAATGAGAAGCAAGCATTCTTGGATTACACCTTCTTTTTTTTATCCTTATAAAATTTCCGGTACAAGTAATAATATCTACTCTCAACCCAAAAAAACATATTTTTACGTTTCCCGCATACAATGTGTTAAAAACTCACTAAAAGGTAGCTAAGGAAAATTTTATAAACGAAACTTACATTAGTAAACTTACAAGATATATATGTTTCTGTGAAAAAAATCTTTTCATTATTGTAGCATACAGAGTTTTCAGTAAAATTTAACATTATTTTTCGAATACGCTAGAAAGTGCAGAGAAACAACATGCTGAACTTAAAAAAATAAATGTATTGAAAATTTGACGTGACGTGAGCGTTTGTATGAAATAAAGTTTTCATATACAAACTTTATTTATATATTCATATACAAACTTTATTATTATTTCTTACATTATTTATTAGTGAGCTATGTAGGGCAACATATACAAAAAGACCATCCGCATATCAAAAAAAATCCGAAAGATATTTGCAATATAGCATAACTGCCAACTCTTCCGCTTTTTCAAACCACAAAAATTTAATATAAATTTTTGTCTTATTTAATCGGCAGATTACGGCGATTTAAAAAGGTAAAATTTTCCATAAAATTTTTGTGGTCTGAAAAAGCGTAAGATGTTGGCAACTATGATATAGATCTGAAAATTTTTGCTTTATTGATTTTTTTTTTAGTTTCCTGGAGTGTTACATATATTTATTTATTTATTTAATTTAAAAAAAACCTTGAACTTCTAATTTATATAACACACTTACTAACTACTATTTTAATGCCTTTTCTTTTTCAAACACACAGAAAGGACGTTCTAATATAAATATATAATAAAATATTTTTCTAGTTTTTCCTTCTTTCACTTCGTTTCAGAATCATAGAAATTGTGTATTATTTTCTAATGATTTTTAGGTGTTTTCCAGAAAAAATATCAAGTAGAAATTAAACAAAAACACACACACAAAAAAGACATAAACGGGGTTCGTACTGGTATCGTTATTTTCAAGGCCAAGTATTAGAATTTTTTAATTGAAAAATAAATCTATTTTAAACGGACAAAATTTCGTCTTATTTAAGGAGAGATTTTCTATAAGAAAACACTCGTACCGAAGAATTTCTTAGTCTGTCAATTCAAGTACCCGTACGAACCCTGATAAAGTGCTTTGGCAGAATGTTGTTAAAGTAGAAATTTATGTTTCACGCAAATAATTCCGTCTAATTATATTATTGTTAACCTTATACTTAATTCCATTATAAACCTTACTATTAATGTTATTATTAATTTTATTTGACACACAAAATTATTTTTTGAGAATATTGATATGTTTATCAAGCTTTATCAAAATTTGGAGGAGCAACAACGTCTTGAGTGTTTGTCTTGCCCGCAAATTCTATTCTATGCTTTTGTAAACATTTTTATATCTTATAAAAAAGGCATTGTTTGGGTAGAGTGAAGCGGCAGCAGCAAAAACAAATATATATACATATATACATATATACCCAGTGCATCAGGCGCAACGCAGCATCTTATATGCACTAAGTAAATATAGCTCTATCAAAAGTACATGAATTAAGAAATCTATGAAAAAGAGTGTGCAAAGCAACAATAAAACCAATGAACATTAATAACTAAAAAACAATAAACAAACGACTCCTTGCTCGTCTGAAAGTGGGAGGAGTCAAACATTCCGTCTGCAGTTTGAGTCGTCTGCATTTTGATGAATTTCAAATTGAACCTGAGATGATATGGAATGGAGATTATGAATATTAGAATGATGGAAAGACAAGTCTGGTTGACGCTGGTCTAACTTGGATTATGGCCTTGCTTGCAACTCCTGCTGTTAGAGAGATGTGGAGCGTAGTGGATGTTTTAACCCCTTGGGGACGAGCGACACGTATACGTGCCGCATGAAGCGCTCAGAATCCTTGTTTTTCCTCACCAGTAAAATTTTACTGTAAAATTTGCCTTATTTAATCAGCGCATTTTGTCGATTCAAGAAAACACAAATTTCTGTTTTTAAAAAACGGTGACAAAAGATTAAAAATTTCGTAAAAGGCTCCCGTCTCGAAGGGGTTAAAGGTATCAAGTTTTTCAAGTCTTCACGGGTCAAGGTGGGGATATGGCTTTCTCACATGTTCAATGTTTTTAATTATTTAATTACTTAATGATTTAGTTATATAAGAAATATTATTTGATTATATTTTATAAGTTAAATTCAGTTCTATTGATTTTGAATTGGTTGGCTGTTTATGTTTTTAAAGCAGTTTTGTTTCGTTAAGTTTTTGAAAGTTTAAGTTTCTTTGATGATTTTTTACAGTTTTGAGTATGGAGGTTGGCCATACCTTGCGAGACCTGTGAGGATTCAATTTCTATTTTTAGTACCTGTTTTTTGACTCTTCCCACTTTCAGACGAGCAAGGAGTCGTTTGTTTATTGTTTTTTAGTTATTAATGTTCATTCGTTTTGTTGTTGTTTTGCACCCTCTTTTTCATAGATTTCATAATTCATGTACTTTTGATAGAGCTATATATATATATATATGTATATATATATATATATATGTATATATTCCCTAATAAAATTGCAGGTAAACAGTCTTGTGCATAAAGCTTCTATTTGATAGAATCTGTCAAATTGAAAAGAAACCACACGAATGTGTTCTTTAAAAAATAAATGTAATTTTAAATTCAATATTTTTGAGAAATGTTTTATTAACGTTAACGCCCAACTTTGTTTTCTTTCATATATATTCATAAATTGTAATACAGTTTTCTAAATCACAGTGAATCTTCATTTAAATATTACAAAATATTATTGCTTCAGTTTTTTAGAATTATTTCATTCATCTATATGTTCTGTTTCAACATTATATAATACTATTTTTAATTAATTTTTCAACTACTTTTCAGCAGTGAAAATACGCTTGAAATTATTGAATATTAAAGACGTGTATTCATGTCTTTACCTGACTTTATACCACGAAGTTTCAATGGTTAATTTAACTTTTTTTTAATACTCAATGTCTATTTTTCAATTAAAGCAAATATTGCTATTTTAATTTTCTGGTGTGAATTAGGTATATGCGAATAAAAAAAATCTATTAAATTCAAAATAGTGTTGTTTGCATATATGCAAAGCTGCGCGCAAAAGGGTTAACATTTATATAATACTAATTGAACAGAATAGTACAATAAGAAAGAGAACTCCACTAAGACGATAATTGGAAATAGACCGAAAGGTGGCTGCACAGGCCATCACGTCATCGAGTTGACAGCTGAAATTTCAGGCTTACAGAGAACTCGATTCCCATATTAAAATGCTACTGGTCTGCCAAGTCATACCTTGGTGGAAAACACCTGCAAACCTGATTTTAGTGATAGATCGGTAAGTTTATGATTGTGTTTTCCTGCATCCAAAGGTATCAAAACATGGAGGACTGAGAGCAGGAAAACACAATGGTAAACCTACCAGACAACTGCTAAAATCGGGTTTGCAGTTTTTTTCCACCAAGATGTGGCTTGCAGATCAGTGGTATCTTAATACGTGAATCGAGTTTTAACTAATCCTGGAATCTCGGCGATCAATTCGATGAGGGGATTGTGAAGGTGTTCACATATTAATTTTTAATGGTTTTCCCTTTTCCCACTTTAAAATTATGTCCGTTTCTAAATTCTTAACTTTAATTTTTAGTTTGGATTTGGATTCAATTTATTTTGTAACGATCGTTTCCTTTTATAAAATTAAGCGGTCACTGTTATTTCTCTCCCTGTGATTCTTTAACCGCAGTGAAATACATTAAAATAAAATAAAAGATATATTTTCCGGCCTAGCAACAATTTCATATTTCATTCACATGCCTAATTTAGTTGCTATGAAGAATTTACCCAGACACCTTACATGTATGGTTTTAGCCGTTATTCCAGATGGCTTTCTTTTCTGTAACGTATAAAACTATTTCATTATTAGTACTTTGCCTTTAACACTAGAACAGCCGGAAATTTTACTCAAGTGTTAAAAATATATTTTACACCAGAATTTTTATTAAAAACTATCTAACTTATTCATTTAAATTATTTCTCCGTTGTACATATTTAACTTATTTTAGAAAGAAATTTCTGGTTCGAATAGAAGTATTTTTATTTGGTACCAGTTAAAATGACCGCTATGGCGGTTCTAGTGTTAACTTTTTATATGTATTCGTTCATTTTCGGTGCTTCAATCCCATGAGACTTTTGGCAACCCCAGACAACACATTTTACTCTTGTCGTTTTCTGAACTCCGTAATTCTCCGCTTATCATTTGGCGTTAAAGAATTCATTTCCCTTTGACACCTCCCACTGATTTATAACTAATGGGAAAAGAAGCGCCGCTCAATCAGTTCTCGTCATATGATATGTTATTGGATATATTTGAGTAGATGTAGTTTCGCCAATACTCGATGTTTTCCAGGAAATGTAATTTTTTCACTCCCCTCTTGATCTTGGTGATATAAGAATGTAACCAGAAGCATCTCTTTCCAGCGGTCGGCAGCATTTGGGCTGCAGGGGGCTCGCCTTGCGATTATAGCAAAGATTATGGTGTTCCTGTGTGTTTATAAAGAAACATTTCAGAGCACGGCTGGTCTTTTAAATGACTTATGTATTAATTTTTCCTTCTAACACTGTTTTTCATCATTCCCAACGTCAACATCTATTATGGAAACACAAAAAACCGTCCTAGTAAAGGTCTGTGCAGTCGCTTTCCGGTCTAAAACGAATTGTGAAAATGTTTAACCTCTTGGGGACGAGCGACACGTAAACGTGCCGGATGAAGCGCTCAGAATCCTTGTTTTTCCTCAGCAGTAAAATTTTACTGTAAAATTTGCCTTATTTAATCAGCACATTTTCTCGATTCAAGAAGACACAAATTTCTGTTTTTAAAAAACGGTGACAAAAGAATAAAAATTTCATAAAAGGCTCCCGTCCCGAAGGGTTTAATTCCGTGTTTGCCTTCTTGGATCAAAATTTAACTTCCAAGCTCTCAGTTTTAGTATAATTTGTTGTACGTTACTTATTTATTTATTATGTAGTGAAGCAGATTTGAAAATACATCTGTGACATTAAAAATTCTATATTTCCATGCTTTTGAAAACTTGAATTAAATGTGAAATTTTTAAATGAAAACTATGGAGGAGGGATTAACAATAATCCCTCCTCTTTTAATAATCTTCTATAAGTATACAAAATTAAGAATAGCTCCAAACTTGCTAATATTAACCCTTTAACGCTCGAATTAAATTACTGTTGAATAATTCAAATTGCTTATTGGCACCACTTTTATGAAAAAGAAATATTCACCTTATTTAATGACAGATAAAACGATACTAAAATATAGCCAGTTTCACTATTTTATAAAACTGTTGGGAATCAAACAATTGGAGTAAAAGACACAGGCCGAGAATATCTCGGGAGCGAGAATTAAGGGGTTAAAAAAGCAGAATAGTTTTTTTTTTTTTTCTTCTTTTTTTTTTTTTTTACTGTCTAAAAAATAATTAAATGTTAAATAACTCGCTACACGGCTATATACCAGGGTTTAGGAGGGAAAAAAATCACACTGATTGAAACAATTAAAAGATGTGTCTTATAATTTTTTTAATACATTGTTTAATTTCAGCTTAATTTCTGACGAAAATATGAATATTTACAAAATATTTAAATATATTTCAGAAAAAAAATAAAAAATTTCGGCAAACCCATGTTACGCAATCTCATTCATGTTTGACCCTGTGAGATCATGAAAATGGTTTCTGTGAACGCTGTAAAACATCTTATTACACATAAGGCTTGTAAAGATCTGAACTATATCAGATTCGCCATATAGAAAGAACTAATGCTTTTCTAAAACAGAGTAAAAATATGTTAAAGTCCAGTAAGACGCACGGCAAGATGAAAGATACTACTCAGTCACCATCGCTCTTGGACATTTGACAATCAGTGACAGTTTGCTAATGCTAAAGAGCAGCCGGCACTTTTTTGATCTTTGAGCGTGGGAAGAGAACTCACATACGTTCTCACGAGAGCATATGATCGCAGGATCCACGTGCAAAAAGAGGAGTTTCCTAAGGTGTCCACTCAGGAGACAACAGTAAAGATCCCTGGGAGGTTCTTAAAAAGAACGGACAGTTAGTGGCGGAGAAACTCACTATTGTTTTGCGAGGAAGATAATTGAGAGATATATACGAGAGGAAGCGGAGGAGAGATTAGATTTTGGCTCGAGTTGGAAGAGCGACTTTTGTAGTAGAAGATTTTGAAGGCCAAAAGGGCCGGACTTTACGATCCCTAATACCGGGGAATGACACTCGAATCAGCGGCGACAGGGCACCAGGGTGCCGTCGCGGAAAAAGGAGATCTTTATCTCGGAGATAAGACCAGCGCTTTCCGTTCAAGTGATGCAATGCCTGTGGACTTAATAGACTAGCTGCCACCTTCTCATAGACACTATTTCTGTTACATCAACTTTGTTCAACAAATTTTACATTGTTGTGTATATAGCAACTTATCATTACTCCAGAATATTTTTTACTGTGTTATAAAATAAATTTCACGTTATCATCTTCTAAGAGAATATAAATTGCTAAGCCTTCGAAGATTAACATCCTCGACCATCGCTACCGCCTTCTTAGGACACGGCACAACTGGTGGCAGCCAACGAAACGAACTTTTATGTGCAAAAAATAGTACAGATGAGATTGTTAGCAGTCTGTGATTAAAAACAAAAGAGAGCTGAGCATCGAGCAGCAGGACAACGTCATAGCTGCAACACTGCGAAGGAGTCAACAGTCCAGCGACCCAGAAGAGAGCAAAGGGACATCCAGGAGATCCACCTAAAGCCAGACGGAGAGAGCCGACAACCGACAGACTCCCTCGGAAAGGCCTGACCCTGACGCAAAGAGAGTGACTGATACTTCAACGGCAGCACACTGGCCAAAGCAACTGTGACGGCACCTCAACACAACAGAGCAGGTAGGCTCATTATTTTTTTGAATGGCTCTCAAATTTTGTTTTAGTAGAATTTAAATATTTTAAATTCGGGATCTAAAATTGTGAGATAGTAAAATTGTTGTAATTTGTAAAGTAAACATTAAGATAGGGGCATCAAGCCAAGTATAACAGAGGCGAATTCATAGGATATTCATAAGATAGCTCAAGCTAGGGAGCAGATTAAAATCTGGTTTGTATTCGAAACGAATACAAAGGAAATTTTTGTTTCTAAGAAAGGAAGCGGAGAAAATTTTCAGGGGAGATTGCAGTAGCGAGCCGAAAAAAAAAAGGCTCAGGGGAACAGGTTTTTTTAAAACTAGAGATGCAAGTAGTGTAATATTACATGTAAATTGTGAGGAAAATTAATTTATGTTAGTTAAACTACTGAATAAAGATACTTTCTAGAAATTTATGGTCAGTACACTGATTACACTGGTCATGGTTTGCAAAGAAGTGCTCAGATTTGAAAAGTTTATTCGAAATATATGTGTGCAATTTCTATAAGATTTTACTATATATTGTGATTTATCCTGTGTGTATAGGGACTTTAAACAGAAAAATTTATCTTGCACATTGGTTATTTTTAACAAAAGGGGAAGGTATCCAAAAAATTTCACAGATATTGTAAATTTATACTTTATATCCTGTATTTGTATTTAAAATTTGTTTATGTAAACATATTTTATAGTGTTAATTGACAGGCTTTAAATTCTCCGAGGAAATTATTGGTGTAAATTATTGAAATTGTGTTAAAAATAAGGCTTCATTATGACAAAGGTGACCGCATTAAAACATTGCAGAAAAGTTGATTTACAGAATTTAGCAGCAGAATTGGGTGTAGCACTTGAGAATGGGGATACAATACAAATAATCATCCAAAAAATTGAGCAATCGGATAGCTACGACGAGGACCTTGCGCTAACGCAAGCCAGGTACATTGTACAAGATAGAGAAGAAAATATAGCTAGGGAAAAAGACCGAGAGAAGGCAGAAAAGGACCGCGAGAAGGCAGAAAAGGACCACGAGAAGGCAGAAAAGGACCGCGAGAAGGCAGAAAGGGACCGCGAAAAGGAACAGTTAGAATTAGAAAGAGCTAAATTAGACAACGCAGACAGACAGAAAGAAAGATAATTCAAACTAGAAGAATTAAGATTAACGCAAGGCACAGAGAGAAGCAGTTCAAGCGCGAGCAATCGTTCTGATAGAGGCCCAAAATTAAACATAAAATCTATTATGCATTCGTCCGACCCAGACAAATCAGACATAACTTTATTTTTAAATTTATTTGAGAGACAGGCAGAAAGATCGGGGATCGAGTCAGATGATCTAGTAACTCATCTTTTAGCTTTATTGCCCATAGAAATTTCAGAATTATTTTTACGAGAACCGTCCGACAGCGTGGACAATTTTGCTCACGTGAAAAAAATTCTCTTAGAACGATATAGGTTAACAGCAGAAGCCTATCGTTTAAAATTAATGAGGCATCAAAAAAATACAAACACCCCATGGAAAGACCTAATCTTCGAATTAAATAGTTTTCAAGACGGGTGGCTTGATGGATTGGGCATCAAAACCTTAGAGGAGTTAAAAGACCTGCTTATAACGGAACAAATTAAACGAAGAGTGCCGATCGAAACTAAAAATCATTTTATCGATTCGTGGGCAGAGTATAAAAAACCAGACAAACTCACAAAAGATTTGGACGGGTATGAAGCAATAATTGGCGCGACGTCCTGGAAAGGGTATGCCAGACCCCCCGTGGAAAAAAGATTCGAGAGACCGAGATATGCGGAAAACGACAGCGAAAAATGGTTCAATCGCACGGTTTACGAGGAAAGGGACCCGAGGAAAAATGCTGATAATAAATTTAATTGGCGGGAGAAAAATGACGATAGGGAAAGGCAAAAAGCTTTCGATAAAACAAAACAAAGCACTTGCTTTCAATGCGGAAGTCCAAAACATAGGATACGAGACTGTCCAGATTTAAAAAGATCGGAAAAAGAAATAAGCACGGTACATCATGTTAGGTGGAGTACGAAATTAGATAAAGGTTTCGAACCATATTGAAGTAAGGGAAAGATAAATGGAGTAGAAATTACAACGTTACGCGATACCGGAGCCATGGATGATTTATGTCCAAGAAGATTCATTAATAAAGGGCAATTAAACGGAGAAATTAAGTGGTTAAGACAACCTCTGGACAGGGAACTTCAACAGCTTCCGGTTGCGGAAATAAAGTTAGAATTAGCGGATAAAACGGTGATAACAACTAAAGCACTTATCACAGACAACAAGTCAGATTTGGATTACTATATCCTTGGAAACAGAACACAAGAATTAATCAATTCGTATGAGCGCAAAAAACTAAACAGCCGGCCAGAGAAAACAAAAACAATAGCATTCGAAACTTTCAACGGTGAATTCAAGGGGTGAGTCAATCAGAAGAGATTAGTACGGAAAACGTCACGGCAGACGATGAGTTGGACGTGAGTGAAAAGGAGGAACCAATTTCTTTACAACTGCTCGCACAGGAGTCGAATGAGAATGACAAAATACCGTTTGAAAATGAAACTTATAGCTTAAGGAAAAAAAGTAAGACGGATTGTAAAAATGCACAAAACATAGTCAAGTCGCGTGAGGAATCGATTTCCAGGTCAGAAAACTTTCGAGGCGATGGGGATTTGGAAAAAAAACGGGCGTTACGGAAAAGGATTATAACGGTAATCCGAAAAACAGAATAGCGACGAATTCGTCAAACTTCGAGAAAGAGGGGAGAACAAAAGACAGTGTTCGAAAACGAAATAAAAGAAAAGTTTATGGGTCAGAAAACCAAGAGAAACAGCTGTCAGGTGAGGTCAAAAACTTAAGGATTAAAAGAAACTCAGACACACACATAACTCGCGAAGACAAGAAGTCAAAAATACCGGTAAAAATCATACAAAATAGGCAAAGTACTGGACAAGAAAAGCTGTTCAAAGATTCATCTCAGATAGAAGGGATTAAAATGAGGGAACAGCAGGTTAAGTCGCAGGACATCGGTATAAAAGTCAGAAGGGAGAGTGAAAACTCAGTTAAAAATAAAAAGTGCGAATTACAGAATTTATTCAAAACAGTAGAAAAGGATTTTAAACCCGGGAAACAAATACTAGATTTAGGAACAAACGGTCAACAAAATGAAACTGATAGTTGGGAAGACATTACGAAAGGGAAAGAAAAATAGCAAGGGTGGACGAACTTATAGAGATCCCCAAAAATAAAAAACAGGCGAAAGCAAATAAAGCGAAACGTGCTAGAAAAATTAATACGAAAATGAAAAGTAATAAAGGATTAAAGGTCTGGAAAATTGCTGGTCAAGGAGAAAAGTTTAACACTCATAATTCCATGAATAGATTGAAAAGACGAAAATGGAAAGGAATTGGCAACAGGAAAACGGGACAAAAAAGCACGAACATAGATTTAGAAGCCAAAAACAGGGTAAAAATAAACAAAAATCCGAGAAAGCCAACGGTAGTTAAAATAACGGAGATAAATACATTGTCAAAATCTAAAAGGGAAACAGAAAACAGGAAAGAGTTAGATAAAAACAAGGAAATTGATCAAAAAGAAACCAGTGAAAGGCAAGAGGATCGGCAAAATTCAGAGAGGCATTCGACAAATAAACGAAAGAATACGGGAACAGATGGGACTACGAGAATAGTTGCCATAAAAAAATTAAAGAGCTGCACTGATAAGAAGAGTTTAATAGAAACGGATAGCAGTGCGCTTTCATCTAGGAATAGCAAAAACAAAAGGACTCGTAAACCGCTCAAAAGGGCACATACTTTGCAACCTGACCAATATGCCAGAGTACAAAGGCCACGGAAGGACATTGCCCAAATAGATTTTTTGAGTAGGGCAGAGTAATCTTGAAAAAAAAAAGAAAAGAAAACTGTATATAGTATGCTATCATTCCTTTTAATGTTTGAAAAAATAATATAATGTGAAGTGTTTCGAAATAGAATAAAGGGTAAAATGTTACACAGAGTGTATAATGAATACCTTTTTTTTGGAGGGGCAGACAGGCAAATAAAGTTTTTTCTTTTTTTTTGCATGTGAGCCATTCATATAAATTTTGAGTCACCTTTCTCTTTTCCAGAATATTTCGGCCTGCGGCCAAAATATTTTTTTAAAAGGAGGGGGGGGGGTGGTTGTAAAGATCTGAACTATATCAGATTCGCCATATAGAAAGAACTAATGCTTTTCTAAAACAGAGTAAAAATATGTTAAAGTCCAGTAAGACGCACGGCAAGATGAAAGATACTACTCAGTCACCATCGCTCTTGGACATTTGACAATCGGTGACAGTTTGCTAATGCTAAAGAGCAGCCGGCACTTTTTTTATCTTTGAGCGTGGGAAGAGAACTCACATACGTTCTCACGAGAGCATATGATCGAAGGATCCACGTGCAAAAAGAGGAGTTTCCTAAGGTGTCCACTCAGGAGACAACAGTAAAGATCACTGGGAGGTTCTTAAAAAGAACGGACAGTTAGTGGCGGAGAAACTCATTATTGTTTTGAGAGGAAGATAATTGAGAGATATATACGAGAGGATGCGGAGGAGAGATTACATTTTGGCTGGAATTGGAAGAGCGACTTTTGGAGTAGAAGATTTTGAAGGCCGAAAGGGCCGGACTTTACGATCCCTAATACCGGGGAATGACACTCGAATCAGCGGCGACAGGGCACCAGGGTGCCGTCGCGGAAAAAGGAGATCATTATCTCGGAGATAAGACCAGTGCTTTCCGTTCAAGTGATGCAATGCCTGGGGACTTAATAGACTAGCTGCCACCTTCTCATAGACACTATTTCTGTTACATAAACTTTGTTCAACAAATTTTACATTGTTGTGTATATAGCAACTTATCATTACTCCAGAATATTTTTTACTGTGTTATAAAATAAATTTCACGTTATCATATTCTAAGAGAATATAAATTGCTAAGCCTTCGAAGAATTAACATCCTCGACCATCGCTACCGCCTTCTTAGGACACGGCACAGGCTTGATATGTTTTATGTGTTTTAACTCACCAAAGTCACACCGTTTTCTTTAGATTATAAAGAAAATCAAATATTTTCGTTATTATTTGTAACTGATATTCAACACGCTACAAAACCTATGAAATTAAAATGATTTTTTTCTTAATTATTAACGAATTTAAATCATTTTACATGTATTTTTATAAGGTATTGAATATTTTTTCTCAATAAACTCTTTGTATGTGGAACGCGATTTCTAATTGGCATTGATTTTTATTATGATTCTGTTCTTCTGCGAAAAGCAATCAGCTATGAATGAAATATCTCTTTTGTTATCTTCGGTTCATAAAAATTTAAAAATAAAATTGCAATATTTAGCGAATTCGCTTTGTTAAATTCTCGAGCACGTTTCTAATAGAAAATATTATAATTTTCAAGAGTGAATTTTGAAACATTGCATGCAGCTTTCACACGGAATACGAAGTTCTCCGATGTTGCTTCAACCTCTTGACATTTTATCAATAAGAATTATATACCGATTGAAAAATACGCTCGTTTTTTTTACTGAGGAAAGTTTAAAACCAACCAATGGCAAGTGCACAGGGAAATCTGTTCGCATTCCGAAACGTTAAAAGCCGGACATGAGATTTCTGGGCTAAATGGTAATTGATTCTGAATAGTTATACGGACAAACATGAGATATGCATTATTATAATACATCAAAATACACAACGTTTCCTTTGAAAAAAGTTCGATACGCCTGCGTTCATTCCTTAGAAAAATTTCCATCGATAAATCAGTTCTTGTCATATTATCTTGTCATGTTTGTGAGCATATTAGCTTCGATGAAACCACTTGCACTTAGCTGCCAACTTTAACGCTTTCTTTTTAGTACCACTAAAATTTTATAGTAAATTTTGTCTTATTTAATCGTTGAAATCTGATGACCAAACAAGGCAAAAATCTCTATTAAATTTTAATGGTAATCAAAAAGCTTAAAAGTTGACAGCTATGCTTACAGTGCTGATTCGAGATTTCAAATCAGAAATGGATTTTGGAAGCAGTGGGTTGTAAATTCGATTTTTAACAAAACCGTGCATTGAAATTTAGGAATGAAAGAGCTGGAGAAAAGAGTGACTATGGGATAATAGCTCTACAACTGATCAAACAAAGGCTGGCTACTGAGGTAAGGAACATATCCTTGAATGTCGGACACAATATTAGTAGTTTGGAATTAAACTGGTAGCTTACAATAAATATTTCACACATTGTCCTGTTCGGAAATTATCCAACTTATTTGTATTCAACCAGTATTTGTTGTTTATTTAAATAATATATGCTTTAAGATACTGTGTACAGTCGTGGGGAAAAAAGTAAGCATCCCCTACTATCTCTGCGAAAAATTATCGTAGAAGAAAGTTAAAGGTGCCACACGATTGGTAATAAAGTCTACTTGGGGTCCCATATACGTAATAAAACGAAACATAACTTTGTTTTTTTTCAATAGCAGAACATAATTTTGACAGCATAAATCAGCTCTACACCCTTCAATTAGCCTGAAAAGGAATTTTTATGCAATTCGTACAATAAGTTTCCGAGAAATTAATTATTTTAAAACGAGCATATTTTAGGGGCTGTATTCAAATTGAAGTTCGATACTCGATTGTTGACCAAGCATCCTTCTTGATCAAGGCATCTTAAGCACTACTCAAGCAGCCATTGAAGAGTGCTAGATTACAGGATAGCATAAGGAATTTCAAAATATTTAATCACTTCTATCATAGACGGCCCCTTGAACCATCATTTTGCCGTTTTGTAAGCGTAATTAGAAAACTACTTGGAAGAAAAGTGTGAAATTTTGGATTTCCATAAAGCATGACTCAATAAATCTAAATCCATGAAAAGAAATTGTAGGTTGCAATTCATAAATTTTTCGAATATTAATTTCATAATTTATATCATAAAATTATAAAAATTGCAAATTCAACGTATTTATGTTTGGGTATTTTAGTATTATTGCTACACAAAAAATTAGCACATTAGGAGTATAATTTCAGGAGGTAATAAAAATATGAAAATGTAATTTAACATTAGAAGCACAAAATTTTGAATGTTTATAATTCAAAAACTTATTATTCAAATCACTTGAAATTTAATATCCACGCATAGTTTGAACCGAAGATTTGAAATATCTTGTTAAAATTGGGTATTGCCATTGAAAAAAAATCAAGTTTGGTGTCGTTTTAATATGTATATGGCCCCCTAAGCAAATTTTATATAAATCATGTAAAAGTAGACTGTATTTCCAATCGTTCAGTACCAGTGACTTTCTTCTACGATAATTTGTTGAGGAGTTAGCAGGGGGTGTTTACTTTTTTTTTGCACGACTGTGTGTAATTCGCTAAAATACAATCTACATGCGAAAGAAATAAAGTTTCACACCAGAAACAGTAAAAAATAAATTCTTAATTATAACACTGACGGTCTAACTGTTATTTGTCACAAACTACATTGATAATCTTGTCAACTCCATTACGAGCGATATCAAATCATCTGCTGATTATGCTATTACGAAAGTCGCCAATAATGAATTCTATAAACTTGACCCCCATGTCTGCAGACTCACCATTAATCGTAATAGGGCGAGGAAAATTTTCCAACGTACACGTAATCAATCTGATAAAAGAATCATGAACAGAACACAGGAAGACCTTAAAAAATATCTTGACGACCGTAAACAGCAAAGGTGGAGTTCCTACCTTCAATCGCTGTCACCAGAGGACGCCAGCATATGGCGGGCAGCGCAGAAGATCAGGCGTTCTGATTCTAATTTCTCCCGCATCCTTAATCCAAATTCCCAAGATTACGTGTACACTGATGAGGAAAAAGCAGATGTTATTGCCAGCAGTTTAGCATTGCAATTCCAAGGAAACCCTATTTTAAATCAGGAAATTGAAACGGAAGTCAATACTGTTGTTAGAGATTTCTTAAGCAACAATCCCTCACCCCTTCCCAACAATATCTCGATCACAACCACTGATGTATCAAAGAAATTAAAAAACTTAAAAATAAAAAATCCCCAGGCATCAGTGGCATCAATAATGAAATGCTTAAGAATCTTCCTCTCGCGTATATTCCAAAAATCACCCTCCTTATCAATAATATCTTTAAGTTCAGCTATTTCCCCCTGTACTGGAAAACTGCCCTTACTGCCCCTATACTTAAAAGTTCTAAAAACCCTGAGCTTCCTACTAGTTATAGACCCATTTCTCTGCTTAATTCCCTTAGTATGCTCACCGAAGCCTTCATTGCTAAAGAACTTAATGCCCACAGCCAGGTAAACAACATCATGTCCCCAGTCCAGTTTGGGTTCAGGGAGGGGCTCTCTGCCCCCCATCAGGTCTACAGGCTCGTGGAGCATATTATGACAGGAAAAATCTCCAAAGAATTCACTGCTGCAGTTTTCCTTGACATCGAAAAGGCGTTCGACAAAGTCTGGATTTATGGCCTCATTTTCAAACTCATTAAATATAACTCCCCCCCCCCCACCTTATCAGATTAATTTTTAGTTTCCTTCTTGATCGTAACTTCCATGTTAAAATGAAAGACAAGCTTTCTAGAAATTTTTTCGCCCTGTTCGGCCTGCCACAAGGCAGTCGCCTCAGCCCTTTTCTGTTTACACTTTTTATTAATGATATCCCCACCTCCCCCCAAACCTTCCTTGCTAAATTCGCGGATGATACCTGTGTTTTCGCCATTAATAAAAATCGCCGATACGCTATCCTTTCAATCACCCGTCACCTCAAAGCTCTCTCCCAATGGTTTAACAAATGGCGTATCGCTGTTAATATAAATAAAACCCAAGCCATCCTTTTCTGTAACTTAATCAATGAAAATAGAGATAAATATAAAATTAAATTTAACCAAACTGAACTGCCATGGTCCTCAAGCTGCAAATACCTTGGAGTCATCCTTGATCAACGTCTCACTTTCAAACAACACATTCACACTACGCGTAATAAATTTCGAGCAGCCAGAAGTAAATTATATCCCTTTTTAGCTCGAAATAGTGAATTGTCTCTTAAAAATAAACTGCTCTTGTATGTTTCCTTTTTACGTCCTATTTTAACTTACTGTTGTTGTGTATGGAGTTTTACTGCAAAAACTCATATTAAACTTCTTCTCCAAGCCCAAAATTCTACTATTAGAACTATTTGCGATGCCCCCTATTATGTCCGTAACTTTCATATTTATAGAGAATTAAATTTTCCTAAATTAAATGATTTCATCCAACATTTAAATATTAATTTCCACCTCTCCCTTGAATCTTCTGACAATAGTGCTTTAAATACTTTACCAAATTATGGCATACACAACAACGCTAATCGTAAAAGACCCAAATTGGGAATTACCTTAAATACCCTTCTTTAATTATTATTTTAAACTCTCTTACTATCTTATTTTGTTATTATTATTATTATTTTACTTTATACTAACACCTGTTTTTTCCCTCTATCATTCCACTGACTGCAAGAGCAGCTCTGTCTCCGCCTTTGGCTCCTCCCTTTTCCTTCGTAGCCTATATAACAAGCAGTTTTTCCATTGTTCTCGTCAGTCTGGTTCCAGCAGTCACGCAGTGTATAGGGCAGATGGACCGGTCCTTTTCAGGACCTACGGCTTAGCCGAAGTGTTGCATCTGGCACTGCGGTGACATTCCACAACATTCCAGCACGTCATTATGCCCCCAACAGTCAGGTGATGAACCGGGAAGACTGGCTCTTTTCAGAGCTACGCTTAGGCGTAATGTCACTACCGGCATTGCCTTGGCGCTCGGGCGGCTAAGACTGGAGCCTGCGACGGCATCCCAGAGCGGATCCAAATGGCAACTTCTCACGAAGTTAGGCCTAGAAATGAAAAATGCACTCACACACTGATATAGGCTACCCTCATTCATTACTAACATTTATTTTTACTTGAGTCTATTACTCATCATTTCAAAAGCTTTTGTTATCTTAGAAAAAATCTTAGAAAAAATACAAAAAATTTTATAAAATCCAAAAATATATCTAGTTGTTGTAATGCTATACTTAAACTTCCTCCTTGTAAATTCTCTCTGCTTTCTCCTTTTTCTGTCATTTTATATTATAATATTCTTCAAGTAGCTCATTTCTCACACTGTCAGGCTTTTTATTCCCCTTTTTTATTTTTTGCCCCCCCCCCCCCCTTAATTCAATTGCTACCGTCCAGGTCTTAGTTTGCTCTCCTGTCATTGCTCACAAATTCTGATCCCGGGGATGTGTGAAGTTGTCCACAGGGGCCTCGGTCAAATAGTGATTTGAAGTCGAACTGTTATTTGTTAAGCAAATGTAACTGAAAATATTGCCACATGAACTGTCGTCCACTTTAAAAGGTGGTGGCAGATAATGCATAGAAAGCCAGGATTCGAATCATATATTTTCATCCAGCATCATAGGAGATACAAGCTAAGATTAGAAATAAGCCAGACCAGCAGTGCCAAACCAGCGAAACTCGTACCCCTTGGATTGCATGAAAATATCGATAATTTCAGAAATCACAAAGGTATCAGTAAAAATTAATAATGAAAATTAATAGTTTTAGGTTACAAAGTTAGCTCATGTGTAAATCCAATACGTTATATTCAAAATGATAGAGCTTCTAAATATATTAATAGCCTTACAAATCTATTTAGTATTTAGTAGCTTTACAAAATGCGGGAAAAGGGCCACTGTACCTAGTAATTCATTGATAATGCAATGTCAGTAGCTGCGCCCACTGATAAGCATATTGCATGAGAACTTATGTATTTCCCCCATCTTGAAAACTTTAATTAATCATTGTGCAATATTCTCTCTCACCACTTTTTTTTATTCTTCCATTTTTAATAAAAATTGCAGAACTTCAACACTAGGACAGAACCTCTGACTTTCATGCCTTATTTAAAAAAAAAAAAATGTTTTGAAAAGACGGCCGTTGTTTTTGTTTCGAATAGGCGGAGTTTTATCCCTAACATTTATTAATAGAAAAGCTTCCATCATTTTAATGAAAAATTGAAGTATTTACTTATTATTTTTGTTATTTTAATGTTAATTTCTGCTCTTTTTAATTAAATTTCTTTGAATACTACGCTGATTTTTCTTAATGCTTGCCTACTATTATGAAAATAAATAATAATTTTAAATTGGAAGATAAAAAAATAAAATGTTAGAAATGTCAATGTGATTTATGTCGATTTATTATATGGTTGTGATGATTACTAATGATAAATAGTATGTTAGCGTTATATAGTTGAGTGGAGGGGGAAAGGGGGCGTGTTTATGAGAAATGGTGGTACTACGAAATGAAAAGACTAATAAAGGGGTAGGTGAAAGAAAAAATGTTGGGAAGCGCTGGACAACACATTCTTTGTTTATCACAATGGGAGGCCTCCCAAATGGTCCGCCAACTGAATACCAATATTACAGTCATTCAGGGTAACTTTGACCCATGCGATGTAACTTTGCACCACATCCGAATTTTCAATATTTTGACTCCAAAAGATTAAATAATCTCCAGAACTGTGCTCTGTTGGCAAGGTTCTAAATTGGGATTTCTACTCTTTATTTTAGAAAATAAATTAGCAGCGTTATGCGCAATTAATTGCATCATCTAACTATTTTTCTGAAGCACTGTTTTTAAGTTAATTTTGAATGCTGTTTTAAAGTTGTTGCAATCCAATTAAATTTTCATAGTAACAATATACTCATTTATCAGACATATTATTATCTAAATGTTGTAAATGTGTTAACATTTTGTGATTATTTATTTATTAATAGTTAATAAAATGTAAAATTAGAAAGCAGTAACATTTTACCACATTGTCAGGGTAACTTTGAGCCGGCTCAAAGTTATACTGATGTTTATAATTTACTGATTATCGGTGCTACTGTCAAAAATTTCCCATATTTTCACGTATATTTTATATAAATGCCGAAAATATGCATTAGATATAACATGTAAATATTTTCACAAATATGTTTAAAATACATAAAATTCATTTAACCCCTTAACGCTCGAATTAAATTACGGTTGAATAATTCAAATTGCTTAGTGGCACCACTTTTATGAAAAAGAAATATTCACCTTATTTAATGACAGGTAAAACGATACTAAAATATAGCCAATTTCACTATTTTATAAAACTGGTGGGAATCAAACAATTTGAATAAAAGACACAGCCCGAGAATATCTCGGGAGCGAGAATTAAGGGGTTAAAGGCGTTATTCGGGGCGGAGCTACTCAAATTTGACATTTCATACATTCGACATTTTTTATTCTTGTTTGAATAATACTAGTACTAGTATGTATTACTGTAACTATGGATATATTATTGAGTTAAAACAGTGAAAATTGTTTTTCACTGAATTTTTATGTTTTGTATGAACAATAGTTTTTTTTTATACATTGTCATACATACATTTTTATACATACATTTTATACATTGTCAAAATCTAAAAGGGAAACAGAAAACAGGAAAGAGTTAGATAAAAACAAGGAAATTGATCAAAAAGAAACCAGTGAAAGGCAAGAGGATCGGCAAAATTCAGAGAGGCATTCGACAAATAAACGAAAGAATACGGGAACAGATGGGACTACGAGAATAGTTGCCATAAAAAAATTAAAGAGCTGCACTGATAAGAAGAGTTTAATAGAAACGGATAGCAGTGCGCTTTCATCTAGGAATAGCAAAAACAAAAGGACTCGTAAACCGCTCAAAAGGGCACATACTTTGCAACCTGACCAATATGCCAGAGTACAAAGGCCACGGAAGGACATTGCCCAAATAGATTTTTTGAGTAGGGCAGAGTAATCTTGAAAAAAAAAAAGAAAAGAAAACTGTATATAGTATGCTATCATTCCTTTTAATGTTTGAAAAAATAATATAATGTGAAGTGTTTCGAAATAGAATAAAGGGTAAAATGTTACACAGAGTGTATAATGAATACCTTTTTTTTGGAGGGGCAGACAGGCAAATAAAGTTTTTTCTTTTTTTTTTGCATGTGAGCCATTCATATAAATTTTGAGTCACCTTTCTCTTTTCCAGAATATTTCGGCCTGCGGCCAAAATATTTTTTTAAAAGGAGGGGGGGGGGGTGGTTGTAAAGATCTGAACTATATCAGATTCGCCATATAGAAAGAACTAATGCTTTTCTAAAACAGAGTAAAAATATGTTAAAGTCCAGTAAGACGCACGGCAAGATGAAAGATACTACTCAGTCACCATCGCTCTTGGACATTTGACAATCGGTGACAGTTTGCTAATGCTAAAGAGCAGCCGGCACTTTTTTTATCTTTGAGCGTGGGAAGAGAACTCACATACGTTCTCACGAGAGCATATGATCGAAGGATCCACGTGCAAAAAGAGGAGTTTCCTAAGGTGTCCACTCAGGAGACAACAGTAAAGATCACTGGGAGGTTCTTAAAAAGAACGGACAGTTAGTGGCGGAGAAACTCATTATTGTTTTGAGAGGAAGATAATTGAGAGATATATACGAGAGGATGCGGAGGAGAGATTACATTTTGGCTGGAATTGGAAGAGCGACTTTTGGAGTAGAAGATTTTGAAGGCCGAAAGGGCCGGACTTTACGATCCCTAATACCGGGGAATGACACTCGAATCAGCGGCGACAGGGCACCAGGGTGCCGTCGCGGAAAAAGGAGATCATTATCTCGGAGATAAGACCAGTGCTTTCCGTTCAAGTGATGCAATGCCTGTGGACTTAATAGACTAGCTGCCACCTTCTCATAGACACTATTTCTGTTACATAAACTTTGTTCAACAAATTTTACATTGTTGTGTATATAGCAACTTATCATTACTCCAGAATATTTTTTACTGTGTTATAAAATAAATTTCACGTTATCATATTCTAAGAGAATATAAATTGCTAAGCCTTCGAAGAATTAACATCCTCGACCATCGCTACCGCCTTCTTAGGACACGGCACAGGCTTGATATGTTTTATGTGTTTTAACTCACCAAAGTCACACCGTTTTCTTTAGATTATAAAGAAAATCAAATATTTTCGTTATTATTTGTAACTGATATTCAACACGCTACAAAACCTATGAAATTAAAATGATTTTTTTCTTAATTATTAACGAATTTAAATCATTTTACATGTATTTTTATAAGGTATTGAATATTTTTTCTCAATAAACTCTTTGTATGTGGAACGCGATTTCTAATTGGCATTGATTTTTATTATGATTCTGTTCTTCTGCGAAAAGCAATCAGCTATGAATGAAATATCTCTTTTGTTATCTTCGGTTCATAAAAATTTAAAAATAAAATTGCAATATTTAGCGAATTCGCTTTGTTAAATTCTCGAGCACGTTTCTAATAGAAAATATTATAATTTTCAAGAGTGAATTTTGAAACATTGCATGCAGCTTTCACACGGAATACGAAGTTCTCCGATGTTGCTTCAACCTCTTGACATTTTATCAATAAGAATTATATACCGATTGAAAAATACGCTCGTTTTTTTTACTGAGGAAAGTTTAAAACCAACCAATGGCAAGTGCACAGGGAAATCTGTTCGCATTCCGAAACGTTAAAAGCCGGACATGAGATTTCTGGGCTAAATGGTAATTGATTCTGAATAGTTATACGGACAAACATGAGATATGCATTATTATAATACATCAAAATACACAACATTTCCTTTGAAAAAAGTTCGATACGCCTGCGTTCATTCCTTAGAAAAATTTCCATCGATAAATCAGTTCTTGTCATATTATCTTGTCATGTTTGTGAGCATATTAGCTTCGATGAAACCACTTGCACTTAGCTGCCAACTTTAACGCTTTCTTTTTAGTACCACTAAAATTTTATAGTAAATTTTGTCTTATTTAATCGTTGAAATCTGATGACCAAACAAGGCAAAAATCTCTATTAAATTTTAATGGTAATCAAAAAGCTTAAAAGTTGACAGCTATGCTTACAGTGCTGATTCGAGATTTCAAATCAGAAATGGATTTTGGAAGCAGTGGGTTGTAAATTCGATTTTTAACAAAACCGTGCATTGAAATTTAGGAATGAAAGAGCTGGAGAAAAGAGTGACTATGGGATAATAGCTCTACAACTGATCAAACAAAGGCTGGCTACTGAGGTAAGGAACATATCCTTGAATGTCGGACACAATATTAGTAGTTTGGAATTAAACTGGTAGCTTACAATAAATATTTCACACATTGTCCTGTTCGGAAATTATCCAACTTATTTGTATTCAACCAGTATTTGTTGTTTATTTAAATAATATATGCTTTAAGATACTGTGTACAGTCGTGGGGAAAAAAGTAAGCATCCCCTACTATCTCTGCGAAAAATTATCGTAGAAGAAAGTTAAAGGTGCCACACGATTGGTAATAAAGTCTACTTGGGGTCCCATATACGTAATAAAACGAAACATAACTTTGTTTTTTTTCAATAGCAGAACATAATTTTGACAGCATAAATCAGCTCTACACCCTTCAATTAGCCTGAAAAGGAATTTTTATGCAATTCGTACAATAAGTTTCCGAGAAATTAATTATTTTAAAACGAGCATATTTTAGGGGCTGTATTCAAATTGAAGTTCGATACTCGATTGTTGACCAAGCATCCTTCTTGATCAAGGCATCTTAAGCACTACTCAAGCAGCCATTGAAGAGTGCTAGATTACAGGATAGCATAAGGAATTTCAAAATATTTAATCACTTCTATCATAGACGGCCCCTTGAACCATCATTTTGCCGTTTTGTAAGCGTAATTAGAAAACTACTTGGAAGAAAAGTGTGAAATTTTGGATTTCCATAAAGCATGACTCAATAAATCTAAATCCATGAAAAGAAATTGTAGGTTGCAATTCATAAATTTTTCGAATATTAATTTCATAATTTATATCATAAAATTATAAAAATTGCAAATTCAACGTATTTATGTTTGGGTATTTTAGTATTATTGCTACACAAAAAATTAGCACATTAGGAGTATAATTTCAGGAGGTAATAAAAATATGAAAATGTAATTTAACATTAGAAGCACAAAATTTTGAATGTTTATAATTCAAAAACTTATTATTCAAATCACTTGAAATTTAATATCCACGCATAGTTTGAACCGAAGATTTGAAATATCTTGTTAAAATTGGGTATTGCCATTGAAAAAAAATCAAGTTTGGTGTCGTTTTAATATGTATATGGCCCCCTAAGCAAATTTTATATAAATCATGTAAAAGTAGACTGTATTTCCAATCGTTCAGTACCAGTGACTTTCTTCTACGATAATTTGTTGAGGAGTTAGCAGGGGGTGTTTACTTTTTTTTTGCACGACTGTGTGTAATTCGCTAAAATACAATCTACATGCGAAAGAAATAAAGTTTCACACCAGAAACAGTAAAAAATAAATTCTTAATTATAACACTGACGGTCTAACTGTTATTTGTCACAAACTACATTGATAATCTTGTCAACTCCATTACGAGCGATATCAAATCATCTGCTGATTATGCTATTACGAAAGTCGCCAATAATGAATTCTATAAACTTGACCCCCATGTCTGCAGACTCACCATTAATCGTAATAGGGCGAGGAAAATTTTCCAACGTACACGTAATCAATCTGATAAAAGAATCATGAACAGAACACAGGAAGACCTTAAAAAATATCTTGACGACCGTAAACAGCAAAGGTGGAGTTCCTACCTTCAATCGCTGTCACCAGAGGACGCCAGCATATGGCGGGCAGCGCAGAAGATCAGGCGTTCTGATTCTAATTTCTCCCGCATCCTTAATCCAAATTCCCAAGATTACGTGTACACTGATGAGGAAAAAGCAGATGTTATTGCCAGCAGTTTAGCATTGCAATTCCAAGGAAACCCTATTTTAAATCAGGAAATTGAAACGGAAGTCAATACTGTTGTTAGAGATTTCTTAAGCAACAATCCCTCACCCCTTCCCAACAATATCTCGATCACAACCACTGATGTATCAAAGAAATTAAAAAACTTAAAAATAAAAAATCCCCAGGCATCAGTGGCATCAATAATGAAATGCTTAAGAATCTTCCTCTCGCGTATATTCCAAAAATCACCCTCCTTATCAATAATATCTTTAAGTTCAGCTATTTCCCCCTGTACTGGAAAACTGCCCTTACTGCCCCTATACTTAAAAGTTCTAAAAACCCTGAGCTTCCTACTAGTTATAGACCCATTTCTCTGCTTAATTCCCTTAGTATGCTCACCGAAGCCTTCATTGCTAAAGAACTTAATGCCCACAGCCAGGTAAACAACATCATGTCCCCAGTCCAGTTTGGGTTCAGGGAGGGGCTCTCTGCCCCCCATCAGGTCTACAGGCTCGTGGAGCATATTATGACAGGAAAAATCTCCAAAGAATTCACTGCTGCAGTTTTCTTTGACATCGAAAAGGCGTTCGACAAAGTCTGGATTTATGGCCTCATTTTCAAACTCATTAAATATAACTTCCCCCCCCCCCCACCTTATCAGATTAATTTTTAGTTTCCTTCTTGATCGTAACTTCCATGTTAAAATGAAAGACAAGCTTTCTAGAAATTTTTTCGCCCTGTTCGGCCTGCCACAAGGCAGTCGCCTCAGCCCTTTTCTGTTTACACTTTTTATTAATGATATCCCCACCTCCCCCCAAACCTTCCTTGCTAAATTCGCGGATGATACCTGTGTTTTCGCCATTAATAAAAATCGCCGATACGCTATCTTTTCAATCACCCGTCACCTCAAAGCTCTCTCCCAATGGTTTAACAAATGGCGTATCGCTGTTAATATAAATAAAACCCAAGCCATCCTTTTCTGTAACTTAATCAATGAAAATAGAGATAAATATAAAATTAAATTTAACCAAACTGAACTGCCATGGTCCTCAAGTTGCAAATACCTTGGAGTCATCCTTGATCAACGTCTCACTTTCAAACAACACATTCACACTACGCGTAATAAATTTCGAGCAGCCAGAAGTAAATTATATCCCTTTTTAGCTCGAAATAGTGAATTGTCTCTTAAAAATAAACTGCTCTTGTATGCTTCCTTTTTACGTCCTATTTTAACTTACTGTTGTTGTGTATGGAGTTTTACTGCAAAAACTCATATTAAACTTCTTCTCCAAGCCCAAAATTCTACTATTAGAACTATTTGCGATGCCCCCTATTATGTCCGTAACTTTCATATTTATAGAGAATTAAATTTTCCTAAATTAAATGATTTCATCCAACATTTAAATATTAATTTCCACCTCTCCCTTGAATCTTCTGACAATAGTGCTTTAAATACTTTACCAAATTATGGCATACACAACAACGCTAATCGTAAAAGACCCAAATTGGGAATTACCTTAAATACCCTTCTTTAATTATTATTTTAAACTCTCTTACTATCTTATTTTGTTATTATTATTATTATTTTACTTTATACTAACACCTGTTTTTTCCCTCTATCATTCCACTGACTGCAAGAGCAGCTCTGTCTCCGCCTTTGGCTCCTCAATTTTCCTTCGTAGCCTATATAACAAGCAGTTTTTCCATTGTTCTCGTCAGTCTGGTTCCAGCAGTCACGCAGAGTATAGGGCAGATGGACCGGTCCTTTTCAGGACCTACGGCTTAGCCGAAGTGTTGCATCTGGCACTGCGGTGACATTCCACAACATTCCAGCACGTCATTATGCCCCCAACAGTCAGGTGATGAACCGGGAAGACTGGCTCTTTTCAGAGCTACGCTTAGGCGTAATGTCACTACCGGCATTGCCTTGGCGCTCGGGCGGCTAAGACTGGAGCCTGCGACGGCATCCCAGAGCGGATCCAAATGGCAACTTCTCACGAAGTTAGGCCTAGAAATGAAAAATGCACTCACACACTGATATAGGCTACCCTCATTCATTACTAACATTTATTTTTACTTGAGTCTATTACTCATCTTTTCAAAAGCTTTTGTTATCTTATAAAAAATCTTAGAAAAAATACAAAAAATTTTATAAAATCCAAAAATATATCTAGTTGTTGTAATGCTATACTTAAACTTCCTCCTTGTAAATTCTCTCTGCTTTCTCCTTTTTCTGTCATTTTACATTATAATATTCTTCAAGTAGCTCATTTCTCACACTGTCAGGCTTTTTATTCCCCTTTTTTATTTTTTGCCCCCCCCCCCTTAATTCAATTGCTACCGTCCAGGTCTTAGTTTGCTCTCCTGTCATTGCTCACAAATTCTGATCCCGGGGATGTGTGAAGTTGTCCACAGGGGCCTCGGTCAAATAGTGATTTGAAGTCGAACTGTTATTTGTTAAGCAAATGTAACTGAAAATATTGCCACATGAACTGTCGTCCACTTTAAAAGGTGGTGGCAGATAATGCATAGAAAGCCAGGATTCGAATCATATATTTTCATCCAGCATCATAGGAGATACAAGCTAAGATTAGAAATAAGCCAGACCAGCAGTGCCAAACCAGCGAAACTCGTACCCCTTGGATTGCATGAAAATATCGATAATTTCAGAAATCACAAAGGTATCAGTAAAAATTAATAATGAAAATTAATAGTTTTAGGTTACAAAGTTAGCTCATGTGTAAATCCAATACGTTATATTCAAAATGATAGAGCTTCTAAATATATTAATAGCCTTACAAATCTATTTAGTATTTAGTAGCTTTACAAAATGCGGGAAAAGGGCCACTGTACCTAGTAATTCATTGATAATGCAATGTCAGTAGCTGCGCCCACTGATAAGCATATTGCATGAGAACTTATGTATTTCCCCCATCTTGAAAACTTTAATTAATCATTGTGCAATATTCTCTCTCACCACTTTTTTTTATTCTTCCATTTTTAATAAAAATTGCAGAACTTCAACACTAGGACAGAACCTCTGACTTTCATGCCTTATTTTAAAAAAAAAAAAACGTTTTGAAAAGACGGCCGTTGTTTTTGTTTCGAATAGGCGGAGTTTTATCCCTAACATTTATTAATAGAAAAGCTTCCATCATTTTAATGAAAAATTGAAGTATTTACTTATTATTTTTGTTATTTTAATGTTAATTTCTGCTCTTTTTAATTAAATTTCTTTGAATACTACGCTGATTTTTCTTAATGCTTGCCTACTATTATGAAAATAAATAATAATTTTAAATTGGAAGATAAAAAAATAAAATGTTAGAAATGTCAATGTGATTTATGTCGATTTATTATATGGTTGTGATGATTACTAATGATAAATAGTATGTTAGCGTTATATAGTTGAGTGGAGGGGGAAAGGGGGCGTGTTTATGAGAAATGGTGGTACTACGAAATGAAAAGACTAATAAAGGGGTAGGTGAAAGAAAAAATGTTGGGAAGCGCTGGACAACACATTCTTTGTTTATCACAATGGGAGGCCTCCCAAATGGTCCGCCAACTGAATACCAATATTACAGTCATTCAGGGTAACTTTGACCCATGCGATGTAACTTTGCACCACATCCGAATTTTCAATATTTTGACTCCAAAAGATTAAATAATCTCCAGAACTGTGCTCTGTTGGCAAGGTTCTAAATTGGGATTTCTACTCTTTATTTTAGAAAATAAATTAGCAGCGTTATGCGCAATTAATTGCATCATCTAACTATTTTTCTGAAGCACTGTTTTTAAGTTAATTTTGAATGCTGTTTTAAAGTTGTTGCAATCCAATTAAATTTTCATAGTAACAATATACTCATTTATCAGACATATTATTATCTAAATGTTGTAAATGTGTTAACATTTTGTGATTATTTATTTATTAATAGTTAATAAAATGTAAAATTAGAAAGCAGTAACATTTTACCACATTGTCAGGGTAACTTTGAGCCGGCTCAAAGTTATACTGATGTTTATAATTTACTGATTATCGGTGCTACTGTCAAAAATTTCCCATATTTTCACGTATATTTTATATAAATGCCGAAAATATGCATTAGATATAACATGTAAATATTTTCACAAATATGTTTAAAATACATAAAATTCATTTAACCCTTAACGCTCGAATTAAATTACGGTTGAATAATTCAAATTGCTTAGTGGCACCACTTTTATGAAAAAGAAATATTCACCTTATTTAATGACAGGTAAAACGATACTAAAATATAGCCAATTTCACTATTTTATAAAACTGGTGGGAATCAAACAATTTGAATAAAAGACACAGCCCGAGAATATCTCGGGAGCGAGAATTAAGGGGTTAAAGGCGTTATTCGGGGCGGAGCTACTCAAATTTGACATTTCATACATTCGACATTTTTTATTCTTGTTTGAATAATACTAGTACTAGTATGTATTACTGTAACTATGGATATATTATTGAGTTAAAACAGTGAAAATTGTTTTTCACTGAATTTTTATGTTTTGTATGAACAATAGTTTTTTTTTTATATCTAAATATTCATGGTTCTCTTCTTCCACTTTTCTCAGACACAATATTTGCTGTAATATCATAAATTATATAAATTTTGTGATGTTGGGAAATGTAAATTCAGAGTCTTTACTTATCTGAAAACATTTTTTTGTTGTTCAAAGTTGTCCTAACTATAATACTTTTTTTATAATGAATTATTTTAAATAATATTTATCATATGGTGCAAAGTTACCCTAAATGGCTGGGTAACTTTGAACCAGGTTAAAAATTCATTTTTTATTGCTTTTATCATTATTATTCCTTAATTTTTGATAATCATACAATAATTTAGGATCATTTCTTCTCTTTTCTGCCCCTAGTTCCAACAATATTCTTAAAATAAGAGTTTCGCATATGAAAATAGAGAAAATGCGGATCAAAGTTACCCTGAATGACTGTATTTTACAAAAATTTTTTCTTTAGATTTTTCTGACAAACTGCCCCGTAATCACCTTTGAAAGTTAATTCTAGCGCAAACCTACCATAAAATTTTCTGTTAAAATTTCTTGGTATTCAGTTGGCGGACCATTTGGGAGCCCTGCAATGGTAAATTTTGGAGGTTTCTACATTTTTGTCGTGAGAATGTCATGCTTTCAGTTGGATGTGGGGTCAACATACAAGAAATACAATTCAGAAAGGAATGAAGTTGTGCCTTCCATTCTTTCGCTGTGTTCTGTTTATATCTAATTAGGCGTCAAGGCAGTTTCACTTAAATGTTGTTGTCAGGAAGATAAATAGATCGGAGAAGAAAAAGGGGTTGGTGAATGGTGTTGGCGGATGAAAAAAATTAGATGTTGTTTATGTGATTATCAGCAGTTCTTTTACAGAACTAATTAGCATGCAAAATAAACAATCGCACTTGTAAAGAATAATTATAACTTTCGCTAAAAATAATTAGTTTACAAAGAATGTACAATTGAACGCGTATTTTGAATTAAGTATATACAGGTACAGATACCGGCAGTACTGCACGTATATACCATGGAACTATTAATAAAGAGTAACTGACATATCCTAAAAATAGTGAAGCTTCAACTGTAACCGCTTTCAGAGGAGTTGGTTACTGCCTGGTCAAACTTCCACCAGTAAATTTAAATACAAATTTTCTCCTTAACTCTTTCTAGGGCAGTGGTATGTTTATGAAACCACCTAATTTTAATTCTCAAATGCCAGAATAGCACCAGAATTTTGGGTATAAATTTTCCATTTGTTATTTACGTGAAATATAGCTTTTTCATATTTCCAAATAAAAGTCTTTGTAAATTAAGGAGTCATCCATTCATTTTAACATTTTAGAAATGAAAGGGCTTTGCCCCTAAAAGGGTTAACCTTTATAACTTATAATTTCAGTCAAAAATAATGGCAAAAATAGACATTAATTTTTACTGGTGGAAATTTACTTTCGTAGTAGTCAGGCCCTTCTATTCCGCCATATTGTGACAATCTAGACAACCTTCTGTCCTTGTGATCGAAAATGATTCTCATACATGTACAAACTGCCACCAGTAAAAACAAATAGAAATTTTAACCATATGTGTGAGGGAAACTTTTTATGAAAAAGGCAGCTGAAATAAGGCAAAATTTTCTCATCCAAGTTTACTTTGGCAGTTATCAGAAAATGTTTATCCGATCTAAAACAATCAGCCGCCACATTGTAACAACCTCCTCAGTTATTTCACTGCTTTTGCAGCACATTATGATTTGATTATATATTTATGTTTACAGCAAAATAACATCAGAACTTAAAAAAAAATGTACTAAGATTTTTACCTTTTGCGATTCTGCAACAATGTGGAATAAAGAGAGGGTGATTGACATTTAGATGCAAAAGGATTTAGATGATTGTTTAGGGGATAAGGAATGCAGGGGCGGATCCAGAGAATCGTTTTGAAGGGGGAGGGGGGGTACCGAGTGACATATAATCAACGTAGCATAATTTCTGTTGCTCAAATCATTCCTTGCAGTTAATCATTAAATGAATATGAAACAATTAATGCGATTTGGAAATATTACAGACTCCCGATTATCCGACGTCCGATTAACCGAAACACTCGGTTATCCAGCACGCTTATTATATAATCCTGTCCTCTCCTCAAAATAGGGTTTATTGTTACTTGTTAGGTCTAAAAATTACAAACGCTATAACAGAATTTATTTATTAAATGTCTTATTTTTTTTCTTTTTCTTTTTACTCTTGTACTACGTCAATTATTTATCTTATTTTTTTGTTCTTTTAGTTATAGTGAAGTTTTAACAACGTTAATAACACAAGCCTGCTATGATTGTATTTTTTAACTTTTGGTAATTGATTTTGATGTATTTTTTATCACTGAATCCGAAAATGACCTTCATTTTTAACCATCACGTCACGATTTTCGCAAATCGTAAATTTCAAAGTTTAAAAGTAAAAAAATAGCGAAAATCTCTCAAAGCAATTTGTCAAAGCCTGAAAAAAAGAAGGTACATGTTTTAAATACATCTGCGACAATTTTTCCAACCTTATCAACCGCCAAAATAAAAGAGGATAGCGAGATGAATCCCATTGAGAAGAATAAAGGAAAAGCGCGAAGCAGAGCATGAACGGTTCAAAGAAACTTCCACGCATGGAATAAAATTATAAGGATTTTAAAAGCACAATATTTTACATGTTTAACTGTAAAAATGCATAGTATAAGCAAAAAAATTAATAAATTATTATTAAAAAAGTTACGTCTATTTTATAGTAGCAGATTTTTGCAACATTTCGAGTTTTTAAAAATTTAGAAATTTGCGATTTGTGAAAAATTCTGACATGATGGTATGTTAAAAAATGAAGTTCATTTTTGGATTCAGCACTAAAAAACACATAAGAACCAATTATCGGAAGCTGAAAAACATAACCATCACATCCATTTTTTAATATCAGATTTCTGAAAGTGGATAATCTCTGAAAAAGTATCCCCTTCAAAAATCTGAAGGGGCATTAACATCCTTGAAAGTCAAAATGTGTCCTCTAAGTGGTGTGTACCTACTTCTTCACAGGCGCGGATCCAAGGAAGGGGGAGGTCGCCCCCCCTTTGGATTAAAAACTATAAATCCACCGATTATCGCGAATTTTGACAAATGGTCACTGAAAAAAATCGATTTCGTCAATCATTCGCCGGTCAAAGGATCGCACAAAAACGCGAATTTCGTCAAAGTATCACGCAAAAAACGCCAATTTCGTCAAAGGATTGCTCAAAAAACGCCTATTTTCTCAATGAAGTGCGGAAAAACGTGAATTTCGTCAAAGGATCACAGAAAAAAACGCGAATTTCGCCAAACAATTGCGGAAAAAACGCTAATTTTGGCAAAGAATCACGAACAAAATACGCGAATTTCGTCAAAGGGTCGCGGAAAAAACGCACAATTAGCACCAGGAGGAGATGTCTCTAGGCGCGCATACATTGGGTGGGGGGATCGATCGGGGTGGTCGCACCCCAAGATATAAATCGAATACATTTAACGGCAGTTTTCGCGGAACAGACAGACAAACAAACGAAAACCAAACACTTTTTGGGTGTCAATGGTAAACCTCACTGACGTTTCGGCAATTAGCGAACAACAAAGGATTAAGTCCTGTCAAAAGGCGTATGGCGCCATAATTTTTGGCACTATGGGTTGAGGTGGGGGACGATACCACTTCGTGTACCTTTTGTTGAATCTCTACAACGGAAATAGACAACATTATGCGAATCCATTTAATGTGTTGAAACTTTTTCGTTAGTAGGGGAAGAAGGAGAGTTCAACCCCAGCAGGCGGTGGCGGTGGGTGGATGTGTGTGGAATCCACCTTGTGGGTGGAATCCACCTTGTGGATGGAGGAGGAGGGTGGAATCCACCTGTTGGGAGACTTATCCTATAGTAGGAGGGGTTAAATGTTGAAGGGGGGCTTAATTTTTGAGGGGGCTTAATTTTTTTTTTCGAATCGACTTAGAGTAGAGATGGAAATATCATACTATAACATAGGTCTTTTCGAGAGGAGGTATGAAGACACTAAATTTTTCGATGGGCTTAATTTTTGAGGGGGGCTTAATTTTTGAGGAAGCTTAATATTTTTTTTTGAATTGATTTAGTATTAGAATGGAAATATCATACTATAACATAGTGAGTTAGGTGTTTTCGAAAGGGACTTTGAGGAGCCTAAATTTTTTAGAGGGGCTTATTTTTTAGGGGGCTTAATTTTTAAGGGTGGGTTTTTTTTTTTTTTTTTTTTCCTGAATTGTCTTAGAATTTGAATGAAGATAAAAATGTCATATGTTTTCTGAAAAAAAATTTTTGATGCTGCCATCTGTATGCGGTAGTGCGAATTTATTATTGAAAATAGTATTTTATTTTTGAAAAGTTTTGAGGAAGGTTTGAACCTGCAAAATAGTCTCTTGGCTCGATGATATGTTGAAGACTTAACTAATCGAGACAAGAAACTATGTCTACATGTTTAGATTTTAGATGTTTCAAAATAAAAAATTGTATTCCCCCTTCTGTATGCGCAAAGAGAGGTTGGTTTCTTAAGATAACTCATTAATACCTATTTTAACTGCTCACTCTGCGAATTTTTTTTAATGTGTATGATTTTTAGTTTAACTGATTTTATCGATTTTGTGAATGAGAGTTTGATTATTTTACGCACAAATGTATGATCATTTTAGAAAGCCGTGGTTTCGAACCTGCGAACTCCTATTCAAATTTCATTTTTTGTAACTGATAAGCTATCCACTATTCAAACCGCGCCCCGACAATTACTGAATTACTTTTGAACACTATATATTTTAAAAAAATACCTACCTCTTCCTCTTTCTTATACTAGGGAAGTTAATATAATTTATGTTTAAATTGAAGAAATAATTAATTTTCTATATTTCTTTAATAAGGCAAGTCATTTTTTTTGATCGATTAGAAGGCAACCAAACGATTTGAATTAAACATTGTTTTTACCAGTATTAATCCTCTTACCTAATTTTAAAATTATACTTTTTCTTGTGAACCATATCATATTCATTTAATCGTCTGAAATTCATTTCCTAAACCCTCTTATCAACGTTACTCACTATCTATCACAAACATCCGATAAGTCTAATCAGCTTTTTTCAACAGAAAATAGCTAATATGTAAATATTGATAACTATTGAAGAGATTATTTCACTTGTTTCCAGATTTTAAATGAAAGTTTGAACAGATTTTCTATTTATCGATTATTATAAATTGAATCAACTCATAGTTTGTTATTGCAATAGATAATTATTTGATGATTCTACACTAGTTCTAATAAATTTTAAAACTACTGCCTCACTTCAACTCATTCTTTTATACAGTTTAATAAATTTAGTATGAATTAATCCATTGGTTTGTCATATATTTCACTGAAATAATAAAATTAATGTGTAAAACCTTAGAATGACGAATTCAAAAACGTAGCGTGATGAATCATATACTTTTCAAACATTACATAAAAACCTTTGGATTGATTCACTTCCTGTGAACTTCCTACACATACTTTTTTATGCCACGTGTTTTTCTGAAATGTTTGCACCAATCATATTACATGATTTTCACTATCGTAATAATTTTTAAACATGCGCCCCCTATGATTATATATAAAATTGAATGAAACGAGACTTTTTCATTAGTGTTTGCTATTTTTTGAGTGTGTGAAGACGCTTTTTTCACTTAGGATAATATGGCTAGTTTTCAAGATGGACATTCTACTATGTTAAGCGATGATGTATCACGTTTGAATAATCAATATTTTTCATCAAGATTAAATGATCAAGACATGGGATTAATAGTACAACCTAAAGTAGAACCCGTTTCACATAATGAAGCGGAATTCTCCTCATCAGAATTAAAGAAACAGAAGCCACCTTTTTTTGTGTACTGTTTGCAGCAAATCTTTTTCACGAAAAGGCAATTTAAAACAACATTTGATGATTCATTCAGAAGAAAGACCATTTATATGTGACATCTGCCAAAAAACATTCTCTAGAAAGGCTATTTTGAATCTTCATAAACTATCCCATTTAAAGATTCCTTCCCAACATAAATGTGAATCGTGCAGTGAAGCGTTCTCAAGAAAGTATGACTTATTAAAACACATGAAGATCCACAAGTCCTCCAAAAAGGATAAATGTATACAGCGTAGTGAAATATTCAATCCCAACTCCGATTTTTTATATCATTTGAAAACTTCACAGAGAGTTAGATGCAAAATTGATAATTCATCCTCTTTAAAAGATATGTTTTTTGAGAAGGTTAAGCATTTTAAAAGGCAAAATGCGTTAAACATATTTACTAAAACTGTAATCAACTCTAACGAGGAGAATGCTACAGACTTTAACACATTTTTTAATAGTATTCAATCGGACGTTTTAAACGAATTAAACTACCAGATTCAAGTTAAAAGATCGATGAAATGGTATGCAAGTGTACAAGTTGTTGTATATCGCATAACACTGGAGGGTGACTTAGAGGCTGCCACTCCCTATTTCCTTTTAAAAACTATACTTGAATGGACGAATCAAAACTTATCTGAGCATGTTGAGGATGCCTTTGCAAAAATTATTAAGTCCTATGAGAAGTCTACCAGACGTGGTTTTAATTGGACATTAGATAAAATATTGAATTTAGAACTATCTACTTTTAAAATATAACATGATTTGAAATGTTTATACCTTTTTTTGAAGTATGTGTACTCATGTTTTCACTATTGTAACTATTGAAAACGACGAATAAATAATGTGTAAATGAAAAAGCTGTTGTCTGTTTATTTTTGTTAGAACAACTTGTCATTTTTAATAACTTATGAAGTCGTAACGGCTATTACTTACTATTTTTTTTTTCAATTTCTTATCAAATGAATAATGAGTTAACTATCTTTTATTAATTTCATATTAAAAGTCTGAAATTATCCATTGAAATAGTTATTTTGCAATATTTCTAATTTATCATAATTATTTTTAAAGTTTAATATATCACTCGTTGTTTGTATAAACAGCTGTTATTGTTTATTAATAATAATATTATCATTTATTACAATACAATTCTTTAAAAAAGCGTAGAACCATTAACATAATATATCATTAATCACTTTTTTAAAAACTGTTACCTTGTGTTGCCATAGAATTCTTCAAAACAAAAAAGAATAAAACTAGAATCCTTATCATTAAATATCATACACCACTTATATAAAAATTGTTACTTTGTGTTGCCATACAATTCTTCAAAAAAAGAATAAAACTAAAACTATTAACACTAAATATCATATACTGTAAATATAAAAATTGTTACCTTGTGTTACCATACTATTCTTCAAAAAAGGATAAAACCATTGACATAATATATTATTCACCACTTAAATAAACTGTTTTTATATATATATATTTTTAGACTTAAACTAAAATTAATAACATTACTAATTCTTTTAAGTGTTTATCTGTAACCGACACTGATTTTTAACATATATTAAGGGATGTGCTGTTTCTAAACATTCAGTTTCCAGCTGATTTTTGTTCTAACTTCATCTAATGTTACCTTTATTTTTTGAAAATGGGTTCTGTAGTAAATATGTTAAAAAGATCTTCCGACAAAGTGGCTTCTTCTTCAAAGTATCAACGTTTAGAAGAACCTAATGATCCCACTTCCGCAAGTGAATTAAATATACCAAGATTGGAAATTCCTAATTTATTAAACACTGACTGTGGGACAATATCACGTGATTTATCCACTACTGATTACTCACCGAATGTGAAATCTGAAATCGATATGAATTTTTTTATCCCCAACTTTGGTGATGATACTACATCTTCCGAGAATTCATGCCAAGAGTCAATTTCTGTTGAGGACTATTTGAATATATTTTTCAAAGACATGAATTTTGAATCCGCTTTAACCTCGACCCCAGATAGTAACATAATTTCCCAAGACGAATCCTTTCAAGAACGTACTATTGACCAAGAGGTTTCTGATTCCCAACCAAGCAACCTTTTTAAAGCAAGTGATGAATTACAAAGCACAACCCCACTTACGAATGTCATTCCACAGTCTAAAACTAGCAAATCCAATCATCCTATTGTATTTCGAGAAGAACTCAGTGACTGTATCTTTTTAATTTTAAAGTTGCATAATAGACAATTTCATATTCATATTCGAGAATTTAAACGCAGTGGGCTTACTAGTGAAGAAATTCTAACGAAAAATGGTATTATTATGGATGTTAACAGCTGGTTCGAATTTTGCAAGAAAATTTTTTCATTTAATTTGAGATATAAAAGTTCCTCATTTGTTTCTAATAACATGATATTAGTGTTAAATTTTAATAATTCTATCATGCGAATTAAAAATTTAAAGAATTATTCTCACATTGACTTAAACGAGTATCAGTTGCTGAAATTAAAAGAAAAAATACATGATTTGAATAAGGAACTTCTTCAGCATATATATGTAAACCATATACCGAGCTTAATTAGGCAGAAATGTATCATTGGTCATATATCTACAGAAAATGAACTCATGTTGCAGTCTAAACTTATAACATGTATTGAGAATAATGTATTAACTATACTAAACCGCATTTTTGAATGTGATGGATGTATTTTTAATCAGAAATCTCAAAGCCCGCATTCCTGTTGTATACTAAATAATCGACAAAAATTTGAAAAACTAGGAGAGATGTTATTAACACTTATAGATTTAGATTTTGTTATTTCCTCATTTTTAAACGGAGTGGATTGTGTTAGTGAAAACTTTTTATCAAACATTCATGTAGAAACAATTCAAAACGAATTGTTTAAAATAATAAAATAAAATGTATTGCTATCCTTTATAATACGTGTGTGTTTATTTGTCTAAAGTGTATGTTTATTTTGTTATGTCTTTTAGAACTTTTAATAGAGTGTTAGACTTAAATTTGCATATGTATATAACTAAAGAAATCAACAATTCTTTAGCAATTAAAAAATTAACACAAGTTTAAAATATTAAACTAATAATCTTAATACTATAATTTCTACTTTCTAATATATATTTATATATATATATATGAAACTTAATTATATAAAAAAGTTTTCAATAATAATAATAAGTTTAGAAAATTAAAAAGTTTAAAAAACAAAATTAAGAAACTCATTTAAAAAAATATTTGAAAAGTTAAAAAAATAAAGTTTTCAAAATAAAAAAATCTTTATAAAAAAAATAATAATAATAATTTAAAAAAAATTAAAAAGTTTACAACAGTTAAAAAAAAATATTAAAAAGTTTACAAAAGTTAAAAAAAAACTTAAAAAAAAACTAAAAAAAAAATTAAGTTATCAAAATTAAAAAAAAAATTATAAAAACTTAATACATTAAGTTTTCAAAAGTGAGTTTATCTATTCGTATATGTATACATGCATGTGACTTTCATTATGTTGCAGTTCAATACTTCTTTTTATCCTATAAAAGTGTTAGATTAATATATACTTATAAAAGTATTTGTAAGTTAAATTAAAAAAAAGTAACTTATAAAAAAAAATGTTTACAAAATAAAAAAAACAAAATCTTTCTAAATAAAAAGTTTTCAAAATTAAAAAAAAAAACTTTTTTAATAAAAAATGTTTAAAAAAAAAAAAAATTGTAAATAAAAAAAAGTTTTCAAAATTAAAAAAAAATACTTTGTAAATAAAAAAAATATTAAAAAGTTTATAAAAAAAACTTTTTTTATAAAAAATATTTTCAAAATTAAAAAAAAAAATTTTAAGTAAAAAAAAAAAAGTTTTCAAAATTAAAAAAAAATTTGTAAATAAAAAAAAAATATTAAAAAGTTTATAAAAATAAAAAGCTAAAAAAAAAAACTTTGTAAAAAGTTTTCAAAATTAAGTTATCAAAATTAAAAAAAAAAACTTAATAAATTATGTTATCAAAAGTCAGTTCACATAACTGTATATGTATCTGACTTTCATAATTAAAAAAGTTATCAAAAAGTTGAATTAGATTGCAAATACAAGTATACAATCAATCATATATCAATCAGTCATAGCAATTAATCGTTCAATCAATTAACCAATCAAAGATATCAATTAATCAATAATTCAAACCAATCAATCAATCATATTAATCAACCAAACAATAATATCAATCAGTCATATCGATCAATAAATCAAACCAATCAATCATATTAATCAACCAATAATATCAATCAGTCATATCGATCAATAAATCAAACCAATCAATCATATTAATCAACCAATAATATCAATCAGTCATATCGATCAATAAATCAAACCAATCAATCATATTAATCAACCAAACAATAATATCAATTAATCATATCAATCAATCAACCAATCATTCATATCAGTCAATCATATCAATCAACCAACATTCATATCAATCAATGATTCATATTAATCATATCAATCGATCAATCAAGATACCGAATACAAGTATTCATACAAATAAATCACATCAATTGCAGCTCAAGTATTACAAGTTAGTATAATAACATTATAAGAAAGTTTTGAATTAATACAATGATTAACTACCAACATTTTGTAACAGCACTTTTACAAAAGCAATGTATGAATAGATATTTTAGTTACAAAAATATTTAAAATGCTTTTGAAAGTTAACAAAATTATTTTCCAAAAATGTTAAAAACATTACAAGCTGCTAAAACCTACAATTTAACAAGAATGAGTTGTCCTATATTTCCTTTCTAAACTTTCCTAAACTTTTATAAACTCTTTATACTAGAATATATACTAGTTTTTACTAAGTACTAGTATATACTAAATACTAGTATAAATAATAAAAGTTTAAAAAACTTGGTTAATATTCAAACTTGAATTCTATGAATGATGCAATAAATACTTCCGTTTTTATAAGAAATTTAAGTTACTTCTAAAAATATTATTATCCAGTTAAATAATCAATGATTATACTTAAACAATATGAAAATTAATCTTTGTTCACAATTTCGAGAAAGATTTTAATAGGATTTTATTTGCAAATATCTGATGTCATGTTGCTGAAGATTCCATAAAATAAAAGACTTTCAAAAAAATATACGACCTACATATTCGATGACTGAAGTGAAAATGGCTAGTGTCTTGGTATAGACTCATATCAGTTAGATCACGTGATTGATAATACAATCTGATTGTAGATAAGACAATCAAAAGGCACGAGGAAGGCACGTGATATCTAATTGATTACGTCATAATCTACCACGTGATAAGCTCATCATCTCTTTTCTGAGTTCAAACATGGTGAGTTCATTATTTTTATATAAATGTTTAAGTATGTATGTATTAAAATTTTAAATTGAAGAATTTAATAATAGATTGTTTATTTTTTTTTTTTCGTTTCGATGTGTATAACTATAAAATAAAATGTGGGTAGGATGTTAACATAAAGAAGATTTATCTTATGAAACGCATATATAGCGATAGGTAAATTCACTTTTAATAAATTACAAAATAATTTTTGTTATCTTATAATATTAAAAAAATTGCTAATTTTTAAAACTTTTTAATAACTAAAGAATATTTTAATTTAATGTTTTATATATACTATATATATTTTAAGTGTATACTACAGAACATAATTAAAAGGAGGAATCCGTATACATATGCTCAAATGCAAATAGAAAGGAAATATAGGACAACTCATTCTTGTTAAATTGTAGGTTTTAGCAGCTTGTAATGTTTTTAACATTTTTGGAAAATAATTTTGTTAACTTTCAAAAGCATTTTAAATATTTTTGTAACTAAAATATCTATTCATACATTGCTTTTGTAAAAGTGCTGTTACAAAATGTTGGTAGTTAATCATTGTATTAATTCAAAACTTTCTTATAATGTTATTATACTAACTTGTAATACTTGAGCTGCAATTGATGTGATTTATTTGTATGAATACTTGTATTCGGTATCTTGATTGATCGATTGATATGATTAATATGAATCATTGATTGATATGAATGTTGGTTGATTGATAAGATTGACTGATATGAATGATTGGTTGATTGATTGATATGATTAATTGATATTATTGTTTGGTTGATTAATATGATTGATTGGTTTCATTTATTGATCGATATGACTGATTGATATTATTGGTTGATTAATATGATTGATTGGTTTGATTTATTGATCGATATGACTGATTGATATTATTGTTTGGTTGATTAATATGATTGATTGATTGGTTTGATTTATTTATTAATTGATATCATTGATTGGTTAATTGATTGAACGATTAATTGCTATGACTGATTGATATATGATTGATTGTATACTTGTATTTGCAATCTAATTCAACTTTTTGATAACTTTTTTAATTATGAAAGTCAGATACATATACAGTTATGTGAACTGACTTTTGATAACATAATTTATTAAGTTTTTTTTTTTTTAATTTTGATAACTTAATTTTGAAAACTTTTTACAAAGTTTTTTTTTTTAGCTTTTTATTTTTATAAACTTTTTAATATATTTTTTTTATTTACAAATTTTTTTTTAAATTTTGAAAACTTTTTTTTTACTTACAATTTTTTTTTTAAATTTTGAAAATATTTTTTATAAAAAAAGTTTTTTTTTATAAACTTTTTAATATTTTTTTCATTTACAAAGTATTTTTTTTAAATTTTGAAAACTTTTTTTTATTTACATTTTTTTTTTAAATTTTTAAAACATTTTTTATTTAAAAAGTTTTTTTTTTAATTTTGAAAACTTTTTATTTAGAAAGATTTTGTTTTTTTAATTTTGTAAACATTTTTTTTATAAGTTACTTTTTTTTAATTTAACTTACAAATATTTTTATAAGTATATATTAATCTAACACTTTTATAGGATAAAAAGAAGTATTGAACTGCAACATAATGAAAGTCACATGCATGTATACATATACGAATAGATAAACTCACTTTTGAAAACTTAATGTATTATGTTTTTATAATTTTTTTTTTTTTAATTTTGATAACTTAATTTTTTTTAAGTTTTTTTTTAACTTTTGTAAATTTTTTAATATTTTTTTTAAACTGTTGTAAACTTTTTAATTTTTTTTTAAATTATTATTATTATTTTTTTTATAAAGATTTTTTTATTTTGAAAACTTTATTTTTTTAACTTTTCAAATATTTTTTTAAATGAGTTTCTTAATTTTGTTTTTTAAACTTTTTAATTTTCTAAACTTATTATTATTATTGAAAACTTTTTTATATAATTAAGTTTCACATATATATATATAAATATATATTAGAAAGTAGAAATTATAGTATTAAGATTATTAGTTTAATATTTTAAACTTGTGTTAATTTTTTAATTGCTAAAGAATTGTTGATTTCTTTAGTTATATACATATGCAAATTTAAGTCTAACACTCTATTAAAAGTTCTAAAAGACATAACAAAATAAACATACACTTTAGACAAATAAACACACACGTATTATAAAGGATAGCAATACATTTTATTTTATTATTTTAAACAATTCGTTTTGAATTGTTTCTACATGAATGTTTGATAAAAAGTTTTCACTAACACAATCCACTCCGTTTAAAAATGAGGAAATAACAAAATCTAAATCTATAAGTGTTAATAACATCTCTCCTAGTTTTTCAAATTTTTGTCGATTATTTAGTATACAACAGGAATGCGGGCTTTGAGATTTCTGATTAAAAATACATCCATCACATTCAAAAATGCGGTTTAGTATAGTTAATACATTATTCTCAATACATGTTATAAGTTTAGACTGCAACATGAGTTCATTTTCTGTAGATATATGACCAATGATACATTTCTGCCTAATTAAGCTTGGTATATGGTTTACATATATATGCTGAAGAAGTTCCTTATTCAAATCATGTATTTTTTCTTTTAATTTCAGCAACTGATACTTGTTTAAGTCAATGTGAGAATAATTCTTTAAATTTTTAATTCGCATGATAGAATTATTAAAATTTAACACTAATATCATGTTATTAGAAACAAATGAGGAACTTTTATATCTCAAATTAAATGAAAAAAATTTCTTGCAAAATTCGAACCAGCTGTTAACATCCATAATAATACCATTTTTCGTTAGAATTTCTTCACTAGTAAGCCCACTGCGTTTAAATTCTCGAATATGAATATGAAATTGTCTATTATGCAACTTTAAAATTAAAAAGATACAGTCACTGAGTTCTTCTCGAAATACAATAGGATGATTGGATTTGCTAGTTTTAGACTGTGGAATGACATTCGTAAGTGGGGTTGTGCTTTGTAATTCATCACTTGCTTTAAAAAGGTTGCTTGGTTGGGAATCAGAAACCTCTTGGTCAATAGTACGTTCTTGAAAGGATTCGTCTTGGGAAATTATGTTACTATCTGGGGTCGAGGTTAAAGCGGATTCAAAATTCATGTCTTTGAAAAATATATTCAAATAGTCCTCAACAGAAATTGACTCTTGGCATGAATTCTCGGAAGATGTAGTATCATCACCAAAGTTAGGGATAAAAAAATTCATATCGATTTCAGATTTCACATTCGGTGAGTAATCAGTAGTGGATAAATCACGTGATATTGTCCCACAGTCAGTGTTTAATAAATTAGGAATTTCCAATCTTGGTATATTTAATTCACTTGCGGAAGTGGGATCATTAGGTTCTTCTAAACGTTGATACTTTGAAGAAGAAGCCACTTTGTCGGAAGATCTTTTTAACATATTTACTACAGAACCCATTTTCAAAAAATAAAGGTAACATTAGATGAAGTTAGAACAAAAATCAGTTGGAAACTGAATGTTTAGAAACAGCACATCCCTTAATATATGTTAAAAATCAGTGTCGGTTACAGATAAACACTTAAAAGAATTAGTAATGTTATTAATTTTAGTTTAAGTCTAAAAAAAATATATATATAAAAACAGTTTATTTAAGTGGTGAATAATATATTATGTCAATGGTTTTATCCTTTTTTGAAGAATAGTATGGTAACACAAGGTAACAATTTTTATATTTACAGTATATGATATTTAGTGTTAATAGTTTTAGTTTTATTCTTTTTTTTGAAGAATTGTATGGCAACACAAAGTAACAATTTTTATATAAGTGGTGTATGATATTTAATGATAAGGATTCTAGTTTTATTCTTTTTTGTTTTGAAGAATTCAATGGCAACACAAGGTAACAGTTTTTAAAAAAGTGGTTAATGATATATTATGTTAATGGTTCTACGCTTTTTTAAAGAATTGTATGGTAATAAATGGTAATATTATTATTAATAAACAATAACAGCTGTTTATACAAACAACGAGTGATATATTAAACTTTAAAAATAATTAGGATAAATTAGAAATATTGCAAAATAACTATTTCAATGGATAATTTCAGACTTTTAATATGAAATTAATAAAAGATAGTTAACTCATTATTCATTTGATAAGAAATTGAAAAAAATAGTAAGTAAAGCCGTTACGACTTCATGAGTTATTAAAAATGACAAGTTGTTCTAACAAAAATAAACAGACAACAGCTTTTTCATTTACACATTATTTATTCGTCGTTTTCAATAGTGACAATAGTGAAAACATGAGTACACATATTTCAAAAAAAGGTATAAACATTTCAAATCATGTTATATTTTAAAAGTAGATAGTTCTAAATTCAATATTTTATCTAATGTCCAATTAAAACCACGTCTGGTAGACTTCTCATAGGACTTAATAATTTTTGCAAAGGCATCCTCAACATGCTCAGATAAGTTTTGATTCGTCCATTCAAGTATAGTTTTTGAAAGGAAATAGAGAGTGGCAGCCTCTAAGTCACCCTCCTGTGTTATGCGATATACAACAACTTGTACACTTGCATACCATTTCATCGATCTTTTAACTTGAATCTGGTAGTTTAATTCGTTTAAAACGTCCGATTGAATACTATTAAAAAATGTGTTAAAGTCTGTAGCATTCTCCTCGTTAGAGTTGATTACAGTTTTAGTAAATATGTTTAACGCATTTTGCCTTTTAAAATGCTTAACCTTCTCAAAAAACATATCTTTTAAAGAGGATGAATTATCAATTTTGCATCTAACTCTCTGTGAAGTTTTCAAATGATATAAGAAATCGGAGTTGGGGTTGAATATTTCACTACGCTGTATACATTTATCCTTTTTGGAGGACTTGTGGATCTTCATGTGTTTTAATAAGTCATACTTTCTTGAGAACGCTTCACCGCACGATTCACATTTATGTTGGGAAGGAATCTTTAAATGGGATAGTTTATGACGATTCAAAATAGCCTTTCTAGAGAATGTTTTTTGGCAGATGTCACATATAAATGTTCTTTCTTCTGAATGAATCATCAAATGTTGTTTTAAATTGCATTTTCGTGAAAAAGATTTGCTGCAAACAGTACACAAAAAAGGTGGCTTCTGTTTCTTTAATTCTGATGAGGAGAATTCCGCTTCATTATCTGAAACGGGTTCTACTTTAGGTTGTACTATTAATCCCATGTCTTGATCATTTAATCTTGATGAAAAATATTGATTATTCAAACGTGATACATCATCGCTTAACATAGTAGAATGTCCATCTTGAAAACTAGCCATATTATCCTAAGTGAAAAAAGCGTCTTCACACACTCAAAAAATAGCAAACACTAATGAAAAAGTCTCGTTTCATTCAATTTTATATAAAATCATAGGGGGCGCATGTTTAAAAATTATTACGATAGTGAAAATCATGTAATATGATTGGTGCAAACATTTCAGAAAAACACGTGGCATAAAAAAGTATGTGTAGGAAGTTCACAGGAAGTGAATCGATCCAAAGGTTTTTATGTAATGTTTGAAAAGTATATGATTCATCACGCTACGTTTTTGAATTCGTCATTCTAAGGTTTTACACATTAATTTTATTATTTCAGTGAAATATATGACAAACCAATGGATTAATTCATACTAAATTTATTAAACTGTATAAAAGAATGAGTTGAAGTGAGGCAGTAGTTTTAAAATTTATTAGAACTAATGTAGAATCATCAAATAATTATCTATTGCAATAACAAACTATGAGTTGATTCAATTTATAATAATCGATAAATAGAAAATCTGTTCAAACTTTCATTTAAAATCTGGAAACAAGTGAAATAATCTCTTCAATAGTTATCAATATTTACATATTAGCTATTTTCTGTTGAAAAAATCTGATTAGACTTATCGGATGTTTGTGATAGATAGTGAGTAACGTTGATAAGAGGGTTTAGGAAATGAATTTCAGACGATTAAATGAATATGATATGGTTCACAAGAAAAAGTATAATTTTAAAATTAGGTAAGAGGATTAATACTGGTAAAAACAATGTTTAATTCAAATCGTTTGGTAGCCTTCTAATCGATAAAAAAAAATGACTTGCCTTATTAAAGAAATATAGAAAATTAATTATTTCTTCAATTTAAACATAAATTATATTAACTTCTCTAGTATAAGAAAGAGGAAGAGGTAGGTATTTTTTTAAAATATATAGTGTTCAAAAGTAATTCAGTAATTGTCGGGGCACGGTTTGAATAGTGGATAGCTTATCAGTTACAAAAAATGAAATTTGAATAGGAGTTCGCAGGTTCGAAACCACGGCTTTCTATAATGATCATACATTTGTGCGTAAAATAATCAAACTCTCATTCACAAAATCGATAAAATCAGTTAAACTAAAAATCATACACATTAAAAAAAATTCGCAGAGTGAGCAGTTAAAATAGATATTAATGAGTTATCTTAAGAAACCAACCTCTCTTTGCGCATACAGAAGGGGGAATACAATTTTTTTATTTTGAAACATCTAAAATCTAAACATGTAGACATAGTTTCTTGGCTCGATTAGTTAAGTCTTCAACATATCATCGAGCCAAGAGACTATTTTGCAGGTTCAAACCTTCCTCAAAACTTTTCAAAAATAAAATACTATTTTCAATAATAAATTCGCACTACCGCATACAGATGGCAGCATCAAAAAATTTTTTTCAGAAAACATATGACATTTTTATCTTCATTCAAATTCTAAGACAATTCAGGAAAAAAAAAAAACCACCCTTAAAAATTAAGCCCCCTAAAAAATAAGCTCCTCTAAAAAATTTAGGCTCCTCAAAGTCCCTTTCGAAAACACCTAACTCACTATCTTATAGTATGATATTTCCATTCTAATACTAAATCAATTAAAAAAAAAAAATATTAAGCTTCCTCAAAAATTAAGCCCCCCTCAAAAATTAAGCCCATCGAAAAATTTAGTGTCTTCATACTTCCTCTCGAAAAGACCTATGTTATAGTATGATATTTCCATCTCTACTCTAAGTCGATTCGAAAAAAAAAATTAAGCCCCCTCAAAAATTAAGCCCCCCTTCAACATTTAACCCCTCCTACTATAGGATAAGTCTCCCAACAGGTGGATTCCACCCTCCTCCTCCATCCACAAGGTGGATTCCACCCACAAGGTGGATTACACACACATCCACCCACCGCCACCGCCTGCTGGGGTTGAACTCTCCTTCTTCCCCTACTGTCGTTCTTTCAAAGAAGCTGCAATTTTAATTTCTGTATAACGATATTTTTGAGGAGTGCTTTATTGTTTGAGAAAAGAATGGGATTCGTAGCGATTTCCTAAGAAAGAAAGAATTAAGAAAAAGAAATGTCCTTTAAAAAAGTCAAGCATCTTAATGTTTTCTCAACAAAGCCACTAATGTGTAAAAAATGTACTGTTATTGCCACCCACATTGGTAAATTTCAAGGAGTATTTAATGAATGAACAAAAAAGGACTTTGTCGTAATCCTAGTCAGTTAAAAGCTAAAAGGCGTATGGTGTGTTGATTTCTTAAAAACCAATTTGGTAAATTTGTTCTTCCCTTCTTTGCCCCGGTCGAACTTCCCCCTCCCCGTGGATACGTGCCTAGGGAAATCTCCTCCTGGTGCTAATTGTGCAATTTTTTCGCGATTCTTTGGCGAAATTCGTATCTATTCAGAGATATGTTGACGAAATTAGCGTTTTTTGCGCGATTCTTTCGCGAAATTAGCGTTTTTTCCGCAATTGTTTGGCGAAAATCGCGTTTTTCTGCTATCCTCTGACGAAATTTGCATTTTTTTCCGTGGTCCTTTGAAGAAATGCGCAATTTTTTGACGAAATTCGTGTTTTTTCCGCGCTTCATTGACAAAATTCACGTTTTTTTCGCGATCCTTTCACGAAATTCTCGTTTCTTTGGCTATCCTATGACCTGCGAACGATTGACGAAATTGATTTTTCTCCGTGACCTTTTGTCGAAATTCGCTATAATCGTGGAATTTTTTTTTTTGGGGGGGGGGGAGGCGATCGCCCCCTCCAACCGCCCTCCCTTGGATCCGCGCCTGAAGGAATGACTATTTATTTTTACTTAACAAATAATATTTTGAAGATTTTAAGTTCAGCGTGCTGCGGGTGGGGGGCGGTGAGGAAATCGTAAATTCGAAGGGCCATTTAACCCCTTGGGGAGGAGCGACCGGTATTTGTGCCGCGTAAGGTGCTCAGAATCGGGGATTATTCTCACCAGTAAATTTTTATTGTAAATTTTGCCTTATTTAATCCTAGCATTGTACCGATTCAATTAGGCAAAAATTTCTGTTTTGAAAAACCTGTGATTAAAGGTAACTAGATTAAAAGACGCTCGTCCCGAAGGGGTTAAAAGAATGATTATTCAGCATTGCTACAGGTAAGCAGAAATATTTTTCAAAAGTAATTTTAAATATTCAAAACTTTGTTCGCTATGAAGAGCAATGGCGGAAGTGAAAATTTCTCTTAAGGAGGGGTTAGAAAATTTTAATTTTCTGTAATGAGAAAAAAGGAGGAGTAGGCGGGTGGAGCATAGAACTATGAATAAAGAGGAACTGACATATCTTTAAAATGTTGAAGCCGCAACTGTGACCGGTTTCGCAGTGGACCATTATTGCTGGGGCAACATTCCACCAGTAAACTTGAATTGAAAATTTCTCTTTATTTAAACGCCTTATTAATGCAGAATTTCAGTCATAATTAAGGTCAAAAATAGATATTTATTTTTGCTGGTGAAAGTTTACTTAAACAATAGTCAGGCCCTGCGTTTCCGCCATATTGTGATAACCTAAACGACCTACTGTCAGGATCAGTGAAAGAGATTATAATACCAGGGCTTCCAGCAGTAAAAACGAATAGATTTTTTTTTACCAAACTAGGGGGCTCTGCCCCCTACGAGCTACGCTCGGCAACCCCCGTTCAGGCACACCAAAATCCAAAAAGCACGCTAATTTGATCGGCTTTAAAAATATTGAATTAAAATTTAAAAAAACAGTAGCGATATCTTTGTAAACGGGTTTCCATTCGTTTTTCTTGGATTGGGGATTTTTAAGACCAAATCTGCTGCTGTTAAGAGATACAATGATGGTTTTCGTATTTAATTAAAAAAAATAGTTAAACATTTGAAAATAAGCTAGTGTAAAATGAATTAAGTAAACAGTGTCATTGTCTCCCGGTATTTTTTAGCAGCGCTATAAGATAGTTCTTTTAAATAATTCATTTTAAATGTATCGTTTCAAATCTGAAGTAATTTACACCAAACTTTTATTTCTCTTATTAATATTCACGTGAAAATACTTTTGTTGTTAGAAGGAAATATTATTTGCGCTGTCTTCGAATTCACGATAATAGTTGAAAAGATTATCTCAAAATATCTCACACAAATATATTTTTCAATTTAAATTGTTTTGCTATATTTTTTTGCCATTTTAAATATGACGTAATTTCCTCAAATTACAAGTTTTAACGCATAATAATGATTTTTTTTTTTATTTTAAGATTTTGTTTCTCTTTTAAAATCCAAGTGCAAATATGGTTCGTCGCAGATGTCATATACGCCCCAAATTGGCGCAAATTTTTTCTGACGCTAATTTCATATACGCAACGGGTACTTAACTGGTGCTAAAGTGTTGTTATTTTGCTTGATATCGTAACCCGGATGGGTACAGATGTCATATTCGCCCCATATTGGCGCGATTTCTTTTCGGTTTCCAATTTGGCGAAAACATCAACAGCATAAACAACATAATCCGGGTTACCACATCAAGCAAAATAACGACACTTTGGCCCGGAAAAAAATTGCGCCAAAATGCTCGTATATGCCAAAATGCTCGATCATCTGTACCTATGGTTCTTATGACGTAATTTTCCTGCTTTTAACATGTAATCATTTAATTCTAATTTTAAAGTTTTTTTTCTGTTTGTAATAGTCACGTGTAAATAAATTTTTAACTTGAAGTAAACATTATTGTTTGCGCTGTTTATGCAACTGGCAACAGTTTAAATTAATAACATTTTCTAAAATTTGTAAAAAATATCTCTCGAAATGCTGAAAATTTGAATCAAAAATTGAAATAAAACATCAAAAAATGAGTCAAATAAGAAAACTAAATGCAATCTGCACATCGGGAACTTATAACGTATAAAATGATCTAAAAATGATTAAATTCTCATGTATAGTTTTTGCTCCAATAAAACTTTTTTAATGGAATGATTTTGTCCAATTAAAATCTCATTAAAATCAATCCAATCAGTCCAATTAAAATCAATCAGCATTAAATATCTCTTAAAATAATTCTTCGATTTGAAAACTGTCTGCATCAGCGTATTTATAAAACATTTCTCTATAATACCACCGATTTTCATATTTTTGTATGCAACAGTTTTTTTAATATTAACGATGAAAGGCCATGCTTAAGCATTCAAATTGGATGTGGTCTACCCGGAATATCTATGCAGATGTTCATTGGTCCATTTCCAAATCAAAACTTTTTTTTATATATAGAAGGATTTGTGAGAGAAACTTTGCATAAATAAGCCTCTAAAATAAAACGAAATTTTCAGTTGAAAATTTATTTGAAGAAATTTGCTTCGGCGGTAATCAGAAACTACTAATCCGATGTAAAAATTCAGCATCCATCTTGTGACAACCTCCTCAGGTACTTAACTCACAAGTGGTATACCCGACACCAGGGATGGCGAACCTTTTCATGTCCACGTGCCAAATTTCCCCAAAAATATACTTAACGTGATCATGATGTGCCAACAATAATAAAAAAAAATAATGGATCAAATAATAATGAATCAAAACTACTTAAAATTTTGTTTCTAGCATTAAAAAAAAATACGGGTAATATTTGATGTTATACTGTAGAAATTTATTTAAAAAATATTATTTACGTTGTCTCATCTTAAATGCCAAATAATTTATATCCGCTTCGTACTTAGTTATTTTCGATAGAATGAAAGTTTAAATGCACTCACTTGACAAGAGGTTTTTAGTTGAATTTTTAATTTTAATTTTTTTTATTTATTTATTTTTTTTTTTTACGAAAAGAATGTCTTGCAGAAAAAATTGTCAAAATAGCAAGCATCAGAAACTACAGCTTTTAGTGTCTGGAATTGAATTCCAAGTTGTTATAATTTTACAATCAACATTTTTGCTTATTACACTTTTAATTTTTGTTTAGCGATAATCTTCTAATTTTCAAAATTTTCTGAGCTAATATTGAGCTAGATTCGGATAAATTAAGTTATATTTCAATTTCTGTGTGACAATCATAACCAACCAAACTAATCGGATTCAAGTAACACAGACAACATCTATATTAATTAATGCATTTTGTGAAATTCTACTGTATTTTGATGTAAAACGTAAATCTATTCCGTGCCAAAAATAATCTGCTGCTTGCCACTTATGGCACGCGTGCCATATGTTCGCCGTCCCTGCCCTGCACTATATGTCACCTCCTCTTTATTCATAACTCCATTGGGTGGGGTTGGAGGAACTTACATAAAATTTTAAGAAAAGCTGAACTCAACCAAAATGCAGACGATTTTTAACTTCGAAAGGAGCAGGAATCTTTTTTACTTCAAGATGCATTTATCAGAAAATAATAGCTGCTGTTTGATTTAAAAAAATCTAAATTTTCATATCATTTTGGCGTTTTTGAGTGGAGAATTTTCTTTTATAGATTCTTTTTTCTCTTCTTTAGTACAATCTTAAAAGTATAAAATCTATCAGAAATGTGCTTATTAGCCCCCGGAATGCTATTTCTTTCTCCCAGCTGTTTGTGTCGTCTCCAAAAAATAAAGTAACGTTGTATAAGCCAGCCGTAAAACAAGCAGATGTATCTTTGTACGATTAAATACTCCATAGGAAATTTTTATTCTTCTAAGCGTCGCACATTTTCAACTTTTATACCGTCGTATTGGGGAAAAAGTGTACTTTTAAATGCAATTTGTTTGAAAACTGCATCTCAATTTATTTTGTAAATATTAATTTTTTTGTAATTTTTAGAGCCATTTGCTTAATATTGGCAACGGAAGTACTCCATTTCTGTAGAAAGTAAAAATAATAGTTGTAAAATAGTAATTATATCTTTTTGTTGCCATTTTCTCATAACAGCCAAAAGAAAATATAATTAAAATACGTGCAATTTTGAAAAAATATAAACAAATGATTTCTGTTAAACATGGAGCTATTATAAACTATATTTAATTCTAAGTATCTATATTAATGTTACAAACAAATTAAGGCCTATGAATCATTAGATAGCCGTTTTTTTGTCTAGTTTCTGTAATGACGGCATCTTTTTGCTGCATTTGTGTATTATTTTGCGATAGCGTCGTCCTATGCATGCTTTACTGTAGACGTTTAAGAGTGGGCCGTACATGTGGAATTCAGAAGCGGATGTGAATGACGTCATTTTACATAAAATAAAAGCATGTGCTTTAAGTCTTAAAATTGAAATATGTTTTGTACTATCTATATATATACATATTTTTTTTTCATTTGTGGAGACACTCAATTCTAAAAAAGCGGAATTCCTGTTTTCCAGTATTAGCATTTCTTCTTCTTGTATTTTTTGGTAAAAATTTGTATCAATACATCCATTTTTGCTCTAAATATTTAAAGAAAAAAGTGTTAAGTTTTTTTTCTCTTAAGTTGAAGCGACGCATACTGGCACTCATACTTTGTATATTCAACCGTGGTTTTCTCAGTTAGTTCTGATGTTTAGATTTTGAAAATGAAGAACTGACTTTACTTAGGATAACTTCTGGCGCTAGATACTCTGGTGTTCCACAAAGGGTCCATGTTCTACCACGTACTGTTTTGGCAAAACCAAAATCTGTTACCTAGCAACAACATGAATAACTTTAGAGGACGAAAAAATTGGCCATTCTGTAACTTTAATTAATACTTCGAAACAAACGACACATAGATAAACATGTAGCAATCTCATCTCACATGATCAGTATAAAGCGAGTTACTAGCTTAGAGTAACTGGCTTGGCCTTTTACTCGACGCTAACATTCTCGCCTCCTGATCATGAGATTCTTTGTTCGTATCCCATCGGCACCAATCCACCGCACACTCTCCTCATTGGTGAACCGGACAAACACGCAACAACTTTCAGCAACTATAACCTCTTCTCATAACCAACAGATGGCAGCACTAAATAAATCATCCCCTGCACCCAAAGCCTGTCATACTACGCTGCGCATCATACATGCGTACGACAGCATCACTCACGAGTGCATATTGCTCGTCAGACATCAAGAAGATGTCTTTCTAACTGGGGATGGAGTGTGTAGCGATCTCGTCTCACATGATCAGTATAAAGCGAGTTACTAGTTTAGAGTAACTGGCTTGGCCTTTGCTCGACGCTAACGTTCTCGCATCCTGATCATGAGATCCCTGGTTCATATCCCGGCTGAGCCAATCCATTACTCTCTAAAAACATAATAGAAAAACTTCTAGTGTTTCGTTTAGCTCAATGAATGATAACAATTATCGGCGATTATAATTATACCTAGCATTCGTAGCAACGGAAAAGTCATGGTAAACGTAGCAAAAAATGGGTTTTAGATGAAAAAATATATTGTAGACGCAAGAGATTAAAATAATCAAAGTACAGTCAAAGTCGTTCAATACGTCACGGCTAATACGAGATCACGGTTAAAGCGAGCAATTTGCACAATAAGAACGGTTCATCATTTAAACTATATTAAGATTTTGCCGCTTATCAAGAGCTACAAAAGTAGTACTGATACGAGCAAAACATCTGTTTATTTTTGGAGAATAATAGGGAGGAATTAATAAACTAATCCCGTCACGTGACTGTAGCATCCACAGCTTGCGAACTGTTCACCGAATTCCCGTTTCACAATTCTACCTTCATGGGTTTTTTGTTGCAAGAATGAAAACAGAAAAATACCAAGAAAACAATTATCACAAATGATCATTTTTTTTCGGGGAGATTTGTGTACTATCCAGCGATAGTGACGTCCTATGAATACCTTACTGTAGATGTTATTTAAGACTAGATCGTACGTGGGTGGTTCAATAATTATTGTCCCCAATGTATATAAAATATTTGTACTGCGATGGTTGATGTGGAATTTCAAAGCCTAATCTCTAAAATGCCTATATGCTCAGTTTCAGAACCGTAGCTGCTATATTAACGTAGATATGGAGAGAGGGATGAAGTTTTAAAGACCTATTTTTGGAGGAGTTTTTAAGGAGGGAGGTGGGTGAGGGTGAAATGCTGGTTTGGAGCTTATGAGGCTACATTTGTCACAGTGGTTGAGATGTGGCTACACCATTATGATCTCGAGTCCAAACGGTAGTAGTTACGTCTCATCCACTGTCACAAATAAGCCCCATAAGCTAAAAATCAGCCTTTCACCCCCACTCCCGCCTTTCCCTCCTCCCTCCAAAACTATGTGAGTATAGCAATTACGGTTCTGAAATTGAGCATATACGCATCTAAGACTTTAGACTTCGATATTCCACAACAACCATCGCAGTATAAATATTTTATATACACTAGGGACAATAATTATTGAACTAACCTCGTAAATGAGGAATTCTTCGGCGGATGCGAATGACGTCATTTTTAAAAGCGTGTGTTTTAAGTCTTAACGCCTTGAAGAAGCACCGGTATATTATATATACCACTTAATTTTAATTCCTAAATTGGCACCAGTATTTTAAAACTAAATTTTGCATTATTTAATGTACGTGAAGTTAAGCTTTTACTTATTTTCATATATTTTTTCATGTAAATCCTGTTGTCAATCAATCATTATGCCACATAGTGAACTTCGCTTTGACGGCTATAGACGAAAGGGTCCGACGTGTTAACCCCTTCGGGACGAGCGTCTTTACAGAATTTTTAATCTTTTATCACCGGTTTTTTAAAACAGAAAATTTTGCCTCATTCAATCAGGAAAATGCTCGGATTAAATAAGGCAAAATTTATAGTAAAATTTTACGGGTGAGAATAATAACTGATTCTGAACATCTGAGGCTGCATGTATACCGATCGCTCGTCCCCAAAGGGTTAAAACTGAAATATGTTTTATATTATCTATATTTATATACATATATATTTTTTTTCATCGGGGGCGACACTAAATTCTGGAAAAGCAGAATTCCTGTTTTCTAGTTTATTTTTTTTTTTTCATTTAAGAAAAAAAACATTGCTTTTAAGAATTTTTGACATTGCGTTGAATAACTTACGAAAATACTTTTTATTTATTTATTTACTCTTTTGTTGTTTTTTTGTTAGAGTTTTCACAATTCTTATTTTTGTGTGCGGTAGAAATAAACACCTAACACCCAGTGCGTCATTTAAAATGTATAAGAATAGCAAAATAGTCGCAAATTATTCAATGAGTATGCATTCTCATAGAATTTATTTTTTTACTTCGGTTTTCGGTGAATGTTATTTGTATTATTATTATTGCTGTTGTTGCATTCGCGTTGATTTCAAATGAGATTTTCGGAGATGGGGAGCGGTCAAATTATTTTCCATAAATTTATATCTTCTATGTTGTGTTTTGTTCCAAGTATCTAATCTTAATGAATCTGCATGCTATCACTGAAGTATTACATTAACCTTTTCAGGGTCAAGGCATTTCTACTCCAATAACCTTCAAATAATTAATTCACACCGAAATTTACTGACAAATTTATTTGAAAATATTCAAGAGCTTTTCTTCCCGTATATTATGAGATCGAAATTATACAGAAAAATTACTGGTGCCAATTAACAGTTTGAGCATTAAAATCAACCGTTTGAAGACTGCAAACGGCGCCCCTGAAAGGGTTAAGGGAAAAAAGTACGTAAAATACAATCTGAAGTAATCAGTTAACCGCAAATCACTTAAACAGGAAATCAAAAGTCGTATATTATCCTTGTTACACTGAAAGTTGATAAAGCTTTCTTTTGCCCTTTTTAAAGGTTGTAATTTTGTAGTAATCAGTCAGTTTTAGAAAAGAGAAATAAAATGTAATTAGAAAAGGCTTCCTGAAAAGCCAGAAAAATGATCTAAATTACAAGATATATCGGTTACAAGGTTCGTACGGGTCCTTGAATTTCCAGACTAAGAAATTCTTCGGTACCAGTATTTTCTTATAGAAAGTCTCTCCTTAAAAAAGGCAAAATTTCGTCCGTTTAAACTAGATTTATTTTAATAATAATAATAAAAATAAATACTGATATTCTGATATTTCGCATTGAAAATAACGGTACCCCTACGAATCCTGCGTTGTTTTGTAATTACTTGTAAAAAAAAAACAGTTATTGCATATAAAATCCAACTGTTGTCTTAGTTTGATGAAAGTAGTTAGTTTTACATTTACGGATTTTTGCATTGTTGTCTACACAAATGTTTTACTTCACAGTAGGCAGGAGTCAGATATTAAATAGAACAGGAAATATTATGAGGTATAATGTTCTTGACTTCAGACACTTCCCCATTCACCTGAAGATTAATAACTTTTTTAGGAAATACAAAAACAAAATTTAGCGCTTATATAATTCCTGAACAAAATCAGAAAAATACATTCCCGTAACTTTATTTAAAAATATTTTTATATGATCTACATGTTGCGTATTTGCGTATTTTTTATTATTATTAAAATCTTGAAATATATTTTTATTTATACAGAAGAACAATTATTTTGCAGATTCATTTGCATATTGCTTTATATATCTAATTTGATGCTCCATAATTTAATTTTTATTTAAATCAAGTAACATTACTTACATTTTTCTCTTATTTCTTCTAAATCTTTTATATATATATAAACTAGCAGCCTAACGCCCGCTACGCTGGTCAGTTTTTTTTAAAGAAACCTTGAATCAAACGAAATATATCTGTGAATTTGATCATGCGTTTTAAAGCAATATGGACATTTACCTGGAATGCCCAAACTAATTGGTGAAAACAATATGAACGTTATTACGCTATTATATCGTTTGAGCCATACAAAATTTAGGCTGTTAAGGGCCAACTTCTTTCGTTGATCATTTAGTGTAGTATTCGGTGAAGAACGATAGAACAATATGTAATATACTAAAAGGATTCATGAAAAATTATCAATGCAAATCTCATCAGAATCTGTTAATTGGACATACTGAAAAGGATAATCGTTCATAATTTGGTTCGCCTGCTTCTAGAACGTTCAGCCTTAATTCTATAATCAAGCAACCTGACGACCAAGCAACACAAAGCGAATGATATGTGCTTTATACTAAAACATTCACTGAAAAATTAACTAACCGAGCAAGTTCCATCGAAATCCACTTATCAGGATCTTTTAAACTGGAAAATGTACCAAAACATTTCATAAAAATAATCTAATTAACAGTTTAAATCCCGTGAAAATTCATTCAGCGGAACCTTAAAAAAAAGCCAATCTTTCGAAATTGGGTTAATCTGATTTAGATCTTTACCCATAATTATTTAATTAAGCAACGTAGAACATTATATTTTATACTAACATCTTTTCTGTAAATTATCTAACTAACAATATAAGCACCATCAAAATCAATTCAGTAGAAGTAAATGTAAAAGCGGCCGGAATGAAATTTCTCTTTGCATTTTATATAAATTGAGATAGTTAAATATAGCTATCATAATCGCATTAACCTGATTATATAGAACTCTCAGGGATGTAGGTGTAGATATACGTCGCATCATTTCTGGATTTGTAAAGAAACTCTGCACAACTTCCATAACCATAGCATTCTAGTATACATTCTTTGTCTGTAGCGTATTATCCTCCAATTTTCTTTACTATACCACAGAGAACTTTTTCCGCATAGCTTCGTAACTAAACAATTTTGAAAGATATGATAAATATTGAAAAAATTTTAATTGAAAAAATCCCTGAAATATTATCTAACTAACTGTGCAACTGTCATTAAAATCCATTCAGTAAAACTTAAAATCTTTCCTAATCGAGTTCACCTAATTTTAGAACTCCCGTAACTATTACTAAGTAACTTGGAACGATGGTTTTTAGATTAAACTATTTATAAACCAAATTTACTATCTAATAGTGTATGTTCTGCAAAATTATGTTCAGTAGAATCTGAGTTATAATCAATCGGAATGAAATAGGAATTTACGCTTTACATATAGTAATAGAAGCCTTCGCCCGCTACACTGGTCGGTTTCTCCAAGAGAAACTTTAATCAAACGAAATATATCGGTGTATTTGATCTTGTATTTTATAGCAATAAATACATTTATCTCTAATGATCATCCGCGTTGCTGAAAACAATGTGAACGCCATTACAGTTTTATATCTTCTAATGTCTCAGACAAAATTTGGACTGTTATGAAGCAAATCTTTTAGTTGATTATTTATAATTCAATATAAAAAAAGAACGGAAGAATAACATGTAGCATATTAAAATCATCCCTGAAAATTAAAAGATTCAAATCTCATTAAAATCCGTTCAGTAAAACCTTCTAATAAGACTAATTTTTCATAATCGGGCTCACCAGATAATACAACATTCAGCCACAATTCTATAGCAAAGCAATGTAGGACAATATGTGTTATATACTAAAACCTTTCCTGAAAAATTATCTAACAACAGTGCTAATTAACTCAGTAGAACCTTTTAAAAAGGCTAATATTTCAAAATAGGGTTCACTGATCAAAGAACTTTCGCACATAATTCTATACCTGAGCAACGTAGAATAATATGTGTTATATATGAAACACTTTCTTGAATATTTATCTAACAATGCAAATCTTCTCAAAATCCATTGAAAAGAACTCAAGTTATAAGCGGTCGGACCGAAATTGCCCTTTTTATTTTATATTTGAATAGTTAAATATATCTTTCATAATCAAGTTAACGTGATTGTAGAATTTTTAGGAATGTAGCATAGGCTATACGCCGTAGACATTCTGGTGTTTTTTAGGAACTCTGCACTCCATAGCTATAACATATATACTCTCTGCCTGTAGATTTTATCCTACTTTTTTTTTTCAACTACACCACTGAGAACTTTCCTCATAGTTCCATAACTAACAATGTAGAATGACATTTCAAATATTGCAACAATCCCTAATATTACCTAACTATGCAACTCCAACCAAAATACGTTCAGTAGAACTTTAAATAAAAGGTAATCTTTCACATTCGGGTTCACCTAGTTTTGGAACTTTCTCTTGCAATCTAATTTTCTGCAATCTGATTTGTTGCCAAGTTTGTGCTTCAGAAAAACACCCAGAAGAAAACTTCGCTACAGAGAAGTACCATCCATGCAAGAAGTACCAACCATCCACAAAAAATAATCTAACTAACAGTGTACGTCCCATCAAAATACATCCAGCAAAACTCAAATTATAAACGGGTGGAAGGAAAAGTAAATTTGCATCTTTTATATAATTACAGTAGATGTATCTTTCATAATTGCGTTCATCTTTCTGCATAGCTTTTCCAATAGCCTAAACTAAATTAACTAAAACTAAGCAACGTAGAACACCGTGTGTAAAAAAAAAAGTGTTTCAAAAACATTACCTAACTAATAGTGGCATATCCTATCAAAATATTATAAAGAATAGGAATAAAATGCAAATTTCCGTTTGAAATATGTAGTAGATGTTGATGATACGATTTTCTGTAATAGAATTCATCATGAAGTTTTCGCTTCATACATAAACGATGCTTTCAACATTGTAATTAATACACCGATTGAAGAAGTATCCGATTACGGAAGATTAACCAGAAATTCCATGATCAACTACCCAAAGAAAGGTGAATATATGGCTTTTGTGATACTTTTATGTTAGCCGGGCGCAAGTAATAAATCAACAAAGATTGTTTCCATATCTTATTCTTATTTTATTATTTTCATTCAAAATAAAAACATTTCACTCATTTCATTTATAATACATGCTTTACACTAATATCATTGAAAAAGATGAAAAGTAAAACAATAGGAAATAATGCCATAACTTAAAACAAAGAATTGTTTTTAATTTACATACGCGAAATGTAACTACTGATATTGGCAATTTTAAAAATGCTAATGGCGATATTTACATACGGATACGGCTGACATAAAAGTACCCATTTTTTCTTCTTATCCAGGAGCAAGTGATAAATCGCGATGTATTATTTCAATTCCAATTTCTTCCATTAAAAAAAGTAATACTTACGCATTATTCGGACCATGAGATAGATCGCCAAAAATGGTTGACAATAGCCAATCTTGTTTATCGTTTGCCAGTTACGTTCAAAAAAGTAATTTAACATTCTTAAATACATAACCTTGTTAAAAATGGCAAATTGTTTTAAGCAAATACATAAATAAAATATATAACATAAAACTACATACTATAAACTATAATAAAGAAAAATTATAATAATAAAATTAATTTAAAACTATACTAAATAAACTATCAAATGGACAAAAAATAAGGGTTGCTGTAATTAATGTAATTCCCATGCTTGGCGCAGTTGTATCTGACATGGCCCGGATGTAAGTACCACAAAATTTTTAAAGTCGTACAAACATTGCTTTCATTTTTTAAATATTTTCGTTTTATTATGTTAATTTCTAAGTGGATTGCTTCCTTGTATTTTAAATAAATTCAATATTTTTTCTTCTTTTTTTCAAGGCTTTTGTATTTATTTTTTTTTTTTTCGAACTCACATAGCCGGTTCAATTCTTTAACCAAAAGATTTAACAAAAAGATTTAATTTGAATTCCTTCCGTTGCTACGGTAACGGATGTATAAGATGAATGAATATGGATGAATTATCACATAATGTTAGGTATTTCGAGGTTTTGGCCCCAAAGGCATCGCCAAATTAGAAATATATGAAATATCTCGGAAACTATTGAGCTTAAAAGAATTTAGTTAGTACCATTCGATTCAGCATACCAAAATACACCAAAATATGTTATCAGTTGAAAAATAGCTATAAAATCAGATTTTTAAGGAATTTTTTTAAAGTTCGTTCGATTTTTTACCCCCCTTAGGGATGGAATTTTAGAAAATCGTTTCTTAGCGGCACTCAATGTCATAAAAAGAATTTTTACCCCAAATTTCAAGGCATTAGGTTCAGTACTTTGGGCTGCGCGTTGATTAATACGAAATTCAGACTTTCTTTTATATATATAGATATACACTTTTAAAATATCTCGTTATATTATTATGTACATTTAAAATTTCAAATATTTAAATAGATTCATTTAATCGAAATTAATTAATTTAAATTTCATAGAAATAAATGCATTAAACAAGTTTAATAATAATAACATTTAAAAATTCAAGCAACTTGCGCAACAAAAATTTAATAATTTAAGATTGCACATAGGAGATATGTTCTTGAATAGTAATATTAGATGAAATGTTTTGCAGTATCAAAATATTAGGATACTTAAAAAATCGCTTAAAATAATTAAAATTGAATTAAGTACTTTGAATAAGTTAAAGTTATAACTAAATAGAATAAATTATTATTATTAAACAATCACATTTTCGGCTATTTTTTAAATCCAGGAATACATGTCTATTTTAAAATTGTGGCGTATTAAGTGGATTAGAATGTAAACAAATAATAACCAAATGTCCTTCGGTATTTATAAGAATAAAAATACGTTTAAAGAATTAGCTCTAATTAATGAGAATTAAAAATATAAAAATATTCTTCATATCACAAAAGCTTAAATAATTAAATGATAATCGAAAACTGCAGAAACATATTTTTCTAATTTCACCTAACTTTCATTTTTTACAGCAAAAATAGCTACGCCAATTTTTCACTAGAAGCATAAAGAGCAATCAATTTGAGTTCTACCAAATATGTATAATTCGATTTGAACCATAAATTTCTTTAAAAAAAAAAAAGAGTTAAATAAATATATCAAAACGAAAAAGCATAAGTTAAATAGATAAGATTCATAGTAAATTTATAGAAAATATTTTACTAAAAAATTCTGAAAAGGATTTTCAAAGTTTTTTAGTAAAATATTTTTTATTTTATTTCTTTTAAGCCAAAATGAAAATACCTTCTTATTCTCATATAGTGTTAGATACACAATTTTGGAAAGTTTCAACAGTTTACCTAGAACAGATTTTTAGAAAAGTGTACCGAAGCATCTTTTTTCGAAAAGGCAAAAAACTATAGACGCGCCCACAATGGTTAAATTATATTAATTTAACCCCTTGAAGGGCGGTGATGCCGCTACGGCATCACATAATTTTAATCCCTAATTGTCACATTGGCACCGGAATATTTTTATGAAAATTTCACTTTCTTAAGTACGCGAAAATATTCGTTAACTTAAAACAACAAATAAAATAAACTAAGACAGACTTGATCACAGTTAAAAAAAAAAAAATTATAAAGACAATAAAAAACAATTAAAAATACAATATGTAAACGTTTCGCCAAGCGACACGCAAGGCATCATCAGTACAAAAATATCCATTGCATAATGGAGTTATGAATAAAGAGGAGGAGGCATTTAGTATACTGTCTACCAGTTGCTACTGAAGTAACTGAGGAGGTTGTCACAAGATGGCGGCTGCTCTTTTTTAATCGGATCTTCAGTTTCTAATTATCGCAAAGACAAACGTTAAACCAGTAAAATTGAATAGAAAATTTAGTTTTATTTTAGCGTCTTATTCATGAATTTTTTTTTAAATCAAAAATGACATAAACATTTCTATTTGTGTTGATTGGTGTCAGTGTGATTTGTAAAACTGCTAGTTTGTTTCCCTGGTTGTCACAATATGGCGGAAACGCAGGACCTAACTACTGAGAAAGTAAACTCCTACCAGTAAAAATGAAATTCTGTTTCTACCATTATTTTTGACTGAAATTTTGCAATAAAAAGGCGTTTGAATAAGTTGAAATTTTCTATATAATTCTACTGGTGGAAATTTTCACCGGCTCTAAGCAAATCCTGCAATAGCGGTTACAGTTGAAGCTTCACTATTTTAAGGATATGTCAGTTCCTTCTTATTAATAGTTCCATGCATTGCATTTCAAACGTTAGAACAAATCAAGAACAGTTACAGTTAGCTATTTTAAAAACAAACAATATTCACTAGGAAGAGAACGAGCATCATTCAAAGCATGCGACCGCAATTCAGTGAACCAAGCCTCAAGGAGCAACCTACCATGGTAGTTGTTGCAACCCGATTTCAAAATACTGGCGTTCGCAATGAGCGGAATGTGATTCGTTTGAAGTGAATGCTAGACAATTTTTGAATTCAAATTACTCTTTTTTAAAGCACCAGTATGTTCTTTTAGGCGAATTTCCAATGATCTACCAGTTTCACCAATATAAACACTATTGCAATCTTTACAAGGAATAATATAAACAACACCGGGTAATTTAGACTTATCATATTGAAATTTATGCTTATTGAAAAAGGAACTCAATTTATTAATAAGTTTAAAAGAAACCCCAATATTGAATGATTTTAGAATGCCAGAAATTTTTTCAGAAATGTTCGTATAATAATGGATACAGATAAAGGAGCTAGGTTTACTACGTTGAAAAGGGGGGGGGGGGAGTAGAATTTACAAAATTTAAAGTATTTTTAAAGATTTTTTTAACAAGACCAATAGGGTAGCTATTATTAACATTTCTGAAAAAATTTCTGGCATTCTAAAATCATTCAATATTGGGGTTTCTTTTAAACCTATTAATAAATTGAGTTCCTTTTTCAATAAGCATAAATTTCAATATGATAAGTCTAAATTACCCGGTGTTGTTTATATTATTCCTTGTAAAGATTGCAATAGTGTTTATATTGGTGAAACTGGTAGATCGTTGGAAATTCGCCTAAAAGAACATACTTGTGCTTTAAAAAAGAGTAATTTGAATTCAAAAATTGTCCAGCATTCACTTCAAACGAATCACATTCCGCTCATTGCGAACGCCAGTATTTTGAAATCGGGTTGCAACAACTACCATGGTAGGTTGCTCCTTGAGGCTTGGTTCACTGAATTGCGGTCGCATGCTTTGAATGATGCTCGTTCTGTTCCTAGTGAATATTGTTTGTTTTTAAAATAGCTAACTGTAACTGTTCTTGATTTGTTCTGACGTTTGAAATGCAATGGATATTTTTGTACTGATGATGCCTTGCTTGTCGCTTGGCGAAACGTTGACATATTGTATTTCTAATTGTTTTTTATTGTCTTTATAAATTTTATTTTTTAACTGTGATCAAGTCTGTCTTAGTTTATTTTATTTGTTGTTTTAATGGTTTTAAATTCAGACGTTAAATGTATATGTACTGTAAAATACGTTAACTTGTTTATAAATAATTTTTCTTGTAAGTACTGGTGTCATTCAATTATTTCAATAATTTACGAATACAAGTACTTTGGCCATGAAAGGGTTAAAACCTTCCAGCATCATAATCATATTAATTTAACATTTTATAATAAACTTTTTTTTTCTGTTTTATCAATTTATAACACAATTACAAAGTCAAAAATTTGAACCATTTTATGTTCCATGTGCCCTTAAAGCAGTGTTGCAGATTGGGGACTTTTTAAATTCAGATTATTTGACTGCCACCACTTTTTAAAAATACTATAATTCGCCTAATTTTTCCGAATTTTTAATCTATTTTTGAATAGCCCGAATATTTTCTATTTCAAAAAAGCGGTGAAAATTAACCACTTGGGGGCGAGCGACCGGTATTCGTACCGCATAAGGCTCTCAAAATCAGTGATTATTCTCACCAATAAATTTTTATTGTAAATTTTCCCTTATTTATTCCGAGCATTTTCCCGATTCAATGAGTCAAAAATTTCTATAAAACCGGTTGTTCTATAAAACCGGTGACAAAAGATACCGGTGACCCCTTCCTGAAGGGGTATTTGGGGGAATCTGGGGACAAAAAATCCCCAATCTGGCAACACTGTCTTAAAGATATTGTTTCAATTAATAACTCAAAATCATTTCTCCAGCTGATTGAATTAATTTTTTCCCTTAAATAAAATGGTAAATTTCTTTATATAACTTAGAGCATAGCTGCCAACTTGTACGGATTTTTCATACCACTAAAATTTTATAGTGAACTTTAGCTAATTGAATGACCAAAATTCAAGCAAATTTAACGTTTAAATAAGCCAAAATTTTCCATCAAATTTTAGTGGTAAGAAAAATCCGTACAAGTTGGCAGCTATGTTAGAGGTTAATAAATAAAAGTATTTTTCTAAAAAAAAAAAAGTAATCTAAAGTTGTCAAAAAGAAAAAGAAAAGTTATTGGCACCAAAACTTTGCAGATTTAGCTGATGTTCTGTTCTTTATTTTCGCTATGACAAACATTTCGTATATTTTTTCAGTTTTTCTCAACGTGTTAATGGAAAAGATATTTTTTACAGTGCGATCTGGAATTTATTGGTCCAACATTAAATGTTAGTGTCCAAAACTCGATTAACACTTTCAGGGGCAAGGCATTTGTGTGTGTAAACTGATGAAATAATTGAATGACACCAGTATTTGCAAGAAAATTTATTTGTAAACAAGTAAAGCTATATTTTCGCTTGTTTAACCCCTTAGCGCCCGAATTAAATTACGGTTGAATAATTCAAATTGCTTATTGGCACCACTTTTATGAAAAAGATATATTCACCTAATTTAATGACAGTATAAAACGATATAAAAATATAGCCAATTTCACTATTTTATAAAACTGGTGAGAATCAAGCAATTTGAGTAAAAGACACAGCACGAGAATATGACGGGAGCGAGAATTAAGGGGTTAGGCAGCCTAAGAGAGACTGCTCAGGGCCGGCTAGGCCTACCCCTTAGAGCTTAACGTCTCTCCCGGTATGTTCCCCGACACGTTGGGGCTCGTTAGTGAGTACAGCCCTGTCCGGCCGTATGCAGACGGACAAACACAAAATGTTCAAGGGGCGACGCTCACCCGCTAAGGGCGTCTATGCACCACCGACTACTGAACCCAGAATTTATTTTAAAAAGAACAAAGTGGGATTACAAAAATTAGACGAATGCCTTCCCGCCAGGAAAACGCCTACTCGCGACAGAGGGCGGGAGTATGAGAACATTTAAAGTAAAAATAAAATAAAATAAATAATAATATTAATAATAATAAACAATAAAAGTGAAGATTTCATTCAATAAAACTGGTGCCAATGTGGCAAATAGGGGTTAAAATTATGTGATGTCGTGACGGCATCACCGCCCCTGAAAGGGTTAAATTATTGTGAAACAGATTTCACTCTCCGTGTTAAAATATAACAAATGCGAAATGATTATTAACAAAAACCACTCTTCTTTTTTTATTGTGATATATGTTGTTTATTCTTTAAAAAATATATGAGCTTATTTGACAGTCTTGAAAAAATGTTTTGTTGCTGAATACATCAGAACCTCTTTTATCCGAAACTCTTTTAACCGAAACTCTCGGTTTATCGAAATCCATTTTTAAAGCTTGTTCTTTTTACTATCACATTCCTTGTGTGCAAAACCCATTTTTGAAGCTTCTTTGTTTTACTATGGCATTCATCAAAGCGAAGAAAAGGACAACAATGTGGGCGAAGAAAACGAAAAAATTGGCAATTCTTTTGAACATTCAAAATCTTTTGAATGTTTTGCAAAAGGTTTGACATGGCTGGAGCAGCAGAAAGACTGTGATACTGGTGAACTAATAGTACGAAAAAAAAATAATAATAACTTCGTGATAGAGTTGCAAAGCAGAGGCAATCGAACCTGCGACAAAGAAAACTTTTTTTCGAACCCTTGTGAATTATGTGAAAGATACTTAATTTCAAAATTAAAATTCAGGTAATTTATTCTTGTTTCTATTTTTCTATTGATTTATTTTTATTAAGCACTTGTTGCCATAATAAGTATCAGCGCATATATTTGTCCTTCATCTTAAAATTGAAGCATTTTCGATTATCCGAACATTTCGATTTTCCGAAAGATAGTCGGTCCCAAGTACTTCGAATAATCGAGGTTTTACTGTACTTATGTCATGTTACAAGTGGTTAATGAACATTTTTTTTTGTTTTGACTAAAAATAAGCGTAAATAAATAATTAAAACTTAAATTGTCAATAATAAGAGAATTATTTTAATGAAAGTAACAATATAACATGCTTAAAAAATTGCACAAAACATAATTTTGGTAAGAAAAATTCTCGACATTCAGATGGTTTAAATACTTTGTAATACTTTACACTCTGTAGTTTCCAAAGCATAAAAATTGCTGATAAAAGTTCGCATATGTAAAATATAATAATTTTTTTCCCAGTTTTCTTAAAATGTTCATTTCTATCCGATTGGTAGACTTAAAAAAAAAAAAAAAAAAAAAAAAAAAAAAAAAAAAAACGCGAGTCTATCTTAGAATATGTCTTGAAAAGTTTTACACTTTTTATGTTAACTATGTTTAAGTAATAATTATAGTTAGTTACGCGAACATGTGAAGTTTAAATTCTAGCTTTAACCCATTTGCTTCATTTGGGGTATACACTATATATAGTCACTAATCAGCGGACAATTTCAATTTTAGACATTTTGTCGGATATTAAAATATACATTTGTCGGACTTCTCTGGAACTTCAGGAACATGGAGAATAAGTTTGTCTTGATATTTATCAACGGTGATTTGATCAGAAGGCCAATTAGGGGGCCAACAAAAAAGAAATAATAATATTTGGGATCAACCTGTAAAATAAAATGCACGAAATGATCTATCACTAATAGCTTACGAATATGTGTATATTATACTATATGTGTATTCATTTGTGTAATAACAGCGCGGATATTCATGGAAATATAGCGATTTTTTTTAAAGTTAAAAAAATTCTTGCATGTTTTTTGTTTTTGTCATGCAGGGTTTTCAACAAGTTTAAAGCCAGTTTCAGAATATTCGACAACTTGTAGTAGAAATAATATAGGGCATTTGGAATGTAAATGTACAGTAGCGCTCAAAAGTACTTTGACAACATTATATTCTCTCTTATTTTATTTCATATCAAAAAGTAAAAGAAAATATATTCCCTATAATTGAGAACACTATGACTGCAGTTCTTCAAATGTATCGAGTTTCAACTTGTTTGTTTACATTCGGCGCCACCGAAGAAATATGACTTCTCCTTAGCTCAAAAGTATTTTGACAAGTAGTTTGCATTTAATTGTTGAAGGTGTCAGTGGCGCTATAGCTTCGGTTAGTGTTTATATTGACTTATTGTGATTATATTTAAGTGCCGAAATGTAAAAAAATATTGAAGTGATTCTAAAAAAGCCGCTGTAAATTCACTTAAAAAAGGTAGACTGCAAGCAGAATTAGCTCGATCTTTTAACGTGTCTCGGCAACTTGGTATTACATGGAATAAAGTTTGTAATAAACAGAAATACATCGAAAATAAGTCTCATTGTGGTCATCCGTAAAAAACAACTTGCAATGTTGACTGTATTATAAAAATGATATCTACAAGTGATTGTCGTTAGTCCGCTGTAAAAATAAAAATGAATTGAAAGAAAAATACGGCATAGACATACGCGTTTCATCAGTCAAACGACGCCTAAACCTCTATGGTTTACATGGCAGAAGAACAGCAAAAACACGTTTGTTATCTACTAAGAACAAGAAGGCTAGAGTTGCATTTGTAAAACAGCATAAACATTTCAGGGCAAAGCAATTCCATTGCTAAAGTGTTGAAATTAATGATTGACACCGGAATTCTGGTTTAAAAAAATTCGGTTTATTATGTGTGTGAAATATAGCTTTTTCATATTTACAAATAAATTTGTTTTCAAATTCCGGTTTCAATCAATAATTTCAACACTTTAGCAATGGAATTGCTTTGCCCCTGAAAGGGATATGCCGTTTTAAAATGCAACTCCAGCCTTCCTATTCTTAGTAGATAACAAACGTGTTTTTGCTGGGCTGAAATTAATGATTGACACCGGAATTCTGGTTTAAAAAAATTCGGTTTATTATGTGTGTGAAATATAGCTTTTTCATATTTACAAATAAATTTGTTTTCAAATTCCGGTTTCAATCAATAATTTCAACACTTTAGCAATGGAATTGCTTTGCCCCTGAAAGGGATATGCCGTTTTAAAATGCAACTCCAGCCTTCCTATTCTTAGTAGATAACAAACGTGTTTTTGCTGGGCTGAAATTAATGATTGACACCGGAATTCTGGTTTAAAAAAATTCGGTTTATTATGTGTGTGAAATATAGCTTTTTCATATTTACAAATAAATTTGTTTTCAAATTCCGGTTACAATCAATAATTTCAACACTTTAGCAATGGAATTGCTTTGCCCCTGAAAGGGATATGCCGTTTTAAAATGCAACTCCAGCCTTCCTATTCTTAGTAGATAACAAACGTGTTTTTGCTGGGCTTCTGCCATGTAAACCATAGAGGTTTAGGCGTCGTTTTATTGATGAAACGTGCATGTCTATGCCGTAATTTTCTTTCAATTCATTTTTTATTATTACAGCGGACTTACGACAATCACTTGTAGATATCATTTTTATAATACAATCAACATTGCAAGTTGTTTTTTTCGGATGACCAGTATGAGGTTTATTTTTGACGTAATTCTGTTCATTAAAAACTTTATTCCATGTAATAACAAGTTGCCGAGACCCGTTAAAAGAACGAGCTAATTCTGCTTGCAGTCTACCTTTCTTAAGTGCATTTACAGCGGCTTTTCTAGAATCACTTCAATATTTTTTACCTTTCGGCACTTAAATATAATCACAATAAGTCAATATAAACACTAACCGAAGATATAGCGCCACTGACACCTTCAAGAATTAAATGCAAACTAATTGTCAAAATATTTTTGAGCTAAGGAGAAGTCATATTTCTTCGGTGGCGCCGAATGTAAACAAACAAATTGAAACTTGATACATTTGAATAACTGCAATCATAGTGTTCTCAATTATAGGGAATATATTTTCTTTTACATTTTTATATTAAATAAAATAAGAGAAAATATAAGGCTGTCAAAATACTTTTGAGCGCTACTGTATTAAACATTTGCATTAATATGAGCAGTTGTGTGAAATAATTTTTGTCTGCGCATGCGCCGCACGATAACTAATATATTCTTTTCATTATTTAATAGTAGACTCTTTGGAGCAACTCATAAAAAAATCCAGTCAAATATCGTGAAAATTTAAAAAAATGTAGGCGATAGAGTAAGATTTAGTTGTTCTCTAAAACCAGCTAAATGATAAGGGGTTTTCCTTAAATTGTCGTTTCTAATTTTTATTCATTTTTTTAATTTTCATTCTTTATTGATGCTGTTGTTCAGTACCCCTATTTCCAGAAAAATGGGAAGTATCGAAATCTAAGCATGTCCTATAAATCTGCTCGTTGACATTCATTAAATACAAGTTCCTTTGATGAATACCAGTTTATAAAAAATGAATATTTGTGGAAAATCCCTTATCATTCAGCAGATTTTAGAGAGCAACTAAAAATCAGCTAACTCTATCGCCGAAACCTATCTGAACTTTCACGATATTTGACTGAATTTTCTTATGAGTTGCTCCTTAGAGTTGTTTATTAACCCCTTGAGGGGCGGTGGGGTATATTATATCCCACCTAATTTTAATCAAGATTTGCACCAGAAACTTTTAACCCCTTAATCGTCGCGCCTGATAAGTGTCGAATACTTTTTTTTAAAATTCAGATTGTTTGATTGCCACCACTTTCTTCAAGTTGAAATATTCTCTTCATTTAATGGCAGATAAAATGTCGAGAGAATAAAGCCAATTGCGTTACTTACAAAAACTGGTGGGAATAAAAGAATTTGAATAAAAGAAAAGAAGCCTACACCGCCCGGGACAGTCACGGGCGCGACGATTAAGGGGTTAATTACATTACTATTATAACTTGGCTGGAAAAATGTCGAAAAATTGCTTTTCCATATAGAAACAAAACTTTTCAAAAAATGCGGTACGAGTTCAACATTACAGAAACCCACTTAATTGCCCCTGAAAGGGTTAAATCAGGGGGGGGGGGATATCTTTTAACACATGCGCATGCGCGGATAAAAAATATTTCATATACCTGTTCATATTTTATAAAATGTTTAATATATTTACATTCCAATTGCACTATATTATTTATACTACATTTTGCAAATCTTCCATGAATATACATGCTATTCTTACACAAATGAATACACATGCAGTAAAATATCCACATATTCGTAAGCTAGAGCGCTAGATCATTTCGTGCATTTTATTTTACAGGGTAATACTAAATATTATTATTTTTCTTTGATTTTTTGTTACCCCCTATTTGGTACGATACCCCCTGGCTGCATCTCTGGCAATAAAATATTTAGTTTTGTTTTAACTATAATTTTCACTTTGACAACATGATGAAATGTTTTCCCGTTTGTTGGACTTTAACACCTTAGTATGATTTTTACGTTAGGAATTAGCTAATGAGAGATTCGGTTCTTTTAAACGTCGTTTTAACGACGAACGTTTCAAACGTCCTGTTAAATTGTTTTTAGTGCTTTTATCTTTTAAATTTAGTGTGATGTAATGTCTGTAATTTTGATGATTATGTAATTTTGAAGAAAGTATTGGATTAGTGAAAATTTTCGAATTCCGGTTTTCGAAGGATTTACGCGTTTTAGGGATCAGAGATCCCGAAAATTACGTTTTTACAAAATGTCTGTCTGTGAGTCTGTCAGTCTCTTCGTGTGTGACATAAATTTTGTGGGCGCTCTAGCTTAAGAACTAATGAACAGAATTTAATAAAACTTAAGATTCAGTTAGTTCATGATATAGATTGGTACCGATTACTTTTTGGTGTAAATCGCCCAGCAGGTGGCGCTGCTATGCTGCATTATTCATGATTTTTACAATAGCTGTATCACAAGAACTAAAGCACAGATTTTCAGAAAATTTCAGGTACAGTTAGTCCTCCAATTCGGTGCTGATAACTTATTGGTGGAAATCGCCCGATAGGCGGCGATGCTATGCTGCATTATTCATGATTATCGCAGTAGTTGTATCTCAAGAACTAATGCTAGAATTTTCACCAAACGTCAGATTCAGTTAGTCCCTGATATAAGTTAGTGCTGTTTAGATTTTGGTGTAAATCGTCCTATAGGTGGCGCTACTATGCAGCCTTTTTCACGATTTCCGCAATAGGTGTATCTCAAAAACTAATGCATGAATTTTCATCAAACTTTAGTTTCAATTAGTTAGTAATATAAATTGATCCTGATAATTTTTTGGTTTAAATTGCCCAACAGGGGCCACTGCTATGCAGAACTTTTCACGATTTTCGCAATAGCTTTACCTCAAAAACTAATGCACGGATTTTCATCAAATTTCAAATTCAATTAGAAGTTGACATAAGTTGTTGCTGATTAAATTTTGGTGTAAACAACCTAACCGGTGTAGCTGCGATGCTGCATTTTTCAGTATTAACATGTATGATATAGAAGAAAGTCTTGGAATTGCCACTTCTGACTAGTTTATAATTATAATTGCAGATAATTAATTAATTTTAAGGTATTTTTACGTTATCCTACCCAGATAATAAATAGCTAGATATTCTCTATGATTACAAGGGTTTATACAAAATTTTCTAATAATTTTTACTTTCTTCTATCTTTAGAAGATGAAAAAATTGGATTCGTGAAAATTTTCGACATCCGGTTTTCGACGGATTTATGCGTTTTAGAATGTCCTGAACACGAATTGATGGTTTTTAGAAAATGTCTGTCTGTCACTCTGCCCGTCACTCTGTCTGTCACTCTGTCACTCTGTACGTGACAAAAATTTTGTGGGCGCTCTATCTCAAGAACTAATGCACGGAATTTCACAAAACTTTAGATTCAATTCAGTGGCGTGGCGTGAAAATTTTCGGTGGTCATCGCAATTATTTAAGTTTGTGGTGAAAAATTATTAACTCTAAAATTCAATGGTTGAATGTTCAAAGAAGAAACTTTAAATCTTACCTTCACTTATACATGAACTCCAAATGTTCTGCTAAAACTGGATCGTAGAGTTTTAAAAGCTTATTAAGAGTTTTAAAATATTGCTTGGTCATCGCCGCATCCAGCGATGACCGGACGCCACGCCACTGATTCAATTAGACCTTAATATAAACTGGTCCTGATTAGTTTTTGGTTAAAATCACTCAACAGGTGGCGCTGCCATGCGGCATTTTTCCCGATTTCAGAATAGCTATATCTCAAGAACTACTGCACGGATTTTCATAAAACTTCAGATTCCGTTAGTCCAGGATATAGTTAGCTGATGGTTAGTTGTTTGTGAAAATCGCCCAACAGATGTCGCTGCTATGCTGTATTATTCGTGATTATCACAAAAGCTCTGACTTATGAACAAATGCACGAATTTTCATCAAACTTCGGATTTAAATATTCCCTGATATAAATTAATGTTGTTTAATTTTTCGTGTAAATCGCCCAATAGGTGGCGCTGCTGTGCTGAATTTTTCCCGATTTCCACGATAGCTGTATCTCAAGAACAAATGCATGAATTGTCATCAAGCTTCACATTCAGTTAGTCCCTAATACAAACTGGTGCTAATTACTTTTTGGTGTAAATCGGTCAACTGGTGGCGTTACTATGTGGAATATTTTACGATTTCCGCAAAGCTCTATCTTAAAAACTAATAAACAGATTTTCATCAAACTTCTGATTCAGGTAGACATTAACATAAGTTTTTGATTATTAGATTTCGGTGTAAATCCGGCGCTAATATGCTGCATTTTGCCTGATTTACACGATTTTAGCGATAATCCTGTCTCAAGAACTAATGGACGGAATTTCATGTCTTTAGAATCCTCATGGAGGCATAGGTTGCCATTTAAATTCGGCACTGTACTAGAGAATTTTGAAGTATTAACTTGCATGAGATAGAAGAAAATTTTGGGATTGGCATATCCGACTAGTTTCAATAGTTTTCAAGATAAAATCAAGGGACGAATTGCAACAGACCCTCTTGATTCAATCACAAGTTATAAAATATAAACTTTAAAACTTTTTTTTTACTCTGAAGATGACAGATAATAATACTACTGATGTCACAAATTTAAAATATTCATTTTATTTAAATTTCCTAGCACTTTCGGTCTGCAATACCCACAGACATCGTCAATGAATATTTTCATGAATTTCATTTCTGTTCATTTCAAATACGTCGCCTCGTTTGAAGAGGTAGAGTCTATAATTCCTTGGGCAGCTGAAAGTAGAAGTACTAGTACTCTGCATTAAACTTTTGAAGAGCAAATATATTTAACTCCAGATTCATTCATTTTTAATACGTAACTTTGTTCACATGCACCACTTTCGTTTTTAAATCCAAAGCACTGCAACTTCTACTACAGTCTAGCTACACATTTAAAAACGAAAGGGACGCATAAGTGACGTATTTTAATGTATGAAAGGGAAGTTAAATATTATTCTTCTACAAAAGTTTAATCCAGAGTACTACTACTTCTAGTTCCAGATACCTTAATAATTATAAACTCTCACGTGTCAAACAATCAATGTGACGTATTCGAAATCAACAGAATGACAATTAATGCAAATATTCCTTGACGTTGACTGCGAGATTTTGCCGACCGAAAGCACTAGGAAATTTGAATAAAATGTATATTTTAAACTTGTAACATCTGTAGTATAATTATCTGTAACCTTCTATGTAAACAGAAAACATTTTAAAGATCATATTTTGTAGATTAAGTTTTCAAGTTTAAAAAAAAATCGGCATTGGTTCAGCCATTTATTGATGTCGTTTTCAAAGGTAAAAAACATTCAGTTGTAAAGGGGATAAAGTCTAAGCTTAAAAAATTCAAACGGTTTAGTTTATATCAAGAAAGAAGCACAGAGACTCACATGCTTCAATTAAAGGTATGTTTGGGCACATTTTTCACAGTACGACCCCACGATATCCCACACCCGTACTCATTAGAAAATTACTAATAACATTAAAAAATTATTTCAAACTTAATTTTCGCATTTAAAAATCTCATCTTAAATAGAAATAATTAATTGTCCTAAATACTTCCACGTAACAACGTTTCGTGAATTTCCTGTTCTTGGAAATCAACTGAAAATATCAAAGTTGTTTTGTTTACCCAACCGCTGATGGCATATATCTGAAAAAGTCACAATTCCTATTCTTTTAGCCCTTTCAGGGGCAAAGTACTTGTGGTCATAAGATGCTGAAATGACTGAATGGTATCAGAATTTACAAGCAAATTTCTTTTAAAAAGAGTGAAAGCTTTTCTTCAAGAACTTAATAAAAGGTGAATTTTCATTAAAAAATTCCGGTGTTAATGCGGCATTTGGGAATTAAAATTAAGTAGCCCAAAAATGAATCATACCCTTCAAGGGGTCAAAATATCACTGTACAACTATGGAAGAAGGATAGGAGATCTGTTTTCCAATAATTCAGGAAAAGAACTTCATACAGAAGGAGAAGATAGACATGGTACATACACATCTTCTTTATGTTAACTAATGCATGCATGGCTTCAGAATATATTTCCTTATATTCATTATTACATAACAAATACATAAAAAAATCTTATTTTTAATCCATTTTTGCTCCCTTCAAATAAAAAGAGTAATTTTTTGTTGAAGCAAGCAGTATGTTTTGGTAAATTAAAATTATTTTTCTAAAGAAGTAATCCAAAACCTACAAAAACCACTGGTACCAAGTTTTTTCATATTTGAGATCATTTACTCATTTGCTTGCTCTACATTTCTCTACACTATGGTATATCTTTATACTGTGCTTATCGGAAGACAAAAAAAAGCGACATATCCAAATACGTTCTAAAAGAGTGGTTCCCAACCTTTTTTTGACCATGCCCCACTTAAACATCTCTAAAATCATAATGTTCCGTCCCCCATCCCTTCTATATCATATAATTATTGCCACATAAAAAATAAACTTCCATTTTCCCGGATGGATCCAAAAATAGCATTAACTCTGATAAGCGATTTCACATTCTTTAATTTATCAAAATCATGTTTTTTTTTAAATTACAAGTAGGCTTTTAACCTAACTCCGTGAATACAGTGATGCCACGGATCTTCGCATTTACATCCACAAAAGTTTTATTGTTTTTTGGCAACTTACCTCATATTTAAAAGTGATAAATGGTCTACATTTTTCTTTTCGTAAAACTTCTTGAAACTTCTCTCATATTTTTATTACATCTGACAGAATTGATACATTTTACAATGGATTTTAGTACTTCATTAAGAATAAGTGATATTTGTTTATCGCCGAGACTGTATGGATTACATAATTCACAAGTAATATTTCCGGATTCGCGCTTTTATCCATTTTAAGTTACTATTTTTGTTTCCTCTTATAACATACTTCTTTGATTGCGGGTTTTTTTCACCATTATTATTATTTGGCTACCATGTTTCCTCCAATTTTAAGTTTTAACCCTTCTCACTCCGTTGGCTTCGCTGCGGAGACATTCTTAGTCTTTGCAAAATTTGTTTTTGGTACCAGTAATAAACGAAAACAAAATTCACCTCATTTAATCAGAGCATTTTTGAAATTGTGTACTTGAAGGAAACTGCTTTTTAAAAAGTGGTGCCGATCGAATAAAATTTGTGAAAGAGACTCCGGAACTTTAACCCCTTAATTCTCGCTCCCGTCATATTCACGGGCTGTGTCTTTTACTCAAATTGTTTGATTCCCACCAGTTTTATAAAATAGTGATATTGACTATATTTTAGTATCGTTTTACCTGTCATTAAATAAGGTGAATATTTCTTTTTCATAAAAGTGGTGCCAATAAGCAATCCGAATTTTTAAACCGTAATTTAATTCGAGCGTTAAGGGGTTAAGGGTTAAAATGCATGTGTCATTAATGTCATATTCTCCAAAAGAGCCATAAGAAGTTTACTTTCAACCCTTCCCTTCCGTGATGCGCACGGGGTTTTATTAATTTCATAAATGTAGTACCTCATTTAGAGCATTCAAAATATTTTTTTTAGATTAAACATGTCTAAATAGTCAATTTTAGATATACCCTACAAAATTTGATATGTAAAATTTCTCTCTTGGGTCTACATATGTGACATTACACTACAAAGCGTTATAAGTAAGCGAACAAACTTAATGCTGGAATCAAGCGTAAATTAACACAGTTGCGCCACCTTATGCACGGAGTGATAATTCGCATACGCGGGCTTTTAGCGTGGCGCGTATTTTCTAAATCTTCAGTCACTCACGGAAATGAGTTTTGTTCGCCACATATATTGCAAAATAATGGCGTAGCCAGAGGGGTATCCAGACGCACTTGACACCACGAAATTTCCTTCGCGTTATCAATAGCGCTTCAGTTATTAATCAAGGTGAAAAAAACTTTACAATTTTAGTGGTGTCAGTAAGAAAACAGTTAGGTATCTACCTGTAGTTCCCACTCCATCCGCTACGTGGCGCATGACCTTGATTGATGTGACCTCGCTTTTAATCTTGCGGTTACTTCTCCCATTTAAGATAGGACGCTTACTTATATCGCTTTGTTACACTATGAATAGATATACAAGTTTTTCAAAAAAATAAATATTTATAAAAGAGAAGTGGAATTTACTAAAATAATATTACAACTAGTCAGATCGAAACGTTCATTTATACATAAGAAGCGTCAGATTATCTAAAAAAACCCACATAATTATTCCGGTGTCAGTGTACTTTTGAACTTTTAAATGGGATCGCTTCGAAAATTAATTTTTATTCAGTTATCTTTAAATTTTTTCATCTATTATTTCTATTTTTAGACTAAAACAGTGCTTTCATTAGAAAAAAATGAAAGAAAGTTTGGTAATAAGAAATCTGAAATTGCCCCCCTGTGAGGCGTACGCCCCACGTTGGGAACCACTGTTCTAAAACGAAGGGTATTAAGATGATAACTGCCATTAGTTGTGTTATATTAGACATTATTACGTCAGTTTTTACGCACATTACAATTTTCATAATAAAAATAACAATTTTATTATGAAATTTTTAATTATACGTGTTGTTATGGTACCAATGATATGTTAATATCATTGGTACCATGTCAAGTTATCCAATATGAAAACAGTGTTGCCCGTGGGCTACTTTTTAAAATTCATATTTCTTGATTGGCACCACATTTTTGAAATAGTAAAATTCGTCTTATTTAAAGATATATTAATTAAGGCGAAAACAAGGGGAATTTTACCATTTAAGAAAAGTGGGGCCAATCAAGAAATCTGAATTTAAAAAAAAGCCCACTGACAACACGGTTTTCATATTGGACAGTTTGACGTAGTACCGGCGATATATGGTCAGTACCATGTCAAACTATCCAATGTGAAAACATAGGGTTAAATTTTTAAAATTTAGATTTCTTGAATGGCACCGCTTTTTCGAAATAGCAAAATTCGGCTTATTTAACCTTATTTAACCCCTTGAGGGGCGGTGGGATAAAATATATCCCACCTAATTAAAACACGATTCTCACCAGAAAAATTTATGTAAATTTTATATTTTTAACTTTGGAGGAATATCATTGATAAATTGCTTTTCCTTATTTAAAAATAAAAATTTTCGATTATTCCGGTAAGAATTCAATATTTAGAGAAATTTTGGCTCGCCCCTCAAGGTGTTAAGGACATAGTAATTAAGGCGAAAGCAAGGGGAATTTTACCATTTCAGAAAAGTGGGGCCAATCAAGATATCTGAATTTTAAAAAACTAGCCCACCGTTTTCACATTGGATAGTTTGACATGGTACCGACGATATATATAGATACCTAAAACTGCACTCTAGAAAAAAAATATTTTTTGGAAGATAAAGAAAAAAGAGCGATATATCTTAATGTGCGGCATAACGGGGCGCGGTATAGCGAGGATATACTGTATATATTGCGCCCTTTTCAAAGTAATAAAGAGAAAAATATTCTTAGAGTGCGGTTTGGAATTTATTGATCCAAAAAGAAATGTTGTTGGGCAAAACCCACTTATGAAACGGCTACGATTGCCTGGGGTGAAATAGAACAATTCCAGACGGTTAGTTAACAAGAGCTAAATTTCAAATATTTTCAGGGGATATATGTTATTTTTCCGTTTACAAAAATATGACCTAGTTTGGCAGTGTAGAAGAAATATTTTGTTGCTGAGAAATTATGTTAAATTATAAGAAATGATGAATAAATAAATAAATAAATAGGACTTTTTGCGTTTTCACTAAAATTCGGTTTAAATAAATAGATAAGAACATCTTAATATGGAATTTAGGTAACAGTAATTTTTTTCAGTTTCACATCTGAGCTTAATATTTTCAGCAAATAATTTTTTAACCCCTTAATTCTCGCTCCCGTGATATTCACGGGCTGTGTCTTTTATTCAGATTGTTTGATTCCCACCAGTTTTATCAAACTGTGTAATTGGCTTTATTATGGTATCATTTTACCTGTCATTAAATAAGTTGAATGTTTCTTTTTCAAAAAAGTGGTGCCAATAAGCAATTTGAATTTTTAAACCGTAATTTAATGCCATCGTTAAGGTGTTAATCCATGTTAATTTTAGATTTTTTTAGTGATTATATTTTTTGATAGGTTAATGATGAACTACCGCCCCTGAATACTAGTCCTACTCGCTGACAGAAAAATGACGGGTATCATAGACGATTCTTTTCAAAAATTGCGCGTTCCCTTAAATTTGAATTGTAATAATTGCTTGAAGTTATTCTCCGCCTTATTTTTTTGATGATAAATAAGTCAAAGGAACTTTTTGGAAAATATTGGTTTCTAAATTTAGGGGGCCGTACAATCTGAAGTTAAATAAGTCAAAGGAAATTTTTGGAAAGGTACTGGTGTCTAAATTTAGGGGGCCATACAATCTGAAGTTAAATAAGTCGAAGGAAATTTTTGGAAAGTACTGGTGTCTAAATTTAGGGGGCCGTACAATCTGAAGTTAAATAAGTCGAAGGAAATTTTTGGAAAGTACTGGTGTCTAAATTTAGGGGCCGTACACTCTGAAGTTAAATAAGTCGAAGGAAATTTTTGGAAAGTACTGGTGTCTAAATTTAGGGGGCCGTACAATCTGAAGTTAAATAAGTCGAAGGAAATTTTTGGAAAGTAGAGGAGAAGGTCCAAATACCGGCTACAAAGTGTTCTGAGAACTGATCGCAGCGCAGCCTAGCGGCGATAGGTAGATTTTGTAACTTTAATTCAGAGAAGAATGTTACGAAAAATAACGTCGTTGAAGTCTGTCTCATTTACATACAGTGAAAGCAAAAGTGTCGAAACGACGTAATCTGGTACATCAAAAGTTTTTCAGATATGTGTTTCTCATTTTTTTTTTAAATATACCGATCGTATACTGATTTGAATCAATGATTAAGTTATTTTCTAGACATATTTAGCTCTCAAATGCCGCGCACACATTATTGGTATTTTAATATATGAAGTAGTAATATCGGTTTTAACTTAACCATAGCAGTGGTCCGAATACCGGCTACCTAGAGTGGTCTAAATACCGGCTAGCCGGTATTTGGACCTCTCTCGGTTGCTTTGCTTGAAGGGTATAAAAGTAAATCAATTTAAATAGTTCCATAATTAATAAAATAATTTAAATGGTTCAGAAATAGTTCCAGTCCCATTTCGCAATGTGAAAAAAGCAACCGTGGCCGTAACTCTTCAGGAGCGACGCTGGTTACAGGACCACTTCACAAAAAAAGCGCTGAAAGACACTCCAACATTGTCTGCAATAAATGTGAAAAGAAAAAAAAAATAATGACGTAGGAAAACAGGAGAAAAGGGTAGAAATTGGATTTTAATCCCTTGAAGGGCACGGGTATATATTAAATACCACTTAATTTCAATTCCCAAATGCCACATTCATACCAGAATTTAGGAACTAAATTTCGTTTCATATAATGTACGCGAAGAAAAGCTTTTACTTAGTTTCGTATAAAGTTGTTCATAAATACCGGTGTATATCCAACATTTTAACATTTTAGCAAACAGGAGTGCTTTGCCCCTGAAAGGGTTAAAAAAGTGAAAAAGGAAGCTGTGCAAGAGAGGAAGATATGATTCAATTTGTGTCTTCTGCATGGGTGCTTTCTTGACGGACAATAATGGGGATGGTATTCTGGGTTCAGTGTAAGAATGCGATATGTGGGCCTATAGTGACTGCACAGACGCAGAGAGTGATATTGTTTGTGATTTTTTTTAGATAAAATAATTCTCATTTCAATAAGCCAGCTTTATTTTGTTTTACACGTTAAAAAACAAAACTAGAAACATAATGGAAAGAAGGCTGTGAGAGATAGTCTTTAAGAATTTTATAAATTTGGCAAAACTGCTTCTTTACTAAAACTAGCGTATTTTGTTAGTGCATAAGAAATGTTATTAATCAATAAAATTTATTAAAACAATATTCTTATTGCTTAATAATTGTCCATAGTTCTATTTGTATGATTTTTTGGAAAAAAAACTTAGGTAGCCGGTATTTAGACCCCATTTTCAAAACTCAAAATTTGAAGACTTTCGGAATTTTGCTTTTTATAAACAGAAAACGCCTTTTATAAACTGATTTTTTTTCTCTAAACAGTTGTAAAACATGTCAAGATATACTTCTGTCACTTTTTCTTTTACTATTTTTGAAAATTGTATGATCTAGATTTAAAACAAAAGTGGTAGCCGGTATTTGGACCTTTTCCTCTACTGTTGTCTAAATATGGGGTGCCGTACAATCTGAAGTTAAATAAGTGAAAGGAAATTTTTGGAAAGTACTGGTGTCTAAATTTAGGGTCCATACAATCTGAAGTTAAGTAAGTGAAAGGAAATTTTTGGAAAGTACTGGTGTCTAAATTTAGGAGGCCGTACAATCTGAAGTTAAATAAGTCGAAGGAAATTTTTGGAAAGTACTGGTGTCTAAATTTAGACGGCCGTACAAAAAAAAAAATATCTGCCTTCGACAGCCACCATTTTTGTGTCAGCGAGCAGGCCTAGTATTCAGGGGGCGGTGGATGAATCTTAAAATTAGTACAAAGTTTTAGAAAGTGTTTCATATTTAAAAAAAAAGTAATATTTTTCAAAATATAATAATAAAGTACAAAAAAGACTCAAAAATAAACCTACACCAGTATATTTAAATAAAATTTTCTTCTTATTTAAACTCCTTATCAATTCTAGAATTTAGTCATAATTGTAGCCAGAAACAAACATTGATTTTTAGGGGTAGAAGTTTATTTAGGCGGTAATCAGAAGCTGCGTTTTCGCCATATTGTGACAACTAAAAAACTTCTTTCAGTGTCAGAAAAATAAATAACACCCGCGCCATCTTCCATCAGTAAAAACGAATAGTTGTATAATATTTGGGAGAGAAACTTTCCATAGATAAGCCTCTAAAATAAGGCGGAATTTTCTGTTAAAAATTTACTGGTGGAAGTTTGCTTTAGTTTTAATCAGAAACTGTTGATCCACTGTAAAAATCAGCGCCATCTTGTGACAACCTCCTCAGTTACTTCACTCGCAAGTGGTAGACTCTACACCATTGTTGCCAGTTCGGCCTGCATTTTTTTTCAGAAATTTCGAATTCACACCAGGAATAAAGTATAGTATTTTATACTTTATTTAATGAGATGCATTTTCGATTAAACTAAGTAAAAATTCTTGTTTCGGAATTTCTTTTGCGAACTTGAAATTTGGAATTAAAATTGGAGGCCAAACTGTTAACCCTCCTCTACACTATATGTCTCCTCCCCTTTATTAATAATTCCGTTACACTGTATCAACGGTCTGAAATGTGTTTAACTGCATGTCCCTTACTTTAACCAAAACTTTTACCCTTTCCCTTATATTTTTTTCTTAAACGCTTGACTACGAATATATTTTTTATAAGACATTGTTGCAACTGTCGACTATTTTCTTTCTATTCCTATTACAGTAGAACCTCGATTTTCCGAAGTATTTGGGACCAACCATCTTTCAGTAAATCGAAATTTTCGAATAATCGAGAATGGTTCAATTTTAAGACTAACGGCAAATATATGTGTTATTTCTTATTATGGTAACTAGTGCTTAATAAAAATAAATCAATAACAAAATAGAAACAAGACTGAATTCTCTGAATTTTAATTTTGAAAATAAGTACCTTTTGCGTATTTCAAAAGAGTTTGAAACAAAGTTTTGTTTGTTGCAGTTTCGATTGCCTTTGCTTTGCAGCTCTATCACTAGGTTTTTTAATACTATTGCTTCACCAGTATCACAATTTTCTGCATTTTTTTTTTTTTTGGCAACATCTTTTTTCATAACAATACCAATGCCGCATTCTTGAGCTTTTTTGTAATGATTTTACACGATTTATGATTCGAATTTTTTCTTCTATATTTAAGAAAGTAAATATATTATCTATACTTAAGAAAGTAATGTGTTTTCTTTTTGAACGCATCATAAAAATGAAAATTTTTACTCTAGTAAAAATTTCAAGTTAAATCCCAAGAAATTCTAAGAAAGTGGATCCAAAATATTTATCTGTGCTCGTGGTTCGGAAAGAATCACTTGCACACAAGGAATGTGATAGAAAAAAAAAAGCTTTAAAAATCAATTTCGGTTAATCGAGAATTTCGGTTGAAAGAGTTTCGGATAAAAGAGGTTCTACTGTACTTAAAAAAAATTCACCATACCTTTTTAGGATAATTTAAAGAGAAATATACCATAAAGGAATCTTTTTCTGTAAATAGCAGTATGAATAGAGTATAAAAAATAGTCGTCTGTGGCTGTTGGATGTATCTATATGTCCCAATATAGTTAAGAATTTATGGCTGATGGACAATCAGCCATAAAACTTCCCTCTCCATTTCAATTAAAGTTTATTGACGGTGAATGCATTCGCGTACAGTACAGCCCCGATTATCCACGGAATTGGGTGGCAAGGGCACCGCGGATAACAAAAATCGCGGATAACCCTAAAAAGACTGAAAATGGGGTGCAAACTCGAAAAAAAAAGAGAAAATTCAACATAAAAACTATGTTTTAGCGTACAAAAACATGATAAAACGTTTAAAATACATACATATGCACAGTTCATCAGAAACCTTTGCTTCAAGTCTATCACTGGAATAAAAAATAGTAAACAAGGAACAATGCCATACATACTGTACAAAAAGAGCTGAGTTACACCTTTTAAAAAAAATCAGTCACTTGTTTTTGTTTCTTGCTATTCTTGATATGCTCTCCTGGAATTTATCATAATAGTCTTATTTAATTGTTAAATATTTTAATTGCTGTGTTTACGTTTGGTTAAGAAAATCAAGAAAAGACATCAAGACTTTATATCTGATATTTCAAACGTGGCAACAGAATCTAGAAATATTCTTCCATTACTTTCGAATACATGAATTTTTCTGCTTATATTTATTAGCAGGGCTTACTGTATTTTCCTTGCTGTTGGCTTGATTAAAAAAAAAATAACCTTCGCAGATAAACCGCAGCGCGGATCATCCGCTCGCGGATAATTGAGGTTTTACTGTATGCATTTCAAATTTCTATTCAGAAAATTAAATTTTATAACTTACAGTGACCTCTCACTTATACGACTTTCAAGGGACCGTGGAAAAAAGTCGTATAACTGAGAGAGTCGTATAAGTGAGAGACCACCTTATTATACAAGTTTCAAACTTTATAGGCATTAATTATTTTACCTATACTAAAAACGATAAGTTTTGAGTACTAAGAACATATTTTAACAAAATTTGTAAAATGTATTAAAAAATTAAACATAAAATATGTTTAAAAAGTTCACAAAATTGTTCATGTACCACTATGTTTATTTTAAAAATTTACAGATCAGCTTTTCTCAAAAAATGAAGTGATATTAGTTTGTTTCTGTCGTAGATGGAAATAGAAAATGTCTTTCTCTAAGTCTAATAAAGCTTTTAAGCTAGTTTGGGAATAATCATTTTGATGGACATAATTCTTTAATTTATTTAAAGCGGTACTTGCTTTTGAAAAATTTACAACAGCAGGAACATTGCTCTCATCTTGGTCATCCTCCTAGCTCATGTCTTTCATTATTAATATCCTCAAAGATTTCTTCAGCAGTTCTCAGTTCTGACAGAAGACGTTTATCATCACATTCTACATAATCTTTGAAATTAATACCTTCGTCCATAAACATTTTATTCGAGTCTTCGTTATTAAAGGATTCCATACGCTCTCGATATCATGTTCATTCGTTCAACTAGCAGTTTGGTCTTGTGGAAAAACTGAATTTCCTAAAAAAAATTTTTTAATTTAATTTGTTGCAGAAACGGCAGATCTTTTACATCGGGATGTGATGGACATTGATCCATTAGAAGTAAAACCTTTCTTTGTTGTTTTTGAAATTTATCATCCATCTCTTTTAAAAAATCATTGGAAATCTCTGATGTCACCCATGCTTTTTTTAAATTTCTGTAGCCACATGGTAATTATTTTTTATTCTTAAAGTATCGAGATTTTCTTGATTTTCCTATTACTAAAGGTTCTATTTTCTCTGAATCATCACTATTTGTGCAAAAAAGGATAGTTAATCTTTCTTTACTTTTTCTGCCCCTTGACATGGTTCTTCTTTGTATGATAATGTCTTATCTGGCATCAGCTTGAAAAACAGTCGGTTTCATCGCAGTTAAAAATGTCTGTAGGTGCCTTAATCCTTAATTAACATAAGTAGATTTTGAAACCATTGTCTAACATCATTTCCATTAACACATGCGCTTTCTCCTGTGATGCGGCGAAGCAAAAGTCGATGTCTTTTTTTAGCTTCTCGAATCACCGCAAGACGCTGAAAAATTCTCGATTCCATACTTCTCAGTAAGAGTGCGAGCCTTTTCTTTTAAAATCACACCATCTATCGGTAAATTTGAAGCTCGCATTTGGTTAAACCACGCGATTAATGCTGATGTCAATTTTTTTAATCTGCCACATTGTATCCTGGATCTCTTTGAATCGACCAGTGCCATACAGAGACATGATCTGCAGGTAGTCATTTGGCTTTTGTTAAATGGCAGACACAAGAGAATTCCATACAATCACCCTCCCGCCATAGATTTCATCGTTACTAACAAACGAAGGTAGATAAGAAATGTTATTCATTATTCATAAACACTTTAACAATAATGAAAGGATAAATGTAAGAAAACGTGAATGATTTGTACTTTAAAGATTATAAAAATTAATTCTAGAGTGAGAAATGTAAAATCGCCTGAACCGTTTAAAGCGTCGTATAAGTGAGAGAAGCAGTCGTATAACTGAGAGAAGTTTAGCATTATTTCCCATAAAGCGTGGACGGGACCGAGAGAATTCGGCGTATAACTGAGAGAGTCGTGTAACTGAGAGTCGTATAAGTGAGAGGTCACTGTATTTTCATCTTCATAATCTATATTATAAAAGACATACGTATCTGAGTAACGCTGACTTCATTTTGTGAATGGCAACACTTCACTATCAAATTTCGGTTTTGCAATTTTCTCTACTGCAATTTTTTTAATCTTCTAACAATCGTGCATTTTCAATTTTTGCACCGTCGTGTAGGAAAAAAAAAACCCAGCTATTTTCAAATGCAATTTGTTTTGAATCTGTACCTTAATTGACTGATTTATTATGTTTTTAAAAATACTTTTCAAACATCAATTTTTGTAATTTATCACGTGCCGACTCCATTACATAATAATAATAAACATTTTGCACAGAAAGAAATAAAAATTGTTCAGCATTGTTCTGACTAATTTTATCTAACAAAATTAAAACTTCCTCTATAAATTAAAAAAGAATAATATTAAAAAAACAACAACACAAATTTAACATACAGGGTGGCCCAAAAGTAAGTATATAGTTACTTGCATAGCAATACCTTTAATACAGGTTTAATTACATATAGTTTCTCCTAGTTTTTAAGGATCCACCGTCATTGCTCTTCGCTTTGATGTCCAACCATCGTTTTCCCTAGAAACAAGAAAAGGGCACAATCAATTATGTTTATGTAACCGTATACCTACTTTTGGGCCACTCTGTATATGTAATCGAACATATTCCCTCTATCCCAAATTAGTGGCTACATTTAATTACTTTTGTACTGATTATTGATACTGCTGATTTTAAAATTTTGTTTGAACATTTTTCAGAGATTTCAGGGTGCTGTGCTATCAATCAACAACATTTACTTACCAAGCATTCCCCCCGTCTCTTCTTAAATAAGTACCAAATTAGTTTAAAAAATCCAGGCTTCGCACGCTCTTAAGCCACGCCCCATTTTGTAAGGATTCTTCCACCAGTAATCGCATAAAACTTCCTTCTACACTGGTGGAAATTGATTTATGAAACCACGGTTTTTTAACAAGAACTTCTATAATATTTATTAAAAATGAATGGGATATACATAGTATGTACCGGGTGAGCAAAAAGTCCGTATAAACTTTAAAAAATCATAAAAAAACGAAAAAATAACCGAAATGAAAAACTGTAGGATTAGCATAGCCACGGGAATTTTTTTAACCCCTTGGGGACGAGCTGCACGTATACGTGCCGCATAAAGCGCTCAGAATCCTTGTTTTTCATCACCAGTAAAATTTTACTGTAAAAGTTTCCTTATTTAATCAGCGCATTTTCTCGATTCAAGAAGACATAAATTTCTGTTTTTAAAAAACGGTGACAAAAGATTAAGAATTTCGTAAAAGGCTCCCGTCCCGAAGGGGTTAAGACAGAAATAAAAAATAGCTCAAAAAACAGCCGACAGATGGCGCTGGTTCGTGCGATTTTGGTGGAAATATGCAAATGATACCGTTTTACGAATTTGCGCTACTAATCCAGAACTAGTTCACCGTTGTGAGCCGTGTACTTGATCAAGGATATTTGAAGGATAAAGCTTTGCTGGTGAAGTTATTTTACGTGGACAATTTCTGGATTACTTGTGCAAGTTCTTATAACCGTTTCATTTGCATATTTCTACCAAAATCGCACGAACCAGCGCCATTTGTCGGCTGTTTTTTGAGTTATTTTTTATTTCTGTCTTAAAAAAATTCCCGTGACCTATAGATGCTAATCCTGCAAGCAGTTTTTCATTTCGGTTATGTTTTCTGTTTTTGTGAATTTTTAAAGTTTATACGGACTTTTTGCTCACCCGACATAAAAAATGAGTTACAAAAATAAAATTTCATACATAATATTAAACAAAAATAAAAAGTCAAAAATTAGATTTTCGTAATATGCAAACATGTAAATTGATTTATGAAATATCACATTTCATTGGCTATTCCGAAGTAATATGACGATTATTTGCATAAAACAAGGTAGCGTGACATGCACAGTAGACATAAAAAGTGTTATATTTTAGAAGCAATACGTTTCATTTATACTTTTTACGATGGGTAAACAAAAGATGTTGTCTGAGAAAAAAGAGCTAAAATCAATGCATATATAGGATGTGGAAAGTCTGTTACGGAAATTAGTAGAATTAATTAACCCATTGAGGGGCACCGGTATATATTATATACCACCTACGATTAATGAAGTTTTACGCCAGAAAATTTTTATTAAAGTTTACTTTTCTAACTTTGGAAGAAAAAATCCGTAAAATTGCTTTTACTTATTATCAAATAGAATTTTTCAAAGATTCCGGAGGGAATTCAGCATTTTACAAACGTAATTGCTTGCCCCTCAAGGGGTTAAAAGATCAGTTGGTGTGATATATAACTACAGAAAAGATCCAGCAAATTATGGGAAAAATTTTAACAAAAATTTAATCTACTTTAAGTAAGAGAGAGAAAAGGAGGATTCTTCAACTTGCATCGAAAGCCGACCACACTTCAAAGAAGATTTGTGCAGATCTATCCCTTCCTGTTACTTCTAGAAGTGTTAGGCAAATTTTAGATTCTTCACGAAGCTTGAGTTGGTCGAAAATGAAGTCTGGTCCAAACAATGGAGTTATGAATAAAGAGGAGGAGACATATAGTGTACTGTCTACCAGTTGCGAGTGAAGTAACTGAGGAGGTTGTCACAAGATGGCGGATGCCATTTTTAAAAATCGGATCTTCAGTTTCTGATTACCGCCAGGACAAACGTTCCACCAGTAAAATTTAATAGAAAATTCCGTCTTATTTCAGCGTCTTTTTCGTGGAAAATTTTCTCAAAAATGTCATTAAAATATCTATTTGTTTTTATTGGTGTCAGTATACCTTGTAAAACTGTCAGTTTGTTTCCCTGGTTGTCACAATATGGCGGAAACGCAGGGTCTTACTATCGCCAAAGTAAGCTCCTACCAGTAAAAATGAAAACTTGTTTCTATGATTATTTATGACTGAAATTTTGTAACAATAAGGCCTTTAAATAAGTTGAAGATTTCTATATAAATCTACTGGTGGAAGTTTCCACCGGCGGTAAACAACATCTGCGATAGCGGTTACAGTTGAAGCTTCACTATTTTAAGGATATGTCAGTTCCTCTTTATTAATAGTTCCATGGTCCAAACTTACTTCTGCATCACAAGCAGATGCGTTTGCAGTATTGAGAGAAGTACATGACAATGGATGACAATTGGAAGAAAGTCATTTTCTCCGACGAAAAAAGGTTTAATTTGGATGGCCCGGATAGTTTGACGTATTATTGGAGGGATCTTTGAAAAGAATAACAATCTACATTCAGCAGAAATTTTGATGGCGGAAGCTTGATGATATGGGCAGTGATCGCTTATGATGGCAAAAATGAAATTGTATTTTTAAAGGTCACAAGACTTCTCAGGATTACAGTTTTGTTTTAGAAAATTCACTTCTTCCATCTGCATGGCAATATTACGGTTTAGATTAAATCTTCATGCAAATCAATGGAAGTATTCACATTTCAAATGCAGTGAAAGATTGGTTTGGTAAACAGAATATTGTTGTTTTAGATCATCCACCTATTAGTCCTGATCTGAACACCATCGAAAACGTTTGGGGACAGCTTGCTCGAATGATTTAAGCAAATTAGATTCAGTACACATCACTTATAGAATTGAAAGCTTCAATCTGTTAAAACTGGAAAATAATTGATCAGAAGTACATTCAAAATCTTGTTGTATCAATGCCATCTAGAATAAAAGAAAGTCTGATCAATAAAAGCGGCTTTACTAACTATTAATTTCAATGAAATGTGATACTTCATAAATCAATTTCCATGTTTTTATGTTACTAAAATCCAATTTTTTACCTTACGTTTTAGTTTATTAATATGTATGAAATTTTATTTTTCTAAATTATTCGTTGTACATAGCATATATAACGTATGAAACTTCATTCGTTTTTAATGAATATTATAGAAGTTTTTGTTAAAAACCCGTGATTTCATAAATCAATTTCCACCAGTGTAGCTAATGAAACATTAAGGCTTTAGGAAGAAAATGATCTTTATGGTATACTGGTGGTAGAGTCCTTACAAAATGGCGTCGATCTACTAAACTGCATCGGAATTTATTAATCATTCCACCCACTTGAAATGTAACAACTAATTTGGGACAAAATTTTCGACCCAAATGTCGCAACTAACTTGGGACGGAAGGAGTATTAAATTTTTACGCCGCCAAATAGGGGGAAAAATACTTTCGAATGAAATTTGTTTGCAAACTGCATCCAAGTTTACTGATTGTCTATGGTTTTAAAAATAATTTTCAAGCATGAAATATTTTTTAATTTATCTTTATCAGTCAAAAGTTTTCCGTTACATTACGGCCAATGGGAAAAAATCGTTTCAAATGATTTTTAATGATTTTACACGCTTTGAAACAGAATAAAATTGATATACATTTATGAAACGCACTAAAATATGCATCATGTAGAATATGCGATGCAAATAATAGTTATTGTTAATTTACAGGGCCATACCAAATAATTGCGTTACATAATGCATAGCGGCCAACTCTTCCGCTTTTTCAGACCAGAAAAAATTAATAGATATGTTTGGCTTATTTAATCGGCAGATTACGGCGATTCAAAAAGGTAAAATTTACAGTAAAATTTTTGTGGTGTATAAAAGCGTAAGATGTTGGCAGCTATGCATAATGACATAGGGGTGTAGGGAATTGTTTACGGCGTATTTAATTATGTTAAATTATTTCATGTAAAATGAAATTGTTATACGTCGCTGAGGTTTACTATAACTTATTTCATGTATAATACGAAATGCATAGCATTTACAGGGACACACAAAAAACAGATGCTATTTTGTATCCGAAGTACTACACATTAGCAATGATTGCTGGAAATGCATTTTTAATTATGAAATGCGTTTTTATGTTTCACTATATTTATGCATACTATATGGTTTGTATAAATGATATAATTCATATACATGGCTACACAAAAGAATTCGTAAGGGTTACTGGTTATGGGCGAAAATTGCTTAAAGATGGTTTTTAAATCAGTTATGCATTTTTATGCTGAACTGCATTTAGTTTACTAAGAAATGTTTGTAGAATATAGATATAATGACATACAGACTCACGCATAGAATTGGATACATGGTCGTCTATAAATGAAAATTTCTTGAAATGAGATTTCAGTAGTTTTAAGAGTGTTTTAGTTTGAATTAAACTAACTAAATACTGGCGTGTAATAAAGGTACTAGGTAAACTACAGGGCTGTACAAAAGTATTCAAGTATGTTTCCATCTATTAGAATAAATTAATGAAAGAGAAATTTCAACCTGGTATGCGTTTTCTTGCTAAACTAAATTTTCCTATTACATAGTATATATATATCAATGTACAGATCAAATACAGGACAATTCAAAAGAGCTGGAATACATATTTGGCTATGGACGGTAAATGCTGAAATCAGTTTGTCAAATGTTTTTGTGTTTTCTAAAATGTTTACTTAGTTATCATATTTAACTTATATCCCTAAAAACGTAGTTTTGTTAAAGCATTTAGGAAGTGTTGAAAGTGTTTCATAATCTATGCTTAACGCATGATTTTTCTTTCTTGTTAACACTTAAAATAGGAAATTAATACATATTTTAGAAATATTTTGCGAATTAAAACAATACCTGGCAGGAAGAGTATACAGAAAATAAAGTTACAAACAAGTACGAATAATAGTTTAGTGAGACGAATTAGTAATCCGTCTGACTACAATCTTACACAGAATAATCCACTGTAAAAGGTATTAAATTTACTAGAATACAACAAAATCCAAGACAAAACGCTTACAAAAAATATTTTAATTAAATATAAAATATGATTTTGAAGTATTTAAAGTAGTATTAGTAGTATTATTTTAAAGTACGTTAAAATATTGTTTCAAAGCTTTGATTGCATAATTGATATTTTTCATATAAAAAGGCTTTTTTGGTGTTAGTGGGTAATCTAAAAAAATATATTGCATGAAAAAAAAAATCACCTATACTCTGTAACCCGAAAATAAACCCGTTTACTATTAAAAAAAAAAAAAAAAAAAAAAAAAAAAAATCACCTGCACTCTGTAACCCGAAAGTAAACCTGTTTACTATTTAGATCTTATTAAAAGCACTTCAATTCACCAAGTTTTTAATACTTAAAATAGGAAACTAATACATATTTTAGAAATATTTTGCGAATTAAAACAGTAACTGTCATCCATTAGGATGAGTATACAGAAAATAAAGTTTCAAATAATTATGAATAATAGTTTAGTGCAGGCATGTCAAACACGCGGCCCGCGGGCCATAACTGGCCGGCCAATCCTTTGGCATTTTACCTGTGTTTAATTCAGTTACAAATTTCAATTTTCCAACTGAGTGAAAAAGTTAGCAATGAAGCAAAGTGAACAATCAGACATATTAACTATGTTCGATAGCAAACTTTTTCTGGTAGAACAAACATTATTTGAACGAGAAAATGTGTTTAATAAATGAAATGAAATACGTATACGTAACGCATCGATACAAGACACAATTTATAAAATAAATTTTGTTATTCAAAAATTTTTTACTCGAAAAAATTCGGAGGATTAAAAGTTATATCTTTGCTAAATTAACATAGAGCGTGTACAGCATCTTTTTTAAGATAATACAATTTAGAAAATCCAATTAAACTTTGTAGATTTCAATGAAAAAATTAATGTCAAGTATTTTTTCGATAAATAAGATGACATAAACTATGAATTATAATAATAACTTTGGTACTTTACTCGAATACATCTTTAACATAGCTATGCTTTGTTCGTACAAATTTTACTGTGTGCAATTGTAATAATATTATCTATTTTGCTTGATGTGGCACACGGATTTGTATATAATGACTAATTTGGCCCGCTTCGGTAAACGAGTTTGACATGCTTGGTTTAGTGCGACGAATTAGAGACCCGGCTGACTATAACCTTGATACAGAATAATCCACTGTAAAAGGGATTAGATTTACTAGAGTACAACGAAATCCAAGACAAAACACTAAGAAAAAAATATTTTAATTAAATATAAAATATTATTTCAAAGTATTTCCGGGTATAATTTTATTTTCTTCATTTACGAATGCTTGTACATAACTTTAAGCACCTAGTAATCTGGTACTCTTTCAAATTGTTGTATATGAAATTTTTTTAAATTTCTGATATAGAAACAACCTCACTAAACACATTTTTGTGAGATTTTGTATGTAGAGCGCAATATATAAATTTATACAAGAAATAATAAAAAAAATCTAGGAATCCTACACTTTCAGATTAAATACTAGTATTTTTATGTAGAAAAACTCGAGTTATGTAATCGCGCGATTGCAAAATGCCAGTTCTTCTCTAAGAAAATACTGGTGTTTATCTGACAAATCAGATTATTAAATCACTAAAGCCCTGACCTGTAGGAACCCTGAAATCTTAATTTTAGAAAAATGTTTTTAATGTTTAACGTTTCTTTCATTTAAGTTTCTTTGATATTGTTGCTCTGAATTTTTACATCGCCTACTCGAAAATTAAGTGGACATTGTGAAAATCATGTAAAAGTCCTTATTAATTGAAACCTATATCGTATATTCATATTTATTGCACTGAATTCTCTGTCTTTAGTTTTAATCGATTATCTGGTTTAATCCATCGGGTACATTCGACGTTTGAGACTCTTCATGCAAGTACTGCGTCGAAATGCATTATGGGGAATCCAATCGTCATTCGTGTGAACCTTTACATCGGGGGTGGCCAACTGTGGCACGATGGATACCACTATTTTTTTAAAGAAATTGCCGATTTCTTGATTCGCACAGATTCGATGATTTGATAAGGCAATGATTACTATAAAATTTTAAAAGTGTCCAGAGTGCCACATTTGGCCACCCTTCCTTTACATTAATCAAATAGACTAGGGATTTTCATCTTGTAACACATGGGCCAAAGCGATATAAGTAAGCGTACAAACTTAATACTGGAATAGGGTGTAAATTAACACAGTTTCGCCATCTTGTGGACGGGGTGATAATCCACATACGCGGGCTTTTAGTGTGACGTCATATATGACAGGATATCCACCATCTGCGCATATTTTCTAAACCTTTAGTCACTCATGGGACGGAATTTTGTTTACCACATTATTGCAAATTAATGGCGCAGCGAGAGGATGTACTTGACACCACGAAGTTTTCTCCGCCTTGTCAGGTCCATTTCAGCTATTAATCAAGGTGAAAAACTTTACAATTTTAGTGGTGTGAAGGAAGAAAACAGTTGGGCATCTTCCTGTAATTTAACCCCGTCCGCTACGTGGCGTGCGACCTTGATTGATGTGACCTCGCCTTTAATCTTGCGGTTACCTCTCCCATTTAAGATAGGACGCTTACTTATATAGCTTTGACATGGACTCTCGACTAACCACTATTTTACTGCTTGAAGTATAACTAAAATTTACGTCCGACTGACCCATAAAGGAATTGCTATTCCGTACATGGAACTATTAATAAGAGGAACTGGCATATCCTTAACCCCTTGAGGGGCACCGGTATATATTATATACCACCTACGATTAATGAAGTTTTACACCAGAAAAATTGTATTAAATTTTACTTTTCTAACTTTGGTGGAAAAAAGGCTGTAAAATTGCTTTACTTATTTTGAAATAGAATTTTTCAAAGATTCCGGTGGGAATTCAGCATTTCACAAACGTAATTGCTTGCCCCTCAAGGGGTTAAAATAGTGAAGCTTCAGCTGTAACCACTTTTGCAGGGGTTGATTACCAATGGAGGAAATTTCCTCCAATAAATTTATATAGAAATTTTCTGCTTATTTAAAAGCTTTATTAATACAAAATTTTAGTGGTAAATAATGGAAGAAAGAGGTATTCCTTTTTATTGGTGGCAGTTTATTTTGGCGACAGTCGTTTGGCCACAACCTAATGACAACCTAGACAACCTCCTGTCAGTATCAGTGGAAAAGATGATAATAACTGGGCAAACTGACAGCAGAAAAAAAATAGAAATTTTTACTACATTTGTTAGAAAACAACTCCATGAATAAGGAGCTTTAGAGACGAAATTTTCTATTCAAATTTTATGGTGGGAAGTTGACTCCGGTGGTAATAAGAAACTGTTGACCCGATAAAAAAAAAATAAAAACCAGAAAACAGCCACCATCTTGTCCGCAGTTACTTCACTCGTAACTGGTTGACAGTGCACTATATGTCTCCTCGATTTTTTCGTACCACAATCAGGGTTGCCAGTTTGATGTTTTTTTAATTCAAATATTTCAAATTCATACCGGAAATCCTGAAGAAAGAAATTTTACTAATAGGAATTCACGAAGTGGCTGTTAGTAAAAAAGAAAGAAAATATTAACCCTTACCGGCGCGGTGTCCTTAAAAAAGGACACCTAATTTTAATTCGAAAACTCACAAACGACACCAAGAATATTTAACTAAAATTTTCCTATTATAATGTACATGAAAATAAGCAAGTTCTTATTTTCTAATAAATTCGTATATAAATTGCGGTGTCAGTCCATTATGTCATCAGTTTATAAAAAGAATTACTCGGCACCGGTAACGGTTAAAAAAAAAGTATGTGATAGGAACTTCTGGTATGAATGCAAAATTTCGGAATTTAAGAAAAGGTCAAATTGGCAACCCTGACCACAATTTAAAAAAATTTTCCTTTATTGTAATCCCTTATCCTAAAAGTATATATCAAAGAATATTTTTTTGAAAAGTGGCACCAAAAGGGATAAGAAAAAAGTCATCCGTTTCTGTAATTTCTAATAAAATATAAATTTGTATTCAAATGGCAAATGATATATTAGTTTAAAACATCCTTTTATAATAAAAAAAATTAAAGATTAAATAAAATTAAAATTACTTTCCGTTTCTGCCATATTGCGATACTTTAACCCTTTCAGGGGCAGAGGAATTCCGTTCGTAAAATTATGAAATAATTGATTGACACCAGAATATTCAAACGAATTTCTTCGTAAATAATAAAACGCTATTTTGAACTTTAACTATAAAAGCAACATTTTAATATAATATTCTTGGTGCCAGTAGTCTGTTGTGGAATTAAAATTAGGTGGCTAGACCCTCTAGCCACCGCTCCTTGAAAGGGTTAAACAACCTTTTGTCAGTATCATTGAAAGAGATTGTAATACCCAGGCCAACTGATACCAGTAAAAAAATAATAGAAAGTTTTATCATATTTGGGATAGAATTATCGCATAAATAAGCCGCTACAATAAGGCGAAATTTTCTATTCAAAATTTACTGGTGGGAGCTTGCTTCGGCGGTAATCAGAAACTGCTGATCCGATGTAAAATATCAGCCGCCATCTTGTGACAACCTGTTCAGTCGCTTCACTCGAAACTGGTAGACTCTACACTATATGTCTCCTCTTCTTTATCCATAACTTCATTGATATTTCATGCGGGCAACAATGGGAAATCATGTGAAAACTGAAGAGCCACTATCCTTTTATAAATATGAAAATTTTATACGCATTGTGTTTTTTGATATAATGTGTGAGTTGTTGCTTCATCTAATTATTTATACATGGTTAGTTCCATGCACTTTTGTAGTTTAAGTCACAGAGCGGATAACTCGGAAGGTCTCCATACGGGCATATTCAGAAAATTCTCAAAAAAAAAAAAAAATACAGAGTGTTCTTCTCATGTGGATATATATGTTTATAAAAAATTTGGCGGAACCTAATTCGTAAAAAAATAATGAAAATTTCGTTTATTTGGCGATTTATCATCGGTTGGCGATGTAATGAAATTTAGAAAATTACTTTTGTTTTATGTCGAATACTCTTTTTAAGATAAAAATGTTCCATATTGAACTTGTCAAATGAATTTAATGTAAATGACTTTAGTTTTGTCAGTTTTAGTTTGATTTAACTATAGTTTTGTCATATAAATATATTTATAATGAAAGTTAAATATCAAATTTTATGAATTAAAACAAAATTAAAATAAATTAAAATTGTTTTAATATCTCAAAATTAAGTCCAATCGAGCACTGTCGATTCAATTTTGTTGCTATGGAAACGACGAATTCTTTGATATTTTTGTGAATAACTGGTAAATGAATCTTGCCTTTAGTTTGGAATACGCTTAAATATATGAAAGTATTTTTTATATATGAAAATGTTTTTAAAGTAATAAAATTAAGTAACAAGCAACATAAATATTTAATACGAAAAAATGTATTTATTAAACTCTCTCATTGTTTATGTTTAAATTCATTAACTACTTTTTACACGCATTCTAAAAATCAATTAACAAACAATTTTCAGGGGCATTAAAATCGTTTGCTTTTGGCGAGAAAAAGTTCTGCCAAATCGCGTGACGCTTTCGTCTTTTCGCGCCAAATACTTGAAAGTACTATACTTTTATTTATTACCAATTTTTCTCAGGTATTATTTTCAAACAATGGGGTCTTTATACATGTCTGTGTTACATGCTTATCTCTAAAAAATAGTCATAAAAAGTTTTTTATTCATCATTTGTAAATACGTTTACTGTTGTTTTACAACAAAAAATTCTTTCTACAATTTATCTATAAAAACAGTATTCTGCATTGGTATAATAAAATAGCAAAGTTTTACTTTTATTTCTAAAAATACTTTCTTTTAAAATCGTTCACGTTCCAATAAAATATTACTAATTGGTTAGTTCTGTAGAAAACTAAAGGTTCATTTAAGAACACAAGCCTTTAAAAGTACATAAAATTGCATTAAAATACATATTTACTCTGGTTCATCAAACTACATCAGGCAGTATTCTCTCCCCTTTTGTTTTTGAATAACGTTATCACCTCCATCTAAGGCATCCTCAGTTCAAATGCAAAAAGATTTTATGGTTCTGGCCGAGATTTTCTTTTTTCCCTCGTTTTTCCCTGTTGTTCATTTATGATCTGGCGCCATCTATTGTCGACAGTCGCGTGGGTTATTTCGTTGACTATTTTTTCTCCGTTCTCGTCCTTTAATACTGTAATCTCTAAGGCCTCTCTGATTAAGGCATAGTGTAAACCGTCGTAGTTATCTATTTTTTCAATGGATATTGTGTTAATTTTAATCGGGTTTTCTATGTTGGCTCTTGCTAAGGATGGTGTTTGGTTATAATTCTTTAAACTAGATGCCTTAGATGCCTTAGATGGAGGTGAAAACGTTATTCAAAAAGAAAGGGGGAGAGTCTGTCTGATGAAGTTCGATGAGCCAGAGTAAATATGTATTTTAATGGAATTTTATGTACATATAAAGACTTGTGTTCTTAAATGAACCTTTAGTTTTCTTCAGAACTAACCAATTAGTAATATTTTATTGGAACGTGAACGATCTTAAAAGAAAGTATTTTTAGAAATAAAAGTAAAACTTTGCTATTTTATTATACCAATGCAGAATACTGTTTTTATAGATAAATTGTAGAAAGAATTTTTTGTTGAAAAACAACAGTAAACGTATTTACAAATGATGAATGAAAAACTTTTTATGACTATTTTTTTAGAGATAAGCATATAACACAGACATGTATAAAGGACCCTATTGTTTGAAAATAATACCTGAGAAAAATTGGTAATAAATAAAAGTATAGTACAGTACAGGTATTAACCAAAATAAAACCTTCGGGTTTTAATTATATTGAGTACTTGAAAGTATTTATTTTTTTACACACTTTCTACTGTAATTCCGCCGCTAAATTTGACTCATCCTTTATTACATACATAAGTAGTTTAATTGGTATTTTTTTCAAAATATTCTGAGTATGTCCAATAAGGAGACCTTCCTTGTTAGTGTTGTTGGCCACCGTTATTTTCGGAAAGTTTTTCTTGGCCTTATTCAGTTTATGAGATATCTCCCTTAGAATAAGTCACATTTTTTTCGTTCTAAAATACTGGTAGCCAAAAATCGAAGCATGTGACTTACATTTCAAGTACCATGGAAATAGTCACATATAATAATTAAGCATCAAAATCCATTTGAAAACAGCGTGTCTAGCTCTACAAAATGTATATTGTGTAAGCATAATCTCCTAAAGATTGACACTTAACGTTTACCAAGCAAATATAAATAATTTAGTGTTATTATGTTTAACTTTTTTATCCAAAGTACCATAGTTTGCCAAAATTCTGAAAATGTAATGTAAACATATCCTAATGTCACCCACTAAATTAAGCTTCAAGGAACTTTTTAAATAAATATACTAATATTAAATTCATTACAGAAAAAAACATTATTTCATAACAGTTATTTTCTACTAATTAAGTAAATAGATCACTTAGTCAAAAACTTATCACTTCATTGACTCGTATCTGCCCGTCATTTATTTTTTTTCGAAAAGCAATTAATATTTTTTTACTATCTGAGTATAAATATTTTCTGTGCAAACATGTTTTTAATTAGTCTCCAAATTAATGCTTATAAAACTAATTACTAGGCAAATGTTTTATTAAATTTTAAAATGCTTTTAGAATTGTTTACTTATCTTTTAATCTTGCGTGTGTAACTATTTCTTTAACGTATTAAGTAAATGTTACAGCAATTAAATTGATGTAACAGATTATATTTATCTTTTCTCCACTTCAAAATATACAGTTTAATTTCAATTTATTGCCGCAATTATTCTCGCAACGTTGCAAAAAGTTTTGTATATTTTTGCTTTTAAGAATGAATTTTCTGTATTAGAATAAAGTGAATAAATAAAATGCGACATTAAATAGTGTTGTGCTGTAATTTAAGTGCTTTTTAGGTACGTTCGTAATTATATAAATACGTAGCACTAATAGTTGTCGTCTGGTCTCTCCGTATTTCTGCATATAACAGATCAAAAACCACTCAACCCAATGATTTGAAATTTAATATATATATATAATCGTTGCAGAATTTTGTCGAGCCATTTCAAATTTTATGAAAATCTAATCAAAACTTAAAAAGATATTAACCACTTAATTCTTGCACCCGTGATATTCACGGGCTGTGTCTTTTATTTAGATTGTTTGATTCCCACCAGTTTTATAAAATAGTGTAATTGGCTTTATTCTAGTATATCATTTTACCTGCCATTAAATAAGGTGAATATTTCTTTTTCAAAAAAGTGGTGCCAATAAGCAATTTCAATTTTGAAACCGTTATTTAATGCGACCGTTAACCCTTACCGGCGCGGAGTAATTCTGTTTATAAACTGATGAAATAATGGACTGACACCGCAATTTATAAACGAATTTATTAGAAAATATGAACTTGCTTATTTTCATGTACATGATAATAGGAAAATTTTAGTTAAATATTCTTGGTGCCGTTTGTCAGTTTTGGAATTAAAATTAAGTGTCCTTTTTTAAGGACACCGCGCCGGTACGGATTAATGGGTTAATAAAAGTTTTCTTCATTCTATACATAATTAATTTATTGATATCCCATGATAGGTAATGATTCTAAGTTGCCATGGTGATGACGTCCTATTTAAGATGGAGTACTATTATTTCCGTATTACTAAATTTTATACAAATAATTGTAATAAATTTATATTCAGGAACTTTTCCATAAGAGTGCAACAGCTATTGCATCATCATCTGAATATTTCTAAAACTGTACGAAGGCACCTCATTTGTCATGTTTGAGGTACGATTTCCGGCTTGTTAAAAACTTCTGTTAATTTAATAAAACATAAATCATTTACGTAGACTTTTAAAAAAATTGTAAAGCAACGGATATTTTACTCTTAATTTCTACACTAACTCTACACTAAGTACCATTTTTTTTTTAAGTTAAACGGGCAATTCCCTTAAATTTCACGTTTTTAAGCCCAAAACACGTTTATCTAAAAGGAAATTATGCTTATCTAGAAGCATTCTCATTTTTTATGGTAGTAGTACATAAAACTGTCCATAGGGGTTTTCCTGTAGTCTCTGCAGTAGTAAATTCTACTTCAGAAAATTTTCACAATGCTTTGTTTTTAATTTGAGTTAAAACGCTTTAAATACATAATTATAGCTATTATATTATATTTCATAGCTGCTTTAATAAACAGTTAAAAATACACATATTTTACCATAGACAGTATTATGTGGCTGAAATATATGAAATATATGCATTGACATTTAAGACATTACAGCGATTATGCTTCTATACGGAGAAGTATGCAAAGAATTATTGTAACACAACTGTCATACATTACTGGGGACTTATCTTTCATACACAAACTATATATTTTAATTTATACTCTTTACATAATATATAATGACAAAAAAACAAATTTAACATTGTGGCAAAAGTATAGACAATCTGTCTGTTAACAGAAAAATATCCATAAATTAAAATCCAACTGCACCTACATTGTCTGCTATTAATGCACAAAGGTGAATTTCCTTGGAAGAAATTAAATACTGCATCACTTGAGCGTCTATTTCGTACCAAACGCGTTCAACAGCAGATCCAAATTCATTTACTGACGAGTATTGCCAAAATATTGCATAAACCGTATGAGATATGATGTCACAAAAGTTTTCGATTGAGTTCAGATCAGGGCTACACGCAGGCCAGTCGAGAACAGTAATATTTTGAGAGTTAAACCAATTTTTTCATTTATATGCAACATGAATAGACGCATTATCCTGCTAAAATACATACTTTGGAAAAGCTAAATGTTCACCAAATGGCTGTAATTTGTTTTCCAATGTATGTATGTAGCCTTACGCTGCTTGGGAACCATTCAGAAACTCCAGAGATACTTGAGAATTAAAACAAAGTGAGGCACTAATGATTAACTCTTTCGAGGGCGGTGTCCCTAAAAAGGACACATAATTTAAATTCCAAAACTGACAGTCGGCACCAAGAATAGTTAATTAAAATTTTCCTTTTATAATGCACGTGAAAATAAGCAAGTTCATATTTCTTAATAAATTTTTTTATAAATTCTGGTTTCAGTCCATTATTTCATCAGTTTTATAAGCAGAATTACTCCGCGACGGAAAAGGTCAATTTGTTTTGAGATTTTAAGACTGGTTGTTTTATCATTTTCATGTAAACTTTAATAAGTATGTCTCGAAATACCTTATTTTATATAATTATTTATTTTATTAAACGTAACCTTTAACCCTTTAACCCTTTAATTCCTATAATAAAATACGTTCTAGAAATTACGTAGTTCAAAGAATATGACTTTAAACCAGATAGTTTAAATGGTTAATTTTGTATTATTTCGATACGGAAAGTCTGTTTTTTAATTAAAGCAAACATTGCTATTTTAATTTTCTGGTGTGAATTAGGTATATGCGAATAAAAAAAGTCTATTAAACTCAAAACAGTGTTGTTTGCATATATGCAAAGCTGCGCACTAAAGGGTTAACCCGGGAGAACGCGTGCATACCCAGGGTATGAATGGATTTTACTTTTTCGCCAATAAAAACAAATAATAATCGTCACCTTATTTAATCGGAGTTAACTTTATGATAAAAGAAGTTGAATTACTTTTAAAAATATAGTGGTGACAATTGTAAAAAACTGTAGGCATTCCGGGTCTATCAGGGCCGGCGCGCATCCTCCCGAGGTAAATAGGACTTAATGACCATGGCAACCTACAATAATTACCTATCATGGGATATAATTGAATTTATCACGTTATAATAGGATTTACTAGAATGAAGAAAACTTTTATTTGCATCTTTTTAAGTTTTGATTAGAATTTCATAAATTTTGATATGAAGCTGCAAAATTCTGCAATGATTATAAACATTAAATTTTAAACCATTCGGTTGGGTATTTTTTGCTTGTGGTTTATTTTTCTATGTTAAAATTTGTGTAAAAATATTTTAAAAAAAATGTATAGTGTGAACTAATATATTCTTCGAAAAATGGCGTTGGTTTCATTTTTTTAACTTTCGTACTTTTTGAGATAAACGTATTTGAAAAATAGTAGCGCCGGCGCATATTTCACTGTAGTCTGATGGAGAGCCTTATTACCACCTGTGTTATTTCAAACTTCGGCCGTGGGGGCCATTTTGCTATGCTTATCGGGCTAGACCCTTTGTTAAACCGGCAAAATGCGCTGATTGAAAAAGGCGAAATTTACAATAAAAAATAATGGTGGGAATAATCACGGAATCCTACAAAATAATAAAATTATCTTCAGCGGCACGTATACGTGTCGCTCGTCATCAAGAGGTTAAACGCTTTTCAACTATGTTGGAAAGTGTTAAAAAGTAGATTATTTAATTCCAACCAGAAAAATGTTTTAGAAGTATGTTTATGTATTTTAAAGTCAGAGTGGTAACGTTAGTGAATTTGAAAATGTTCCCGAAATTCAAGAAATATGCGTAACTTTAATTTAAAGTATAACGCATGCCATATTACGAAGAAGAAATGTGTTGAAAATTTACGTCGAACATGGCAAATGAGGTAGGTTCGTACAATAAGTACTTTTATAAATCTTCCGATCATGGTGCAAAAGGTGTCACATTCTTATGCATGAATACAAAATTTATTCGATTATATATATTAAATTCAGTAATAATAAGACTCCATCTTAATTAGGACGTAATCACCATGGCAACCTAGAATCATTGCCTATCATCATTGAATTAATTTACGTGTGATAGGATTTAATAGAATGAAGAAAACTTTTATTTACATCTTTTTAAGTTTTGATTAGAATTTCATAAAGGGTCTAGCCGTATAAGCATAGCGAAATGGCCCCAGGGCCGATGTTTGAAATAACATGCGTGGTAATAAGGCTCACCATGGTAATACAATATAGGGTGTTTTTAGCCTCTGACCTTGAACTGTTCTTAAGATAATCGGGGAAGTATGCGCCGGCGCTACGATTATTCAAATACTTTTTTCTCAAAAACTACAAAAGTTAAAAAAATGAAACCAACGTCAATTATTGAAGAATATATTAGTTTACATTATATATTTTTTCACATTTTTACACGAATTATAACATGGAAAAATAAACAAAAATATTAAAAAAAAAATATTAAAGTAGTAATTACCAAACAAAAAATTACAGAATAATGCTGCAAGTATGTACTTTTAAGAAAAAAAAGTTTCGTTAAAATCGAAGATGCGCTTTTTGAGTTATAACAAAAATAATGATAGCAACTTACTAAACCATTCGTAACTTTCCCTGTTTGCATTTGCAGAAATACGCTACTATCAATGCATTGATCGATTCGTGACATTTCTATTCGGGCAGGGTGTGCAGTGCGACAAAATAAGATGATCTTTCCATACATACCACTTCCCTATAGATTTGTTTCGTGTTTGTAAACATTCTGTTATTTTGGCGTATTGCGCATCTTTCTCTCGTAATAATATCAAGTCAATGGTCTTGTGGATTGTGCAGGTGAAGCTGAATAGGGGCTGTAAATATATAAGGTTATAAACTTTTTGGCAATTTCGAGCCCGCTCCCAACCTTCATATGTTAACATTCCTCGAATCTTCCTCACCCTAATAACATTGTTATCAATGAATTGAATATTTCCAACTGAGCGAAAGAATGCCCAGGCTGGGAATCGAACCCAGATCCTTGGCTTACAAGGCCAATGCTTTTCCATTTAAGCTAACTGGGCCGACAACCCGCCAGCATATTTCGCTCAGAAAACCTTATAAAAATTGTTATCAATGTCTAAAAAATCTTTTTCTTTTTACAATTGTTTTCCCCCTTTTTTATACGTTTGCAATTATATACAGATATGGTTGTACATTTTTTATTCGCGTATTTTACTGATTTAAATGAAGAGAAGAATTCATAAAAATCACTGTTATATAAGAAATAACTTTATATCAAATAACATTTTAAAGAAATACTTTTTATTTAAAAGACTAGGGGGCTCTGCCCCCTACGAGCTACGCTCGCCAACCCCCGTCCAGGCACACCAAAATCCAAAAAGCACGCTAATTTGATCGACTTTTAAAATATTGGATTAAAAGTAAAAAAAAAAAAAAAAAAAAAAAAAAAAAAAAAAAACAGTAGCGATCTCTCTGTAATTGGGTGTCCATTCGTTTTCCTTGGATTGGGGATTTTTAAAGCAAAATCTGCTGCTTTTAAGAGATACAATGGCTGTTTTCGTATTTAATTTAAAAAAATTAGTTAAACATTTGAAAATAAGCTAATGTAAAATGAATTAAGTAAACAGTGTCATTGTTTCCCAGTATTTTTTAACAGCGCTATAAGATAGTTCTTTTAAATAATTCATTTTAAATGTATCGTTTCAAATCTGACGTAATTTACACCAAAGTTTTATTTCTCTTATTAATATTCACGTGAAAATACTTTCGTTGTTAGAATGAAATATTATTTGCGCTGTCTTCGAATTCACGATAATAGTTGAAAAGATTATCTCAAAATATATTTTTCAATTTAAATTGTTTTGCTATATTTTTTGCCATTTTAAATATGACGTAATTTCCTCAAATTACAAGTTTTAACGCATAATAATGATTTTTTTAAATTTTAAGATTTTGTTTCTCTTATTTTAATATTTTGTGTAAATACGGTTCGGCACAGATGTCATTGGCGCAATTTTTTCTGACGCCAATTTCATATACGCAACGGGTACTTAACTGGTGCTAAAGTGTCGTTATTTTGCTTGATATGGTAACCCGGATGTTGTTGTTTATGCTATTGATGTTTTCGCCAAATTGGCGTCGGAAAAAAATTGCGCCAATATGTATATGACGTATATGACATCTCTGCCTATGGTTCTTATGACGCAATTTTCCTGCTTTTAAAATGTAATCATTTAATTCTAATTTTAAAGCTTTTTTTCTGTTTGTAATAGTCACGCCTAAATAAATTTTTAATTTGAAGTAAATATTATTGTTTGCGCTGTTTATACAACTGGCAACAGTTTAAATTAATAACATTTTCTAAAATTTGTAAAAAATATCTCTCGAAATGCTGAAAATTTGAATTTAAAATTGAAATAAAACCTCAAAAAATGAGTCAAATAAGAAAAATAAATACAATCTGCACACCGGGAACTTATAACGTATAAAATGATCTAAAAATGATTAAATTCTCATGTATAGTTTTTGCTCCAATAAAACTTTTTTAGTGAAACGATTTTGTCCAACTTTAGCATTAAATATCTCTTAAAATAATTCTTCGATTTGAAAACTGTCTGCATCAGCGTGTTTATCAAACATTTCTCTATAATACCACCGATTTTCATATTTTTGTATACAACAGTTTTTTTAATATTAACGATGAAAGACCATGCTTAAGCATTCAAATTGGATGCCGATCTACCCGGAATCTCTACGCAGATTTTCATTGGTCCATTTCCAAATCAAAACTTTTTTTTATATATAGAAGGATTTCAGTGGTGGAAAATTGGCGCAGAGGAGGAGCCTATTGACATCACTAAATTTTAGTAGTATTTTTCGCCTTATCTAATGACAGAATTTCTGCGTTTTTATTAAGGTGAAGAATACTATAAAATTTTATTGGTGTCAATAAGCTCCTCCTCTGCGCCAATTTTCCACCACTGGGATTTTAATAATAACTCTTTGTTGTGTAATGCAATGAACAGTAATATTGTCTTCTTGCACTTCGCCCTTGCATGGAGCTAAACAGAACTGCTTGTAAACAAACCAGGCGGACAACAAGCATTCTTCCCCACCTTTCACTAGCAGAAATAACAAATATCATTTCGAATCTGGTTTCTCAACAACGAATCACATACGCATATGAAAGGAGAATATTAAAGGCGAACATTGGGTTATTCCATATTTTGGAATGAAATGCTATATAATGATTCAATGATTTTAATAATACCTTTGTATTTTCATAAAACGAATAAAACATACTTAAAAAAATTAAGATAGTAGATTTAAAGAAAAAGATACCAAAAAATAAATTTTGGTTTGATCAACAATGATAACGATATCAAATGACAAACCTCGCTCCCTCTACAGATATCTTCCGATGCCAAATGCCAGCCCCCCACCTCCCTAAAGTGATATGTTATATATGTATACTGTACAGCCCCATAGTACAGCGCCTAGAACATACAGTGTGGAAAACGGCTACAAAATAGTGCTAAAAAGTTGAATCCCATAAATGTACAACAATGCTGAATAACAAGATGTCGATCGTAGCGCCATCGTAGTTATTTAAAAACGATAGTCATTCCAAAAGAGACTCTTTAACCTATTTCACGTCATTCCTTAACTAAATTAGCTTATAACAGACAAAAGTACCTTATATTTATAGTTTCCGATATTTAACATTCTATAATTTTTGAAAACACAGTGTTTATATTGAAAAGAGTTACGAGATGGCGCTCGTATCAGCATATTGCCGCTGATCATTGTTGGAGATTTATAGGATACAAGTTTTTAGCACTTTTTAAAGCATTATAGGAATAGCCGTTTTCCACACTGTATCTTCTAGGCGCTGTACCCATAGCCTTCTTCTGTGTGAAAATCATCGTAGGCAAATGTTACTATTTTTTTTTTTTGTCAGTTCTTGATATTATTACGTGAGAAGGATGCGCAGTATGCCAAAATAACAGAATGTTTACAAACACGAAACAAACCTATAAGGAAATGTTATGTATGGAAATACTCTCTCATTTTGGCACACTGCGCATCCTGCCCGAGTGAAAATGTCAGGAATCGACCAATGCACTGATAGCAGCGAATTTCTCCAAATACAAAGAGGGAAAGTCATGAAATGTTTAGTAAGTTGCTAGCCTTATTTTTGTTATAACTTTAAAAGCGCATCATCGATTTTAACGAAACTTTTTCTTAAAAATACATACTTCGATCATTATTCTATAATTTTTTGGTTGGTGTAAATATCAAATTACTACGTTAATAATTTTAAAAATATATATTTTTGTTTATTTTTCTATGTTAAAATTCGTGTAAAAATGTAAAAAATATATATATAATATGAACTAGTAAATTTTTCAATAATTGACGTTGGTTTTATTTTTTTAACTTTAGTACTTTTTGAGAAAAACGTATTTGAAAAATAGTAGCGCCGGCGCATACTTCCCCGATTATCTCAAGGACAGTTGAAAGTCAGAGGCTAAAAACACCCTATATTGTATTCTCATTGTGAGCCTTATTAGCACACATGTTATTTCAAACTTCGGCCGTGGGGGCCATTTCGCTATGCTTATCCGGCTAGTCCCTTTTGAAATGACGTTACAAAATTCTGCAATGATTACATATATTAAATTTCAAACCATTCGGTTGGGTATTTTTTGCGGCGTTATGTACGGGCAGACGGACGGACGAACCAGACGACGACTATAGGTGCGACGTATTTATACAATTATGAACGCACTTAAAAACAATGAATGACTATTTTGAATATCATTCGAACTTTTGGTCTGAAGAGGATTTATTAAAATTCTTAAGGGATCTCAGGACTCTTACAATTGGTAAACATGTATAAAACATACCATTTTCAACATTTCATAACTTAACCCCTTCAAGGGTGGTGGTTCATTTTTGGAGCACTTAATTTTAATCCCTAAATACTGCATTCGCACCGTAAAATTAGAATGGAAAATTTCCTTCTATTAACCCCTTGGGGACGAGCGACACATATACGTGCCGCTTGAAGTGCTCAGAATCCTTGTTTTTCCTCACCAGTAAAATTGTACTGTAAATTTTGCCTTATTTAACCAGCGCATTTTCTGGATTCGATAAGACACAAATTTTTGTTTTTAAAAAACGGTGACAAAAGATTAAAAATTTCGTAAAAGGCTCCCGCCCCGAAGGTGTTAAGTACGTGAACAAAATATTTTGCTTATTTAAAAAAAAAAATTGTTTATATATTCTGGTGTCATTCAGTCATTTCAGAATTTTGCGAATAGAATTCAGTCATTTCAGAATTTTGCCTTGCCCCTGAAAGGGTTAAAAAATATATGATTTTTAAAACACAATATTTAAAGAGTTGAAAGATATAAGTATGTTCTTTCATTCCATATATTTAAAAAATTACAAAATTAAAAATTAATATGTATAGGGGGCTTCAAATTCTTAGACGTTTATAGAACAGAAAATTGATGTGACAGCTTACGAAATAAATTACACATTACGAAATAAATTTTGCAACTAGAATGAAAATTTTGGTGCCTAATTATACATCAGATTGTAATAATTACCCTGAACCTAATTAAATTTGCATTTAAAGCATTTTTATATTTTTAATACAACGTTGTATTTAGCTAATACAAAATTTTGAAAATTTTAACAGTATAATCACACAGAAAAAAATATTTTTTAACAAAAAAAAAAAGGAAATATTAGGTACAGTTTATACAGATTAGCGTGGGGCATCTATTTCGAAAATTTCATGAAAAAAACCTTGATAACGCTTTGGGATATCCTGCGCGTTATGCCCAAAAATGTTATTTTCAGTAAAATGATTTCAAAGTTCCGGAAAAGCCGCTTCAGCTATTGAGCGGGTAAATTCTAAAAGCCATAACTCCTCTTCTAATTTGAATTTCAAGGAAACAATTATATCAAAGTGTTCATAAAAGATAGTAGTTTAACATATAAAAATTAAAATTTCGAAAATTTTGACGCTTTAAGAGTCTTGAGACCCCTTATCGCATTAGTACATTTAAAATAATGCTCAAACTGCCAATATAAAAACATTTTCGTAAGGGGTCTCAGGACTCTTAGAATTGGAAAAAAAAGAAAGAACATTTTCTACATTTAATATTTCATAATATATATGATTTCAAAACTCAATTTTTTTAGATGAAAGTTTATTCTTTCATTTTACGTATTTAAAAAAATGCAAGATGCAGAATTAGCATTTACAGGGGACTCCAATCTGTCAGATATTTGACGAGCAGAAAACTGGTACGCTCTAAAAAAAAAAAATAATGCCAGTTTTCCGGTAGGAATTGGAAAAATAGTTGACCTTATCCTGCCGGAATAATTTCCGACCCAGCTCGGAATAGAATCCTTAAAAATAAGGTTGGTTGGTTTTTTTTTTTTTTTTTTTTTTTTTTTTTTTTTTTTTTTTCACGGCCAATTATCAACTCGAGGGGTATAGGCCCAAAGGGGGTGCCCTTCGTGGGGGTCTCGTAAAAATAAGGAAATAGTCATTAAAACGGTATTTTACGGATTTTATTCCGAGCTGAGTTGAAATTATTCCGGTACGATAAGGGCAACTATTTTTCCGATTCCTACCGGAAAACTGGCATTATTATTATTATTTTTATTATTATTATTATTTTTTTTTTTTTAAACGGTGTATAACAGATTGCGCGCACGATTAGAAAATGAATATTGCAACTAAAATTGAAATTTTCGTGCCTACTTATGCTTCAGATTGTAATAATTACCCTGAAACTATATAAATTTATATTTAAAGCATTTTTATATTTTTAACACGAAGTTGTATTCAGCCAATACAAAATTTTGAAAATTTCAGCAGCATAATCACCAAAAAAAATTTTTTTTTTTTTTTTTGAACAATAAAAAGGAAATTTTAGTTTCAGTTTATACACATTAACATGAAACGGATGTTTCGAAAATTTTATGAAAAAACATTCAAAAGTTTTTGAGACGTCCTGTGCGTTTTGTCCAAAAAACGGCATTTGGAGAAAAAAGACTTCAAAGTTTCGGAAACGCCGCTTCATCTGTTGAGCGGGTATAATTCTAAAAGCCATAACTTCTTTGCTAATGAAAATTTCAAGGAAACAATTATATTAAAATGTTCAGAAAAGATGGGAGATTAAGATAAAAAAAAATTTCGAAACTTTTGAAGCTTTAAGATTCCTGAGACCCCTTAAATTTATGCTAGGCTTTACGAAAGAAATTATAATAATCAATAGATTCTCATTACCCAAAAACTCTTTAAATGTATCTTTTCAATGCCATTAAATATCTAGAGTAAAAGAAACGCCTTATGCATCGTATTTCGTTATCTGTTTCTAAATCTCAAGAGCAGATTATGTTTATTACTTTTCAGTTTTCTATTATTACTTTAGTTTTCTCCAAGGGCTCTTTTATTTCTTCTTCAATAATACTAATGTATTAAATGTATAATTTAACCACCCGAGCGTCTTGAGGGCTTTCCTGCATTTCCATAAAAATGCTTATAAAAATAATTTCATTGTAAATTTTCTTTCCCTGTTTGTTTCTAAAATACACTTTATGCCCCTTTATTTGATATTACATTTTAACCCCTTAATTCTCGCTCCCGTCATATTTTCGGGCTGTGTCTTTTACTCAACTTGTTTGATTCCCACCAGTTTTATAAAATTGTGAAATTGGGTGTATTTTGGTATCGTTTTTACTGTCATTAAATAAGGTGAATATTTCTTTTTCATAAAAGTGGTGCCAATAAGCAATTTGAATTATTCAACCGTAATTTAATTCGAGCGTTAATGGGTTAAAATGCAATTGTGTTTAAAATATTTTATTCTACAACAGATTTAAGTTGCTAACGGAAAAATACGTCCAAACCGCTCAGAGGGTTAAAACAGAAAGAAAAATCATGCGTCAAGCATAGATTATTAACCCCTTGGGGACGAGCGACACGTATACGTGCCGGAAATAGGCCTAAGGATCCTTGTTTATCCTCACCAGTAAAATTTTACTGTAAAATTTGCTTTATTTAATCCGAGCATTTTCCCGATTTGATTAGGCACAAACTTCTGTTTTTTAAAACCGGTAGCAAAGTAATAAACATTTCGTAAAAGGCTCCCGTCGCGAAGGGGTTAAACATTTTCCAACACATACAAAATGATGTAACAAAACTTTACCGTTTAATAAATTGAATTATTTTGTCTAATTGATCCACATTTGGAAAAGCACAATACATTTGAAATCCCAATTTCTGCAACTCCCATCTACAGTCGAAAATTATCCGAATTCTTTGAGCAGCCCTGTATATCATATATAGATTTGTATCTATTAACTACATACATGCAAAAATTTAGTTCAGTTAGGAATCAACCTTCATAACTGAACTACACTGGTGTGCAAAAATTAAGGAAAAGTCACAAAATGCTAATTTTCAAATACGCGAACACTCAAAAGGAAATAATATAATTCGAACAATTACTATCTCTACAACACAGCTAGTCCATATAACATTTCATTCATGTCACATATGGTCACAAGTGTCACAGTCACTAGGGTGAAGCAAAAAAATAGGAAATTCCACACATCTCATTATGAATCTCAAATGATCACTATATGTGAATCCACTGAGACGTCACTGTGACTGCTGCTTTGTGACGAGTCACCGTGTGACTTTACAATGTAGTTACATTGTGACTGTCATGTGAATGTCACTTTTATACTCAATTTCAAAGTCATCGTAAACGCTGCATTGTGATAAGTTACCAAATAATGTCATATTAAAGTCACATGATGACTTTCAGGTGACAGAGAGACTACTGTGAAGTCACCATTGTGCTCTTTTGGGAAAAATCTCCTTGTGACTATAATATGATATTATTTGGTGACTTATCATAATGCAACGTTCATGATGACTATGAAATTGAGTCTAAAAATGACATTCACATGAGAGTCACAATTTAACTACATTGTAAAGTCACCTGGTGACTCGTCACAAAGCAGCAGTCACATTGACTTCTCAATGGAGTCACATATAGTGATCATTTGAGACTCATGATGTGATGTACGGAATTTTCTGTTTTTTTGCTTCACCGTAGTGACTGTGAAACTTGTGACCATGTGTGACATGAATGAGATGTTATATAGGCCTGTGTTGTAGAGATAGTAATTACTCGAATTATATTATTTCCTTTTGAATGTTGGCGTATTTGAAAAATAGCATTTTGCGACTTTTCCTTAATTTTTAATAACCAGTATAAATACTCAGTTGAAAATTCCCTTTGAGCAATTTCCGCTAATAAGAAGAATGGTACGTGAATTCTTTTGTGGAACCTTGTATAGGAGACACAGAATTTATACACAACGAGTAATATACAGAAAATTTGTTTTCAATTTAAAAGCGCATACCGAAATTGAAAACGCACTTAAAGCAAATTTTGCTCAAAGACACTAACGCAACAGATTTATTTTCCATGCCCCTGTATATGAACGACAAATACTATGAATAGCTTATTCCATAGATATCATCTTGTGGTGAAATTCAGTGATTTAAATCATTTCAATACATTTGAAATAGCATAATGCCATTAAAATATTCTGCAAACGAATTTCCCCCATAGACCATAATGTAACGGAATTCTTTTGAGTGTCCCTGTGAATGAACTAATAATGCTACACACTTCATATTCAATATGTATCGAATATATCGCGGTAAACCTTATTAACATATATTAATCTGCGTACATTTACGTGAGTTAGAGCGTGGGCAAACAGACAGACGGACAGACAAACTAAATTCATAAACACTTTTCAACTTTGTGGGAAAGTGTTAAAAAGCAATGTTGAATTATGTTTTGCTCTCATGATTTATAACAGCGGCAATTGCACATTTGTTAGAAACTCCAATAAACTTGTAAGAAATGTTGAAGAAGTTGAGTGTGGACAAACAGACAGACAAACGGAATTCATAAACACATTTCAACTTTGTGGGAAAGGGTTAAAAATAATATTGAAATGTGTTTTGCTCTCATGATTTATAACAGCGGCAATTGCTTATTTGTTAGAAACTCGAATAAACTTGTAAGAATTGGTAAAGAAGTAAATAAGGATGACATAGCTGCCAACAACTTACTCATTTTTGTACCACAAAAATTTTATAGTAAATTTGACCTTTTTAAATCGCCGTAATCTGCCGATTAAATAAGGAAAAAATTTCTATTAAATTTTTGTGGTCTGAAAAAGCGGAAGAGTTGGCAGCTATGGGATCAATGAAATGTACAATATTGCAAAAATAAAATCAAGATAATTATTTAATTCCAAACTTACAATTCGAGACTGAAACGAAAAAAAAAGTTTAGTAATGATATTCATTAAATTAATATAGTCGTACATTTCATTTGGAAAATTTATAAGATGGACTAAGACACTGCCATCGAAATGCCCAAGGCCTGAGGACAGGAGTTGTGACGTCATCACTAATCGACCGACTTCTCACTAGTGTTGGATTTCACACCAGAAAATTTTGAATAGCAGTTTTATTTAATTTTATTTGTGGAATATCTATCATTTTATAAAAAAATAATAACTATTTAAACTTACTGGTGAGAATTGGGAATCCTCCAATAAAAAATCAGCCAGATGCGGCCACACTGTGGCATAGTGATGGGCGATTTCGATTTTTTTAATCGATTTAATCGATACTATAGCCAACTCGATTTAATCGATACTATAAATTTTTTAATCGATGTCTCTAAAGGTCATATCATTTTCATTTTTCTTCAAAAATTTAAGGTCAAGTAGTTGGATGTCCAATCCCAAAACTTTCTTCTGTCTCATAAATGTTAAAACTTCAAAATTCGCTATCACAGTGTCAAATTTAAATAACCTATACCCATCATGAGGATCCAAAAGTATAGGTTCATTGAAATATGTGTATTTAAAAAATATATATAAGAATCCCATTTTCCTAACAAATCATTGAATTTTCGCCCACACCCTCTTAGATGTCCGCAACGGAAAATCCCAGTTCAAAGGGCATAAAAGCGACACATGTTGGGTAGTATACACCCAAGCCTAATAAGGATCTATTTATACGACAGTGTAACAGAATATGAAGTTTGATTAAATTCCGTGCATTAGTTTTGATATATGACTATCATGAATATCATGAAAAAAGCAGTATAGCAACGCAGCCTATTACATGATTAACACGAAAGACTCAGAAACAACTTACGTCAATGACTAACAGAATATAAAGTTTGATGAAATTCCGTTCATTACTTCTTGAGATGTTATCGCAAACATTGTGTAAACCCTGAAAAACAGTGTTGAATTCAGGGGCTGGTACGGGTGCATCGCCCTCCCCGGAACACTGAAATGTCCCCTAGGGAGATTTGAGATTTTATGCTTAATGGACGAAAGTCCAATCCCCCCCCCCCTCGTAACTCTAGAATGTTCCTCGCCAGAACCATAGAAATCCCCCCCCCCCGGAGAAAAATGTCTGAATTCAACACTGTTGATAAAAGCAGCATGGCAGCACAATTTGTCATATCATTTACACAAAAACCTAATCATGGATAACTTATGGCATTGTCTAACAGAATATTAAGTTTGATGAAATTTCGTTCTTTAGTTCTTGAGATATTATCCCTAAAATTGTTTAAATCCTGAAAAACGTGTTGAATTCAGGGGGTGGCCCCGGGGGGGGTGACATTCCTCCCCCCGCAACAACGCATAAAATCTCAAACTTTTTGGGGGGCCTTTGAGTGTTTCGGGGGGGAGGAGAATGTCACCCCCCCGGGCCACCCCCTGAATTCAATACGTTTTTGTGCATTAAAAATTGATGAAATTTCGTTCATTAGTTCTTGAGATATTATCCCTAAAATTATTTAAATCCTGAAAAACGTGTTGAATTCAGGGGATGGCCCGGGAGGGTAACATTCCTCCCCCCCCCCATCGCAACATTCAAATGCCCCCCAGAAAGTTTGAGATTTTATGCTTTTTGTACATTAAAATGTACAAAAGTCCAACCCCCTCCCCCTCTGAACTGTCCCTCCCGGAGAAAAATGTCTGAATTCAACTCTGCTGATAAAATCAGCATAGCAACGCCCCCTGTTGGGCGATTTACACCGAAACCTAATAAGCAGCAATTTATGCCAACGTCTAACTGAATGTGGTTTTATGAAAATCCGTGTATTAGTTCTTGAGATAGAGCTATTGCGAAAATCGGGAAAAATGCAGCATAGCAGCGCCACCTGCCGGTAGATTTACATCAAAATCTAATTCTCAACAACTTATGTCAGAGTCAAACTGAATCTGAAGTTAGGTGAATATTCGTGCATTAGTTCTTGAGATAGCAATCTTGCGGAAATCATGAAAAATGCAGCATAGCAGCGCCACCTGTTGAGCGATTTTCACCAAAAAGTAATCAAAACCAATTTATATGAAGGTCTAACTGAATCTAAAGTTTCAACAGATTCCATGCATTAGTTCTTGAAATAGACCGCTCACAATTTTTTTGTCAGAGACAAACAAATAGACAGACTGACAGACAAAAAAATTATAAAAATAGTCAAATCGTATTCCAGACAAGAAGTTCTAAAACTATAAATCCTTAGAAACCGGAAGTCGAAAATTTTCACGAAAACAACACTTTATTTTTCTAAAGACAAAAGAAAGCAAGAAAAGATGAACGCATCGATTCTGCCCTTGGATCAGAAACGGTGAATCGATTCAGTTCAGATTCGATGCCGATGTCGATCTTCAGATGCGATCTTCAGAATCGTTATTTTTTTGATTTACTTCAATTCTTTAGATGCAATGTCGAATCGTTATGTTTTGATTTACTTCAATTCAAATCGCATCGCGGTCGATCCACGATTCGGGTTGAATCAATTCTTCCAATTTTGCTGTTTTAGTGCCAGAATTGCTGTAAAATTTTGTATAAGAGCCTTTTTTTACTTTCTAGGTTAAATCAGTGTTGAATGCAGGTATTTTTCTCAGGGAGGGATTTATGCGACTCCGGTCGGGATTGGGGGGGGGGGGGGGTATTTCAGAGTTCCGTAATTGGGGGGGGGGTGCACATTTGTCCATTAAAAAGCATAAAATCTCAAAACTTATGGGAGGGACATTTCAATGTCCCGGGAGGGATGTCCTCCCGGGCTACCCCTTGAATTCAACACTAGGTTAAATCGTTATACTTTTGTTTAGAAGCCTAGTTATTCAGATTACTAATTTATTATATTGTATTTTTCAAGTTCGTCCCTTCTAATCTCTCCACCCCTCTCTCCCCTTTTCCTCGCTGATCTTAATTTACAGGGCCGTTCAAAATTTGCATGCAATTTTTAAAATGTCCAATTCTTGTTCTATTTTATTATAAAGCCACATTTTGAAACCTTGATCAAAGGTACTTTTGAGGTCGCCCCTCCGACCATTTGTTGCTTACCTGCTCCCTCGGGGGGGGGGGGGTATATTTTTTGTTTCTTCCAAACCATATCGTATAACATATCGTTGGAAAGCTTTTAATGTGATCTTTTATTTTCTGTCTCTAGCCTTCCTTCTTTTTGGTAAGGGTCAGTCGCGCTCCAACTTTTGTATTGATATTTTTGACAGTAATTTCAAAGGAATATATATTTATTCTTTCGGATTTACTGTTTTAAAGGCAGAACTGCTGTCAAATTTCGCATAAGAGACTTTTTCTTTCTAGGTTAAATTGTTATATTTTTAGTTTAGGAGCCAAGTTATTTGGGTTACTAGTTTATTAAGCTGTACTTTTCCAGTTCGTCACCAATACATTCCCCCCCCCCCCCCCCCAATCCCAATTTTCTTAATTATGGTCCAATTTCAATGGGACCTTTTTTGACATTCTTCCCGAGTCATTTGTTTACCAACTAAACACTGATATTATATCTGCAGCTCTTGGTGAGCACTATTTATGTATGGTAATAACAAATTTCGTCTCTTTTCCATTTTAAACTTATCATTCTTGGTTTAAAGCCACGTGACTCAAGGTTCTCGTTAGTTAAGCGGTATTTCACAAGTTTGTCAAAGTGTTTGTGTAAGTTGTATTATAAAAATTGCAGTCGTTTGAAACCAAACTTACTGATTTATGATACTTTGAATTTTATGAAATTTCGGAGCTTTCCGAAACTAAAGGATCTCTTGTATGTTATTAATTTTTTTCAAGGGTGTAGGTATGAAAATACTTGCTAAAATGCTTTAAAACCTTTTTTTTTTTCGAATAATATATTTAACAATTTAAACAAAGTGATTCCCGAGAATTATGTACTGTTTTAAAAGGGGACCACATCTTAGAATGTAAGGGGCGTAAAAATTCGAAACTTGGACAGGGCGATGCAAAAAAAAAAAAAAATTCTCCTTTCAGAAATTTGAAAAAATATTATCTTAATTACAAGCTGAGATATTAATTATTATTTCACTAATTGGTTTATTTCTATTAAATGCTTTTTTTTTAAAAGGCAGTCACGTGATTTTTTATAGCAGCATTAACGTTTTCTACTGTTTAGCGTGCGGTTCTTTGACGGCGGGCTGAGATAATTACTACCTTTTCAATATAAAAAATTTTATAAGTGTTCATACCACTATTTTCGAATAGTAATTTCACAAATTTCTTGAATTCTTGCTTAAGACTACCACCCCCTAGACTGATGTATCTTCGGATAGGTTGTATAAAGGAGTTTCGTTTAGATACACTTTTGTTTTGAATAGACTGCGCTCCCTGGTGGTGGAATATAGAACTAACAGACCGCGATTTCATTTAAAGTGGAAAATCTAACAAGGTGGTCTGTTCGAAACTTTAAGATCGTTTATAACACGTAAGAAAAAGTTTAAAAAAGAATGGTGCGAAAATTTCGGGAGGAAGGGGGGGAGGGGAGGCCGCTAGAATTTCTTTTAAACCTTAGCGTTCCTTACCGTTTTAGGTGGGGTTTTTAGACGGAGTCCTGAGATAAATGCTACTTATTAAATATAAAAAAGTCAAAAGTTTAGTTACCACTATTTCCGAATAGTAATTTCGGCAAATAGCTTAAATTTTTGATCAAGATTGCCACACTCTTGAGTAATATATCTACCGATAGGTTGTTTAACGGAGTTTCGTTCACAGTTTTGTTAGAATAGAGTGCGCACCCTGGTGGTGGAATCTGGAACTAACATAACGCGATTTTGTTAAAATTAGGAAATCTAACAATGCGATCTGTTTTAAACTTTAAGATTGTTTATAACACATGATAAAAAATTATAAAAAAGAATGGCGCGTCACATTTCGGGGGGGGGATAGAGGGGAGGGGCAGAACAAAATTAGAAAATAAAACAGGGCGATTTGTTTGAAATTTTAAGATAGTTTATAACACATAATAAAAAAAATTTAAATGATGAATGTCAAAAATTGGGGCGGGGTGGGGGGGAGGTGAGCGCGTTTTTCCGACCCGGTGGGCAAAGTGGGGGGGGGGGTACACCTATACGGTGCTGTACGCAGCGGGAACCCGGTTCGCGGTTCGTTCGCTTCGAGATTTCATATTAGGGGGAACCCGCTAGTTACTAGCTATAATGTTAAAGATGCCCAAGCAATATACATGTGCGTCCACTATCCTTCTAAGACAGTAAAATTAATTGATTTTTATTTCTTCTGAGAAAACTAAATTTTCACGTCTTGCAGCGATGATTTTTTATTTATTTATTTATTTATTTATTTATTTTTAAATAAAAGAACTTTAATAAATTTTGCTAGTTACATTATTACACTCAAATTGTAAGAATACTAAATCGGTTCTTATGGCAACGTGAAATATGTCCCTGAAAATTAAAATTTTAATTCAGGCTGGAAGAAAATCACAATGATTTAATTACAGGGACAGTCAAAAGTTTTCCGTTACATTACGGCCAATGGAAAAAATTATTTTAAGTGCATTTTAAGGATGTTACAGACTTTCGAACAGAATGAAATTGATATGCACTTATGAAGTGCACTGTTATAGTACGAGCGCACCACATTTGCCACGTTTGACGCGCAATTTCCAACTTGTATTTAACCGAGATCTTTCTTAAAAAATAAATTTAAATAAAATCTAAATTACAATATTAGTAAAATTACATCTTAAAACTAATATTTTAAAAGTTAAAAACTTTATTATTTGACTCAAAGGTCTGTAATAGCTTACGACTGGGCCCCTGACTCTTGACTTTGTCTACCCTCTAAATGTGAGGTATGGGAGGTGGTCGCTACGGCTCTGCTGATTCGCTAAGTTTTGAAATTAATATTTTTGAGCTTATCTGTGCGAATCTGTGACTATCGAAATATCGATTCAAGTATCGATTCTAGAATTTGGGAATCGATTTTTATTGTGATCGATTCAGTTTTATACGATGTCGATTTTAATCGATTCCTGAATTTTCCAGAATCGCCCATCACTACTGTGGCATTCCGCATCTGGCCAAATTTTTATTTTGAGATTCTGAATTCGCACCATTAAGTTTAAATAGTTAGTACTGTTTTATATGATAATAGGTATTCCACAAATAAAATAAAATAAAATTGCTATTCAAAATTTTCCGGTGTGAATTCCAGCACTAGTGAGAAATAGGACGATTAGTGATGACGTCACAACTCGTGTCCTCAGGCCTTGAGTATTTCGGTGGCAACGACTAAGACCAATGTGAGACGGGCGTCTTTTTTGCTGCTTTTTTGCTAGCATTGTGAATGGATAATACTTAAGCAAAAATGCAGCAAAAAAGACGCTCGTATGACATTGGTCTAAAACAAATATACCAGCCAAAACATCTTTTTTTTTTTACATATGTTTTTAATATGAATGGTTTTATGTTTTTAAGACTAGTTCGTTTGTAATGGAATAGTATATAAATTTTAAGCACCTTTTAAGTAAATTGATAATTATTTTAGTGATTTATTATAGTTCTTAAAATCATTTCCAAACATGATTTTTTTATTTCCCCTATCGCATGCAGCTTGGCCTAGTGAAAATTAACCCATTTGCACAAAAAACAACATAAATAGTTCAGTGATTGTTTTAGGTTAATATTCCATGAAAAAATCACCTTTTCATGAATAAATAATAAATAAATAAAATAACATATATAATAAAACCCCCAAAACATTATAAATAGTTTAATTTTTTTTTTTTTTTTTTTTTTTTGCATAGGATAGCTGAGGGCGATCTATAATCGGGCTTGTTTCTACTTTTTCAATTTTGTCTTCAGTTTAAAAAAAAAAAAAAAAAAAAAAAAAAAAAAAAACTTTCGGAACCGGTTAGAACCTGTTCTCAAAATGAAAGTATCTTAATATGTTATATAAAAAAACTGTAACCAAAATTGAAAAAGTAAAAACTAGCCCGGTTAGAGATAGACTTCAGCTATCACATTAAAAAAAAAAGAAACCATTTAAAAATATTAAAATGAAAGTGAAATATTTGAAAATAACTTCCCCATAGACTTAACCACAGGTCTCGCAGTGTTCCTAAAATTTTCGCAACTTGCTACCACTATTTTAAAGCGATATAATCTTTATTTAAAACTTTTATTGCCGATGTTAAAAAAATCTATAACGAAGGTTCTTTATTTAAAATAGTGGTAGGAAATGGTGAAAATTTTAGCAACTTTGCGAGCCCTGCTTAACATCAGCATTCTCGTTTCAGGATGGCCAAATTGGTTTCCATTTTTATTCAGAAATTTCGAGTGAGTACCTGAAATAAAGAATAATATTTTATGCGTTATTTAACAAGAGACATTTAACAATCACACGAATTAAAAATCCTCCTTTCGAAATTTGCGATATTAATTTCAAGTTCGCGTTAAAATTGGAGGCCAATTTGCCAAGCCTGGTATAGTGCATTTTAGAATTTCAATGAAATACAATCTATTCTATAAATAATCATCACAACTCTATAAATAATAAGTTTCACACCAGACACATTTATAAAATACTTCCTAATTGTAAAACTTATCCGTTAGTCTTCATCTTGAATTTTAGAATCCAAAATCATGAATTGTCGTTCACCTCGTATGGTGATGACACCTAAATAATACGAAAAGGACTGCACTATCAATTTTTGCCATTTTGTCGAAAGTTAAAGTACTTGTTGCATTCTTTTGGAACTTCAGGATTATAATATGTTTGACCTCATATTTATAACAGTCGATTTGATAAGGATGGTTGCTAAACTGGGAACCATGTTTCGTTTCTTCGAGAGATTTGGGCTGGCTTTTAACCCTTTCCGACACGGGCAATTTTTGTTGTAAAATGATGAAATGATTGACTGGCACTGGAATTTTAAAATGATTTTTTAGAAATTAAAAACATGTTATTTTTAATGTTCATTGTAAATCCAAAATTTTACTAAAACATTCTTGGTGCCGTTCGTCAGTTTGGAATTAAAATTAGGTATCCCGACCCGGGCACAGTGTGCCGGAAAGGGTTAACCAGAGCTGCCAAGTCTCCAGCTTTTTGCACACCACTATTATTTAAGAGAAAATGTTGCTCTTTTAAATTGTCCAAATTCTCTAATTAAATAAAAGAACATTTTCTGTATTAAAATACTGGTATCTAAAAAGCCATAGAATTGGTATCTGTGGAGTTAAAACTTATCAATCAGTCTTATGCCACTTCAAACGTGACACCGGAGGGCAGAATATCATAGGCGAAGTTTTTTCAGTAGTCAGTATTTTTTTTTAATGTGACAATTTTATTTGTAATTTAACAACACGTACAAGAAAAATATACTTCAGAATTTATCTTTAAAATATAGTGGTGGTAAAAGGAAGTAAAAATAAACTTATACTCCCTCTGTCCTAAATTAGTTGCTACATTTGATTACTTTTGTACTGATTATTGATATTGATGATTTTATGATTTTGTTTGAACATATTTCAGAGATTTCAGGGTGCTATGATATCAATCAACAACACATACTTACCAAGCATTACCTCCGTCTCTCCTTAACCTTCCGTCTACCAGACGGGTCCATTGGACCCGACATGTACATTCAAAATATTTATTCAAACCAGAAATTTCTTCAAAACAAACTAAATGTATAAATCAGACAATAATAAGTTAAATAAACAAATTAAATAGTTTTAAGTAAAAATTCTGGTGTAGAATGTTTTTATAAAACTTGAGTAAAATTTCCGGTAGTTCTAGGGTTAAATAAGTACCAAATTAGTTTAGAAAAATCCAGGGTTCGCACGCTCTTTACCCACGCCCCATTTTGTAAGGTTTCTTCCACCAGTAATCGCATAAAACTACCTTCTAGCTAATGAATCGTTAATTCTTTAGGAAAAACAATGATCTTTATGGTATACTGGTGGTAGAGTCCTTACCAAATGGGGTTGATCTACTAAACTGCATAGGAAGTTATTTATGACTCCACCCACTTGAAATGTAGCAACTAATTTGGGACAAAATTTTCGACCTAAATTGACCTAATATTTCGATTAATATTATTCGACCTAATATTTCGACTTAAATAAAATTTTGACCTTGGGACAGAAATTTCGCAACTAATTTGGGACCGAGGGAGTATATAAGAAGTTAGCGTCCGATAAGGCTTAATAAAGCGAAAATTTCAAATTTATTGGCGGAAGTTTGCTCCAGCTGTTTTCATTCCCTGTAATTAACTATAAAAAAAAAACAACAGTCGTCCTGTTGTGACTACATCCTCACTTACTTCATTACAATATATGCCACTTTCTTCTTTATTCATAGCTCTATTATTAAGACAGCTGAAAGAGAAGAAAAAAACTTTTCGACGTGGAGAATATAGGGCTGTACATAGAATATGTCTTTGAGCTAACAATGTGCGCGTCAATGAATTGCACATTTGATATATAAAAAACATGTTTATACTTATGTATGTAAGTGGATATAATATTTTATGTTTGTATATTTCACAAATTCTATAAAGTTAAGAACAAAACTTAGAATTTTTAAAAGCAATATTGTTTAGCGTCCAATAGTTCTCGCACAGGGCTGTCACTAGCGAATCTTTTTATATTCTATTTGCACTAGTATTTTTAAAGGACAAATTTTACAGATTTACTTTTGAAGATGTTGTAAAACGGCATACGTATTAAGCGTACAAGCTTAATGCGGGCATCTTGGGGATGGGATTGATAATCCATATATGCGGGCTTTTAGTGTGACATCATATATGACAGAATATCTACCATCTGCGCATATTTTCTAAATCATTTGTCACTCATGGAATATTAATCTTGCTTACCCGATTTATTGCAAAATAATGGCGTAGCGAGAAAGGGGGTGGGCTCCAGATGCACTTGACACCACGAAGTTTTCTTCGCCTTACCTAATTAGAAGCTTCTCAGCTATTAATCACCGTGAAAAAATTTTTACAATTTTAGTGATTTGAAGTAAGAAAACTGTTAGGCATCTTCCTGTAGTTCAACCCCATCCGCTACGTGGCGCATGACCTTGATTGATGTGATCTCCTCTTTAATCTTGCGGTTGCCTCTCCCATTTAAGATAAAACGCTTAATATGTATGCAGTTTTGAGATGTTGTCACAGGCATCTGAAAGACTTTGCTTTCAGAAAGTGGTGCGAGATAGAATAAAAAAAATTGTCGCCTGTGGCAGCCCTGCTAACATAATTTTCGAAGCTACCAAACCTTCCATATTTTGAGTACCACTATTACCGAATAAAAGTGTCTTCTTTAATGAATGATGAAGATTTGCAATTAAATAGTACGAATATTACTATTCAGAAATTTTGTTACTGAAAACTTCCATGTTGTAAGAACTGTGGATTTTGAAAAAAGTATTACAGTATTTTCTACTCTACCGTTATCTTGTTATTATTTAGTCTTTTAAATCTGACGTTTTCTTTTGAGAGTCTTGTATTTACATAAATAAATTCTACACTTAACAACAAAAATAACTTTTCTACAAGTTATCCTCAAGTAGATGTAAGTTTTCAATCTTGTATGTTTCACAAAATGTTTCAAGCTAAAATTCTCATTATCCGCTTATCATGCAAATAAATAAAACATATTTTTTGAGTGATTTTTGAATTCATTATTTGAAATAACTGGGTTTTGTGACATGAATAAAATCTTCAAATCCATCTTCCATAGATGTTGGATAAAAATGCTAATAAAGGTAAAAATAAACGTTTTTTAAAAAACACTGTTGTATATTTAAAGTTTATCATAAAAATCACGTGTTATTTCATGAGTGCAGTTTATATAGTTCCAGAAAAATTCCGTTACATATTGTTAATTTGGCATGGGCTCCAACACAGATGCCAACATCTCTTAATTATTCCGGAGTCTGATGCAAGACGAACATGTTTTTAGCCGGAAATTTCATTTTAAGAAAAATTTCAAAATGAAAACTAAAATGTACAGTCGTGGGAAAAAAAAAGTAAACACCCTCTACTAACTCCTCAACAAATTATCGTAGGCGAAAATTACTGGTACCGAACGATTGGAAATAAATTCTACTTTTAAATGATGCATATAAAATTTTCTTTGGGTGCCATCTACATATTAAAACGAATCCAAACTTCATTCTTTTTTCAATGGCAATACCCAATTTTAACGAGATATTTCAAATCTTCGGTTCAAACTATTCCTAGGCACCCAATTGCAATTCATTTGAATGATAAGTTTTTGAATTATAAACATTCAAAATTTAGTGCTTCTAATGTTAAATTACATTTTCATATTTTAATTTATATCTTCTGAAATTCTGCTCCTAATGTGCTAATTTTTTTTGTAGCAATAATACTAATATACCCAAACATAAATACGCTGAATTTACAATTTTTATAATTTTATGACAAGAATTATGAATTATGAAATTAATATTCGAAAAAATTATGAATTGCAACCTACAATTTCTTTGATGGATTTAGATTTATTAAGTCCTGCTTTATGGAAATCCAAAATTTCACATTTTACTTCCAAGTTGTTTTCAAATTATGCTTAAAAAACGGCAAAACGATGGTTTAAGGGGCCGTCTATGATAGAAGTGAGTAGATATTTTGAAATTTATTCTGCTATCCTGTAATCTAACAAACTTCATTGACTCCTTGAGTGGAGCTTAAAGTGCCTTGATCAAGAAAGGGGCTCTTTCGGTTAACAATCGAGTACGGAACTTCAATTTGGATACAGCCCTTAAAATGCGCTCGTTTTAAAATAATTAATTTCTCGAAAACTTACCATACAAATTGCATAAATATTTGTTTTTAGGCTAATTGAAGGGTGTAGAGTTCATTTATGCTGTCAAAATTGTGTACTGCTATTGAAAAACACAAAGTTATGTTTCGTTTTAATATGTAGATGCCCCCCTAAGCAAAGTTTATATACATCATTTACATGTAGACCTTATTTCCAATCGTTCAGTACCAGTAACTTTCGTCTACGATAATTTGTTGAGTAGTTAGTATGGGGTGTTTACTTTTTTTTTTCCACGACCGTACCTTACTGAAAGAGGACACCTTTCCTTATCCCGGTTAAGAACATGTTTGTTTTGGATCAGACTCCGGAATAATTAACAGATGTTGGCAACTAAGGCTCCAATTATTAAAAATCGGCTGTTTTGATTTGTGCTTGATAGAAAGCGCAATCTAGTGCGTCTATTTTTAAAAAATGTAACTTTTGCCTTTTTTTTTTTTTTTTTTTTTTTTTTTTTTTTAAGATATACCAAAGCAGGGATGCAAGCGCTGCGCCACAAATGGCGCCATTTAATAATAATTTTCAGTGTTGCCAGTGGGCTACTTCTTTTAAATTCAGATTTCTTGATTGGCACCACTCTTTTGAAATAGTGAAATTCGCCTTGTTTAATCCCATATTAATTATAGAGAAAACAAGGGAAATTTTGCCAATTTAGAAGAGGGATGCCAATCAAGAAATCTAAATTTTAAAAAACTTTCCTACGGGACTAAAAGAAATATTTACGGAAAATAGTAAAAAAAAAAAAAAAATCCCCAGGTTTTTCCCCAAAATTTTTGTAGTCCCCAAAACCTTCCCCACGAACTACTTGTCCCACAAAAATTTCCCTAGAGGTTCAAAATTCCCCAAAATGGGGACAAAATCCCCAATCTGGCAACACTGTTTTATCTGCCATTAAATTAGGTGAATATTTCTGCCTCAGAAAAGTGGTAGAAATCAAATAATCTGAATTTAAAAAAAAGTAGCGTACACTTATCGGGAGCGACGCTTAAGGGGATAATCTATCTGCTGTGTATTTTTAAACAGTTTTCTCAACGTATAATCATAATTTATTTAATGTTAAAATGTTAATTGATAAAATGATATTTTTTAATATATACACTCTTTACTTTTTAATTATATTTCTATTTTTAAGTTTTTAAAGTATTTCGTTGTTGCATTTTCAAAGCCAGTTAACCTATTTTGGTGAAAGTGGTTTGGAGCCTAATTAACGCCTTTGCGTCCGTAACTCCTAAAAATTAGTAATCATAAAGAATATAATAGCGATTTTTCAAATGCGGCAGGTTAAAAGAACAAGGGCAATTCCATGTGACTCACGTTACCATTTGACACATTTTTCCAAAAGTAAATTCTATATACATCGAAGAAATATCACATTTGCTTTTAAAAAAGTTCTTCATAGATATCTGGGGCACAATAAGAAACTAAGAATAACAATGTAATAAATTTTTAAATGAACAGGTGGTATGCAGACCCTAATTTGGTACTGTGACTCACATTACAAAAAAAAGGAAGTCAAGTTGTATGGGTCAATGAAGACCTAGAATTTCTCCTCATTTATCACGACACAGTAAAAAAGAAGTATTTCATAGAGTATAACACACTTTCAACTTATGATATACACAAAAATAATATTGTTTTAATAGTAATTAATTATAGCAATCAATATTTTGAGTTTAACTCACGTTACATGGTATTGTGACTCACATTACATTTTCCTCTTTAGCCATTAATTCTTTCAGGCGCAAGCAATTGCGTTTCTGTAATGTTGAACTCACTCCGGAATATTCGAAATTTTTTTTTTCAAAATATGGAAAAGCAATTTTATTATTTTTTTTCCACCAAAGTTAGAAACATAAATTTTAATTATATGTTTCTGGTGCAAATCTTTATTAAAATTAGGTGGGATAAAGTATATTACCCCGTCCCTCAAGGGTCTACACTATAGTTCCCATGTTATGTGGAATTGCCCACAAGTTGGAAATTGCACTTCAAACGTGGCAAATGAGGGGCGTTCGTACTATAACTTGTTTTCTAGATATTATTTCCCCCGCATATTGTACTGAATGTATATTTTAGTGCACTTAATCAGTGCATATCAATTTCATTCTGTTCGAAAGAGTGTAACATCATTAAAATGCACTTGAAATAAGTTTTTTCCCATTTGCCGTAATGTAACGGAATACTTTTGAATGTCCCTGTAATTAAACTATAAATCCAATTTTCATAAAATTTGAAATCACTCGACAAAATATAGCAACAGTTATATATTTAAAATTTCAGACCATTCGGTTGTTTTTCGCTCTGTTATATGCGGACAGACAGACAGACGGACCGAATGACGACTACAGGTGCTACGTATTTATATAATTACGAACGCACCTAAAAATGCCTTAAAATAAATTCATCAGTTTATAACTAAGTTCTGAAATTAATAGAATGTTTATAATTCTAGCATGGCACTAAGTGAGTGCAAAATCAATTAAGAAACTCATTATTCACACACAAAAATCAAATTAAGTTAAATAAAAGAGAGTAAAAAAGAAATTAAAATCATTCATGTAAAAGGAAAACTCGTGTATTATATACAATTACTCACAAAATTTTAAGCCTAAATGTGGGATGCGCAAAATAAACGGAATATTTCTGACTATAAATATTCCGTTTATATATTATATGTATATAACCATTAAATAAACATTACCGACCACCAACAAAAACTGTGAAATTATGAATAAAATGACATTAACAAATACAGTTCACCCCCAACACGCTTAATATAGATTCCAAAAACATAGTAAAAAACAGCAGAAATAGAATAACATAAATGGAATGATGGAAATTTGTAGAACTTAGACAGAATCATCGGGTCCCAAATGTCTTGAGTTCCACAAATAAAATGTGTGGCTTTATCTTCATATTAGCCATAAATTAGCTAAAGAATATGAATTTTGGACTACCACATACTGAAAACCAAGAAATAAACCATTGAACACCAATTAAGTTCAAAATGAAACAAGATTAAAAAGATAGAGGGAAAAAAATGCCAAATTAAAATCCATACTGTCATATCATTAAGTATAACAAATACACTAACTATGCATTTTATTCTAATTTAAGATTGTATACTATTAGAAATTAATATGATATTGTCCTGAGTAGGCTAAAATTTAAATACAAACTAATCGTTAACTTTATTAAATATTATTGGATATGAATAAATTTAATATGAATTGATAAATATATAAATATAACTACACCATTATACATACAAAAGTATCGAATCAACATCCATTATAAAATGTGTATTAGCAACGTAGTTATAAATAAAATGCCCCCCTTTTTTAATATATAAATTAACCATTGCGTATTATGCAGACAGCGATATATATATATATATATATATATATATATATATATATATATATATATATATATATATATATATATATATATTAGTTTCTTCACACATAAAAGATTAACTCAAAAACCCATATGGCAACGGTATTTAATCATTATTCTACAAACAAATAAATAGTCATTCCCTCGTAAAACTTCAAAACAAAATGTGTTGAAGAGAAACCGCATTTCTCGCCTCACCGAATAATCTTTTATCTGAGTCTTTAGCTTACGAAATAATCGCACATCTAAGCTTTGGGAATATTTCATCTGTTAGAGTTTACTTTCTTCTCAAAATGTAGAAAGCTTTGATTTTATCGTTTACGGCTGAGAAAACTCAAATTATGCCGCAAATTCTCTTTTCTAAGACGTCATTATGGCTGCTGAAAGAGGTAGAAAGAAAGTTTTGCTATCTAGCAACGGGTCGATCTACGAACTTAATCTTTGAGGATTCATTAAATTGTCAAAAGGATAGCGAGCTGATGCAATTTCATTAAATGGCGAAGAGAAGTGTCAGGAACAGTAGGAAAAAAATACTGAAAATTGCTTACGCTTGTGCTCATAGTAAGTTAATCTTAGTAAGACTGCAATATGATATTTTGAACCAAGCAAAAGTATGTTACACCTCGACAAAATGTAAAAATAAGTAAAAATAATATTTAGGAAAATTTAAGTGTGGGACATTAATGAGAGGTAATAAGCATATTCTTATCGTTCTATCTATTTTGCAACATGTAACTGCGTTTGTTGTCGAGATAATTAAATCATGTGACTTTCTCAGCAAGCAAGATTGCAGGTACAGCATTTCCTTTGCCAGAATAAATATAGAACTATTTATAATTTACAATAAAAATTCTTTATTCTATACTTTAGAATATAAGTTTTTATTTTGTATAGTAAAAATTTTAAAAATAGTTTGCCATTACACTTTATTTATTCAAGATCAGAGCATGACGTGTGAGGAGTAGGGGGGGACAATTGACGGAAGTGACAATTTGAATATTTAAAATATTATTGGAGTAAATTTTAAAGTTATTTTCTTGAAAATTCTTTTCAAAATTTCAGAAAGGTATTACAGAATGCATTTTATGCTAGCGAAAATTATATTAATAATAAAATGTAGCATATGTATGTATAACCCCAAGGGACTGAAATTACATAGTTAGTGGAGAATCGCCCATATATATATTTGTTTACTTCATACATGAAAGATTAATTCAACAATCCACAAAACAACGATATTTAATCATTATATTACATACAAATATTCATTCTCTTGTAAAATTTCAAAACAAAATGTCTTGAAGAGAAACCGCATTTCTCGCCTCACCGAATAATCTTTTATCTGAGTCTTTAGCTTACGGAATAATCGCACATGTTAGCTTTGGGAATATTTCATCTGTTAGAGTTTCATTCCTTCTCAAAATGTAGAAGGCTTTGATTTTTATCGTTTACGGCTGAGAAAACTTAAATTATGCCGCAAATTCTATTTCCTAAGACGTCATAATGGCTGCTGAAAGAGGTAAAAAGAAAGTTTTGCTATCTAGCAAAGGACCGATCTAGGAACTTAATCTTTGAGGATTCATTAAATTGTCACCAGGATAGCCAGCTGATGCAATTTCATTAAATGGGGAAGAGAAGTGTCAGGGACAGTAGAGAAAAAATTATGAAAATTGCTTCTGTGCTCATAGTAAGTTAATCTTAGTAAGACTGCAATATGATATTTTGAACAAAGCAAAAGTATGTTACACCTCGACAAAATCATAAATAATTAAAAATAATATTTAGGAAAAAATAAGTATGGGACAGTAATGAGAGGTAATAAGCATATTTTTATCGTTCTATCTATTTTGCAGCTTGTAATTGCATTTGTTGTCAAGATAAATAAACCATGTGACTTTCTCAGCAAGCAAAATTGCTGCTTCTACTAAATGTCTAAATGTAACTGTCTTTCAAATTTTATCTAATCCATGGGCAGTAGTGACATAAAAACCAGAGTACAACATTTCTCTTACCAGATTAAAAATAAAACTATTTATAATTTACAATACAAATTCTTTATTTTATACTTTAGAATGCAAATTTTTATTTTGAATACTAAAATTTCTAAAAACAGTTTGTCATTATACTTTATTTGTTCAAGATCAGTGCATCAGGGTTCCTACATTTTCAGCCCATGTGCCAGTAGTTTTATGTAGAGAAACTCGACTTATATAATCGCGCCACTGTAAAAGCCGAGTTTTTCTCAGAGAAAATACTGGTGTTTATCTGACCTAAAGTCATGGAAATATCCTGACCTGTAGGAACCCTGTGCATGACATGGGGAACAAGGGACAGAAGTGACAATTGGACTACTCAATTTATTATTGTAGTAAAATTTACAATTATTTTCTTTAAAAATCTTTTCCAAATATTAGAAAGGCATTGCAGAATGCATTTTATGCTAACGAAAATTATTTAAATGATAAAAAGTAACATATAACCTAAGGCACACAAATTACTCGTTTATTGGATAATCGCCCATATATATGTAATAATAAAAAAAATTCCCCATTTTTACCTTGTTTCAATTATTCCAAATTCTTACAATATCATACTGTACACATATCTTTTCATCATATATTATATCATATCATATCTTTATATATTATATTATATCATATCTTTTTTTCACAGTCTTTTAATAATATCTTAAATATCAATTATATTTTAAACCCATGCCTTTAAATCAGTCTATTCGTTTATTTCTTATTAAACCTTAATCGGTTGAAAGTGAAACTTCTTCGAAAAAACACCCTAATCTATTTTATTTCTTCATATTTTGAGACATTAAATTTTTATTTCTTTCGAATGTTTTTTAATATCTTTTTTATATTTTATTAAAATTATTCTTCGATATCCCAGCATCCTTTGAAAAGAATTCTCGCGTCAATATACTCACTTTTTTCTTTCTCCGCTGTCAATAAATGTACTGACATTACGTCCTGATTTGGCCATCTTGCTCAACTTTTTCAACCAAACTCTAGGCACGCAACTCCCCTGACCTCCCCCTAGCTTCCTTCTAACTTGAGTTTAGTTGGCGCTTCCGTAAAGCACGTCAGCCTTGGATATCCTTCGGCGATTTGCTGTTATTTAAACAGGTTAAACAGGTCTGAAGAGCAGAATTTGTACGTTTTTTGCTTGCTTAACCCCCTTGAGGGGCAAGTGATTGTGTTCCTGTAATGTTGAACTCACACCGGAATCTTTGAAAAATTATATTTCAAAATAAGTAAAAGCAATTTTACGGCCCCTTTTTCTTCCACCAAAGTTAAGTTTAATAAAATTTTTCTGGTCTAAAACTTCATTAACGCGGGAGAACTCGCTAGTGAGAATGCCCAATTGCTTTTCTTTTACTTTACATTCATATAATATCAACTTTTTTTGGTTGGCTTAGTACTTTTACTCGCAGAATAGGTAACATAATTGTAAAACATTTTGAAATTTTAGTTAAAATGAAAAATGATTTAAATAAGAGTGTTTAAAAAAGTACGACTGTGAGAGAAAATCTCATGCAGCGAGTTCTCCCGGGTTAATCGTAAGTGGTAAATAATATATACCGCCGCACCTCAAGGGGTTAATAAATCCATGTCACAGGGAGGAGTTTGTTTCCAATATTCGATGTGTGTATCAAATAAGTTATCATCTTAATTTTATTCTCTAAGACGTAACACGGCCCCGAAAGGAGTCCAAAACTGGACACCCGGTGGAATTGTTCGATGCTACTTGAAGTATAATAAATTAATTCATGATAAATGCAGCTTCTTTTATATTTACGAGGAAATTCCCAAAGCATTCACAACACGGCCTCCACTGTGACCTTCTATTTTCAACTGATAAGTGGTGATCATTTAAATTGGTGATGGTTGATTGGTGATTATACAGATTCATCGCTTGGCAGAGAATAATATTCCTCTAGTTCTTTGACATCATTTACACCTGTTTAGAAAAATATAACACACACACACACACACACACACATATATATATATATATATATATGTATTAGTTTTCTTCATATATAAAAGATTAATTCGAAAATCCATACAACAAAATGCATTGAAGAAGAACAGCACTTCTCGCCTCTTCGAATAATCTTTTATCGGAGACGTTAGCTTACGGAGCAATCGCACATCTTAGCTTTGGAGATATTTTATCTGTTGAAGTTTTATTCCTTCTCAAAGGCTAGAAAGCTTTGATTTTATCGTTTGCGGCTGAGAAAACTCAAATTATGTCGCAAATTCTCTTTTCTAAGACGTCATTATGGCTGCTGAAAGATAAAACTGGAAAGTTTGCTGGAATTTATCTGCAAAATTTATCTTTGAGCATCCATTATACACATTAATAAATTCTACACTTATAAATTAAAATCACTTGTAACCTCATTATTTGTCCATAGAAATAAATAGATAGATGCTTTTACATTTATAAATTGCTCGCCAAATTAAAAGTTTATTGTTTTGATCAAAATATGTTTGATCAAGTAAAACTTCCATAGACATTGAATAAAAGTATTAAAAAAGAAATTAAAATACTTCATATAAAAGGCAAGCTAAAATATGTATCAAGTTATAAAACAAGCAGCAATGTATTGCTTATTAGAAAGGCGCCTTTGAAACAAGAAAAAAATAAAAGTACTGAAAATTATTTTCAAAACAAAATGTATCGAGAAGGAATTGGAATTCTCGCCTCTACAAATAATCTTTTATCACAGCTGTCTGCTTAACCCTTTCAGGGGTAGAAAAATTCTGTTCGTAAATTGAAGAAATAATTGAGAATTTCTTAGAAAATAAAACCCCGCTTTTCTACACTTTCATTTTAAAAACAAAATTTTATTAAAATATTTTCTCGCCATTTGCCAATTTTGGAATTAGGTGATCACGTCGTGTGGCCACCGCCCTTGAAAGGGAAAAGCCCTTTAAGAGGCAAGCAATTGCGTTCGTGTAATGCTGAATTCCCACAGAAATTTAGAAAATTTTTATTTCAAAATAAGGAAAAGTAATTTTTCAACTCTTTCCCCATAAAGATATAAAAGTAACACTTAATTAAAATTTTCTGGTGCAGATCTAAAACATAGGTGGGATATAATATATCCCACCGCCCCTCAAGTGGTTAACGAATAATTGCATTTCTTAGCTTTGAGATAGAACGTCTGTTATAGTGTTATTCTTTCTGATAGTGCAGAAAGCATCGATTTTCATCGTTTACAGGGCTCCCAAATGGTGCGCCAACTGAATACCAACAAATTTTAACAGAAAATTTTATGGTAGGTTTTCGCTAAAATTAACTTTCAAAGGTGATTCCGGGGCGGTTTGTAAGAAAAATCTAAAAAGAAGATTTTTCTAAAATAATTTTATTATTCAGTTGGCGGACCATTTGGGAACATTTGGGGCGTTTACATCTGAGGAAAGTTAAATTATTTAGAAATATTATCTTTTCTAAGACGTAATTATGGCTACTGGAAGAGGAAGACAGGAAATTTTGCTATCTAGCAATACACCAATCTGCGCAACTGATGTTTGAGAATCTGTTATGTACAGTCGTGGAAAAAAAAGTTAACACCCCCTACTAACTATTCGACAAATTATCGTAGACGGAAGTTACTGGTACCGAACGATTGGAAATAAAGTCTACTTTTAAATGATGTATATAAAATTTGCTTAGGGGTCCATCTACATATTAAAACGAACCCAAAACTCATTTTTTTCAATGACAATACCAATTTTAATACTTCAAATCTGCGGTTCAAACTATACCCAGACACCAAATTTCAAGTCTTTTGAATGATAAGTTTTTGAATTACAAACATTCAAAATTTAGTGCTTCTAATGTTAAATTACATTTTCATATTTTTATTTATATCTCCTGAAATTATGCTCCCAATGTGCTAATTTTTTGTGTAGCAATAATACTAATGTGCCCAAACATAAATACGCTGAATTTGCAATTTTTATAATTTTATGATATGAATTATGAAATTAATATTCGAAAAAATTATGAATTGCAACCTACAATTTTTTTGATGGATTTAGATTTATTAAGTCCTGCTTTATGAAAATCCGAAATTTCACATTTTTCTTCCAAATAGTTTTCAAATTATGCTTAAAAAACGGCAAAATGATGGTTTAAGGGGCCGTCTATGATAGAAGTGAGTAGATATTTTGAAATTTCTTCTGCTCTCCCGTTGTCTAACAGGCTTCATTGACTGCTTGAGTGGTGTTTAAGGTGCCTTGATCAAGAAGGAGGCTCTCTCGGTTAACAATCGAGTACCGAACTTCAATTTGGATACAGCCCTTAAAATACGCACGTTTTATAATAATTAATTTCTCGAAAACTTATGGTACGAATTGCATAAAAATGTGTATTTAGACTAATTGAAGGGTGTAGAGTTCATTTATGCTGCCAGAATTGGGCATTGCCATTGAAAAAAATGAAGTTATGGTTTGTTTTAATATGTAGATGGCCCCCTAAATAAATTTTATATACATCATTTAAAAGTAGACTTTATTTCAAATCGTTCGGTACCAGTAAATTTCTTCTACGATAATTTGTTGAGGAGTTAGTAGGGGGTGTTTACTTTTTTTTCCACGACTGTACATAAATGAATTGTACACTTGAAAGTTAAAATCACTTCTTTCCTCAGTATGTATTTATACTTCCATAGAAATAAATAAATAGAAGTTTTTACACTTATACATTGCTCGACAAATTGGGAGTTTACTGTTATGATCAAAATCTCTGAAACCAAACGTATCTTAAATCGATGTTCAACAAAAATATTAGAAAAAGAAAGTTCATATAAAAGGTAAGCAAAGATGTGTATCAAGCGATTATAAAACTAAAAGCTACAAGTTTCTTACTTATATTAGAAAGACACCTTTGCAACAGTAATACTTCCTACACCCCCCCCCCCCCCCCCAAAAAAAAAAAAAAAAAATGTACTAAAGATCAAAAGCCAAATACAAAATGTGTTAAAGAGGAACTGTGTTATAGAGGTTCCATTTAAAAAAAAATTCAGTTCTCATATAACTCACACCTTGTATTGGATAGTAGCACGTTCAGACAACTGGGTTGCTATCTGAAATTAATATTGTGATATCTTTTTTAAATCTTTCAATAAACGGGAGCCTTAATAAACATACTTAGCCAGGCAGAGCTTGTTGTGCTCAAGCCATTAACCCTTAAGTGCGCAGCTTTGCATATATGCAAACAACATTGCTTTGAATTTAATAGATTTTTTTATTCGTATATCCTAATTCACATCAGAAAATTAATATAGCAAAATTTGCTTTTATTCATAACAGACATTATGTATGTAAATAAAGCTAAATTAACCATTGAAAGTTTCTGATGCAATGTCAGATTTCTGAACTACGCAATTTCTAGAACGTATTCTATCATGGGAATTAAAGGGTTAAAGATTAAGTTTATAAAATAAATAATGATATAAAATAAGCTATTTGGAGGCATACGTAATAAAATATTTACTAATTTGCATTATTTTAGCGTAAAACAGCCACACGACTGTAGATTTTACTTATATTGCACATGCGCAACAGAAGAAAAGATTGACGTGTTATATGAAAAATATATCTTTGATTTTTTTTTTTTTCATTATTTTTCCTGTGTTATAAACCTTTCAGAGTATCATATATAATTTTTTCGAAGCAAAATAAAAAATCGCGCATTTATGGGTTATGATTAAAGACATAAAAGAGGTTTGGAGGATTGTAAAATTTTTTCCCCCCTCCCGACAATTTACACTCCTTCTGTGGTGTCACACGAACATTTAGCGCAATCAAGCGGTTTTCAGGATAACTATACATGAGACTTTTTCTGCAGCAAGATACACCAAGGCGTACCTTGCCTAGGTAAGTCAGACCTATCAGTCTCGTAATACGCAAAGGGTATTTTGTGGAGCTGTATTATTTTTTTGCGAATAAGCGAATATAATGTATCAAATATTATTTTTTTTGTTTAAAATTATTAACAATTTTTTACAATGTATCAAGGTATTTAAAAATTATTATATTTATTAGTTTTTCACCCTAAATAAAATAGTAATCCAAAAACTACATTAAAATGAAAAATAAAAGTGTCCAGTTAAAATAATGGCATTGAACTCACAGGCTATTCACACTAATTATATATTATACTCTTATTTCAAGTAATAATGCCTCTCGAAAAATAAATTAAGAGGTGATTAGACCATCCTCGTTTCGCATATTTATACTTAAGTAATGAGCCTCGAAATTTCGTCAGGGAAGCACCTTATCGAAATAAACCGGTATACCAAATTTGAATCAAATCGGATAGAAAAACCCATTTATCTAAATTAAGGGGGGTATTAGCCCCGTTCCCTCCTTTATATTTAACAGACGAACTTCTAAATCTAATCAGGGAAGCGCCTTATCAGAATTAACCGGTACACCAAATTTGAAGAAAACCAGATAATTCTGTATGAAAAACCCATTTATCTAAGTTAAGGTGGATTAGCACCTCGTTTCCCACTTTATACTTAAACAGTGAACCCCCAAAACTAATCAGGGAAGCGCCTTATCAGAATGAACCCAGAAATTTTTTAAAAAGCAAATCGGATATTTCTATCAAGAGTTATCGCATTACATACATAAGTACAGAGCCGGCGGGCACATTAGCTCTCAGGCTTTGATAGCCTGTGAGCTAAAAACATTTAATTATTTCTCCTCATATAAATAAAATGGTCATTCCACGAAAAAGTTTCTAAAGCGAAATATGTTGAGAAGAAATTCCAATCCCAGCTTTGCCGAATAATATCTTACAAGAATCATTGGCTTACAGAAGCAATGCTTACTTTAGTTTTGAGGTAATTCATCTGGTAGACTTTTATTACTTCTGAAAATATGAAAGGTTTGATTTTATCGTTTTCGCCTGCGATAATTCCTATTCTGTCACAATATTTCCTTTTCTTAGCTGTAATTATGGATACTGAAGGGGCTAGAAAGACCATCTCGCTACCCAGCTGTGGATCTATATGAGCAATATATCTCAGACGATACAATATACACGCTAATAAATTCTATACTTGATAACTGAAATCTCTCTTATCCTTATTATACCCTCAATGAGTTTTCACATTTTTATACTTCACAAAATATTTCATGTTTATTGTTTGTTAAACTTTTCACAATTATTATATAGCATCTTAAATACTTCATTTTGCTTTACTTTCATTCTGTTAATAAACAAATTTTAAAAATGAAAAAACCCGACTGCGTAAAAAGCGAACTAATTAATTATTTCTCATCAATGTGAAACTATTTTTTTTCAATTCCTACTATTAGCTCACACTCTCACTATATACAGGGTGTTCCGTTAAAGGGGTCCAATATTAATAGGGGTAATAGAGGAGATCACATGGAGCATAAATCAGTATATAAAGCCTGGTCGGATCTCAATAGTTTTCAAGAACAGCAAATAGAATGAAAATTCGGAAAATTGTAAAAGAACCCTCATTGCTAAACTATCGATAACGCTACATAAAAACGAAGCACATATTTAGAAAGAGCAGAAAAAAACCTACAAAATGACATCAATTGTATTAAAATAGCAATATTTATTGACGAGTTACAAGCCCTGAAACAGTGAAAAAAGTACGAAATCCAATATGCATCAAAATAGTTAATCGTTAATTCCAAAAAGACAACTCTAGCTACAACAAGGAAAATGTAGTAAAATTTGGTCCATTCCGAAAACTTTCGAAAAAGCTTACAATGAACCATATCGGTTTAATTGTGCGAGAGAAATTAATCAGTTTCTTAGTTACAACTCCGCTTTCTTTGACACTAGCAAAGGTTAAACTCCGCCCATCACGATTGGAAACACCGCCTTTTTAATTACTCTCAACTATACATTTTCGATCATGCTTCTTCTGAGATGCAACATTTTTAATTATTCAAGAGTTGAATGAACCAAAATAACTTTACAATAATAGTCTACATTTTAAAGTGGTCTTTTATTGATATAAAGCTTAAGTTAAATTCTTTAAAATTAAACTGGTGGTGAAAATTCGGAAATAATTAAAAATATTGCGATTTGTAACTATGCAAGAAGTTTCAGTACATATATCCCACCTAATTTTAACAAGATTCTCACCAGAAAATTTTAACTAAATTTTATATTTTTAACTTTGGAGAAAATTTGCTTTTACTTATTTAAATATTAAATCTTTCAATTATTCCAGTGAGAATTCAATATTTAGAGACATTTTTGCTTGCCCCTCAAGGGGTTGATGACATATTAATTAAGGTGAAAACAAAGGTAATTTTACCGTTTCTAAAAAGTGGTGGCAATCAAGAAATCTGAATTTAAAAAAAAAAGTAGCCCACTGGCAACACTGTTCGAGGGTATAAAGAAATCCACATACACCGATACGCGTGAAACACATAACCCTTCTTTTCAGTCGGGTAAAAAAAAAAAATGCTTCAAATTAGTATAATATAGTTCAAATAGTTTTGAGACGTCTTAAAAGAACACTCTTGTTATGCAGATATTCAACAAATTTCTAAATCTCCTATCGCAATGCTCTCTACAGCTTCGAAAAACCTTTTCAGTCCAACAATATAATATATTTTTTGTATTAATTAATATTAGTTTGATATACACATATTTTAATACATAAATTATTTTTAATTTTTATTTTACTTCACGTGTTTACATATATTTTATATATGTGTGTGTTTTCCTTTTATTATAATATACTTTTAAATTTATTTTATTTTATTTTTATTTATTTATTTATTTTCCAATTTACTAGTTAATTCCCCTTTTACTTTGTGGTCTTCTGTTTGGGTTATGCTTTTCTGTCATTGGCTGTTGTTGTTCTACTTTCCTATTGGCTGTTGATTTCTACTTTCCCATTCGCTGTTTTTTTAACTTGTTTCTTTTCCCTTACCTTGCATTTCAGCCTTGCTGCTGCTTCCATAGTAGAAGTCTTCTTTGCGCCTGACGAAGAAAGACTAAGTTCTTTCAAAACGCCAAGCGCATTTGAAAGTTTTTGATGGTGTTTTATGAAGACTTTTTTGTTCACAAAGAGTTTTGATATAAATTCCTCCTCTTTTAATACTTAACGGACGGGTCACGTGAATTGACGTTTTCGGGGACTGATGGAAGAAAATATTACTGATACCAGAAATTTTGTAAGGCTGAGTAAAGAAGGTGTAATTCTGGCATGCTTACTTCTGGTTGGTTGTGAACCGGTTTCAATTTCTAACGACATTTGTAAACGTAAATTTCGTGCTAGTTTTCGAAAAATGACCCGTCCTTAATGTGTTAATTACTCTGCCGTTTATGAATAATTTTCTGCCGAATCATACTTTCGATAAAAGATTTTTGGAATAATTTTGAATTCATAAGTCTATTCTTTAGGTTTTGTAGATTCACATGAAAATTTGTGTGTAAAAATCAAATATTGGTACTTGAAAATTTATTCTTAAGACCTCATGCAATTAGAGTTAGTTATTTGCACGGATGATAATTCATTCAATTTAAGCGATAGCTGATTCAGAATTGCCAGTTTGGGCCTCTTTTTTATTATTTAGAAACTAATGATGCGTAATAGAAATGCGTAATAGAAATTCCTTGCAGTTTCTTTTTTTTATTTAATTACAGTCATTATTAGTCAAATAATTTTGTAAGGTAAACAAATTCTTCATTCAAGGAGGATTGGGCGTAAGGATTCCCAATAGGAACTCGGAATTTATGAATAAAAAAAAGAAGCCAAAGTGATCCAAATTGAGCCAAAGTGAAGCCCTGATCAGATTGAAGGAATAAGGAACTTTCCTATGAATTATTCTTTAGTGTTGTAGCAATTTTTTTTTCTATTGATGAATGATTTTCTCATGCATGTTATTTTGAATAACTATTTTCGAATATTTTTTAGATCATAGGCAACACAAAAAGAACCGCCACTTTTGTTAGACCTGCTTGATCATCACCTATAGCAGGGCTGTCCAAACCGACTCACGAGGGCGCCATGTCGCCTTTTGGAGGATTTCTTGAAGCCCTTTCGAATGTTTCCAGTTGCTAACTCTTTTTAAATATAAAATCCTTTTTAAAAAATGCTTAAAAGTTTTAAATCATTAATATTTTCATGCTTTTTATATAGTTTGCAGGATCAAGGATTTTGGCTCTTTACTCTGTCAAAGTTTTGAGATGACCCCCTTTAACCCCTTGAGGAGCGGCGGGTTATATTTTATCCCACATAAGTTTAATTCAGATTTGTACCAGAAAATTTTTATTAAGTTTTACGTTTATAGCTTTGGAGGGAAAATGTTGAAAAAAATGCTTTTCCTTATTTTGAATTTTTTTTCTCCCAAATTTCCGCTGGGAACTTAGCATTAGACAAACGCAATTGCTTGCCCCTCAAAGGGTTAACACTAGAACAGCCTGCACTTTTAGCAAAGTTGTAAAAAATATATTTCACACCATAATTTTTATTTAAAACCATTTAACTTACTTAATTAGCCCATTTTTGTACCGTAAACATTTAACATGTCTTATGAAAATAATTCTGGTTCGAATCGACTATTATCAATTTGGCAGGGTTCTAGTGTTAAGAGAAATATTATTCTAAAGTTACTAAATTTATACATTTTCTGCAATTTTTACATGTGCATGATTATTCCTATGGAATGCAAATGCATTGTGTTAGACATGTGTGTGCCTTCAGAATGTTTAATTTTATTAGCTTTATTTAAAACTAAAAATACCTAATTTTTTTAAAAAACATTTACATGTTTTTCTATTGTAGGCAGCCTTAAGGTTTTGGACCTTATGATACAAAAGTTTTTGATGTAGGCTCTCTCTCAGTGAAATGTAATTCTAAACTTACCATGATTTATATTTTTTCTGCAGTCTATTTTCACATGGGCATGACTATCCCCTAAGACGTGTGTGTGTGTATGTGTGCGCGCGCATATGCCTTTCGAAAGTTTCCTGTTACTAGCTTTTATTAAACCTCTTAAAAAAATGTTTTATTTTTAACATTCGCATGTTTTTTATTGTAATTAGCATTAAGGTTTTGTTTCCTCATGCTACAAAATTTTTGAGAAGAGCTCCCCCCCCAGTAAAATGTAATTCTAAATTTACTATGATTTATATTTCGGCTGCAGTTAATTTTTACATGGTCATAGTTATTGCTGTGAGATGTATGTGGATTGCAGAAGGCTATGTGTTAATAACATTGCCGACTTACGATAGCATTGAATGTTTCCAGTCATGTGGATATTGGCGCTCTTCATTGTGTTCTAACAGCTAGAATACGCTACTCCTGATTGAGAGGCTGAACAGGCCTGACCTATAGTGTGTGAAATTCTTTTTGATCCAATGGTACAAAACGTTCTTCGCTGCCATTGAAATACTCAAGGCCAGAGGACACGAGTTGTGACGTCATCACTAATCGACCGGCTTCTCATTAGTGTTGAAATTCATACAGAAAAATTTTAAATAACAATTTTCTTTTATTTTATTTTTGGAATATCTATCATCTTATTAAACAATAATAACTATTTAAATTTACTGGTGAGAATTTGTAATCCCCCTATGAAAAATCAGCCAGATGCAGCGACACTGTGGCATTCCTCATCTGGCTGCATTTTTATTTAGGGATTCCAAATTCTCAGCAATAAGTTTAAATATAATATATATATATAAATATATTTTGCTTTATGATATGAAATATATTCCACAAATAAAATAAATGAAAATGGCTATTCAAAATTTTCTGGGTTGAATTCCAACATTAGTGAGAAGTTGGTCGATTAGTGATGGCGTAACAACTCGTGTCCTCTGGCCTTGAGTGTTTCGATGGCAATGCGTTCTTTCTTATTCTTGATTAATAGCTAATTCATAAACCGTTAGTTTTAGAGGTATAATACCAACCTCAAAATGCCTTAAATTTTATTCTTCATCGTAAAAAAATATATTTTCGAAAATATAGTTATTTTTTTAAAAATTACGAATATTAAATTTTTATATTGTATGTGGCACAGATTATGTGCATTTAAAAACACTTTCTTCATGATCTAAAAAACAAAAAAAAACAAACAAAAAAATCCATTTTTCTGCGACGTAAACATATCGAGATATGATATTTAAAATTTTAGAAATTTGTAACATTTTCAAGGATTTAAAATGGAAAAGCACTTTTTTAATACCAGAAAACCCTGAAAATCCACAAAATTCTAATTATTATAAAAAATATTTTTAATCGTATAAAAATGATTTTTTTTTGTTTTGCATCTTAGAGCATGGTGAAAATTTTCGAAATAGAACTTATATACTCAAAGACAGTATAAAAATTTAAATTTCGAACTTTAAAGCTATTCCTTAACCCTCACACTGCGTATTTTTTTTAAAATCAAAATAGGTATCAAGAATATCGCACAGTACGTTTAAATCAGGTTTGTCACTGGAAACGTTTGTATATTCTCGCACCACTATTTTAAGAAAATCAATTTTGCAGTATATTTCCCTTGCAAATGTTGTTACAGTCTATATGAAATTTTTTGTGTTTAAAAAGTGGTCCGAGATGAATTAAAATATAGTCGCCAGTGGAAAAAATAAATCCCCCAGGAAATCTCGATCTGGGCAAATTTCGCTACTTTTACGTTGCCCGAGGAAATTTCGGGTTGCGCAGCGAGAGGGTTAACCCTCTAATTCAAATAGTAGAATACGTTCTAATAATTCAGAGAATCTGAAATCATACCAGAAAATTTCAATCATAAATTTCGCTTTATTTAAATGCGGAATGTCTGTTATTATATAAAGTAAACATAGACATTTTAATATTTCTGGTATGAATTTGAAATATCCGAATTCAAAATTCCATTCAATTCGAAACACTAATGGTAGCACATATGCTACCATGGGCATTAAAGGGTTAATGTGACTGGATTTTCATATAATGAATATCAACATTTCACATTTTTTTAAATTGGAACTATAACTCTAAAACTAACGTTTTAGAATTTAGGTATTGCTAAATAATAAAACAAAAAAGAAAATTGCCCAGTTAAACTGATGACATTGAGCTCACACTAATTGTATATTATACTCTTATTTCATAGAATAATGTTCCTCGAAAAATATATTAAGGAGAGATTAGTTCCCCCACCTCCTTTCTACCCTTTATACTTAACCAGTGGTCCTCCAAATGTCATCAGGGAAGCGCCTTATCAGAGTAAATCGGTATACCAAATTTGCAGCAAATCGGATAGAAAAACCCAATTATCTGTATTAAGGGGGGTGGTATTAGCCCCGTTTCCCCCTTTAGACTGAAACAATGAACCTACAAATCTAATTAGAGAAGCACCCTTTCAGAATTAACCGGTATACCAAATTAGAAAAAAATCTGATAATTCTCCATGAAAAACCCATTTATCTAAGTTAAGGGGGTGATTAGCCCCCCGTTCCCTCCTTTATACTTAACCAATGAAGCCCAAAACTAATCAGGGGAGCGCCTTATCAGAATGAACTTAGAAAAAAAATTGAAGCAAATCGGATATTTCTATCAAGAGTTATCGTGTTACGTACATACGTACATACATACGTACGTACATACATGCATACGTACGTACATACATACATGCAGAACCGGCGGGCACATTAGCTCTCGGGCTTTGATAGCCTGTGAGCTAAAAAGCCACTCTGTATATCGGCATTATAATTTTTACAAGATAAACTCTATTACTGTTTTTGGCCGTTTTCAATAAAAAAATAATGTTTTTTTGTAATATACTGAACGTGAGTGAGAATGATACCATTTGAAATAATGATTAAAGGATCAGCTAGAAATAAACATTGAAATACGGATAATGTGAGTAGTCACGTGACGTGTTAGTGACGTTTGTGATGTTACCTATTCGTTATTCGATCGATATCGATCTGAAATGATCGTCTGGAGAAGCATCTCCTTCATAGCACCTCCTTGCTTTTCTTATGATTCAGAAAAGGAAAATATTTCCTTTACACTGTTGCATCGAAAGATAAATTAGCGGTTGTGTCCAAAAACGGTTATTTGGACAGCTAAAAAGATTTTATATTATTTGTTATAGACGATTTATTTTGTATAGCTCCTATTCTGTATCACTTTAAGACTTGAATAGTTTTGGTAGCAATTAAAAGTCTTGGTCATTAAATGTAATTAATAGGATCATAATTGATTGAAATTTAAATAAAAGATTTAAAATTGTTTTCGATGTCCGATTACGTCAAAGGATCCACACAATTATGTCGGTGCAGGTTCGGCTTTAAGTCACACAAAAAGAGGAAATTGTTTTTCTCTTTTCTTATGATGACGTACACAATTGTGTAGGTCAGGTCTTAACCCTCTCGCTGCGTAAGCGAGAGCTGCTTCGCGATGAGCGTCTTTTACAGAATTTTTAATCGCTCTTCTCGGGTTTCTTAAAGCAGATATTTTTGACTGTCGTAATCGGGGAAAATGTCCTGATTAAATCAGACAAAGTTTTCGCTAAAAAATAACTGTTGGGAATAACCAAGCAGTATTAATTTGACGGAAAAATGTATGCCCGAGCATATCTCGGGCTGCGCTGCGAGAGGATTAAACCTTTCCGGTGCAGCATAATTCTGTTTATAAACTGATGAAATGATGGGCTGACACCAGAATTTACAAACGAATTTATTAGAAAATATAAACTTGCTTATTTTCAAGTATGTTATAACAGGATAATTTTAATTAAATATTCCGAGTGCAGTAAACTAAAAATTATGCGTCCTTCTTAAGGACACCGCCCGCGTAATGGTTAAAGGGGTGTGATCTTCTTAGTTAGTTAATTTTGCGTTTCTATATTTAAAGTCATTTTGTCTAAATTCGCTGCGATTTTCCCAAAGTTTGTCACATATCGTATTTCATTATATATAGAATGCCAAAAATACGAAAACTATAATTGATTATTCGCTTTTCATACAAAACTGATTTGTGTTGAACTAATTGAATTATTATCTAAAACTGAATTATTTTCCTCGACGAAATGCTTTGTATAAAGTAACATTTCTTACCTTCGAACGTTTACGCTTCTGTCCTACGACTTTTTTTTAACAGAAAATAAATTATATTTCATCACCAAAAATTTTTATAAAATAAGGCAATATTTACTCTCTAAAAATAGTGGTAGGAGCAAATCGTAAAAGTTGGAAGCTATGCATACTTCGTGTTTTGTTCAAGAAATGCGGATTTTATGTCACATTTATTTATAGTTTGCAGCGTTAGAATTTTATGTACAATAACTTTGCTCATTTATAGGTCATGCCATATACAGGCACTGATTTTAGTTTTTTTCTTCAATTTAAATCATCGACACCTTTTTAATAGGAGAGTGCTATAGCTTCAGATAACAGTCAAAATGTTTTACCATAAAATAAAAACGAATCAAAATTACCTGATAATTTAAAATTTATTATCACTTATCGCGTTTTGGATTCATATATACAGGGTGTTTCATAAAAGATGGGCAGAACTTTAAGAGGTGATAGTACACATCCAAACAAACAACTTTCATCAAAGAATGCATGGTCGGAAATAAAAAGCAAATGTGTTAGAGGGCACCAAAGGTGATGTTGTTATACGACAGAATTATCAGCGTGGCCTCCATTTTTATTCAGAAAATCCGAATTCGTGCCAGAAATTAAAAATAGTACATTTTGCTTTATTTAATGATAGAAATTTTGCGATTACATGTAGTACAGATCCTTTTTTTTAAATTTTCTTGTATGAATGTGAAATTTCGAGATAAAAATGGAGACCAAACTGGCTACCCTGTTATACGAGGCAAAGACACAGAAAGAACGATTAAGTGGCAAAAGCAAGGTTGAAAACCGCTCTACGTGGAGCCGTTGAACCTCTGAGCTATTTTCATTTGTAGTTAGATATAAAACGCAAATGTTCTGGTGCATTTGGAACCATCGTCGATACAGACATAAAAGCTCCATTCCTGTTGCAAGTTATCGGGAGAAGAATGGCACTAATAGCATGCAAATGTTATATGGGGAAGCAGAAGAACGCGTATGCCGAATTTCGCCTCGATTAATACATAACAGCCGTTGATACGACTGTGCAACCGTCAATCGCGGTACGAACGTGTAGAAAGATGTTGGCCTACACTAATAGGAAACATGCTGATTTGCATTTTATCTACAAATGAAAACGGCTCAGAAGCTCAACGATTGTACAGAGCGCGGTTTCCCACCTTGTTTTTGCCATTTAACTTTCTTTTTGTGTTTTTGCCTCGTGTAACAGGGTTGCAGTTTGGTCTCAATTTTTATTTCGGAATTTCACATTCATACCGGAAAATTAAAAAAAAAAGTATCTGTACTATATGTAATCAAAAAATGTCTGTCATTAAATAAACCAAAAAATACTATTTTTAATTCGGGCACGAATTTCGATTTTCTGAATAAAATGGAGGCCAAGATGGCAACCCTGTCGTATAACAACATCACCTTTAGTGCCCTGTAGCACATTTGCGTTTTATTTCAAACCATGCATTCTTTGAAGAAAGTTGTTTGTTTGGATGAGTACTATCCCCTCTTAAAGTTTTGCCCATCTTTTATGAAACACTATGTATATAGGAGAGACTAGGGAGTGTTGATCCACTTTTTACAAAACGATTTTTTATTTATTAAATATTGAACGTAGAATAAAGTTTTATATATCATTTTATTCGTTATACAATCAGGTATCAAAATAAAATTGCTACATAAGCGTAATATATAAGAAATTTGAAAAAGGATTGATTTTAATAATGAGAAAATATTGGGTCTAGGCTCCCCACATGTGGGAGGCTTGACCCACTATAACGGAGGCTTGAACCATTTTGTTTTACATTGAAATATCTGTGAAGAGAAATAAAATCTGTTTAAAAAAAGCAAAGCAACTTTATGCTATATGCTTTAATTATTATAAAAAATATGCTTTTAAATATGAAGCTTAAATAAACTTGTTTAAACGCAATTGCAAGTCTTGGGAGGAAAATTTTGTTTTAAATAGGATTTTGTTTGAGAAGGTATAATTGCACAATAAGGTCAATGAAAGTTTAACATTTAAGATTGTATTCCATTAGAGACAGGTTCCGTTTTCATAGGGTTTCATGTATTATTATGTCAGGATTTATGTCCTACTTTTTGTGACATTCGACCTGACAACTCTAGATGCCACATAGTTTGATTTCATCTCACTGTATTCATCCTGGGGAAATTTGTCTACATACTTTCCTAAAGTTTTTCGATAAACGCTATGTTCTTTTGCAACCGCATGAGCACTTAAATTATCATTAACATCTTTTAACGCTTTCAGGCGCAGAGTACTCTCAGTACTAAAATGCTGAAATAAATGACTGACACCGTAATTTACGACAAATTTATTTGGAAATAAGCAATAGGCTATATTTCCCATACATATTAAATGGAAAAGATTTTAGCAAACTTCTGGTGATATTGTGTGGTTTGGGAATTAAAATTAAGCGGTTTCACATTCATACCACAGCCCCTGAAATGGTTAAGACTGCTGCTTTCATACTTTCTAGTCTTTTCCACTGTTTCTATTTACCTATTGTAAGTAATATTTAAAAGGAAAAAAGTTCCTTTCAACTATCCCATTTATGTTTCATTCATTTTTTTTTCTTGCAGTGGATACTATAGCAATTTTTCCCATCTTTCTTTAATCACTTTTAAACATTTTCTTTTTCATCACACTATTTTACTGTAGCTTTACAGAATAAATTTACGTACTTTTTTATATATAACCAATAACCTTTTATTATGCACAGTGTAAAATAAAAAGATTTCCAAAACCACTTAATTAAGGGAGCCTTGAGAACCTGGTCAACAACTCCCTCACATTGACTGGTTCATCCTCCCCACATAGCCCTTTTCTAAAAAATAGCACATTGTTATGTTAAGCCTAACTTATGTGTACAATCTTTATGCCTGGAATGCCTCCATATTTCTGCATTACTTAAAACCTACATGCTTAAATTTCTATGATATATTATATCTGAAAAAATCTTACAAAATATTTCTAATAAACACAACTTTTAGGTTGAAAACGCCTCACAATTGATTTTTTCCACACCTATTTCGATTATCTCTATGAAACGAAGAATGTTGTTTGAGCATTTCAGTAGCTGTGGTTAACACCTATTAATAAAACACTGAAATTCTTTTAAATATGAAAACAGGTGGTTGGGTCAAGCCTCCCATATGCTCAACCCTCCCTAGTCTCCCCTACTTATTTTTGTTTTCAACGTGGGTGACACTAAATTCCGAAAAAGCAGAATTCCTGTTGGTTGTAGTGTTTCTCTTTTAAAAATTTCGTTTTTACTAAAGTCTTTTGCATTACTACTAAAAGTCTACCGAAAATAAGATAATTAAAATAAATAAAATAAGCGGACTGGATTATTTATTTATTTATTTGTAGATTTTAATATTGAACTGACAAATATTAATATTTTATGGGTATGAATTGCGACAGCTGTCGTGTTGCCAATCCGCTAACTTTTTATTCAAATTCTTTGATTCCAACCACTTTTTAAAAATAGTTTAATTCGATTATCTTCGTACTATTTAATCTGACATTAAATAAAGCGAATATCTCTACTTGAAAGAAGTGGCTTATAATGAAACTATCTGAATTTAAAAAAAGTATCAAATTGTAAATAATGTGTAACTGTACACCAATTGCGAGGTTGTTGACAAGCGGCCACTAGAAGGCGCTATTTTCAACTTTCTAAATTTCTTCCACTTGTCCGCACAGTCTTAATTTATAAGGGCTTTAGTGTTATAGCATAAGGAATTTGATATCAACTATAATACATTACAGAATTTTACCTGATTAACACGTTGACTGCCACGCTACGAGTATACTCGTAGCTTTAATATTCGTGGCTTTAATTTATTACTTTCTCACCATTATTTTAAAATAAAAAAAATTGCCTTATTTATTGGCAGAAATTTCGCTGTATTAGTAAAGCGAAATTTACCTTTCAGAATTTGTGGTGGCAAACGAGTTTCAAGAACAAATTTGAAAATTCTTACTTTTTGCGGCAGTGAACGTGTTAATATTAGGAAAAAAAACCCATCATTTTTTTTACCATGGTCATCGTACCAATCATTCTTCTCTGATAAAATTAAAACGCATGGATGGATTTTAATAAATATGCTACCAACATATTTGTCTTCGATTCTTTAGTACATAGTTGTATAATCTTTGTTTCATGGAATAAATGAATATCTGCAAACTGCTACAAACTACTGTTCTAATAAAGAGTAACAGTGGGGAAGACCAAATTACGCTCGGTTAAAACTAGCATTATTTTCAAATCAATATAACAATAAATTATCGCTGCATTATTGATATTTGTTTTGTTTATAACAATATTATTTATATAAACAATCAATATTAAAACAACTTACATATTTCTAAATTTTACTTTACTTACATATTTGCAACGAAAGGGCATCCTTACAAACTACATTTTTAATTGAACTCTGATTGGTTGAAACATTATTTCACGGCTCTTATTGGGAATTAAAATTGCTTTAGACTTTGAAAGCCTATTTGTTTGCCAATTTGGGCCAAAATTACCCGAAATATTGCCGAATTGGGGACATTCTTTCATTTGTCTCCAAACAATTGTTTTGTTCTTTATAATCTTCAAAGTCGATTTTCCCGATAAACCTCACCAATGCCGCCAGTTTTTCCTCAAATTTGGAAAAAAAATTGGCAAAATGTTGCCAACTTTGCGACTTTGTTTACTGCCAACTGTTCAATAACTTAATAACTGTTTCAACATTTATACCCTTTGAAATGCACTGACACGTAGTCATCCCAAAATGACCCAGTAATCGTATTTTATGGAACATATGATCTAGCCCAATGATCTTCTCGTACTCAAAAACGGTAATAATACAAAATTTAGTCAAAATCGTCAGAGCCGTTTCTTAGTACATTCTAAAATTTGCATGCACACAACGAGAGACACAGTATTTGCTCTTAATTATAATATATGATATGGGTAGAATATCAAATGGACGTTATTTTCGAACGGTTTACTGAATCTTTTTAATTAACTAATTCATCTAAAATATTTGCAACATTAATGCTCTTCCTACTGTGGTACGAATTGGTTTAGTATTTCGCATTTTATACTTATAGATAGCTAAATAAACGATTGAAATAGCTTGATTTCTAAAGAAATAAGCTCAGATAAAACTTCCTAATTGAGATTACGAAAATGTGTAATATCCTGCAAAAAATTCATTTGCGCAAGATATTTTTTTAGCAATGTTCTGTGTAAAAAGATGAAGTTTTATTACATTTTTTCAAAGAATCTCCTTTTTTTCAAAGCTTTGTTAAGGTGCTTACTTCGAAGCAAGAAAATTTTAGTTTGCTCGTACTCGGCCAATTTTCCTTTGAAATCGTCTCTCAAAATAGGATAAACGTCTTATGTACTTAAGAAAGTACTATATTTAAACATTTTTTTTCTGTGTTATATCCGAAAGCAACTCTCTCTGAAATGCTTCAAATAATGTTATTATGTAAAAGATAACTGAAGCAATAAAAATATTTCACGATTTCTCATTTTTTTTAATTTACTCGTCATAAGTATAAGCATGTTTTTTCATATAAACTGAAAAAATATGTTGTTTTTTAATGTACACACACAGAGAGAGAGAGAGATAGAGAGAGACAAGTGGTGTTATAATCAAGAGTAGACCGGGGCTTGTTGGCCTGTTTTTTCTTTAATATTTTTAATTTTTTTACTTTATTAAATTTTTTCATTTTTTTCTTAATTTGAACAATCAGTGCGTCGTAGCCCCTAGAGGGGCAGTGGAATATACAGGGTGATTACAAATGATGGAAGCGATTTAAAAAAATCATATTTTCAAAACTACTGCACTTATTACAATAAGTGATACATGAATTTAAAGAGAAATACACCAAGTTTTTTTTTCAGTTACAAATGTTCGATGTGTGACCGTTTTGTTACACGGCTAACGTTCAATCTGTAATCGAGTTCGTCCCAAACATTTTGTAGCATCACTCGGTCCTGAATGCTGCGCAAATACGTTCTTTAAGTTCTGAACACTTTGTTTCGGCATTGGTGGTACATAAACAATGTCTTTGACACAGCCAGAACTTAAAGAACGCATTTGTGTGGAATTCAGAACCATTGACAGAGTGATGCTACAAAATGTTTGGGACGAACTGGATTACAGATTGGACGTATGCCATGTAACAAAAGGGTCACACATCGAACATTTGTAACTGAAGAAAACTTGGTATATTTCTCTTTAAATTCATGTATCATTTATTGTAATATAAGCAGTAGTTTCGAAAATATGATTTTTTTAAATCGCGTCCATCATTTGTAATCACCCTGTATTGTATCTCATCTAAATTTAATCGAGAATTTGATCAAGAGATCCTAATTTTAATCAAGCGCCAGAAACTTCTAATTAAAATTTACCTTTCTAACTTGTTGAAAAATTAGATTAGTAATAATTAAAGTTTAAAAATTGCTTTTTCTTATTTTGAAAGAATTTTTTTTCGAATATTCCGGTGTGAATTCAACATTATAGGAACGCAATTACCTGTCCCTGAAAGGGTTGAAGATTAATCACGTATGTGAAATTAAAAAAAAACATTAATTAATAGGTGCTATTTGAAGCTCAGAACCACATCAAGTCACTGGTAGAACTTTCCCCATTCAACGGGATTGGTTGGCAAACTGAAATAATTTGATTTTCAAATTACTAACGGAATTGAAAAAAATTAAAAATATCGCATGTAATTTTAACTTGGTATATAAAAGATACAAAGGATACGAAAAGATATTTTGTTCATCTTGACTACTGTCTTCGTCGAAATCTTTCTCATCATCACAATGAATGCAAATATAAAATATCCTGACTCCACTGACACATTAACCGTGCGCCCAAGAATCCACTATTGTCTTATTTGCCTTTTAGTTAATATCACCCGGACTAGTAACACACATAAATCTGCAATTTCATTGATTTTTATAGACTTCCTAAAGGATACAACCCGGAAATCCCGGCTTATAGAATAGTAGATAAAAATCATGCACTTGTGACATCATAATTCACTTTTATATTTTAACGAATTAATAAGGCTACTATAATTTGTGACTCGTGGTATAGCCAGTATACATGTCAAGACACATTGTCGTTATCGTTATATTTTTACGATTTCGCTATGGTACTCCATTGTGAAATTTGGTAATTTTTGAAATTCAATATTTGAAAAACGGCATAATCATTAGATTTGAAATTTATATCAAGAAACATGCATTTTTTTACCTTTCTAACGCTGTTTGTCTAACAATTTTCAGACAAATACTTTTCGAGCTATTAATTTTTTCAGTAACTTCAAATGCTTCATATTCTGAGATTAATCCGAGGCAACGATTAACCCTAGAACTACCGGAAATTTTACTCAAGTTTCATAAAAACATTCTACACCAGAATTTTTACTTAAAACTATTTAATTTGTTTATTTAACTTATTATTGTCTGATTTATACATTTAGTTTGTTTTGAAGAAATTTCTGGTTTGAATAAATATTTTGAATGTACATGTCGGGTCCATTGGACCCTTCTGGTAGACAGAGGGTTAAAGAAAAAGGCAGCCGTAAGCAACTCGTAGCTTTTTATTAACCCCTTGAAGGGCAAGCAATTGTGAAATGCTGAATTCCCACCGGAATCTTTGAAAAATTCTATTTCAAAATAAGTAAAAGCAATTTTACGGCTTTTTTCCACCAAAGGTAGAAAAGTAAAATTTAATAACATTTTTCTGGTGTAAAACTTCATTAATCGTAGGTGGTATATAATATATACCGGTGCCCCTCAAGGGGTTAAAGAGGATGAATGTAGAGAGCAAGCTCTTGGACTCTGGGCTAGCTTGCCCAGGATTAAATGGGCCATCTTGCCCCATATCACCCACCGTTATGTTTTTTGATCGTCGTATCTAAATATTCTGCTAATATTTTAAAAAATCAGTAGGTAGAAAAAAAGTTCTGGCTATCTGTCTTTTAGATTGCTGTTAACCAAAATGAAACTTTAATTTAGAACGAAATCAGAAACCATTACTTACAAGTACAAAAAAAAAAAAAATCTTTCTGAGTGAAAATTTCAAAATTTGAAATTGCTTTCGTTCAATTGCTTCTTTGCTGCTGACACTGTCGTGGATAAAAGAAGACATGATAAGATCCATGTCACTTTGCTAGTAATGCCATTTACAGGATAGTTTGAAAAATATAGCTAATGAGACAACTTGTCCCTATGGCCGCTGCCATCGAAATACTGAAGGCCAGAGGACGCGAGTTCTAACGTCATCGCCAATCGACCTACTTCTCTAAAATGTTCGAATTCACACCGGAAAATTTTTAATATCAATTTTTTTTTTTTTTTTATTCGTGGAACATCGATTATCGTATTTCTCAGTTGCGTTGGAGCTCTGTTGTGAGGTGGACGTATGAGGTGATTGCTCCTTCGCAAGTTATATTTTTCGCAGTTTGAATGGCAGGTGGGGCGGTTCGTAGAATAGTTTCATCTCTATTTGAACTGTATCATGGCATCTATTAAGGATACGAGTTATATGGCGGATGTTATTGAAAACATCGCAAATGGAACATTAGTCAGCAACTATAAGGAACAATTTGATAATATTTCGTCCAACTTCGAGGACCATTCTAAAAAAATACTGACTGATTTTTACACCTTTGTGGACAGATACATTTTAGACTTGAAAACTAAAGATGGTTACGCTACTTCGCCTACTGATCAAGAGGAGGTAAGAAGAACATGTTTTGAAGCTTTTTCTTTGCTAAGGGAGCATACTATAGATAATTTGTTAGACTCTGCTATTTTTAGCTTTTTCTGTTCTATTCAGTATAAGAAAACACCTAATACAATCATTAATGACACTAACTATAACGGCTTTACCGTTATATATTCATTATTCCTCCTTTCCCCTCAGAAAAATCAACTTTTAACCTTACTGGGTTATTATAAATTGTCATTATTCTCCCACCCCCCCTCCTTCAAATAAAATATTTAGTTTAAATTTGACATTTTAGAGTTAATTTCATATGTCTTTATTCATTCTCTCCCCCCCCCCCTCTCACTACTGTAAGTTTCGCTTTTACTTTTTAAAGTTCTTTTCAAATGCAGACATCATTTCTGTCTTTCAAATTCACACGATAGAAAAAGATCTTAACCGCAGCTATTTTCCATTGAAATAAAGTAAAAGAATAAAATACAAATGAATGTCTTTTCGCTTTGCAGCCGACGATATCTAATGCATATTTTCCCAGCCTCTGGGCTTGCATTAGTATTCAATTCTCACCCTTCTGTTTGTCGGATAAAAGCCATATGCCCCTTGCTGACTAATTCAGCTGTCGTTAAAATCTATAACGAGCATGTAATATCATGTGTTAGCTATTTCTTTAGCCACTTTCCCTTACCGCAGGAATGTTAAGATACGTGTAACCATTTAGCCGCGCCATGGCGTAAGTTTGAGTTCTATGTAATACTTCGGGATGCTTCTGATTCCTTTGTCCACGCCACCAATATTCATCGCCAATACAGTACATATGTTCCTATTCATCTCGCCAATGAGTGAGTGATTGTAATGAATATTTTACCACTACTCCTTCTGATCTTGAACGCGACGGATATCAGCTCTCTGCCCTTCGGGGCCGCCCCGTCGGGCGGTCTTGTGTTTGACTTCTCCCGTCCCACTGTACTCTCATGGCCCTCCTTTTAAAAGTTTCATAATAAAGAAGTAAGTCCTCGAAATTTTCGTGTTGGAGTTTTTTTTCATTCATTCATGAATCTGGGAATCTAGTATCTCCTCTACACTAACCTTAAAAATGAATTATTCAACGCAGTCAAAAAGGGGATTAAGCGTCCCTTGACAGAGGAGAGTTCTACTATCCCTCTTGCTAATAAATTCAAAAATATCGCAAATGAAGTTAAGTTAAGCGTTAATGCTGACATGGAGCAATCCAATTCTGATGATAGTTCCGTCCAGGAACCGGGTAACTCTAAAAAACCTACTAATCCCTTCTATATCGAAATCGACCAAAATTGGACGACGCTAGCTCAACAAATTACCGAGTTAAATTCTGAAAACCTAAAATAGCTCTTAAAGGAGAACGCTTAGTAGTTCAATGTGCTTCAGACAATGACTATAAACTAACACAGAGATGGCTGAATCAAAATAAGATAAAATATACTACTCTTGACCCCAGAGAGTTAAGACCGAAGAAAATATGCATTAGGGGCCTCCCCTGTTATACAGATGTTAAACTAATAGAAGAAAGTCTTCGCGAGCATGGATTTGCAGTCACTAGGGCTGCCATGCTTAAAAATAGAAAGACTGGGCATCCCATGCTAATCTATATGGTAAATGTTATACCACGAAAAAACTTTGAGGAAATCTACAAAATTAACGTGATCCACTATATTTCTGTTAAAATCGAAGTCTTTACTTCAAAAAATAAAGTTAAACAATGCTATCGGTGTCAAGGGTATGGACATGCCTCAGAGGTGTGCGGCTTTGACGCCAAATGTGTCAAATGTGGGGAATTACACATAAGCACTGCTTGTGAGCATAAAGGTAGAATTAAACCTACATGCGCTAATTGTGGCCTTGGACATCCCGCGAATTTCCGCGGGTGCCCTAAAAACCCGTACAGACTTGAAAATAAACATAACAGAAAAACTACACGTAATAGCGTCAGCAATCTCTCCTCGGAAACACAAATTCTTGCCGAAATAACTACACCAAAAAACCTTCGACAAATGATCCCTCAACCAGTACTAGCATGATAAATTCTGAAACTAATGTTAATGATACCTCAAATACCCTTTCCTCTCCTACTACTAAAAATACTAATAATACTCAAAATTTGAAAATTCCAGTAAATTACTCTAATGATATTAAAGATATACTTACCACCTTCAATGAAATAAAAGAAGTTTTTCAAATTACAAAATTTTTAAGCTACATCAAAAACATTTCAACTCAAACCAAAAAAATTGATAACCCTATGCAAAAAGTAATGGTGATCATCAATGAATTCGATAAACTTGCTAACCTTCTCAACTTAAATGAAGAATAACTTCATTCCCTGCTAAACTATTTCCTTTTTCCCTGTCTTTCTGTCTTTTGTGTGCTTAAAAAAAACTTTTAAGCTGCTTTTCTTATGCTTTTCAAATTCTTTATAAGTCTTACCTTTTCGTGCTTTAATTTCCCTATCATGGTCTCCTTAAATAACCTTTTCTCATCGAGTTACCAGACTGGGCGGGCGCCGTCCTTTTTTCCCCTTGTTCCCCTATACATTTTGTGCTTTTTTCAGTCCTGTTAGTCTGAACTCTCCTCAATGTTGTTTTTTATTATTGTATTTTCCTATCTTTTGTGCATTTTCTTATAAACTTTAATCTCTCTTTTTTTTTCTGTAAATATGTAAATATTTCATTTTTTATAAACTTTCGTATCTTACTTTGTTATAATTGTGTTAAACTAATGTATGGTCTCTGAATTGAGTCTTTTTTTTACGGGGCTTCCTTTGGTAGCTTTTTCGCCTGTCCTGGACATATTTGTGGATCATATGGAACATTTTTTTCCCCTACTAGTTATACTAACAATTTTTTCTATTAAAAATTGTCTATCTTTTTAGTTTTTACTCTCTATTTTTCGTGGCTACTAGCCGCGTTTAAACGCTCTTTTTTCTAAGGCTCCCATTGCATTGTAACACGATTTACTCTTAGCCTGGATGTAAAGTTGCCAAGCAACTAGGGAATCCATACACCTGCTTTATTGTTCCATTGTTCCTATCATCGTATAAAACAATATTAAATATTTAAACTTGGTGCGAATTCGGAATCCCTAAATAAAAATTCAGCCAGATGTGAAATGCGACAGTTTTGCCGCATGTTGCTGATTTCTTTATTGGTGGATTCCAAATTCTCACCAGTAAGTTTAAATAGCTATTATTGTTTTATAAGATGATAGTTATTCCACAAATTAAAAAAAAAAGAAAATTGCTATTCAAAATTTTCCGTTGTGAATTCCAACACCAGTGAGAAATCGGTCGATTAATGATGACGTCACAACTCGTGTCCTGTGGCCTTGAGTATTTCGATGGCAGCGCTATGGCCAACATGCCCCTGTCTACCCTATGACATGGGCCTATTTCATACAACGTGGACGTTATATTTGAACGGTTTAATGAATCTTTTTTAACCCATTAACCCTTTCAGGGGTAAGTAATTGTGTTTCTGTAATGTCGGATATACACCAGAATCTTAAATATATATATATATATTGTAAAATAAGGAAAAGCAATTTTAAGCCCTTTTTTTTGCCATCAAAGTTAGAAAATTAAAATTTAATAAAATTTTTCTGTTGCAAATCTTCCTTAACCCCTTAACAGTGTGTCCCGAACTGGATTCGGGCAAGGACTCTTTGCTTGCTTCGTTATTAAAAGCGTTTCGATACCACTAATTTGTAACTGTAAATTTATCTTTATTGATTGTCAGACATTTTTCGATTAAGTAAGGTAAATATTTTAGTATGGAAAAAGTGGTGTCCAGCCCCATTTTTAATTTTTTTGTAAGTAAACAAATGTCACTGTTAAGGGGTTAATCATTATTTCCCACCCCCTTCAAGGTGTTCTGTGGCTGAAATGTTGAAAAGATTCGCTACTACCAGAATCTACAAACAAATTGATGTGACAATAAAATGTGCTATGTACTTCACGTGCATTATCAAAACAAAATATTTTACTAAAAATTCCGGTGCGAATCGATCAGTTTTCAATAAAAATAAAGTGGTAAGTATTTTTCATTACCCGATAAAGGGTTAATTAACGAATGCATGCAAAATATTTACAATATTCATATACTTCCCAATGTTGTAGGAATTGGTTCAGTATTTCGTTTTGCGTTATACATTTATAGATAGATAAATAAACAAAGACAGTAATAGCTTAATTTTTAAAGAAATAAGCCCAAAAAACCTTTCAAAATGATATTATAAAAATATTTAATATCTTGCAAAAAACTCCTTTCCATGAAACAAAAAAAATGTAACCTTGTTCTGTCTAGAAAGATCAAGTTTCTGTTGAATTTTTCCAAAGACTATACTTTTTTTCAAAGATTAGTTAAGCTCCTTGCTTAGAAGAAAGAAAATTTGAAGTTTACCCATACTCAGACACTTTCCCTTACCGTCAATAAAAATAGGTTAAACGTCTTATCTACTTAAAAACTTGTATTTATAAGCATTTTTATACTGTGTTAAATCCGAATGAAACTATCTCTGAAATGCTTTTAAAAATATTACAATGTAAAAGATGACCAATGTTGTCAGTGGGCTACTTTTTTAAAATTCAGAATTCTTGATGGGCACCACTTTTTTGAAATTGTAAAATTCACCTTATTTAATGACAGCCAAAAAAAAAAAAAAAAAAAAAAAATCTGAATTTAAAAAATGTAGCCCACTGGCAATACTGAAGATAACTGAAGCAATAAAAATATTTCTGGATATCTCATATTTTTTATTTTAGTCGTCATACGCATAAGTATATTTTTCATAAGAAACTAAAAAATGATGTTGTTTTTTAATTATATATATTTACACACTAGGGTGGGCCGAAAAAAACTTTTTTTCTCTTTTTGATTCGCTATACCGTGGAAAATTTGTGTCTAGGGTAGCTAAGTAAAATGCAATAAGAAAATAAATAATTTTTTACGTTTGGCGGTAGCGCATCGGGCTTAAAATTCGAGAAAAAACACTATTTTGATAATTTTTCTTATAAATGGAAATAAATCAAATAACTTATATAACAAGCAGCTATAGACATATTTTAGTAGAAAAGAGTATAGGAATCATAAATAAATGAAAAAAAAAGTACATTTCGCAACACATTGGCAGCGGATTATGTTTAAAAAAAGGCCTTTTTTTTTAAATGACAAATTTTCATTGAAATAAAAACTACTTTTCTGATTGTACTATTACCTGATCTGATTACCTTTATCTGATTGTACCTGAGTGTAATTTCACTTTGTAATAAAATATAGTCCTTTACTTGTCTTTACTATCTTTTGGAAGTTTGAAATAAGATTTGCTTGAAAAACTAGGCACTGAAGATCTCGAGAAAAGTGTTGTTCTTATAAAAACATCTCTGGACCCGAAGAATTTTTATGATGCCTCGGTTACCAGCTTCAAGCACCGTTCTACTGTTTGGGATTGACATGGGAATTGGTCAAATTTCCACTGGGCCGCTGTTTTACCTGATTCGACCTTAGACCAAATCTTTTCGTTGGTGGTTCTTCTCAGAAAAAGGTGGTGGTGAAAGTGTAGTAGAGTTCCAGTGAATCATTTGGATGTAGTCTGTAGCTAGAAAAATGATTTTGGATGTTTTAAAACACCTGATTGGTTTTCTTTTAGAAGCTAATTTTCTAGCCTTTTATAGTACAAATAATGTCCAGTAGGTACTGCTGATCTTTGCTTAAATTTTGCCGGTAAGTTCTGGAAATTCACACTCAACACTGTTAAATTTACCACTGGGAGTTTCTCACATTTCCTGAGCTGCGTGCCAATCGGACTAGTGATTTTGGCCCAGCCGTTCACATAGCTGCCAACTCTTCCGCTTTTTCAGACCACAAAAATTTAATAGAAAATTTTGCCTTATTTAATAGGCAGATAACGGCGATTTAAAAAGATAAAATTTACTATAAAATTTTTGTGGTCTGAAAAAGCGTAAGATGTTGGCAGCTATGCGTTCACCATCTAAAATTTGAAACAAATGTCGGAATGGCAACTCATTGAAATGTAAGAGGCATACACCACCACCTCTCCCCACTGTAGTGGTCTTTTAACTTCTTCTCCAATTTGAATAATACCGGTTTTCCACAATGTATTAGTAACAGTGCCATTAGATCCAATCACATTTTTTTGTTTCCTTTATGTTTCCTTTCCATTTCCAATTTTACCAATACCATGCATTCTTTGAAAGTACAAGAATTTTAGTTCAATGATGGGTATATTTTTTGCTTTTTCACAGTTACAAATAATAGAGACAGGACACTCACAAACTTCAGGGACCATTTTACAATTGCAGTCTAATGTCATTTTCACTTACACGCAGAGACATCAAACAGTAACAATATTTTTTTTTTAAATTTTTAACTCTCTTTTTCAACTTTTACTTTCCCTTATCACGGTTAAAGGACTCCATAAGATCACGATAACTGTTATGATATGCATTTGTTAACTGAACAATTATCTAAGGCGTTACTGTCAGTATTGAAGCTTTATCAAACACAGATTTAACTTTTGGCGTCATAATAATAGAAACGTGAGAAAAATTAACTGACTTGTTGTTTGATTTCAAGCATAGTTGCCAACCTCCCGATTTTTTTCACACCAATATTTTTATGCAAAAATACTTGCTTTAAGGAATCGCACAATTTACGTAATTAAAGGAAGCGAACATTTTTGTAAGATTTTACTGGTGTCGCAAAAATCGGGAGGTTGGCAAGTATGATTTCAAGGCTAACAAGGAAGGTCTCCATACGGGCATACTCAGAAAAATTAAAAAAAAATTACAGAATGTTCTTCACATATGGATATATATGTTTATAAATTTTTTTCTGGCGGAACTTCGATTCAGCGTCCGTAAAAAAATAACGAAATTTTCGTTTATTTGGCGATTTATCACCGGTTGGCGATGAAAAAAAATACGGTTTTATGTAGGAAATTTTTTTTTATGTTGAATTTGTTTATACAAGTTTAATTTAAATAACTTTAGTTTTGTCATTTTTAATTTGTTTTAAGAATAGTTTTGTCATTTTTAATTTGTTTTAAGAATAGTTTTGTCATTTTTAGTTTGTTGTAAGAATAGTCTTGTCATTTTTAGTTTGTTTTAACTATTGTTTGTGATGTGCAGGGTGGTCATAAAGAAACTTTGCCGATATATGGAACGGTCCGTTCAACCGATCGAGATGAGATTTCAGATATTGTTATTCAGAGGTATGAGCTCAGGATTCTGTAAACGGCAACAAATTGGCGCTCACGGTTACGGTTATAGGTACAGAAACTCGAAATTTTCGAATGGCAACGCCCATTTTTTTTGTCGCAAAATGCTCAGCGCATGCGAAAACTCTAAATAGCGCTGGAACGGTACGTGTATCGCAATAAACGGACGCGTTATGCACGCACAAAAAACAGCTCTGCAAACGGCCAAAAGAATACACGATCGGGGCGCACGGAAAAAATTTGCATATGACAGAGGCAAGACACCAATCACAGAACGCCGTTCGCCAGATAGTCAGCGTAGAAAACGGATTCTTGTCTCTGTCATATGCAAATTTCCTCCGTGCGCCCTGATCGTGTTTTTTTTTTGTTTTTTTTTTGGCCGTTCGCAGAGCTGTTTTTTGTGCGTGCATAATGCGTCCGTTTATTGCGATACACGTACCGTTCCAGCGCTATTTAGGGTTTTCGCATGCGCTGAGCATTTTGCGACGAAAAAAAAAATGGGCGTTGCCATTCGAAAATTTCGAGTTTCTGTACCTATAACCGTAACCGTGAGCGCCAATTTGTTGCCGTTCACAGAATCCCGAGCTCATACCTCTGAATAACTATATCTGAAATCTCATCTCGATCGGTTGAACGGACCGGCCGCTATAGTTCCATATATCGGCAAAGTTTCTTTATGACCACCCTGTATATTTATATGTATTTATAATAAAATTTAAATATCATATTTTACGATTTAAAACAAAATTTAAATTGATTTAAATTATTTCAAGCTCAAAAATAAGGCAGATAGAACACTGTCGATTTGATTTTGTTGCTATGGAAACGACTTCGTCTGCGATATGAAAATGTTAAATCAAATGTCAGCTGACTATAACTTAAAATAGATATTTGCAACTTGAAAAGCATAGAAAATATTTTTACAGTGATGAAATTAAATAACTACAGAAACAAAGCAACATATATATGTAATAAAAAAATATATAATAACATGTTTAATTGATTAAGTTTGAATTCATTAAAAATCATGCATTCTAAAAAACAATTAATAAATTTCCTGATGCATTAAAATCGTTTGCTTTTGGCGAGGAAAAATCCTGCTCGCCAAATCGCGTGTCACTTTCGTATTTTCGCGCCAAATATTCGAAAGTATTTTATTTTTTTACAGACTTTCTGCCGAAATTCCGCCGTTAAATTTGACTGATCCTTTATTACATACATGAGTAGTTTCACTAGCATTTTTTTCAACGTATTCTGAGTATGGCCTGTAAGGAGACCTTCCTTGTAAGTTGTATTTTTCATGGAAGCAACACTTGAGAACGTCTTCATAAGTTGGAAGTTTATTCACCGGTAACTCTTTTGGGTGGCGAAATAACGGACAGTTAACCCTAGATCTACCGGGAATTTTATTCAAGTTTTAATAAAACGTTCTACACCAGAATTTTTATTTAAAACTATTTAACTTATTTATTTACCTCATTTTTGTCTGGTTTATATACTTAGTTTATTTTAAAGAAATTTCTGGTTTGAATGAATATTTTGTATGTACCTGTCGGGTCCAATGGACCCGTCTGGTAGACGGAGGGTTAAAGTCACTGCGAGTAATTTCTTTGGAAACAGCCATGACACAGCGATCGAATCACTCATTAAGCGGTCATGAATTAAATCAGTCTGTAAGAAACGCGATTGAAACGCACAAGAAGAACACACTACTAATCATTGCCGGCAAAATTCTGGTGATCAACTCACAGGAACCGTTGTGTCATAAAGCACACGCATGCGTATCGCACAGTGCATTGTGAAGCGTCAGTACAAGTAGTATTGACGGGTTCCAATTCGCAGCAGGGCTCGTCGCGCTGGACTGCTACCAGAGTAGAAGGACTCATAATACAGCTTGAATGCGTCAATTTAAGGATATTTTAATTGCTTTGCGCTACCCTAAATGAAGTAATTTTGTCTCTTTTTTTTATTATAATGTGCTTTTTGATCTTTCTTTTGAAGCCTTTTCATCATTGCAGTTTTTTATCTTTTTCGTTTATAGCTTCACAAAATCGAAAGAAAACTACTGCTTTTTCCATAATTTTCAAATATTCAAGTGCGATGCGCTACCACCAAACGTAAAAAAATATTTAATTTGTTTTTGCATTTTACTAAGCTACCCTAAAGCCATGTTTTCACCTGTGTGAAGTTGGCACCCCTCATTGTGAATTTAAATATGAAAACTACACAGGAGTTTTGCCCAAGTTTTGCCCAGTTTTGCCCACCCATTAATTAATTTTGCCCACCCTTCGTAACGCTGTAAATCAAACTTTATTTTTTGACCCACTTTGAAAAAGCTAGCACCCCTCAATTTGAAATTTAACAAAACAATTGTACAATTATTTTGCCCAAGTTTTGCCCAGTTTTGCCCACCCATTAATTAATTTTGCCCACCTTTTATAACGCCGTAAATCAAAAAAATCTTCGTTGACCACGTGTGAAGCTGGCACCCCCCATTACGAATTGAAATATGAAAACCACACTAAAGTTTTGCCCGAGTTTTGCCCACTTTTGCCCACCCATTAATTAATTTTGCCCACCTTTTATAACGCCGTAAATCAAAAAAATCTTCGTTGACCACGTGTGAAGCTGGCACCCCCCATTACGAATTAAAATGTGAAAACCACACTAAGGTTTTGCCCAAGTTTTGCCCAGTTTTGCCCACCCATTAATTAATTTTGCCCACCTTTTATAACGCCGTAAATAAAAAAAATCTTCGTTGACCACGTGTGAAGCTGGCACCCCCCATTACGAATTAAAATGTGAAAACCACACTAAGGTTTTGCCCAAGTTTTGCCCAGTTTTGCCCACCCATTAATTAATTTTGCCCACCTTTTATAACGCCGTAAATCAAGAAAATCTTCGTTGACCACGTGTGAAGCTGGCACCCCCCATTACGAATTAAAATATGAAATCCACACAAAAGTTTTGCCCGAGTTTTGCCCAGTTTTGCCCACCTTTTATAACGCCGTAAATCAAAAAAATCTTTGTTGACCACGTGTGAAGCTGGCACCCCCCATTACGAATTGAAATATGAAAACCACACTAAAGTTTTGCCCAAGTTTTGCCCAATTTTGCCCACCCATTAATTAATTTTGCCCACCTTTTATAACGCCGTAAATCAAATTTTATTTTTTGACCCATTTTTTAAACTAGCACCCCTCATTAGGAAATTTACAAAAAAAATTATACTATTATTTTGCCCAGGTTTTGCCCAGTTTTGCCCACCCATTAATTAATTTTGCCCACCTTTTATAACGCCGTAAATCAAAAAAATCTTTGTTGACCACGTGTGAAGCTGGCACCCCGCATTACGAATTGAAATATGAAAACCACACTAAAGTTTTGCCCAAGTTTTGCCCAGTTTTGCCCACCCATTAATTAATTTTGCCCACCTTTTATAACGCCGTAAATCAAATTTTATTTTTTGACCCATTTTTTAAACTAGCACCCCTCATTAGGAAATTTACAAAAAAAATTATACTATTATTTTGCCCAAGTTTTGCCCAGTTTTGCCCACCCATTATTTAATTTTGCCCACCTTTTATAACGCCGTAAATCAAGAAAATCTTCGTTGACCATGTGTGAAGCTGGAACCCCCCATTACGAATGAAAATGTGAAAACCACACTAAGGTTTTGCCCAAGTTTTGCCCAGTTTTGCCCACCCATTAATTAATTTTGCCCACCTTTTATAACGCCGTAAATCAAGAAAATCTTCGTTGACCACGTGTGAAGCTGGCACCCCCCATTACGAATTAAAATATGAAAAATACACAAACGTTTTGCCCAAGTTTTGCCCAGTTTTGCCCACCCATTAATTAATTTTGCCCACCTTTTATAAAGCCGTAAATCAAAAAAATCTTTGTTGACCACGTGTGAAGCTGGCACCCCCCATTACGAATTGAAATATGAAAACCACACTAAAGTTTTGCCCGAGTTTTGCCCACTTTTGCCCACCCATTAATTAATTTTGCCCACCTTTTATAACGCCGTAAATCAAGAAAATCTTCGTTGACCACGTGTGAAGTTGGCACCCCCCATTACGAATTAAAATATGAAAATCCCACTAAAGTTTTGCCCAAGTTTTGTCCAGTTTTGTCCCCCCCCCATTAATTAATTTTGTCCACCTTTTATAAAGCCGTAAATAAAAACAATCTTCGTTGACCACATGTGAAGCTGGCACCCCCCATTACGAATTAAAATATGAAAAGAGGATGCAGCAACCTCGTCCTGAAGCAATCTATCCTGAATATTCATAAAATTCGTTTCAACCGATGTCACATAAACGAATGTATGAGCGATTCACACCCATTAAAACACAAAACTAAAAAAAAATAGTGAAATCGGTTGAGTCGATATATTGAAATCTCTAAAAATAAGAAGTGCCTTAAAGACCGCAAACGCTGCAACGAATATTTAAAAGAAAATCACATTATGTAAAACGCTAATATTGTTTAAAATCATTTTATAAATTAAGTAACATTTTAAAAATAGAAATTTTCTATTTTTTCATTCAAATTCTTTTTTATAATTTAAATAAATATTAAAAAGTAAACTTTCCATTTTTTGAAATTTTCTCCCATTTCGATTCAAATTCGCACTTACATAACTGAAGCTGAAGAGAAACGACGCACCACTGAGCTACTGCGCACTCAGCTCGAAACACTTTAGAATAACATTTTAATCAGCTTGCTTTAGTTATAAAAATTCGCCAAAAGTTAGCGAGTGGAAATTGAAAACGAAACACTAATTGCGCAAAGAGGCTTTGCTGTCAAATCATCACAGTCAATCATGCTTCGGAGCCTGTTTGGGAAATATCCGCCCCATCAGTTTGACTGAATGCTGTATTTGCCTTTCGAGACTGTTTTTAAGAAATATATGAAGTAACGACAAAAAGCCCACCAAATGGATTTCTAGCATTTAGTAGGATGCCGCGATACGCGAGTTGCAGCATATCGAATATAAAATTTGATTAGTTAGACGATTCTGGAGAAAGCGCATGCCCAAGCTTGGCGAGTGTCACATCATAACCAAGCTTATGCTTGTTAACTTATCTCGAAACTCGTCCAGGTGAGCATCGCCATGTTCTGGAATACAAAATGCCTAGGTTTGCAATATTTTGGACAAACGCAAGCCGAGAAAATCAAGACAGAAAATGCTTAGGTTTGCCATAGTTTGGACAAACTCCTCTGTCAAAGCACAGTCTGAGCGCAACCACCGCCAACTATAGACAATGGCGACGAGCTCGATTTCGACCCCACGGCAGGTCGGCCATCAGCGGATGATTCGTTCGACCCTATTCCTGTGGCTTTTACGTCACAAGAATAGGGTTGAATGAATGATAAGCAAATGACTATCTGCCGTGATGTCAAAATCCAGCTCGTCGGCACTGCCGCAACCAAAGACTTTTAAGATACATAGACCGGCAAACTGTCAGTTTAACTGAGGATTTTTGATCACAGCTCTCGTACGGCAGCATATATGTTTTATATTTTAATTTACCTAAGAAAATGCTTTTATTAGCGTATTTTTTTATTTCGTATCATTAAGTATTAGTCTACCCTATTTCATTTAGGTGTTTAAAAAAAAAAAAAAACTGTATTATTAATAATTTTTTTGTCTTTTTCGTATAGCAAGTAAGTATTTCAATAAACGTCCTCCAAGGATAAAAATATAGTGTTACTTTCGTTTATATGCATTCTTTAGTTGTCTTTTTACATAAAAATTAGTTTTAACGTAGATTTCTTCACAAGTAATTTAAAATTTTCTAAATTACTATATTATGTTACAGTTGTTACCTTTAATCTAAACTTCCCTACCAGTTACTTTAGTAAGTCAAACATAAAAAAAAAGGTGGAATTATAATCTTTAACAATCTGTTTCCACATTAATTTCGCTTTATTTCTGTTTATAAGGCATAAAAATTAGATACTCTTTTTCAAACATACCATCCATAAAATTATTAATAAATCGCTTTATTTAACTTTATTTCTGAAAATTGAATATTTATAACGCATATTTAGATATAAAAAATAGCGTCCTGTAAAACATTTGCCATAAAATTCATATATATTGATAAGAATTATTTTTAAAGCACATTCTAGCCATAGCACTTAACGGTAAATAACTCACAGCTGACGTACAAACCTCGTGGTTGAGGTGTTTCAATTTACTTCAGATGGCTGCCATGATTTCGCATGCTTTTGAAAGGGAATTGCCGGAATATGTATCTTAAAGGTCTTTGGCCGCAACCAATGATATATAAGGCCAATTAATGGCGTTTAAAATGTCCCACGGAGTGGATCAACTTTACTCGGTGATTGGTAGAAAGAGCTGCGCCCATCGTTTGGTGCCAATCGCCATGTAAAGATGTTCTACTCCATATAATGTCTTAAAAGTCATAATCTGCTCTTTTATGACGTTGGTCATAGTCTGAGTAACATATGCAGACAATTTCATATCGAGGCACGCTACGCGAAACTAGAATTTGATTTATGAACACCAGCAAATCCTGCAAAACATTTGGAAGTATTTAAAAATTGTATGAACGGTGCAAGAAAAAAACTCTAATTCCATAAAAATGTTGGACAAAGCTGAGACAAACTTTTGAAACGCATGGAAAAACTCTCGGAGCATTAGTAAAAATTGAACAAAATATGGCGAAAACCAGTAAGCTCCATACATAACAAGAGTTCTCAGTTAGCGGTCAGAAGTTTGCAAGGCAAATGAAGCATACAAGGCAAAGGTAAAAAATAGTTCGCGTTACCAGTGTTAGATATTAGTGTTGACATTTACTCTTATTCTAATGTATGTTTCTCTAATTAAGCAATACTTATCAAATTAATAAATGATTCTTCAATCATGCAAAGAAACGAAACAAACAGTACCTTTTGCCTGGAATGCAAACCTGGACCGCTAGAAATAATCATGGGAAATAGGAATACAGATTTCCTGTTTGTTATATATGGAGCTCATCGGGAGAAAACAAGTAAATCTGGACGAAAATCTAGACACAAACAAGGCGGCCGAAAGTAAAGGAAAATTGGGAAAACTAGGAGAAACTAGAGTAAAATGAAGGAATACTAAAACAAATGAAGTCGGTTAAAAACAGGCAATGCTATAAGAACTCTGGACAAAACAGGACACATTTTTTCAGTAGGAGAAAGCTCTAGAAAAGTCCCGTAACACTAGTAAGTTGGTTAGTTTAATTCGTATTTGGATGTGAAAATGTCCCAAGTGGTAAACAAAGCTATTTTTTTTAATTTACAGCATTATGAAAAGAGGGCAAAATTTAATAATAGGTGTGCAAAATAACCTCTCAATTGTGTTTTTTTTTCTACTGTGGGGTGCTAGTTTAAATAATGGGTCAAAAAAGTAAATTTTATTTACAACGTTATGAAATCTTGCCAAATTAAATAATAGTTGGGCAAGACTGGGAAAAATTTGGACAAAACTTTTGTGTGGCTTTCACATTTTAATTCGTACTGGGGTTGCGAACTGCATACGTAATCAACAAAGATTTTTTTCAATTTACAGCGTTGGAAAAGGTGGGCAAAATCAATTAATGGGTGGGCAAAACTGGGCAAAACTTGGGCAAAACTTTTGTGTAGTTTTCATATTTCAATTCGTAATGGGGGGTGCCAACTTCACACGTGGTCAACAAAGATTTTTTTGATTTACGGCGTTATAAAAGGTGGGCAAAATTAATTAATGGGTGGGCAAAACTGGGCAAAACTTGGGCAAAACTTTAGTGTGGTTTTCATATTTCAATTCGTAATGGGGGGGTGCCAGCTTCACACGTGGTCAACAAAGATTTTTTTTTATTTACGGCGTTATAAAAGGTGGGCAAAATTAATTAATGGGTGGGCAAAACTGGGCAAAACTCGGGCAAAACTTTAGTGTGGTTTTCATATTTCAATTCGTAATGGGGGGGTGCCAGCTTCACACGTGGTCAACAAAGATTTTTTTGATTTACGGCGTTATAAAAGGTGGGGAAAATTAATTAATGGGTGGGCAAAACTGGGCAAAACTTGGGCAAAACTTTTGTGTATTTTTCATATTTTAATTCGTAATGGGGGGTGCCAGCTTCACACGTGGTCAACGAAGATTTTCTTGATTTACGGCGTTATAAAAGGTGGGCAAAATTAATTAATGGGTGGGCAAAACTGGGCAAAGCTTGGGCAAAACCTTAGTGTGGTTTTCATATTTTATTTCGTAATGGGGGGTCCCAGCTTCACACGTGGTCAACGAAGATTTTCTTGATTTACGGCGTTATAAAAGGTGGGCAAAATTAATTAATGGGTGGGCAAAACTGGGCAAAACTTGGGAAAAACCTTAGTGTGGTTTTCACATTTTAATTCGTAATGGGGGGTGCCAGCTTCACACGTGGTCAACGAAGATTTTTTTTATTTACGGCGTTATAAAAGGTGGGCAAAATTAATTAATGGGTGGGCAAAACTGGGCAAAACTTGGGCAAAACCTTAGTGTGGTTTTCACATTTTAATTCGTAATGGGGGGTGCCAGCTTCACACGTGGTCAACGAAGATTTTTTTGATTTACGGCGTTATAAAAGGTGGGCAAAATTAATTAATGGGTGGGCAAAACTGGGCAAAACTCGGGCAAAACTTTAGTGTGGTTTTCATATTTTAATTCGTAATGGGGGGTGCCAGCTTCACACGTGGTCAACAAAGATTTTTTTGATTTACGGCGTTATAAAAGGTGGGCAAAATTAATTAATGGGTGGGCAAAAGTGGGCAAAACTTGGGCAAAACTTTTGTGTATTTTTCATATTTTAATTCGTAATGGGGGGTGCCAGCTTCACACGTGGTCAACGAAGATTTTCTTGATTTACGGCGTTATAAAAGGTGGGCAAAATTAATTAATGGGTGGGCAAAACTGGGCAAAACTTGGGCAAAACCTTAGCGTGGTTTTCATATTTTATTTCGTAATGGGGGGTGCCAGCTTCACACGTGGTGAACGAAGATTTTCTTGATTTGCGGCGTTATAAAAGGTGGGCAAAATTAATTAATGGGTGGGCAAAACTGGGCAAAACTTGGGCAAAACCTTAGTGTGGTTTTCATATTTTATTTCGTAATGGGGGGTGCCAGCTTCACACGTGGTCAACGAAGATTTTCTTGATTTACGGCGTTATAAAAGGTGGGAAATTAATTAATGGGTGGGCAAAACTGGGCAAAACTTGGGCAAAACTTTTGTGTAGTTTTCATATTTCAATTCGTAATGGGGGGTGCCAGCTTCACACGTGGTCAACAAAGATTTTTTTGATTTACGGCGTTATAAAAGGTGGGAAATTAATTAATGGGTGGGCAAAACTGGGCAAAACTCGGGCAAAACTTTAGTGTGGTTTTCATATTTCAATTCGTAATGGGGGGTGCCAGCTTCACACGTGGTCAACAAAGATTTTTTTGATTTACGGCGTTATAAAAGGTGGGCAAAATTAATTAATGGGTGGGCAAAACTGGGCAAAACTCGGGCAAAACTTTTGTGTGGATTTCATATTTTAATTCGTAATAGGGGGTGCCAGCTTCGCACGTGGTCAACAAAGATTTTTTTGATTTACTGCGTTATAAAAGGTGGGCAAAATTAATTAATGGGTGGGCAAAACTGGGCAAAATAATAGTATAATTTTTTTTGTAAATTTCCTAATGAGGGGTGCTAGTTTAAAAAATGGGTCAAAAAATAAAATTTGATTTACGGCGTTATAAAAGGTGGGCAAAATTAATTAATGGGTGGGCAAAACTGGGCAAAACTTGGGCAAAACTTTAGTGTGGTTTTCATATTTCAATTCGTAATGGGGGGTGCCAGCTTCACACGTGGTCAACAAAGATTTTTTTGATTTACGGCGTTATAAAAGGTGGGCAAAATTAATTAATGGGTGGGCAAAACTGGGCAAAACTCGGGCAAAACTTTTGTGTGGATTTCATATTTTAATTCGTAATGGGGGGTGCCAGCTTCACACGTGGTCAACAAAGATTTTTTTGATTTACGGCGTTATAAAAGGTGGGCAAAATTAATTAATGGGTGGGCAAAACTGGGCAAAACTTGGGCAAAATAATTGTACAATTGTTTTGTTAAATTTCAAATTGAGGGGTGCTAGCTTTTTCAAAGTGGGTCAAAAAATAAAGTTTGATTTACAGCGTTACGAAGGGTGGGCAAAATTAATTAATGGGTGGGCAAAACTGGGCAATACTTGGGCAAAACTCCTGTGTAGTTTTCATATTTAAATTCACAATGAGGGGTGCCAACTTCACACAGGTCATGTATTCCGCGGTATAGCGAATCAAAAAACAAAAAAAAAAGTTTTTTCGGCCCACCCTATTACACACACACATATATATACATATGTGTGTGTGTGCGTGTATAAAGTAATGAGATCAAGTTCAGTTTTAAAATATGACATTTCTTTTAGAAGGGGATATAAATGTTCTGAAATATGAACTTTCATTTTTTTGTGCCCCCTTTTCATATAATTTATATTTAAAAAAATGATCCCGCTCCTAAGAAAAGAAATTAAAAAATTATACTCTATCACAAGCAAAACTTTTCGAGTTATTATACTTTGAACTTTTAGGTTATTCACACTAATTGTACAGTATACTCTTATTTCAAAGAATAATGACTCTCGAATAATAAAGAAATCGACAAAAAAAAAAACCGTTTAGCTAAATTAAGGGGAGGGGGTTAGCTCCTCCATTTACCCCTTTTATACTAAACAATGAACGTACAAATCTAATTAGGAAAGCTTCATATCAGAATAAACCGCTATACCAAAGTTGAAGCAAATCAGAAGATTCTGCATGAAAAATCCATTTATCTAAATTAAGGGGGAATTAGGCCCCGTTCCCCTTTTTGTATTTAACTAATGAACCTCCAAATCTAATCAGGGCAGCGCCTTATCAGAATAAACCAATATACCAAATCTGATGCAAATCGGAAAATTCTCTATGAAAAACACATTTATCTGAATTAAGGGGAATTAGACCCATTTCTCCTCCTTTATACTTAACCAATGAACCCCCAAAACGAATCAGGAAAGCGCCTTTTGAGAATTAACCTATATCCAAAATATGAAGCAAATCGGATATTCCTATCAAGAGTTATCGAGTTACATACATACATACGAACATACAGTAGCACTCAAAAGTATTTTGACAACCTTATATTCTCTCTTATTTTATTTAGTATAAAAATATAAAAGAGATAATATATTCCCTATAATTGAGAACACTATGACTGCAGTTATTCAAATGTATCAAGTTTCAACTTGTTAGTTTACATTAGGCGCCACCCAAGAAATATGGCTCCTCCTTAGATCAAAAGCATTTTGACAATTAGTTTGCATTTAATGGTTGAAGGCGTCAGTGGCGCTATATCTTTGATTAGCTATTAGTCCGTTTAATATATTGACATATTGTGATTATTTTTAAATACCGAAACGTAAAGAATATTCCAGTGATTCTAGAAAAGCCGTTGTAAATGCACTTAACCCATTAAGGACTAATGTTACCATATGGGCACAATGGAGTTATGAATAAAGAGGAGGAGACATATAGTGTACTGTCTACTAGTTGCGATTGAAGTAACTGAGGAGGTTGTCACAAGATGGCGGCTGCATTTTTTAAATCAGATCTTCAGTTTTTGATTACTACCAGGGCAAACATCCCACCAGTAAAATTGAATAGAAAATTTCGTCTTAATTAAGCGTCTTATTTGTGGAATTTTTTCTCAAAAATGTCGTAAAAATTTCTATTTGCTTTTACTGGTATTAGTACGCCTTGTAAAACTGTCAGTTTGCTTCCCTGGTTGTCATAATATGGCGGAAACGCAGAACCTGACTACCGCCAAAGTAATCTCCTACCAGTAAAAATGAAAGTCTGTTTCTACCATTACTTATGACTGAAATTTTGTAATAATAAGGCGTTTAAATAAGTTGAAAAATTCTATATAAATCTACTGGTGGAAGTTTCCACCGGCGGTAAACAACTCCTGTGATAGCGGTTACAGTTGTAGCTTCACTATTTTAAGGATATGTCAGTTCCTCTTTATTAATAGTTCCATGATGGGCACAGCATAACTGTCAACCCTTTTGCTGTTTGAATACCAGTAATTTATAACAAAAATTTTCATTTTCTTTAATGACATAAACTCTGCTATAAAATGATATATATTTTTCTTTTCCTAAAAAGTGGTGCAAAATGCAATTTTTGTGTTTTAAAAAAGAAAAATAATGAATGGGGTCTTTAATGGGTTAAGAAAGATAGACTGCAAGCAGAATTTGCTCGTTCTTTTAACATGTCTCGGCAACTTGTTATTACATAGAATAAAGTTTTTGATAAACGGAAATACATCGAAAATAAGCCTCGAAGTGGCCATGCGAAAAAAACAACTTGAAATGTTGACTGTATTATAAAAATGATATCTACAAGTGATTGTCGTAAGTCCGCTGTAATAATAAAAAATGAACTGAAAGAAAATTACGGCATAGACATACACTTTTCAACTGTCAAATTACGCCTAAATCTCTATGGTTTACATGGCAGAAGACCAGCAAAAAAGCTTTTGTTATCTACTAAGAATAGGAAGGCGAAAATTGCATTTGGAAAACAGCATAAATCGTGGAGAAGTGGAGAATGGTCTAGAAGAGATAGTGTAGATTGGTGTTTTGTGGAGCAATGAAAGGAAGTTTAATTTAGTATCATCTGATGGAATCAAGTATATTCGACGTCTTAAAAACAAAAAAATTATGATGTTCGATACCAAATACCAACCGTCAAACATTAAGGCGACAATGTGATGGCTTGGAGTTGTTTTTCACACAACGGAGTTGGACCCTTAGTTCGAATTGATGGGAATATGGACAGGTTCATGTATGCTGATACATTTAAGACTCATATGCTACCGTACGCTAAACAAAACATGCCTGCTCAGTGGTATTTTCAGCAATATAATGGCCAGAAACACAAATCCAAGTACGTAAGTGATTTTATGAAACGCAGAAAAGCGCAAAGTCCGGATTTGAACACCATAGAGCATCTGTTGGAAGAGTCAGATCATTAGAGTCAGATCAGAAGATGGCAGAATTATTCAAATAAGACAGTTTTATGCAAAGCTCTAAAAAATGAGTGGGGTCGATTTCTTTTAGATCGAATACAAAAATTAGTCGACTCAATGTCCACGCGTTGTGAGGCTGTCATAAAGGTGAAATGATATGCTACTAAATATTCACGGACTCATTTCTATATTTGATAATTATTTTGTTAAAATCATTTTTTTATTTTTGTATCAAGATACTTTTAATTTATCATTTTTCTGATTTTTCTTGCGTTTCGCGTTATTTTCCATCAAATGACAGTTAATTTACTAAAATTCTGTCAAACATTGCATACGATTACATAAAATAAATGATTAATCTTCGTATTTTATTATTGTTTTAATTAAGTTAATTATTGTCTTTGTCAAAATACTTTTGCGTGCTACTGTATACATGTACGTTCATACATAGCCCGAGGGCACATTCGCTCTAAGACTTTAACCCTCTCCGACACAGTGTGCCCAGATCGGGATACCTAATTTTAATTATAAAGTTACGAACGGCACCAAGAATATTTTAGTAAAAGTTTGCTCTTACAATGAACATTTAAAGCAACATGTTTTTAATTTCTAAAAAAGGTCGTTTTTAAATTCCGGTGTCAGTCAATCATTTCATCATTTTACAACAAAAATTGTCTGTGCCGGAAAGGGTTAACAGCTGTGAGCTAAAAAGTGATTATCAGTTTGTATTTAACAGCTACTCCCCCTAGAATATGGAACATTGGGTAATGAGATTAACGCCAGTTATCAGCATGTTTCCGAGGACGTCAAAAGTGGTCTTAGAATCTTAAAATTTTAATTAGTTTCCGAGATATTAATTTTTTTATAAGTTTTAATGATATTTCTGTAATGATGGCAACTAAATTGCTCCATTTTGTGGATAAAATGGAGAACGTGAAAACGATGGGGGTAACTTGATTTCTTTGTCTGACATCATTTTCAAATTGAAATTAACTTTTATTTGAACATATAGTGAGAATGATATTATGATTGAACTGTATTTTTTCGAGAAATACAAACATATTCACATATTCAAGCTACAAGAATCAGTTTATTTTAGAAATCAAAAAATCGTCTGTCGATTGGAACACTGAGATAAATTCCATTGACGTAAAAATGAAAAAATCCATCGGAGCCTTTTAAATTTAATTTAAAGTAGAAAACCAGATTTTCAACTATTTCCTTAAGATGGCGGTTTAATCTTTTCACAAGGACTTTAAAAACAAAATGTTTTAGCGAGGAAAATTATATGTCTTTAAACATTTATTTTAATTCACAAATTTAATGCTTTTGAATAAATTTAACAAAACAAAGTCATTTTTGCATAAGTTCACCAAAATGACGTCATTTCTATCAGCTCTGAAATTAGAAGCCAAACACTGGAAGAATGAAAAGCTTTTGCCGAATAATGTTAACGAATATGTGCATATTTAAACGGAAAGCTTTTGACTTAAATTGTCAATACAGTAAAGCCTCCATAATGGATACCCCCGAATACCGGACACCTCTATTTAGCGGACACTTTTTCAAACCGAAACGCATATGTATTTGTATCTTTTTAACCTCTGAAAAGGAGACACCTCCGAATAACGAACAAAATACGCGCACCCGAGGTGTCCAATATTCAGAGGTTTTACTATATAATGCATTATTTTATATACTGCATTTAATAAAATTTATATTATAATTTCCTGCTAAATTTACAATGAATATAGATTTCATTTTTTCCAAAATAATCAAATGATCTCATGCATTTCAAAAGCAACACATCGGGTTTGCACGCAACTAGTAAATATTCAAAGGCGCTTTAAATTTTATGCATTGTCATACGTGTATTGACGGTACTTTAATACACCACTTTAATTAATTTCCTCTAAGTAATGAAATTTTTTCGCGGGTGAGTATTTTTTTTTTTTATGTTTATCCTTTAATTTCCATTGTAGTAACGGAAAAAAAATTTTCAGTAGATCATAATGCAGCAGATAAAGGGTTAATATCAAAATTATATATGTATATATATATGTGTGTGTGTAAACTCGGTTTATGGCGTCAGATGCCGCCATCTGAAAAATCTTCAAGGGTATATTTCAGTTCTTCTGTATAAGGCTCGATTTATCCTCCAGACCTCTATTCCTCATCGCCTTTTTAATATCGCACATCCAGTTCTTTCTGGTTTCCTTTTTTCGATTTCTTTACAAATAAAAGCGAATTTAGATAGTCTTTAATCACTCATTCTTTTAACATGACCATAGCAGATTAATTGCGTTTTTTAAGGTCATCTAATAAGGTTCCTTTATTTTTATCAATTCATTGATTCTTTCATTTCTTATTCTTTCTAATCTTGATATTAGGTATTCTCACATAATTTTGACTTTTAAGTCCCTGAATAATAATTTGTATTTTAGTACATATTCTTGGTTTTTTTTCTTATACTGGAAAACATCTATTGCATGACTGTCTAACAATATTAACGATATAATAAGTTTTCGACGATGTTGTGGGTCCAAATGTACCACGGAATTTCTTACCATCCCATGTGTATGATGCTGATTTTTAAGTCTGGAGCTCTCTGTGTAAAAGTGTTTCAATAAAAGTAATTAGGTGTAATTTTTTTCCGAAACTGGAACTATTGTTTTATGTAAAAAAAAAAAATAATAACCTGCACACATTGTTACGATTGCTATTATTATTTTTAACTCTGTCCCTGGATTTTAGATTCCTTACCGTCCCTCTTGTTAAAAGTATACAGAAAATCACTTCAGATGCCGCAACGAAATTTTTTAAAACTTTTTTCTCATACAGATGTAGACTAGAGAAAGAAGGGCTAAAATTCTTTCACAGGAAATTTATTGCAGAATTTAAATCAGCATTTAGATATCTATTTCAAGCATCGTGGCTTTATTGGTAGTCTTACCATCCCCAAGGATTATTCCTGCACTTTTTTAGGTAAATATTTGTTTTTAATTTGATTCAATATAAATAACTGTTTGCTAAAAATCAATGAACATTGCGGCTATCTCTTAGTCTTAACATGATTTGCCTAAAAATAGGTGGTAATTTTCCTCACCGTCTCATCCTTACTGTCCCTTTATTTCCTTACCATTCCTTTTTACCGTACAATCCCCCCCCCCTTTTTTTTACTTACCTTCCCTTCATTAACAGCCCTTTAAGACGATGTTACACCAAAATTTTGTACTAAAAATACTACATTGTTACTATTTCTTATATGAATGTTCTGTTGGTACTATGCAAATTTATTATAAGTAAAAATTTAGAAGAAAATAAAAAGTTAGAGAGGTAAAACGGTAAGGAAAATTAAACTCGCAAGTTTAACTTAAACCACATTTAAATTTTAAAAAAATCGTCGCTTCTGATCTGTTTTTCTTTATTTTGAATCATTAAGGTATTCGTCTATAAGTTTAAAATGTTATTTTATTAAGTTTAATTTCAGCAGATTTTTATTCCTGAAAGTTAAAATTTTGTGAGAATGCCTCATATCCTTCCTGCGTGATCTTTTTAGGACATTCATTTCCACTGACGCTAATTCATTTTTTCCGTCTCGATAATTCTCCATCCTTCTGCTCCATATAACAATATGCTCTTTACAATAAAATTGTATATATTGTACTATGTTTTCTTATAGATCTCCTTACTCCACTGAATAGAATTTAATAGTTTTACAGCCTTAGCTTTATTTCGAAATTAACTTTTATTAAAATATTAGATGCATAAGATTTTAAAATAAAAAAGTTGAAAAAAAATTCTGAAATAGAATATTTAACCCTCTGTCTACCAGAAGGGTCCAATGGACCCGACATGTATATTCAAAATATCTATTCAAACCAGAAAATTTCTTCAAAACAAACTAAATGTATAAATCAGACAATAATAAGTTAAATAAACAAATTAAATAGTTTTAAGTAAAAATTCTGGTGTAGAATGTTTTTATAAAACTTGAGTAAAATTTCCGGTAGTTCTAGGGTTAACTAAGTATTTTATTTAAAAAATAAATCTTTAATTAAAGCTATCATAAAGCTTAATTAAACTTATTAACTTTAATTAATAACAACTTTAATTAAATTTGGATTAACATGAAAATTTATGTTTATGGAAAAAGTTCCATTTATCATGAAAAATATAAAGCAACTGGTAAAGTATTTTTAACTAAAAAAGGTTGAAAATAAAAGTGAAACAGAATAAGTCACCGATAAAACATTTATATATAAAAGAGCAAGAAAAACAAAAAATGTGATATAGAATATTTTAACAAATAAAATATCTTTAAAAAAAGATGTTGACGAAAAGTTAGGAATAAAAAGGTGTAGGATTCGAATTCCTGCTATTCTAGGCTCAAATACATATCTAACCACTCAACCATCAAGCACATAACCGTTCAGCGATGCAAACATTAAATTAAGCAGGCAAATTTGCGATCTGAAGGCAGGAATCTAAGTACGGTCACCCAGACACTAGTCTTTGGCATGATTTAATATTTAAGCCCGGACAGTGACAGTTGTCACTGAATCACTGTTCATTCAAGATTTGGCAGCATGTGCAAATTTTATTAAAATTAAAACTTAGTAATTTTATTAATAAAAAGTTTAAGGAAAATTTTTCTGACACGAATGTTTTAAAATATACTTATTACGATGCAGTAGTTTTGTGAAGTTGACAGAGTAAGTAATGAATATGCATTGCTTATACTTTTCATGAGAAAAATTGTAGCTGCTATGCTGAATACTGATATATTTATTACTCCCAAAATACAGAAAAATAAATATTTTTAAGCATTTAATGCCAGAAATCAAAATAATCCGGGTAACTTCTGGTCGTAAAAGAATGAAAATTTTTACTGTTTTACCTGTGAGAGAAAGCAGAAAGTTTTCTAAACAGAACTTATAGGATCCAGGGATAGTATAAAAATTTAAATTTCGAAACTTAATATATAATTTATATATATAGAGAGAAAGACTTAAATTTGATGAAAAACAACATTTGAAACATTTTTGAAAATCAAACTTGATTTGTGAAAATAATGGTTTAGAAATAAGCTATTGGTCAAATTTAAGAAGACATTACCTGTGTATATATATATATATAGGGTGTCCTAAAAAATTGAAACGAATTTAAATTTTTTACTTGTTGAAGAAAAGACAATGTTTGATTTGAAAGTGTTTAAATGTTAAGGTACCCTTAAATCGCTGTTTTTTCGAAAGATTTTTATTTTTTTTAAAAATTAAAGTTCAAACATTTAGAATTTCAAAAATGTCTTACTTTTGGTTTAGCGATCATTAGAAACAAAGCTATAGCTCAAAATATAAACCGGAAATGAACTTTCTGAAACTGGAAGTGACCGAAGAGCCACAGAAAGGTAAACAACACATTTTAATACACAAATATATAATATATACACAACTATAGAAACACACAAATATGCGGGATTTTAACTCATTATCCAGTTTAAATAAATGCACATATTTAAGTTATTTACTTACCCACCACTATTTTTGAATTAAAAAATTGGCCTTACTTAAAGGCATAAAATTTTAAGATCTTATAAAGCAAAAAATTATCTTTCAGAGTTTGTGGTGGTAAGCAACGTTCAGCTAAAAAGTTGAAAATTTCAACCTTATAGTTTTGTTGGTTAATGGGTTAAAGTTATAAACTTTATACATAATTTTTGGTGCTACAACAAAATTTTAATTTGCGTTTTCTGGAAAATTGCGTTTTTCATAGTGTACGTGTACGAGAAATATCATTTCTTAAAAAGTTCTTAAGATATTTAAATAAAATTTTGTCACAAGGTTTTGCTCCTTCATTTGTATGTTATGAAACAAAATATAGCTTGTAAGTTTGTATATGTTAATTTTTGAGCTATTTTTATTGAAAAATACGCATAAAAAATCAAGTATTCTATACAAAATTTGGTATATATTAGTCAATTTAACCCCTTCGCGACGGGAGCCTTTTACGAAATGCTTATTACTTTGCTACCGGTTTTAAAAAACAGAAGTTTGTGCCTATTCAAATCGGGAAAATGCTCGGATTAAATAAGGCAAATTTTATAGTAAAATTTTACTGGTGAGGATAAACGGGGTTTCTTAGGCCTATTTCCGGCACGTATACGTGTCGCTCGTCCCCAAGGGGTTAAGAGGTATTGCAAATCTTTTGCTTCATAACACAGGTAAGTGGTTTTCTAATAAATTGTTGCAAAAAAAAAAAATATAACGAATATATTAATTTATAGAAGGTTACGCATAAACGCAAATCTTTACTAAAATTTGACTAAATATTGCCTAAATTTGAAAAAATAATTAAAATATCACTAAAAAATTTTATGAATTTGTAGTTTTATAACCCGTTTTAGCCAAAAACACATGTGGTTGCCCCGAAGTTAGGCCTTAAAACAATATAGTAAATAAAACTATGTTCATGAAATTGTCTTCTCATTAATTTTTAAAAAGTTATACTTCTTAAATTTTTACACGGTTTTTTGGTCATATAAGTTACATTTAGAAAACTTTTCTAGTACCAGCGTTGTCGCATGCGTATTCACAATTCGTACTCGGTTCGGATAATGGAGTTAAGAATAAAGAGGAGGAGACATATTGTGTATTGTGTACAAGTTGCGAGTGAAGTAACTAAGTAGGTTGTCACAAGATGGCGGCTGATTTTGTACATCGGATTAACAGTCTCCGATTACCGTAGGAGCATACTTCCACTAGTAAATTTGAATAAAAAAATTTGCCTTAATTTAGCAGCTTTTTCAAGAAATATTTCTCTTACAAATAATGCTAATATTTCTATTTCTTTTTACTGGTGCCAGTTTGGCCAGGTATTATAATATTTTCCCCTGACACTGGCAGGAGGTTGTCTAGGTTGTCAGAATATGGCGGAAATGCTGGGCCTGCCTACCGCCAAAGTGCACTTACACCAGTAAATGAATATCTGTCTTTGCGACAATTTAAAACTAAAATTTTTCACTTATAAGGCGTTTAAATAAGGAGAAATTTTCTAATTAAATATACTGGTGCGAGTTTGCATAGGCGGTGAACAACACTTGCATAAGCAGTTACAGTTGAAGCTTCACTATTTAACCCCTTGAGGGGCGGTGGGATATATTTTATCCCACCTACGATTAATGAAGATTTACACCAGAAAAATTTTATGAGATTTTACTTTTCTAACTTTGGTAGAAAAAGTTACAAAATTGCTTTTCATTATTTACAAATAAATTCTTTCTATTTTTCCGGTAGGAATTCAGAATTATACAAACGCAATTGCCTGCCTCTCAAGGCGTTAAAAGATATGTCAGTTCCTCTTTATTAATAGTTCCATGGTTCGGATTCGACACATGTATTTCACCGTACATTTTTCTTTTATAAAATTTTGAATATTCTGAAATACATAAAAAGGCGATCACTAAATCACACAAGCATTGAATTATTATATAACCCATTCGGGCTATAACTTCCTAGTAAGAGAGAATGTCTTTTCATTGAGTATTATTTTGTCTTAACAATTAGTTCTGTTATTATCTCCATTTAATAATGGTAGAATCATAATCCTAATAATATTCTAAATGTAAAGTAAGCGAAAACCGTTATTAAAAAATTCAGCTATATATTTTGAATATAAATGTACGCTTAGTTTCCAATGCTGATCGCTAAGATTTGAACTGAAATAGCAATATTGATAAAATGCTAAGTTTACATTGGAAATATTTGTAGTGAAACAAGAATGCTGCAGAAAGTATTGCTGTATATTGTAGTTATCTCTAACAAAACGTCAATATTGCAAAAAATATTTACTTTATGTCGGTAATATTAATAGTGGAATCCCAAATATATTTTTTTAAATATTGCGCAGATATGTACAAAATGTAAATTGAAACTTTTGATTAAAAGTAGGTTTTATTTTTACCGGACTGAAAAGAAAGGTTATGTGTTTCACGCGTATCTGTATATGTGGATTTCTTTATAACCTCGAAACATCCCAACGGCTGAATGGATTTTAATGAATGAGGTCTCTATAAATTCGTCTTAACAGCCCGATGGTTATAGGCTAGGATTTGTTTTTATAAATTCAAAATGGCAACCGTAAAATACAGAAACGAAAAAAAATTATGCACCCTACTGAGTGGCATATCAATGGATAGGTCTTTCAAAACAAAGACGATGTTTCATTGACTATTTTACAGTCAGAAGCCCCGTTAAAATATTATACAACCTATAAGTTGTGTATGTAGGATCTCCAGCTTTACTGCAACTCTAACCATCATAGACCTCATCAAAACAGTGTTTATAGATACATAGCTGCCAACCTTTACGCTTTTTTCATACCACTAAAATTTTATAGAAAATATAATCTCATTCAATCGTCGAAATCTCATGATTAAACAAGGCAAAAATCTCCTTAAAATTTTAGTGGTAGCCAAAAAGTGTAAAAGTTGGCAGCTATGCAGATAGGAACTAACAATTAAACACAACTTAAAAGTCATCAATACAAGTAAATAAAAAAAATAGGTAAGTAATATAAACAAGTAATATAAAAAAATATTTTAAGTCAATTCCTACTTAGGTCAATTAGAGAATTCCCCCCCCCCCCATTCTTTTTTCCTCTTGTGTGATGCTTAAAATACCTTGATCAAGAAGAAGGCTCTCTCGATTACTGAAAATTAATTAATTTAATTTAATTAATGAATAATTATTTGAAAAAAAAACTGGATTAACATCAAGTGCCATCCACTACAAGTTTAAAAAAAATATTTGAGCTCGATTGGATGAATAATAAGTATTTTATTAACGATTGAAAATTTGAACAAGATGTATATAGCGAGAGTGGGAGCTAATAGTAGGAATTGGAAAAAAAAAACAGATTCACATTGATGAGAAATAATTAATTAGTTCGCTTTTTACTCAGTCGGGTTTTTTGATTTTTTAAATTTAATTGTTTATTATAATTTTTGTTCTATGTATTAGAAATAATAAAATATGTAAATTTTATGAATTTAAGTGAAAATGTTGCACATTGCAAAAAAAAAAAAAATAATAATAATGTAATAGATAGTGAATTCAAATGCATTTAATCATTTGTTTTAATGCTGACTTCAGACAAAAGTTTTCACATTTTCGTATGTATAATATTATTAGAATTAGGATACTAATATTACTACATCGACAAAATAACAAAACTAATGGTTAAGACAAAATAATACTCAATAAAATGACGTGTTCTCTTGAACCCTTGTGGAGGGGTAGGATTTATTATATCTGGTGGGTTACATTACGTCCCACTTAGTTTTAATCAAACTTTGCACCAGAAACATGTAATTGCGCATTACTTTTATAACTTTGGTGGTAATAAGTTGAAAAATGGCTTTTCCTTATTTTGAATTTCTTATCTTGTGTAAATTTCAGTGTGAATTCAACATTACGGAAACACAATTACTGGCCCCTGAAAAGGTTAATAGGGCACTTGACCCCGAACGAGTCAAACAACAATTCCATGATACTATGAATAGCGATCTGCTTCATATTGTAAGAAGATCAGAATATTCAATATTTAATACCAGAAAAATATACTGAGAAATACCCGTGTCCAATCCGAACCGAGTAAGTATTGTGAGTATGCTTGCCGCATCTGGTAGATTTTTTATTAAGAAATATTGAACTTACAGCAGAAAATTTTGAATAGTTATTTTTTTTCTTTTGTTTATGAAATATGTATAACCTTATAACTAAAAAAATAATTATTAAAACTTCGGAATACCTAAATGAAATAGTCGGGTGTACCAATCCCAAAACTTTCTTCTATCTCATACACGTTAATACTGCAAAATTTGCTATCACAGTGCCAAAATTAAATGGCAATCTATGCTATGGATTCTAAAAAGGTGAAAATCCATGCATTAATTCTTGAGATACGAGGGTGAATCAAATATTAACCGGAATTTCTGCAGAGAGGCATGAAGGTTGTCACGAGGGCGCTCAAACCTCTGCGCATGGTAGGTGGGGATGTCACAGGACTATATATGCGCCGGTATGTGTTACTCTCTCCGTTCTTCAGTAGGTAGCAGGATGAATGAGGGAGAGGTTCACCCCAACGTTGCGCAACGCATTATCGTTAAATTTCTTACAAATGAAGCCGTAAGACCGGCTAAAATCTTACGAAGACTTTAAGCACAGTTTGGGGAGACATGCCTGAATAAATCCCAAGTGTATGACTGGCACAAAAAGCTTGTGGAAGGACGAGCAGAAGTTCAAACCACCTCAGACACACACACTCCTTCCCCCGCTCGAACAAGTTTGACTGAGGAAAACATTAGCGCAATTCGGTCATTCTCAAGGGTTCTGCCTACTACTGCCAGCTGTTAGATAAAACAAAACATGCATATCTGCGGAAAAGACGTGAATTTCCGATCAAAGAAATGATTTTGCTTTATGACAGTGCCCGTCCCCCATAGAGCCAACCTGACTCGCGAAAAGCTGGAGGAAATGCATTGACTATCACTGGAATACCCTCCCTATAGTCCCTCTGTGATTTCACAGGTTTGGGCCTTTGAAAGAAGCAATAGGAAGTGAAAAATTTGCCGATGACACTGCTGTTGGAACCTTTGTGCGCAATTGGCTGGAGACACACACCTCTTCTTTCTATGATGACGGCATCGAACAACTTCCAACCAGTTGGGAAAAATGTGTTTTAAAATCAGGAGATTATATAGAAAAATAATATGTAACTTTCTATTTCGTATCCTGTACCAATAAATTTAAAAAGAGAAATTCCGGTTTATATTTGATCAACCCTCGTATGACTATCGCTGAATTCGTGTAAATCCAACAAAAGGCAGCATAGCAGCGATACCTATTGGGGGATTTGCACCAGAACCTAATCATCATCATCAACTTATGTCACATTTAACAGTATATGAAGTTTGGGGGAAAATTCGTACATTAGGTGTGAGATACAGGTACTGCGAAAATCGTTAAAAAACCAGCATAGGAGCACCACCTGTGGCGCGATTGACACCAAAACCTAATTAGCAACAACGCGTCAACGTCCAACTGATTCTGAAGTTAGATGATAATTCGCGCATTAGTCCTTGAGGTAGAGCTATTGCGGAAAACGCGAAAAATGCAGCATAACAGCGCCACCTGTAGGACGATTTACACAAAAAAAATCAGCACTCATTTATATCTGATACTACTTGGATATGAATTTTTATTGAATTCCGTGCATTAGTTCTTGAGATAGCGCACCCACAAAATTTGCGTCAGATACAGACAGACATAGTCACCGAGTCACAGACAGACATTTTGTAAAAACATGTTTTTTGGGATCTCTGACCGCTAAAACGTGTAAATTCGTCGAAAACTAGGAGTCGAAAATGTTCACGAATACAATATTCTTGTAAAGGTAGAAGAAAGTAAAAATCAGCCAGATGCTGCAACTCTGTCTAGAATTGACAAGTAAAACATTGACAATTCCATTCTTCTTCGATCAAAACTCACGAAGTTATGTTGCTTTAAAATTTTTGAATTTCCCGATACGGACAAAAGATTTTTTAGTGCCGGAAAGCTTTGAAATTTCGCAAAACTGAAAGTATCATAACACGATCAGTTTTGTTCGGAGAAGAATGGAAATTTTACTGTTCTTGTCATAGCATTATGAAAATGTTTCAAAGTAAAATTTCTAGGAACCAGAGAGCTGCATACAAATTAAACAAGTCGGCTATTATACATCAAACGTGGCAAATGAGGTGCGTTTGTAACAACTAGTTTTATAAATATTCAGATCTTGGTTTGGTGCAATAGCTTTTGCCCTCTTATGCAAAAATACACGAATACAAAATTTATTACGACTATATATATTGAACTAAGCAATAGGAAAAATAGTACTCCATCCTAAGTAGGACATCATCACCATGGCACCCTAGAATAATTACCTATCATGGGATATCATTTAATATTTTATGTATGATAGGATTTAATAGAATGAAGATAACTCTTATATATATATTTTTAAGTTTTGATTTGATTTTCATAAAATTTGAAATGATTCGACAAAATTCAGCGACGATTATATATATTAAATTTCAAACCATTTGTTTGGGTAGTTTTTAAACTGTTAAATGCGGACAGACGAACCAGACGATGACTATAGGTGCTACGTATTTATATAATTACGACATTTCCCCATAGAACATAATGTAATGGAATACTTTTGAATATCTCTGTAAATAAACTATGAACGCTGCATACTTTATTTTCAATACTGAACATGGCATAGTATATCTCAATAACATATGACTAGTAATATGTGTACTTATAATGTAAGTCACATGTTACGATTTTTGGTTATCAGTATTTTAGAACCGAAAAATGTGACTTATTTTATCGGATATATCTAATTAGTAGAATAAGACGAAGGAAACTTTTCGGAAATACCGTTGGTCAATAAACATAGCAGTTATTAGCTCTGTGACCTACACCACAAAACTCCATGGAACGAGACATATATCAATTACATAGCAACCCAACTATATTAACGCAAGTTAGAGTTCGGGCAAAACAGACAAACCGAATTCATAATCCCTCTCAACTATGATGGAAAGTGTTAAAAACTACGTGGCCCTGTGTATCATTTTATCTATATTCTACAAACATATATTAGTATACTAAATGTAGTTCAGCTTAAAAAAGGCATAACTCATTTAACCCCTAATTCTCGCTCCCGTGATATTCACGGGCTGTATCTTTTGTTCAGACTATTTCATTTCCACCAGTTTTATAAAATAGTATAATTGGCTTTATTATGGTATCATTTTACCTGCCATTAAATAAAGGTGGTAATTTATTTTTCAAAAAAGAGGTGCCAATAAGGAATCTGAATTTTTAAACCGTAATTTAATGCGACTGTTAAGGGGTTAAAAACCACCTAAGCTATTTTCGTTCATACTCAGTAACTCTTACGAATTCTTCTGTGTAGCCATGTATATGATCTACAGCATTTATACACACAAGGTAATATGCAAAAATTTAGTTAAACTTAAAAATTCATATCACAAATAAAAATTCACTTCCAGCAATCATCGCTAATATAAAGTATTTTGGGTACAGTATAGTATCCGATATCATTTGGGTGTATATACTATGCACTGTCTATTACACAGGAAGTATCTTGTAGTAAACCTCAGAAATGTCTCAATTTCATTTCGTTTCAAAAACTGAATTTCATTATATGTGATATAGTTTAACATAATTAAAATACTTCGCAAAACATGTTTCCTCCTATACCATTATGTAACGGAATCCTTTTGTGCGACCCTGTAAATAAATAATAATTATTCTTTGCACTGCATATTCTACAGGATGTATATTTTAGTACACTTTATAAATTTCAAAAATATTAATTTCATTGTGTACGAAAGGGTGTAACATAATTTAAATACTCTTGAAACATTTTTCCCAATTGTCATGTAATGTAACGGAATACATTTGATTGCCCCTGCAATTGAACTATACATCCGATTTTCCTAAAATTTTAAATGACTCGACAAAATTATGCAACAATCATATATTTAAAATTCAAAGCATTTGGTTGGGTAGTTCTTTCGCTGTTATATGGGGATAGACGAACACATGGACAGACAGATGGACGGACCAAAAAATGACTATAGGTGCTACGTATATATAATTATGAACGTACCTAAAATGTGTAGTCTTTTGAAAATTAATAGCAGGGCTATTTCATCAACATAATCTTAAGGGGAAACCACCTTCAGCAGCTCGATATTGCTTGATTTTAACAGAATATTAAAAAAATTTTGGAGTTGCAAATATTTTTTCAAAGTAAACAATTTTTGTGCACAAATATTTGTTTACGTAATCCTTTAAATATTTTTAACTAGCTAACTTGCCCGGCGTTGCCCGGGTACATAAAAAAACAGCACGAATTGCAAAAAAGCTCTGAAAATCACAATAAGATATCGCGAAAAATTTTTAAATCGCTGCACATTTCGTAAAGAGAAAAATATATATATATTGTGTTCGAAAATTGAAAGTTGATTCCTTTCACTAATGTGGAAAAATGGTAGGAAATTGCAAAATACACTAAAAATCACATACAAAATTCCCGAAAAATTCGAAAATTGCTATACAAAATCCGAATAAACTTTATTGAAATGAGGGCAGAAAATACTTTAGTATTATAGGTCAAAAATGGAATGTCAAAAAATTGCAGCAGATCGCGAAGAAACGTAAAAATCGAATTAAAAATCACAAAAAGTTCAAAAATCACGACAATCAAAATTTACTATAATTGGATGAAAGTTTCAAATCTAATTCTTTTGACCTGCGGGCTCTCTTAAAATTTATGTTTGGGAAAGCATGCTAAGCATTGTATCATGTTACTTTTATTCATAATTTAATTTACTTGCATTCCCTTAAATATAATTATAATCCCTTAAGTTAATATTAGTTTTTGTTGCATTAAAATATCTCAATTTGTTCATTTTCTGTAAGCAAGTAATCCCTATTGGTTTACAATGGAAGTCTATGGGAATTTGGCGAAATTTTAGAGATATCGCCAAGTTGACGTCTCTTTTGGCAACTAATTTTGGTCACCAAATTTAGCAATATATCGCCATGTTGTCGACAAACTTGGCGGCATTTGGCGACAGAACTGTGTCCCCTCTCCGGTAACACCCTTATAGGTATGGAGATGCATTAAATACTGTTCAATAATCGCATAAAAAATTCGCTAAAAATTCAAAAATCGCTGTATGAATTCCGAATAAACTTTTCTGAAAAGAGAACAAAATTTACTATTTTACTACTACCTTAAAGCTCGAATTAAATTACGGTTGAAAAAATCAAATTGCTTATTGGCACCACTTTTATGAAAAATAAATTTTCACCTTATTTAATGACAGGAAAAACGATACTAAAATATAGCCCATTTCACTATTTTATAATGCTGGTGGGAATCAAACAATTTGAGTAAAAGACTCAGACCGTGAATATGACGGGAGCGAGAATTAAGAGGTTAAAGAAAGAAACCGTATTCTTTTCCCTAATGTGGAAAAATCGCCTCGAAACAAAAAAGCGCTAAAAATCACATAAAAAATTAAATAAAAAAAAATATAATCCAAAAATCAAAAATCGGGCTTCGAGGTGCAAAACGTCACATATAGACGTACTTTCCCCCCCAAATTTTGTAGCTATACGTGCAGCGATCTCTTCAGAACATTGTCGACACACTCACACACAAACGTTTTTCCTTATTATTATAGATGAAAAACAATTAGAATATATTTTATTTAAGATATGCTAATTCAGGATTTTTGAAAAGGTGATATGACATGCATGTGTTTCGCATAGGATTACATAAAATATATTCCATATATGCACTTAATATTACATATATATATCCTTAAAATATTGTAATTTAACTTCGATCTAAAATAATAACAAAGCTTACAGATGGAATTTTTTTTTCAGGCAATTAAACCATGAAACACAAAATTTATGATAAAATTTCAATAAAAATTTAAAAATAAATCAATATATTACAAGTACTTACTTAGAAACAGGTAGAGGTTGTAAAAATACATAAAATACAATATAATACAAAATTTTAAGTTTCTATGTTACTAAATTAATGAAATATGATTCGCCCAATGTCAAAAATATCTGTTTTGAAAAAAAAAAATGTTCAAATTCAGCTTGATTTGGACAGGTATCTCTCAACATAATTGATCATAAAACCGGCTCTAATTGGAGTATCGTCATATATTTTTGTGAAGCTCGGTAACAGTTTATTTTTTCATAATACAGGTTTATTACGCTTCAAAAACTTTCAAGCACGTCTTACCAGAATTTTTGTAAAGAAATATTTGCCTTATTTAATGAAAAATAAATCTGTCTTCAGATATAGCCACCAGTACTTTTCGAAATTTCTGGTACAAAGTCATTTAAAATGCCTTGAATTCCTTGATGCGTACGAACCCTGTAATAGACAATTTTTTTTGTATTGATAGGTTTTCCGACCGCTAGCATCTGTATTTTCTTATAGATCCTCATTTTTGTAAAATTTTTAATTGCATTAGCAGGCTAAATAATAGACGATTGGAATGGTAATTCAATTTTTCTTCTAACATGTTTTATCATATTTCGACATTAAGCATGCAGTTTTTGATTAATTCGTCAATTATTGCTTTCCATTTCTAAGTTAGTCAGATTCCTTTTTATGAAAAATAAAATAATATTGTATTTTTTATTTACTTGCCGTGATAGTGAAATTCGTTCAAATTGGTCATTTTGCCTCATCCGCGTTCCCTTTTTGGACAAGTTCTACAGTATTTTATGTTTAGTTACAAAAATTTAAAAGTATTATTAATAAATACAATAATAAGCGTGATCGTATACAAAATTTCATGTAGACTATTTTACATTATGCATGTTTTACAAAATGCCCAAGGAAAAAAAACATTATGCGAAATAAACAATCATAGCCCAGTGGTAGGGGAGGGAAAAAAAAGGCCGAATTCGGAATTAATTAGGGGAAGGCTGGAAATTGTTTTAATCCATTTAATTAGGTCTAGAATGAATATAGTTTTACCCCTCGTAGTAGATGAGCGTTAGAAAATATGTACAGATTTATATTCGAAAAACAGGTTTTTTAAATTACCATAATAATATATATATAAAAGTAACACTGCCAAAAACATTGTCAATACAAATATTGTAGAACTTAAAATTCTGAGTAAAATTAGTATCCACACTTAATATTTTTGTTGAACATTAATCTCACAATTCTACTTCAAAGTTTAGCCTTAATCGCTACTCAAGAGCTACAAAAATATTAATGTGGGTACTCATTTTATTCAGAATTTTAAGCTATACAACATTTGTATTGACAATATTTTTTATAGAGTTAGTTGCTTTGAGATAATGTTAAGGTAATTAAAAAAACATGTTTTTCGAAAATAAATATGTACATATTTTCTAACGTTCACCAAGTTTGAGGAAGAAAACACAGTACATTCATTTTAGACCTAAACTGAAGGAATTAAAACGATTTCCAGTTTTCCCCTAATTATTTCTGAGTTCAAGGCTAAAACTTTGAAGTGGATTTGAGACCTTAATGTTCAATAAAAATATTAATGGAGATACTCAGTTTACTCAGAATTACTCAGAAGTTCTACAACATTTGTACTGAAAATGTTTTTGGTAACGTTAGTTGTTTTGAGAAATTGTCGTGGTATTTATAAAAAAACGTGTTTTTTGACTATAAATCTATACATATTTTCTAACGCTCACCTAGTACCAGGGGAAAAACATAGCACATTCATTCTACACCTAAACTGAAGGGATTAAAACAACTTCCAGCTTTATCTAGTTAATTCCGAATTCAACCCCCTAGCCACTGGGCCAATTTTGCAAAAATTCAATTTGTAATATTATTTATACGTATGAAAACTGCAAGATTTTCTAAATGTAAAAGAACAAGCATTTGTAGAAGTGATTCTACTTTGTTTTAAAAATTAGTTAAGCTTCTTATTTTCGGGAAATAAAATTTATGTTTGTCTGCTCGCAATACGATTTCCCTTGGAAATCGTCTCTAAAAATAGGTTAAAAAGCTTATCTGCTTTCGAAACTACTTTTCAAAACTATATTTATTTTTGTATTTTAAATCTGAAAGAATAATACTCTGAAAGAAGTAAATTTCAGTATTTTTATTTTATTCGTCATTTGAATATATGCATATTTATTCGTAGGAAATGAAAAAGGATATCATTTTTATTCATTATACATATGCGAATATCGAAATAAAAGAACTGAAATACGTAAATAATTTCAATCTTCCAATCTTCTTCTTGTCTACAGACATATATAGTGAAAAGAAATGATAAAAGAATATTTATATAGTTTTCTAGATAATATACATTGTTAGCGATATAGATAATTATTATCATAATATTATACATAATTTTCTACTAATACATAAATAAACAGGGATGGGGATGACCACCTCGGGAACTTAGCTTTCGCTTCAGTGTAGTAGATTAATCCCGAGGGGCAGACAGACATGAACATACGGAACTACGAATAAAAAAGAATTGACGTATCTTCAAAATGGTGAAACTTCAACTGTAACCGGTTCCATACAGTCTGATTACTGCCGGTGAAAACTTCCACCAGTAAACTTAAATAGAATTTTCTTTCTTACTTTAACCCTTATTTATGCAAAATTTCTGTCACAATTAAGGCAGAAATATCTATTAGTTTTTACTTGTAGAAACGTGCATCAGCGGTAATCAGAACCTGCGGTTCCGCCATATTATGACAACCATGGAACTATTAATAAGAGGAACTGGCATATCCTTAAAATAGTGAAACTTCAAATGTAACCGCTATCGCAGTCGTTGCTTACCACAGGTGGAAAACCACCACTAGATTTATATAGAGATTTTCAACTCACTTAAACGCCTTATTATTGCAAAATTTCAGTCATAAATAATGGTAGAAACAGATTTTCATTTTAACTGGTAAAAGTTTACTTTGGCGGTTGTTAGGCCTTGCGTTTCCGCCATATTGTGACAACCAGGGAAACAAACTGACAGTTTTACAAGGCATATTGACACCAGTAAAAACAAATAGAATTTTTATGTCATTTTTGAGGAAAAATTCTATGAATACGACTCTTAAAAAAGACGAAATTTTCTATTAAATTTTACTGGTGGGAAGTTTGCCTTTGCGGTAATCAGAAACTAAAGATCCGATTTTAAAACAGCAGCCGCCATCTTGTGACAACCTCCCCGGTTACTTCAGTCGCAACTGGTAGACAGTACACTAAATGACTCCTCCTCTTTATCCGTAACTTATGACAACATGCACAATCCTTCTGTTACTGCAAGTGAATATGAATGAAAAATTTCGCCTTTTTTTAAGTAGAATTTCTGTCATAAATGAGGGAAAAAATTTTATTCTACTATTTTATTCTACTATATTACTATTGAAAGTTTGCTCCGGCATTATCACTTTCAGGGGCAAATCCATTACGTTGCTAAAATGTTGAAATGATTGACTGACCCCAGGATATACGAACAAATTTATTTAAAAGCTAGTAAAAGCTCTTATTCGTGTAGATTATAGATGCAAAATTTAATTCCAAAATTCTGGTGTCGTTGTGTGTATTTGGGATTAAAATTAAGTAGTATATATAATATACCGGTGCCCTTCAAGGTGCTAATCAGGCCCTGTTCCGATGTAAATAAACAAGAGCCGGCCTCTTGCGACTACATCCTCAGTTTTTTTTTATTTCCTACTGTTAGGGATTACCAACCTGATTACCAACTGGGTAAACTTCCATAAGTAAAATTTAATATAAATTTCCGTCTTAAATAAGGCGAAAACGCCATATCGAAGCAGAATTACAATCATGAATAAGGTGAAAATTTTCATTCATCCTAATGATGGTAGTTTGCCCTGTTACTAATCAGACCCTGGATATCGGTGAATGCACTATCCGTCTTCGTCTTCTTTACTCATATCTCCATTATTACATAGAAATATGAATAAAGAAGAATTGAAATATCCTTATAAATAGTGAAGCTTCAACTGTAACCCGTTTCACAGTGGCTCTTTACCGCCGGTGCAAATTTCCCCCAGTAAATTTTAATAGAAACTTTCTCCTTATTTAAACGCCTTATTCATACAGAATTTCAGTCATAATTATGGCCAAAAACAAATATTTATTTTTAACCCGGGAGAACTCGCTGCATGAGATTTTCTCTCACAGTCGTACTTTTTTAAGACTCTTATTTAAATCATTTTTAATTTTAATTAAAATTTCAAAATGTTTTTCAATTATTTTACCTATTTTGTGAATAAAAGTACTAAGCTAACCAAAAAAAGTTGATATTATATGAATGTAAAGTAAAAGAAAAGCAATTGGGCATTCTCACTAGCGAGTTCTCCCGGGTTAATAGCGGAAGTTTATTTCGGAGGTGGTCAGGCACTGCGTTTCCGCCATATTATGACAACCTAGAGAAACTACTGCCAGTGTCAGCAATTAGAGATTAAAATTCTCAAGACAACTTCCACCAGTAAACACGAATAGAATCTTTTACCATCTTGTGAGAGAAATCTTGCATGAATAAGCCGCTAAAATAAAGCGAAATTCTTTATTCAATATTTACTGATTGATTTTTTTCGGCGTTAATCAGAAACTGTCAATCTGATTTTAAAAAAAAATCAGCCACCATCTTGTGACAACCTTCTAAATTACTTCACTCGCAACTGGTAGACTCTACACTATATGTCCCTTCTCTTTAGTCATAACTCCATTCATTATTAAAATATGCTCAAAGTAATAATAGTAATAAAAAATCAGTGACAGTACCTGCTATACAATGTGGGTATACTCTTTCCCACCAGCTATTTTTATAATTTTCATTGCTTTAACCCCTTAACGGTCGCATTAAATTATGGTTTAGAAATTCAAATTACTTATTAGTACCACTTTTTCGAAAAAGAAATATTCACCTTATTTAGTGACAGTTAAAATGATACTATAATAAAGCCAAATACACTATTTTATAAAACTGGTGGGAATCAAACACTCTGAATAATTTACACAGCCCTTTAATAACACGAGAGTGAGAATTAAAGGGTTAATTAATCGTAAAAACTTTATAGAAGATATATTAGGAAACACTATTAGATATTACTGGTGAGAAAAAAGTCAGTTTAAGTAGCGGGATCTGCCTCGGCTAAAAAAAAATGAAAAAAAAAACCATGATAGCATAAAAATGTGATTTAGGCTGGTTCACAAAGTATATAATTTATATTATTCCAAGAAAAAGTTTTCTCTAAATCCTTCTGTTTGTCCATCTATATATCCTTCTGTAGTAGGAAACATTCCAACAAAATTTAGAGTTTGGGTAAAGTAAATTATATTAATGCAATTGATTTAGGAAAAAAATAATTTTAGTTTTATAGTTTTAAAAGTAATAAAAGTAACAATAAATAAGTGTGGTCCAAAGCTTATACTTAGAGCGTGCGCAGTAGTAGTTATATTTGTTAGTGCGCACTAGCGCCACAAACTGACACAAGCGCTGCTGCACATCTACTGATATTTCGTACGCTTTTTATAGTTGGAAGCTGTGTTGATAGTGGGCTACGTTTTTAAAATTTAGATTTTTTGATTGGCACTACTTTTCTGAAATGGTGAAACTCCCCTTATTTTTTCCTTAATTAATATGCCATTAAATAGGGCGAATTTTACTATTTCAAAAAAAGTAGTGCCAATCAAGAAATTTGAATTTTAAAAAGGTAGCCCACTGGTAACACTGTTTGGAAGAAGTGTTTTAATGCAGCGTTTCTCTTTTAAAAATTTTCTAATTGCTGAAGCCTTTTACATTTCTACTATAGTCCTAACGAAAATTACAATAAATCAAAAAGTTCCTATAGTCTGACTAGATTATTTATTTACGTACAGATTTTAATATTTAACTAACAAGTTTTAATATTTTATTGGTAGGAATTGCTGTTTTACTATACCTGCAGTGTTACCAATCCGCTACCTTTTTTTCTGATTCTTTGATCCGTACCACTTTTTTGAAATAGTATAATTTGCCTTATATTTGCATTATTTAATCTGTTATTAAATAAAGCGAATACTTTTACTTAAAAAAAGTGGTCGCTCATCAAGCAATCTGAATTTTTAAAAAGTAGCAAACTGTAGACACTGGGACGTCAAATGCGAAGTTTTTCACAAGCGGCCTTTAGAAGGCACTATTTTCAACTTTCTAAACGTCTTCCACTTATCTGCGCAGGCTTAACCGACCGACTTCCAAACGTGTCCAATTGATCCGACAGGTACATTCAATCTAATTTACTTACACATCATACGTAGTATAGGGTAAGTCTTATAATAGTTTTAACCCTTTCAGGGGCGCCGTTTGCAGACTCCAAACGCTTAATTTTAATGTCCAAACTGCCAAATGGCACCAGTAATTTTTTAGTACAATTTTAATCTCATAATATAAGTGAAGGAAAAAAAAAAGCCTTTGCTTATTTTCAAATAAATTTGTTCGTAAATTGCGGTGTGAATTAATTATTTAAAATTTTTTGTAGCAGAAATGCCTTGCCCTTGAAAGGGTTAAAAGTCGAAATTTTTTTTGACGGATTTGCACGTTTCAGACAATGGAGATTCCGAAAAACAACAAAAAAAAATTGCCGTCCGTCTGTCTGTAAACGCTCTATCCCCCGAACAAATTGAGATACAGTCTTGAAATTTGGTGTGTACTTAGTATGTAATAATGGGAAGAAGCCTATTGAATATCAGTAACCTCGATTATCCGGAACTATTTTTCTTCAGACTCTCAAAGCATTCGATTCGACTAAAGTTAATTAAAAAAATAAAATTGTTTATTTTAAGGAGTGAATGTAAAAGACAATAAAAAGCATACATTTTGCATAAAGAATGAAGTGAATCGGAGAATATATTGCCGAGATATTTGTAATCATATTTTTCAGACTCTTCGATTTTTCCATGACCCTGTATTTAATTCAAATATATATTTTAATTGGAAAAGACACGCTTAATCCGACACAGTAAACTGTTAGTTAATGATTATCATTTTTGGAGTTATAAGTATGTTTCTTTTACGCAATTCGGTACTACTTGATTACCCCGTCGACCAAAAAACTATCGCTAAACTATAAGATTAATTGCCAATAATGGCTTATCGTAAACGTCACATTCACTTGACATTAAACACGTCTCACGTGTTTGTTACGTCATGAAGTAATTTTTAATATGACGTTTTATTTGCATGTTTATTAATCTTTTACTAATTATTTGTCCTTTCGTTATTTAAAATAAAAATTATGCCAATTTGTACAATTTTGCGATTTATATAATTTGTCGAAATGAGTCTACGGGATAATCAAGTAGTACCCGCAATTCAGCAACAGAGCATTACTATCTATCTATATTATAAAGGACAAACATATCTGTGCGTAACGCATACGTCATTCTGCGAATGGCAACACTTTCAAATTTGAAATGAAATTTCGCTTCTGCAATTTTCGCTACTGCAATTTTTTAAATTTCTAAACATCCCACATTTTAAATGTTTACACCGTCGTATGCAGAAAAAAATGCACTTTTAAATGCAATTTGTTTGAAAGCTGTATCTCAATTTATTTTTGAGATATTAATTTTTTTATAGTTTTTAGTACCAATTTTCTAATCGTGGCAACTGAAGTACTTCATTTCTATTAAAAGTGGATTAGTTATCTTTATTGATTATATTCTTACTGATGCCATTTTCTCATTACAATTAAAAATATATTTTTTAAAAATTTGAACAGAAAATGACGTTACGCTTTAAAAAAGACACAATTTCCCTGATGATGCTGTTATATTTCACTATTTTTTCATTTCGCTGACTTTGAGTTTGAGACAATAGGCAAAATCTTTCAGCGACTGAAAATGACGTCATATTTAAACGAAACCGATAATTTTATTTGATAAAACGAGATATTTCCCCATGAATACGTCTAAAAGTTATAAATTTCTGGAATTTTTACGCGCAGGTACAGAGATTGTTATAAGACCTCAAATCACGAATGGGAATTTTAACATGGCAAGTTGTAATAGTTGACAAACGTGACTTAAAGCTTGAAAATATATTTATCAATAACCTATTGCGCGTTAAAATGTTTTTAAATGGTTAATATTGATGTGAAACGTTGAAAATGACTTGATTTGTTTAGATTTAAAGGGGGGGGGGGGAATTCTATGATTATGTCAAGGTGAAATCCTTTTTGCTGATTTTTTCATTCCGTAATACCAAGCATCAATTGATAACTTAATCAAAATTACTTACCTTGATTATATGTTACTGATTACGTATATGAATAAAGTTTAATTTTCCAATAATTTTAACAGTTGAAGTTTATGAAAAAAGTATTTTGTTAATCTTAGGTTAAAATATGTCTTTGGAGAGTTAAATTAACAAGTGTAAGATGGATTTTTTATTGTAATTATTGTTGTCGATGTATTATAAATTTGATGCAACAGTTCCTTAGTAAACATTTTCTTTCGTCGAAATTCGACGGGTTCCACCTCGTGTATTTAAAAAAAATTAAATATACGTTTAAATGGAATTGCATTGCATTTTATAAATAGTTTACACATGTTTTATTTTAATATTTTATATTATGCATATCCATGATCGGTAAATATTACGGTGTCCCCCAACGACTAGTTTTCTTTAAAATAAACTAAATATATAAACAGAGAGTAATAAGCTAGATGTATAAGTTAAATTGTTTTAAATAAAAGATCTGGTGTAGAATATTTTGATAAAACTTCAGTAATACATTTCAGGTAGTTCTAGGGCTAATTTATAAGGGCTTTCGTGTGACAGCATAAAGGATTTGATATCGACTATAATGCATTACATAATTTTACCCGATAAATTGGAGAACGAAAAGTGTCATATTTTTAACCAATGACATAGTAACAATATTTTTGCTCTGATAAAATTAATACGGGTGGATGTATGTTAATAAATATGGTACCTACATATGAGTCTTCAATTCTTTATTAGATAGTTATATAGTCTTTCTTTCTTAGAATAACTGGAAATCTGCAAACTGATACAAACTACTGTTCTACTAAATAGCAGCAATGGAAAAAACCGAGGTAAGCACGTTTAAAATTAGCTTTGTTGAACACAAAGCGATATAACAACAGCGTATATAGCGATATAAGCAAATTCGATATAACAATAAGTTCTGGGTGTATTATTGCTATAGGGAAGCTGCAATCACCTGATTTACTTTTCATCCGCCAATCAAAACTGTTCGGTTGACCCCCAGCCGCGCTCATAACCCTCTCAGCTACCAATCACAGCTGCAGTTCAACGGTTGTTTCACCTCCAATGGCTTTTTTGCGATGTCATATGAAACTGCCCTATTTTTATCTTATAACAGCATTATTTACAAAAACAATCAATATTAAAACTATGTACATATTTCTAAATTTTACATTACTTACATATTTACAACGAAATGGCATCCTTCGAAACTACATTTTTAGTTGAGCTCTGATTGTTTGAATCATGTATATCGGGTGCTATTGGGAATGGAGAACATTCCATCGACGTCACGATCGCGTGGTCAAGGTAAAGATCTTCTAGCATAAAGATGGAGAGACTCCATAGACGTAATGCAAATCCACGTCAGCCAATGGAACAGCTCATGGGGCAAAGCAGTAGTAGCTTCCCCTCTTATCAGTTTGAACTTCTAGGGGTAAATTACCAGTACCACGTGACTGAATTTAGCCTCGAACCCAGATTTGGAATATAGTCCAGTACTAGAAAATTAGTTCAGATTCAAAAAAACAATTTTTTGCCAAATTTCTCCAAAATTTCCTTAAATATTACCAAATTTGTTGTCATTCTTTTATTTGGCGTCAAGCATATTTTTTGGCATTGGTAAACTTGAAAGTCAATTTTCTCGATAAATCATGCCAATGCCGCCACTATTTCCCCTTAGCGGCTTCTTTTACAGCCAATTGTTCAACAACTTAATAATTGTTTCCATTTTAATTCCCATAGAAATGCATTTTCCCGTAGAGATCCCGAAATAACCCACTAATCGCATTTTCTCGGACATGTGACCTATCCCAATTGTCTTTTATTACTCCAAAACGGCAGATACAATATTTAGTAAAAATCGTTAGAGACATTTTTAGATAAAATTTGCATATACACATACACAAAATTTCCTCGATTTACAATGTACGATATGGGCCGAATATCAAATGGACGTTATTTTCGAACGGTTTACCCAAACTGTTTATTGACGAATTCGTCTAAGATATTTGCAACTGTAATGCTCTTCCTAGTGTGGTACGAATTGGTTCAGCATTTCGGATGTTATGGTTTGGAATTTCAGGACTCCCAAGTGGTCCGCCAACTGAATACTAATACTTTCTTAGAAAAAACTTCTTAGATTTTTCTTGCAAGTTGTGCAGAAATCAACTTTGCAGGTTAATTCTTGCACAAATGTTGTAGACACCTACCATGAATTTTTTTGTCAAAAAATATTTGTATTCAGTTCGCGGACCATTTGTGAGAGCTAAATTATTGATTTATAGATAGATAAATAAACAAAGATTGCAACAGCCCTATTTCTAAAGAAATATGCCCAAAAAGACTTCTAAATGAGATTATAAAAATATTTAATATCTTGCTAAAAATCATTTGTGTGAGAAAAAATTGTAACAATGTTCTATATAAAAAGGATCAAGTTTTTATTAAATTTTTCCAAAGATTCTCAGTTTTTTCCAAATATTATTTAAGCTCCTTACTTCCAAGCGATAAAATTTTAGGTTTGCATATACTGAGGCAGTTTCCCTTAAAAATTGTCTCTGGAAATAGGATAAACATCTTATCTACTTAAAAGATTGGTATTTCTAAGCATTTTTATTCTGTGATAAATCCGAGTGAAACGATCTCTGAAATAATTTTAAAATGTTATAATGTAAATGTTAACTGAAACAATAAAAAATATCTCTCGAAATCACATGTTTTTTATTTTACTCGTCGGATGTATAAGTATATTTTTCATAAACAACTGGAAAATGATGTTGTTTCTTATTTGTATACGTGTATAAAGTATACAGATAAAGTGCAGTTGAACGGTTCCAACGGTTTACCGAATCTTTTTAATTAATGAATTAATCAGAGATATTCGAATATTAATACCCTTCCCAATGCTGTACGAATTGAATCAGCATTTCGGATGTGGTTGTTTTGCATTATATTTTTATAGATAAACAAATAAACAAAGATACCAATAGCTCTATTTCTAAAGAAATAAGCCCAAGAAACCTTCCTAAATGAAATTATAAAAATGTTTAACCCATTAACCTCCAAAACTATAAGGTTGAAATTTTCAACTTTTTAGCTGAACACCACAAATGTTTGCCACCACAAATTCTGAAAGATAATATTCGCTTTATCTGATCTTAAAATTTTATGTCTTTAAGTAAGGCCAATTTTTTAATTAAAAAATAGTGATGGGTATGTAAATAACTTAAATATGTGCATTTATTTTGACCGTTGCGTTAACGCAACACCAGCGGGAAATGCATTAATATCTTGAAAAAAGTCGTTTGCGCGAGAAAAAACTTTCAACAATATTCTGTGAAAAGATCAAGTTTTTATTGAATTTTTTTCAAACCCAATCCTTTGTTTTTTCAAAGATTAGTTAAGCTTCTTACTTCGAAGCCAGAAAATTTAAGGTTTGCGTATACTGACACAGTTTCCCTTTGAAATCGTCTGTGAAAATGGGATACCTTACCTACTAAAAACTGGTATTTTTATTCTGTAAATTTTGCCCGGGACACAAAAATCTTAAAAAATTCCAAATAAAAAATGTACAGCATTAAACTTTTCTCTGTTTTTTTTTCTGCTTAAAATAACGTTTAATCATGTTTCTGTCATAAGTAGAACAGGGAATATTATTTTTTTTCATTTTGTTTTGTTTTCAAAATCTAGCTTTTAAGCAATGGTTGTCATGGAAACGACTTCTTGTGAAAATGCGTTTTTCTTCATGATGTGTTTTTTCACCATTTCTTGTATTTAAATTTTTATAAGTCAAGAACCGTTAAAGATAAATAGTTCAAATTTGGAACATGTCTTTTTCAATTGTTTTACTTTAATTTTGATTCAGCAAATTTGAAAAAAATATTTAATTTTGAAAATATGATTTTTTTAATGTTACATCTTTTTTTTCTAATTTTTTTCTTTAAATATTTTTATCATTTTATAAATTAATATTTTCTAAAATGATGAATCAAATTAAAATTTATATATTTATGTCTAATAATATTTCGATTTATAACGATTTCAAGTACCCTACTTTTTTAATAAACTTTAAATTAAAAAAAATGAGAAGTTTTATCATGTGATTTTGTTTACAAATGATATTCGTTAACCATTACAAAAAAAAATTCAAAATTTTAACTCAATAAATAAATATTATTTTAAAATGTGTCCCGGACCCCCTTAACCCTCTAATGCCCATGGTAGCGTATAAGGTACCATTAGTGTTTCCAATTTAGTGGATTTTTTAACTCAGATATTCCAAATTTACACTAGAAATTTAAAATAGCAATATTTCTTTCATATAATAACTGATATCCAGCCTTTAAATTAGGTGAAAATTTTCAATGAAATTTTCTGGTCATAATTCTGATTATAAGAATTACGGGATTTCTAGAACGTACTCAATTCTAGGAATTAGAGGGTTAAATCAGAATGAAACTATCTCTGAAATGCTTTTAAAAATGTTATAATGTAAAAGATAACTGAAGCAATAAGCAATATGTCTCGCTATCTCATATTTTTACTTTCTTCTATCTTCAAGAGAAGAAAGTATTGTAATCGAAATTTTTTTCGACTTCCGGTTTTCGACGGATTTTCACTTTTAGGGGTCAGAGATCCCATGAAACATGTCTATAGAGAATGTCTGTCTGTCCGTCTGTCTGTCGCCATTGTACCATCAAAAAGTGTATAAAGTTATGCATAGAATAGAACCAAATTTTTATTTTAAGTTTTTGTCTATAGCAAGCAGGTCCTCCCTGAATTTTAGAAAATTTGCCGGTAGGGGGCGCTGTAATAACGAATTTTGTGCGATTTTGGATATTGTACCATCTAAAAGTGTATGAAGTTATGCATAGAATTGGACCAAATTTTTATTTTAAGTTTTTGGCTATGGCAAGCAGGCCCTCCCTGAATTTGGAAAAAAAATTCCGGTAGGGGACGCTGTAATAGCGATTTTTGTGCGATTTTGAATATTGTACCATCCAAAAGTGTATGAAGTTATGCATAGAATTGAACCAAACATTTATTTTAAGTTTTTGGATATGGCAAGCAGGTCCTCCCTGGATTTGGAAAAAAAGTCGCCGGTAGGGGGCGCTGTAATAGCGATTTTTGTGCGATTATGAATATTGTACCATCCAAAAGTGTATGAAGTTATGCATATAATTGAACCAAATTTTATTTTAAGTTTTTGAATATGGCAAGCAGGTCCTCCCTGAATTTTGAAAAATTCGCGGGTAGAGGGTGCTGCAATAGCGATTTTTGTGCGATTTTGAATATTGTACCATCGAAAAGTGTATGAAGCTATGCATAGAATTGAACCAAAAAAATTTTTTAAGTTCTTGGCTATGGCAAGGAGGTCCTCCCTTAATTTGTAAAAGAAATGCCGGTAGGAGGCGCTGTAATAGCAATTTTTCTTCGATTTTTGTGCCACTTTGAATATTGTACCATTTAAAAGTGTATGAAGAATAGAATTGAACCAATTTTTTGTGTTTGTTTTTGGTCATGGCACGAATGTCCTCCCTGAATTTGGAAAAATTCTGCCGGTAATGGGCGCTATAATTGCGATGTCTGTACCATTTTCATTATTGTAATATCGAAAAGTTTATGAAGTTATGCATATAATTAAACCAAATTTTTTGTGTATGTTTATGGCTATGGCAAGCAAGTCCTCCCTGAACTTAAAAAAATTCCGCCAGAAGGGTACGCTATAATTGCGATTCCTGTGCCATTTTCATTCCTGTACCATCGAACAGTGTATAAAATTGTGCATACAATTGAACTAAAAATTTTTAGCATGCTTTTGGCTTTGACCAACAGGTCCTCCTTGAATTTGGAAATATTGCGCGGTAAAGAGGCTCTGTGATAGCAATTTTTGTATACTTTTCTTGATTTTTCGTTGTTCTATTGTCCATCGGCGGCTCGTGCAGCGGCGGGAATTCGCTTTCTGCTAAGCCGGCTATTCACAAACACCTGATAGCAACTGAATAAGGAAAAATTAACAATTTTAACACATATCATGATATAGATTAACTGGTTTTTAGTCCGTTTATTTGACTGGAGCAGAAATTTAAGATGAAAATCAAAGTTGGTATAGTATTGAACTAACAATATTGAAGTACTAACATGTGTAACTAGGTTTTGAAATATTAAAATGTATAAGATAGAAGAAAGTTTTGGGATTGGCACATCCAACTAGTTTATTTTACAAGTCATATGTATAAACATATTTTTCATAAAAAACTGAAAAATGAAGTTGTTTTTTAATTGTACACACATATATGCACACGTATATATACATGTGTGTGTGTGTGTATAAAATATACAGATCAAGTACAGTTTTAAGATATGTTGTTTTACAAGGGGCTGTATACGTATTGAAATGTGAAATTTAATTTTTTTAAGCCTCTTTTTAAAATAATTTATACTTTGTCAGGGTTGTCAGTTTGGCCTTCAATTTCAATTCGAAATTTCAAATTCACACCGTAAATTCCAAAGAAGATTTTTCCCTTTACGTGATCGCGAAATCTCTCTCATCGACTAAGACATAAATAATTATTCTTTATTTCTGGTATGAAACCGAAATTTCTGAATAAAAATGGATGTCAAACTGGCAACCCTTGTTCCCGTTTCTAAGAAAAACAATTGAAAAATCATATTCTATCGCAAGAAAAACCTTTGGAATTATTATACTTTGAATTTTTAGAATTCGTATCAGTTTCCGATACTAATTACGAAAAAATGCGGTTTTTGCGCCGAAAATCTGTAAAATTTTATAAAATTCTGAACTAATCTCGAAAAGATGTGTTTTTTGTGCCTAAAATCGGACAAAATATTATGAAATTCTGTACTAATCTCGTAAAGATGTGGTTTTGGCACAATAAATCAATAAAACTTTGTGGAATTCTAAGTATCATACCTCTGTAAGTTTCGTTTCTAAAATAATTTAATGTTTTAATGTCCTATATACAGGCAGAGTAACAATTTTGTAATTTAAAGCTTTAGTTTCAAGTTAGATTTCATACAAAACGTTTTAAAAAAATGTATTTTGATTTGTATACAGCTACCTGTAAAGCAACTATTATATCTAAAAGTGGCTTTGATATCTAAAAAAAATCTTTTCTAAATTAAAAATATGTTATTATAATTCACTTTTAATATTAAAAAATCATTATTCTAGTTACATTTAAATATTCTATTTACCTTTTATATCTTGGATTTTGAATAAGAAAAGTGCTTCACCTGAATATCTTTTTAATGCCTAATTTTATTTTTAGCTATCTTTTTAATAAAAACTGCTTAAATAAATCGGTAGTTAGAGCTATCTTTTCAAAATATTTACAAGAATAATTAGATAATTAACTCATTAAGGACGATTCTCTTTCACACTTCTTTTAATAATTCGACATCACTTTTTCCCACATTGTAATTTTGCATTATTTCATCGCTATAAATTTCAGATTAGATAATGTGGAAATTTCCATACAAAAATACTGGTATTTAAACTTAAAAGTTTTGTTCGTTTTTCATGGCAAGTTTTCTTGCCAACCGGCTTTAATGAGTTACCAAAAAATACAAATATACAGGGTGTTTCATAAAAGATGGGCAAAACTGTAAGTGGTGATAGTATACATCCAAACAAACAACTTTCATCAAAGAATGAATGGTCGAAATTAAAACACAAAGGTGCTAGAAGGCGCCGAAGGTGATGTTGTTATACGAGACAAAAGCACACAAACACCGATTGAGTGACAAAAGCAAGTTGGGAATTCGCTCTCCATACAATCGTTAACCCTCTGAGCCGTTTCCATTTGCAGTTCCGACGATAAAATGAATATAAGCCTTTTCCCTATTAGTGAAAGGCATCATCTTCCGATACGTTCGTAGCGGGATTGACTTTTGCACACTCGGATCAACGGTTTTTATGTATTAATCGAGGCGCAATTTTACACACGCTTTGTTCTTCTTCTCCATATCACCTTCGCATACTATTAGTGCCATTCTTCTACGAATAACTCGCAACAAGAATGGAGCTTTAACGTTTGCATGGGCCACCTTGCCAAACGCGCCAGCATCTTAGCGTTTTATTTCTGACCATGCATTCTTTGATGAAAGTTGTTTGTTTGGATGTCTACAATCTCCTCTTAAAGTTTTGTCCATCTTTTATAAAACACCCTGTATAAATAATACACATATATTTTGAAATATCACAATTCTTATAAGAACAGTGTAAATAAATGTATTATTATCTTATCTGTAGCAGAGAAGTGTTCTGTAGTTGTAGATTTTTCGTACAACATTTTAAAATAAGGATAAAAGCTACACCTAGGTAAATGGTTCAGAAAATAACCACATTAAAATATTTAACTCCGACTGTTTCACTGTCCTTTCTAAATATGATTGAGCAAAGTTTTTTGTATGAAAAGTGCAATCTACTTTTATTAGTAAACGAATTAACCCTTTATCTACGGCATTATGATCTACTGCAATTTTTTCATGTAATATTTTTTTTTCAGTTATTAAAGTGAAAATGAAAAGATAAACATAAAAAATTCTCACCCTTGAGAAATTTAATTATTTAGAGGCAATTAATTAAAGTGGTACTTTAAAGTACGTCAGTACACTTTGACTAAAATATCGCAACAGAAAATCCACAAGGTATTTTAACTGGCACCAGAAAATATTTTAGATTTCATAAGTATGTGAAATATAGTCTTTTTCATGTTTAAAAGTAAATCGTTTGGCAAATTCCGGTGCCGTTGAAATTGCTTTGCTCCTGAAAGGGTTAAAAAAAAATCTATTTTTTTGGGAGGGGGGGGGGGGTTCGATTTTGTTAGGAGTCCTTTAGTTATGCAACGTCAATATTCCAGGGACAACATGTTCTCTCGCATCTCCACATATGGAATGTATGAATTTATGTATGCCATTTCTAGCGTAGCAAAAACGAGCCAATGCCACAACTTTTTTGATTTTCTATAAAAAATAACAATGAAACAGAAAATAAATACCAGGGAAATCATTATTACACTACATTTTAGTAATTACGTTTTAAAACAGATGAAAACGATGGATGATTCTACACAGACGAAAAGTAAACAAGAAGTTTTTCTCCAACACCCAGTGTACTGACGGTACTTATAAGTACCATTGAGTAATTCGACTGTTAAATCAAATACATACACCATTCATCTAAAATAGCTAGTCATATTGTATTCTAAGATCATAATGAATACATAAAAAAAATCCAACACTTACCTTATATCCTTTACTGTGTTTGCAGGAATAAAAAGACGAGCGTGGCAATCTGTACAAAATGTCAGCACAAAACACGTCGATTGCTTCAAAGATAGCCTCATTCCTCTCTAAAATAACAAACCTAGAACTACTGCTGCCATGTATTCGGATAAAGTGGAGTTAAGATGGCGTTTTCTGCAAACTACCGTTAGAGTATTAGTAATATTCACTATGGTATAAAAGTTCAAAGTGAGTGCTACTTATATTCTCCTGAGACCTGGCATCCACTTAAATGGATGTTTTGCTTTCTCCTTTTGTTGCGTTAAATTTCATTGTAGCAATCTAAAACCAGTTTGGCATGATAATGTATGAATCAAAAATCATTATCCTGCTTTTGGATTAAGCAACGGTAACTACTTTATTTACAAAATGGCGTAATAAATGAGTCAAGTTGGAATTCTACGTTCTGCTGGTAAGTTTCTTTTTTATGTTATTTTAATTTGTTTAAACTATTTTTTTTTGCAAGTTTGATAGCAGATGTTAATACTTGCCTTATGTTCTTTATAATAAATTCTATTCTTTCCCATTCTTTCAGCATTTTTTAAATTATTTTAAAGCAAGTTATAACCTGAACATCCATTTAGATGGATGTGCTGTAAAACAAAATAAAAAATTTGAAATTTATTAATTTCTTTAAAAACATCACTTTGATGCCAATTTGTTGAAAAAAACCCATATTTAAAAATATAAGCATTATATTTTGCTTGGGTTTCAGGAGGATAAGTACCATCAGTAGATAAAGGTTTAAATAAATTTTACATTGGATTTGCTTTAATGGCACTTAACCCTTTAATTCTTGCTCCCGTGATATTCACTGGTGTGTCTTTTACTCTGATTGTTTGATTCCCTCAGGTTCGAAGTAGTTCGAATTTTTAAACTGTAATTTAATACGACCGTTAAGAGGTTAAAATTACCGACAGTATATAATGCAGGGATGTCAAACTATGACTCGCTGTGTACCACTAATTTTTTAAAGAAAATGTCGACTTGTTGAATCGCAGAGACTCGAACGTTAGATAAGGCATCGATAGTTATAAAATTTTAGTGGTATCCGGCTGGCCACAGGTTGACAATCCTGAAGGGTTAAACTTTTTAAATAAAGAGTTAAATATTACATTAGTTATCGTTTAATATTTTTATTTGAATTGTAGTATTTAACTTTTATCATTAACTTTCAATATTTTTTTTATTTAATTAGCTTTTACTTTTTATCCTAACGCTCATCTTAAAATTTTCTCTTATGTTTATACAAGGTTCGTGCGGGTCCTTGAATTCCCAGTCTAAGAAATTCTTCGGTACCATTATTTTCTTATAGAAAATCTCTCCTTAAATAAGGTGAATTTTCGCGTGTTTAAACTAGATTAGTTTTTCTATAAAAAATTACTGATATTTGGTCTTGAAAATAACGGTACTCGTACGAACCCCGTTATAATATTAATTTTATATATAGTCTTTTGCTTATAAATTCAATGTATGAAATTAAAATTCCTAATATTCATTAATAATTAAATTATTAATTATAATATCCGGGCGTCCAAATTCCAGGCGGTTCTAACAGAGGCCGCGTAAAAACCCAGACGTAGGCAGCTTAATTGCATCTGAATGTGCAACAGATGAGTTCTTTTGTATCACCCGTGAGGTCGTTTCTTATTTTATACGGAACAGTGGCAGTTGTCACTGCATCACTATTCTTTCAGAATTTTGTGGCATGCAATAATTTCGCTAAGTATATAACTTAGTAATTCTTTTAATACGAAATATTTGTAAATTTTTTCTGGCGCTAATGTTTTAAAATATACTTAATTGCGATACTATAGTTTTGCGAAGTTTCCAGATTAAGTAATGAATATGCATTACGTATTCACGTATTTTCATGTAAAAAACTGAAAATGCTGCGCTACGCAGAATATTTATATGTATGTTTATTTCTCCCACAATACAGAAAAAATACACATTTAATGCCAGAATACAATGTCAGAAATCCAAACAACCTCGGTAAGAGTTTGGTCGCAAAAGAATGGCAATTTTTACTGTTTTAATTTTGAGAACACGCCGAAAGTTTGTATGTATATAACTTATAGGACACAGGGATAGTATAAAAATTTAAATTCCCAAACTTAAAAAAAAAGACATAAGTTTGATGAAAAACAATATTTGAAACATTTTTGAAATTCTAACTTTATTTGTTAAAATAATGGTTTATAAATTAGCTATTGGAAAAATACATGGAACTATGAATAAAGAAGAACTGATATATCCTTAAAATAGTGAAGTTTCAACTGTAACTGCATTCTCAAGGGTTAATTACAGCAAGCGCAAACTTCTACCAGTAAATTTAAATAAAAATTTCTGCTTATTTAAACGCCTTATTAATTCAGAATTTCAGTCGTGCATTATGAAAAAAAAACATGCATTAATTTTTACTGGTGGAAGTTTATTTCGGCGGTTGTCAGACCCCGCGTTTCCGCCATATTGTGATAACCTAAAAAACCTCCAGTCAGCGTCAGTGAAAATAATTATAATTGCTGGGCAAACTGCAACCGGTAAGAATTAATAAAAAACTTTTTATATTCGTGAAAGAAATTTTGCATGAATAAGGCGCTTAAATATGACGGAATTTTCTGTTCAAATTTACTCTTGGAATATCTCCCTGAAGGTAATACGAAACTGTTCATCCGATTAAAAAATCATCCACATCTTGTGATAACAAATCTGAATTTAAAAAAAGTAATGTTCTTGCTGTTTTGTGACTCTGCTCGTTTACTGATGAGGGCTATGAAAATAGCCGAAACGATTATACAGGGTGTGGTAGATAAGTAATGAGACTGGCCGCCGTGCGGCCCCCCAGTCGCTCGCAGGGCGGTCTCCACCTGTACGTCACGTGGTGGGGGATCTGAGCTAACAATGGAACCGGTTGGCAGTCGCGTCGGAGCTCTGGTGCAGTGAGGGTCGAGCTTCGTGTATTACGTTGTTTGTGTGCCCGTGACACTTGTGAAAACGCTGAAGATAGATCGCTCGATAGAACAGCGGTATGCAATCAAATTTTGCTTTCGCTTGGGCAAAACTGCTTCGGAAACTTTTGCTATGATTACGGAGGCCTACAAAGAAGACTCCCTATCAAGAGCTCAAGTGTTCCGGTGGTTTAATGAATTTAAAAACGGGAGGGAATCCGTTGAAGACATGGAATGATCTGGACGCCCTTCAACGAGTCGTGTGGATGAAACGGTGGCCAAAGTGAAAGAACTCCTGGACTCCGACCGTCGTTTAAGTCTCAAAATGATCGCCGATGAGGTCTCCGTGAATAAATTTACGGTTCACCAAATTGTTACGCAAGATTTGATGATGAGGAAAGTTTGCGCAAAATTGGTTCCCCGAGTGCTCACCACCGAACAAAAGCAACGACGAGTGGACGTTTGCCGTGAGATGTTGAATGAATTGGAAAATAATCCAGACTTTTTAGACAACGTACTAACAGGCGACGAATCGTGGACATTTCAGTACGACCCGGAGACGAAAGCCCAGAGCTCGGAGTGGCACACACCGGCATCCCCACGGCCGAAGAAAGCAAGAATGTCAAAGTCCCGCATCAAGACAATGCTGATTGTGTTTTTCGACAAGCGGGGATTAATTCACAAAGAGTTTGTCCCTCAGGGGAAGACTGTCAATGCCGAATTCTACAAAGAAGTCCTTCAGCGATTGCACAGAGCCGTCAAACGGAAGCGACAGGACCTTGCTCAACGCTGGCGTCTCCACCACGACAACGCCCCGGCGCACACAGCGTTCCTCGTGACCTCCTACTTGACCCGAATTGGCGTTGAAGTTCTGCCACAGCCACCATACAGCCCTGACTTGAGTCCTCCTGATTTCTTCCTATTTCCAAAGGTCAAAAGATACCTGAAGGGTCATCGTTTCGACGATATTCCGAACATCCAATGTGCTGTCACGAAGGCACTAACTGGGATAACTCAAACGGACTACAGTGGGGCCTATGAAGCTTGGAAAACGTGCTGGCAACGTTGTGTCGACGCCCAAGGCGAGTACTTTGAAGATTATTAACGTTTTGTACAAATAGGATCAATAAATTTGTTTTTCTAGACTGAGTCTCATTACTTATCTACCACACCCTGTATATATTTTTAATTATATTTTAATTGCTTTTAATAAAATTTTAATATGTGTATGTCTGTAGTTATGTAAATTGTGTTAATTTTTAAAACAACTACCCCACTTGCAACGCCGTTTTCAGATTGGATAGTTTGACATGGTACCGACGATATAAGGAGAAAATGTCTATTTGAATTTAATTTTGGAAGTTTTCCCCGGCGGTAAACTTCCACCAGTAAAAATGAATGTCCACTTTTGCCATTACCTAAGACTGAAATTTTGCATTAACAGGTTCACGCCGGCCCGGTGTGCCACACTCGACTGTCTCAGAGTTGTCAAGTCTCCGGCTTTTTGCGCACCACTGTTACTTTAGAGAAAATGTTGTTCTTTTAAATCGCCCAATTGTTTTAATTAAATAAAACATTTTCTGTATTAAAATACTAGTATCGAAAGAGCCGGAGACTTAGCAGCTCCAGACAGTCGAGTGTAACCCGCCGCGCCGTCGTGAACGTGTTAATAAGGCGTTTATATAAAGAGAAAATGTCTATTCAGATTTACTGTTGGAAGTTTTCCTTGGAGGTAACCAACACTAGAGTTGAAGCTTCATTATTTTAATGATATAAAAGTTCCTCGTTATTAATAGTTCTATTGTCAGAGTACGGAGAAAATGTTTTAAAATGTGATTTCTAGGATCCAGGGAGTGTATAAAAATTAAAAAAGTGTGATCTTTCGAAAGTTAATGGCAAGGCTATTTATTCACCCACATTCATTACCATAATCTTAAATTCTGCATTATTTTCTGCATTTACGTAATTTGCATTCATACGTTTATTCAACAGTTTCGTCGTACTTTTTCCGTAAATGCTATTGAATGCATCTATAATCCAAATCTCTTTCGTGTTTTTTTTCTTCGTCTTTTTTAACACTTTCCAACAAAATTGAAAAGTGTTTATACATTCGGTTTGTCTGTCCGTCTGCCCGTCTGTCCAAGTTCTAATTCCCGTAAATATACTCGGATTTTCATGCAAATGATATACCTTATTTAGGATCTCCAAGGCATGTTCGGTATTGTATATGAAGTATGTGGGATTAATAGTTCATTTACAGGGGCACTCAAAAGAATTACTTTACATTATAGTCAATGGAGAAAAATTGTTTGCAGTGTATTTTAATGACATAATGCTATTTCACATGTATTGAAATTGATATGAATCACTGAATTTCACTACAAGGAGATTACTATACAATAGGGCAATACAATATAGACAGGTCTGATCAAATAATTCGGATAATTTCCCGATTGTAGACAGGGACAGCTGAAATTGGGTTTTGAAATGCGTTATGCGTTTCCACATGGTCGAATTAGACATAATATTTTAACTTACTAAACAGTGCAGTTTTAATGATTCTGAATGTATTGGAAGGTGTTTCATAATATATACTTCACGCATGACTTTTTCTTTCTTGTTTTTTACTATATGGGATATTTATTTATTTATTTATTTATATCGTTGAGGGGATTGTCTTAATATTTTGGTCTCTCGTTGTATCATCAGTTTGATAACCATCATTCTTTGGAATTCAGTATTACATGCTTGCCAACATTCAACTAAACTTCCGTAAAATGTGAGTTAAGTTGGCCCAGGTTATGCATGTTACTAACTAGAATATTTATTTGATGAATCATTATAGATTTAAAACCATGTTTCTCTATGAAATCTATTTCAATTAATTTTTTTTTGGTAAATTTCTGGTTCGATGCTGTTTAACATGGGTCAATTTAACCCTTAAATGCCTGATTTTTCAAATATCATTGTAATAATGTTTTTCGGCTTTCATTTTTTTACTTTCTTCTATCTTTACAAGAAGAAAGTATTGGATTCATGAAAATTCTAGAATTCCGGTTTTCGACGGATTTACACGTTTTAGAGGTCAGAGATCCCGAAAAACATGTTTTCACAAAATGTCTGTCTGTGAGTCTGTCTGTCTGTCTGTCTGTGTGTCAGTGTGTGACACAAATTTTGTGGGCGCTCTATCTCAAGAACTAATGCACGGAATTTAATAAAAATTCATATTCAGTTATTCCCTGATACATATTGATGCTGTTTAGTTTTTGGTGCAAATCGCTCAACAGGTGGCGCTGCTATGCTGTATTTTTTATGATTTCCGAAATGGCTCTATCTCAAGAACTAATGCACGGATTTTTATGAAACTTCAGATTCAGTTAGTCCTTGATATGACTTGATGCTGATTACGTGTTGGTGTAAATCGCTCAACAGGTGGCGCTACTACGCTACATTTTTTACGATTCCCGCAATGGCTCTATCTCAAGAACTAATGCACGGAGTTTCATCAAACTTCAGATTTAGTTAGTCCTTGATATGACTTGATGCGGATTACGTGTTGGTGTAAATCGCTCAACAGGTGGCGCTGCTATGCTGCATTTTTTATGATTTCCGAAATGGCTCTATCTCAAGAACTAATGCACGGATTTTCATGAAACTTCAGAATGACTTAGTATTTGATATGACTTGATGCTGATTACGCGTTGGGGGAAATCGCTCAACAGATGGCGCTGCTACGCTGCATTTTTTACGATTTCCGCAATGGCTCTATCTCAAGAACTAATGCACGAATTTTCATCAAACTTCAGATTTAGTTAGTCCTTGATATCACTTGATGCTGATTACGTGTTCGTGCTGATCGCTCAACAGGTGGCGCTGCTACGCTGCATTTTTTGCGATTTCCGCAATGGCTCTATCTCAAGAACTAATACACGGATTTTCATCAAACTTCAGATTTAGTTAGTCCTTGATATGACTTGATGCGGATTACGTGTTGGTGTAAATCGCTCAACAGGTGGCGCTGCTGTTCTGCATTTTGCACGATTCCTGCAATAGCTCTGTCTGAAAAACTAATGCACCAATTTTCATCTAACATCAGATTTAGTAAGATGTTAACACAAGTTGTTGCTGATTAGGTTTTGGTGTTAATTGCCTAATAGGTGACGCTGCTACGCTGGCATTTTCATGATTTTCGCAATAACTCTATCTCAAAAACTAATGCACGCATTTTCCCCAAACTTCAGATTCAGTTAGACTTTGACGTAAGTGGTTGCTTGGTATTTTTGTTTAACATAGGTTTTGGTGTAAAGCACCCAATAGGTTGGACTGCTAGGCTGAATTTTGCTGCATTTACACGATTTCGTAGATGACCATATCTCAAGAACTAATGCACGGAATTTCATATCTATAGAATCCTCATGATGGGCATACATTGCCGTTTAATTTTGTTAGTGTGATAGCTAATTTTCAAGTATTAACATATTGTGAGATAGAAGAAAGTTTCGGGATTGGTATATCCGACTAGTTTAAATAAATCATGGGAAAAATACTTAAAAATTCATATTTTGTTTTAAGTATGGTTTACGGCTAAAAAACAGTTTGTTACTAATCGGCAATACTGGTCTTTAATTAAACAAATAATTTTTCTTGATAAAATTCTATAATATTAGACACACAAGAATTTTAGGAGCTATAATAACAAATAAATTTTACTTGCTCACTGCAGAACAAAATAGAGTATTTCGCAAGCTTCCAAACAAAACAAAAAGGACAAGTAGCAACAATTGAAAAAAAATAAATTTATCTTTATTCTTAAACAGCACAAGTGTTGCCATCTACATGTTGAAAATCGATTTAATAATATTTTCAGAATGCATTTTATTGGCAAAATTAGGCATTATAGCATCAATATTACTCTAATAGTATTTTAGAAGCCTATATTGTGTATATTGCCGAAAAGCAACACCCGGCATTTAAGGGTTAACTCACATTTTAGGGAAGTTTAAGGGAAAGTTGGCTAGTACGGTATTATAAAATTTCTATCTAAAACAAGTTGAATATTGATTTTGAGATAACGGCATTAACAAATAACTTGCACGATTATTCTGGTAAATTCCGAATTAATTATTTTAATTATTCACATAAATAATTAATTTTGTGTTATTATTATGCTTTAATTAGGTTTTGGTAAAAAAAAAAATGAAAACTAAAAATGGAAAACTCTGAATGTCCAAAAGAGGAAATTTTTCAAGACAGAGAAAAAAGGAAAAACTCCCACTTCTGATACTTACAGAGTTTTTCCAACTCACCCCTTTTGGGCCTGTAGTTCAAGAGTTTAAAATGTAGGTACTTAGCTTCCTTTCGTTTAGTGCTTAAATACATAATATTATAATTTGTAAACATTTCTTTTATTTATACATTTAATATTTTTCACCTTGCTTAACACATAGCTGCCAACCTTCCACCAATCTTCCGTAATGGCTGGATTAATTTGACCCAGGTTAACAACATTTCAAACCAGAAAAATTATTTCATGAATGCTTATTTATTTAAATCCAGGTTTATACGTGGAACATACTTATTTTCATTTCTTAAAAAAAATTGTGGTTCGAAACGTATTAAACCAGGGTCAAATTAACTCAAGTATTACGGAGGATTAGTTTGAGGTTGGCATCTATGTTAACATGTTCACGCCGGCGTGGTGGGTCACATTTGACTGTCTCAGAGTTGTCGAGTCTCCGTTTTTTTGCACACCGCTATTATTTTAGAGAAAATATTGTTCCTTTAAATCGCCCAATTGTTCTAATTAAATAAAACAACATTTTCTGTATTAAAATACTGGTATCCAGCAGGCCGGACACTTGCCAGCTCTTAGACAGTAGAGTGTGACCCATCGCGCCGGTGTAAACGTGTTAAGGAGTCTCTTAAAGCTTTAAAATTTTCGAAATTTTAATTTTTTTTAGGAGTTAAACTTCTATTTTTTCTGAACATTTTGACATAACTATTTCATTTAAGTTCTCATTAAAACAGGAATTATGGGTTTACGAATTGCACTCGCTCAATAGCTGAAACACGCGTTTCAGAAACTTTGAAGTCATTTTTCTCCAAATGACGTTTTTGGACATAACACGCCCGATATTGCAAAAACTTCTGAATATTTTTTCATGAAATTTTCAAAACATATGTTTCACGTTAGTCTGTATAAACTGAAGCTAAGATTTTCTTTTTATTGTTAAAAAAAATATTTTTTTAGGTGATTACGTTGTTGAAATTTTCTAGATTTTGCATTAGCTAACTACAATTTTGTATAATATAGAAATGCTTTAAATGCAAATTTACTTGGGTCAGGGTAATTACTATAATCTGAAGTACAAGTAGGCATCAAAAGTTTAATTCTTGTTGCAAAATGTATTTTGAAATAATGCGCGTAATCTGTTATGCCGATTTTCCGCTCCTCAAACGTCTGACAGCTTGGAGGCCCCTGTAACTGCTAATTCTGCATCTTGCAATTTTTCAAATATTTGAAATGAAAGAACATACTTATATCTCTCATTCCCGATTAAAATCGTGTCTTAAAATGAAATACATTTAAACGTATTAAATGTTGAAAATGGTCCTTTTTTTCATATTTTCCAATTTTAAGAAGTCCTGAGACCCCTTCAAAATATCCCATTTATGTAAATAATAACAACAGGATCACTCTGAGTAATGGCCACCAGTCGCAGATCATTTTATCACTTGCATTTTCAGAGTTTTCCACTTCAATTCGCGTGGCACATTCAGCGTTCTCCAATTCACTTCGTATGGCACATTCAATCAGCGACATTTTCCGACACTTTTTTGAACTATTTCTACTAGGGTTCTCCCCTAGTCATCACTTCAAGGGTTCTCCTGTTTGTTAAGCTTGGTATTTAAAACATTCTTTCAAAAAAAAAAAATATTTCCGATTTTGTGGTACTTTCAGCCATTTTTAATCCTCAAATATTTATTCTTGTATTGTAAAAGAACATTGCATTGGAGGGACTAACTATTGAGACAGCACTTTTAGTCAATAATGTTGGAACTTACAAACACGAGTATACTCATGACTGATCAAGAAAAAAAAATCATCCTATAATACAATGATAATCATGTGATCGCAATAAAAACAATTCATTTTCTATTTCAGATTTATTTTTCACTTTATTTATTATTCACTGGGAGCGTCCGATTCCAATTTATGTTTTAAAAAACATAATTATGAACTGTATGTAAGTCCATTTCAAAAGTATAACTTCCACTAATTAAAGATATTTTATGTCTAAATAATTAAGCTTTTTAAAAATATCTCTAAGAGTAATTTTTGTACTAGTTTAACTCAGAAGTTATAAGAATTAAAAAAAAAAAATAATAAACAATTAAATTTAAAAAAATCAAAAAACCCGACTGCGTAAAAAGTGAACTAATTAATTAATTCTCATCAATGTGAAACCATTTTTTCAATTCCTACTATTAGCTCACACTCTCGCTATATATACCTTGTTCAAATTTTCAATCGTTAATAAAATACTTATTATTCATCCAATCAAGCTCAAATAATTTTTTTTAAACTTGTAGTAGATGACACTTAATGTTAATCCAGTTTTTTTTCAAATATTAATTAATTAATTAAATTAAATTAATTAATTTTCAATAATCGAGAGAACCCTCTTCTTGATGAAGGTATTTTAAGACCGAGAGAGCCTCTTCTTGATCAAGGCATTTTCAAGGCGACACTCAAGAGGAAAGAAGAATGAGAGAAAAAAAATTCTCTAATTGACCTAAGTAGGAATTGACTTAATTTTCTTTTTATTACTTGTTTATATTACTTACCTATTGTTTTATTTACTTGTATGGATGACTTTTAAGTTGTGTTTAATTGTTAGTTCCTATCTATAAACACTGTTTTGATGATGTCTATAGATGCCTATGATGGTTAGAGTTGCAGTAAAGCTAGAGATCCTACATACACAACTGCCAGGTTGTATAATAGAGTAGAACCTCGATTATCCGAAGTAATTGGGATTGACCCCTTTCGGAAAATCGAAAATTTTGGATAATCGAGAATGCTTTAATTTTAATATTAAGGACAAATAAATGCGCTATTTTTTGTTATGGTAACAAGTACTTAATAAAAATAAAGCAATAACAAAATAGAAACAAGAATAAATTACCTGAATTTTAATTTTGAAATTAAGTGCCTTTTACATATTTCACAAGGGTTTGAAACAATGTTTTGTTTGCCTTTCAGTTTCGATTGCCTTTGCTTTGTAACTCTACCACGAAGTTTTTTAATATTATTAGTTCATGAGTATCATAGTCTTTGCTGCTCCAGCCATGCCAAACCTTTTGCAAAACATTAAAAAACTTCAGAATTGCTAATTTGTTCGTTCCACTCCGCATCTTACGGGAGCGCAAGTTAATTTCAAAGGAACTCTAAGAAAGGGGATCGAAAATATTTATATGTAATCGTAGTTCGGAATGAACCACTGTCATGCAAGGAATATGATAGTTAAAAAAAAACCCTTTGAAAATGGATTTTGCACACAAGGAATGTGGTATTAAAAAAAAAAAAAAAGCTTTAAAAATGGATTTCGGTTTATCGAGAGTTTCGGATAAAAAAGTTTCTACTGTATTTTAACGGAGCTTCTGACTGTAAAATAGTCAATGAAACATCGTCTTCATTTTGAAAGACCTATCCAATGATATGCCACTCAATAGGGCGTGTTTTTTTTCGTCTCTACCGCCATTTTGTATTTTACGGCCGCCAATTTGAATTTATAAAAACAAAACCTAGCCTTTAACCATCGGGCCGTTAAGACGAATCGATAGAGACCTCATTCATTAAAATCCATCCAGCTATTAGGATGTTTCGAGGGTATAAAGAAATCCACATACACAGATACGTGTGAAACACATAACCATTTTTTTCAGTCGGGTAAAAATGCTTAACCCATCCAGGAGAAAAATAATTCTGCTGCTAAAATATTGTAATAATTTAATGTCAATGTTACTGTAAAAGACCGGAATCTGGTAAATCTTGGCATTTAGGAAAGGGAGTAGTAAAGACACAAAATATGTTCCTTAACGTTCCAACTTTGAACTTTTACCGGGTTATTTCGGTAAATGATGGGATTTACCGATTATTTTTGGTAAAAGCCAAAATGATCGATAAGCTTAGCACAGGATTCGGAAGTGGATGGCAAACATACTGCACGTCTTTACGCAGACTTACGCTATATAAAATCGGACATTTATTTATTTTTAGTTATTTAAATACCATCTGAATTGATTAATAAATTAAGAGAGCCACAACAGTAGAGAAATCATATATAAAACAGCTGACACTGATGTAATTTTTTTCTCCGGTACGGCCCATTCCATTTCAATACATATATGAATAGATTTGGATAAAAGTTAAATTATGAATTGCTTCAATTCATCATAAAATGAAAACAACAGGGTTTGCACGCTATTAAGTCACGCCCCATTTTTTAAAGACTCTACCACCAGCCACTGTAACATAAAGATAGTTTTCTTTCTAATGAGTTCACGATTCATTAGCTAGAAGATAGTTTTATGTGATTACTGGAGGAAGAATCCTTACAAAATCGGGCGTGGCTTAAGAGCGTGCGAACCCTGAATAAAAATGGGGTTGTTGCACAACTTTTAAAACCAAAATAAAAATATTTATTTATTATTACTATATAACATAGCGGTTGAACGATCAATTTAAAGTTTATCTACCACCAAAACAATTAAAATTATAGTGAAATCGTTTCAGTAGTTTTCGAGAGAGAAAGCTGCATTAATGTGAAATTCTTACATGTACAGTACATAACTGCCAAGTTTTACACTTTTCCCCTATCACTATTATTTACCAGAGAAATTTGTCTTATTTAATCATTGAAAACACAGGATTAAATAACACAAATTTTTCTAGGCAAAAATAGTGGTAGGAAAAAAGCGTAAAAGTTGACAGCTCTGCATGTAATTTTGTAGCTGTTGTTGACTCCTTAAAACAACTTTATTTTAATTGCTTTTTTATATCAAATTTAAACAAAGCTTATAAATATATTAAACTTAACATTATATAACCTTGAATTTTTTAATAGGTAAATCCTAGCATTAATTGAAGTATTTCGTTAAAAACTCGATATAGAAGCTTAATTATTTATCAAGAAATTTCTTCACCTCGATAATTATCATCTTTAATGACGGAAGATATATAGGTTTTTTAAAATAATAATAATGTGAAATTCAGATAAATTTTCATTAAAATTGATTAAAGAAATAAGTAGTATAGCCAGCTTACTTTCCATAAGTAGACGCTACAATCTTTTATCAATCGTCTCATCACTTCAGAAAAGAAACACCACTCTATGCTTTAGTACAAAGTAAGGTTTAATGAATCTCTGTACTACAAGACATATTATTATTTACAGGAATACTGTACAATATTTACATCGTCAAAACTCAGAAGAAATCCGTTGATTGCAAAACATTTTATCGTTTCCCGCCCTCTCATAAAAAAGCTCCGGGGGAAAAAAAATCAAGCAAGCAGCTTGTACTTCGAAAACCTCTACCTTCTGCGTCTCAAAAACAATCTCTCTGCGTAAAAGCTAATCCACAATGAATTATGGGAAAACCTATTTTGCAGCCCGCTAAACTGTCGTGTGCTGCCATCTAGTGTATCGGTATTTAAATATTTGTTACATCCCCTCCCTCTGGTTCCTTAGACGTCTCGACAAGGGACCAGGAACATTTTTCTTTGGCCTACCACGTTTCCTGAGTGGAATAACTGGTTGGTCGGTAACACCGTTACAAAGTTTTAGGGCAGATGTATGGTAAGTTCCTAAAGGAACTTCGGGAGCTTGTAAACTGGCAACTTCATAGGAAGTAGGCGAGCGCAGTGTGAGCACTACATAGGGTCCGTCACGTCGAGGACTGAATTTGGCAGTTCTTTTCTGACCAGCCTTGTTAACGGGATGGAGTTCTACGCATACATGATCACCAGGCGAATGCTGAGGTCCTTCTATCCGTCTTCTGTCCACATACTGTTTTCTTTTGCGTTGTTCGATCAAGTCTTTTACAGCAAATTTCTTTGGTTTCGGGGTTATCTCAATGCAGTCTGCACCGATTTCACAAGAGGACGGGATGGCTCCTCCCCCTGGCTGAAAGATGTGGTCATACCCTCCCAGCAAGTAATTTAATTCTGACTTCTGGCCAGAACATTCAAGAGGCTTTCGAACAGGATCTGCAAAACCATATTTTATATGTGTCATATCGCCGAAGTATCATGTTTGCTCTTAACGACTGGTACAAACCCTGATTTATCAAGAAAGTCTCTTCCTAAAAGGGTTTAGTTCCCTTTAGCTTTAGGTAACACAATAAAATCTGTACGAAATTTTCTTCCTTCAATTTCTACAGTAACAGTCGTGGTCAAACTGTCTTCTTTTGACCGTTGGCCATTTGCTAAGGACATGTTCATAGAGATCCTCTGAAACTTTGCACCTTTTTCTTTTAACACAGAATACAACGATTCACTAGCCAGGCTGTGACTAGATCCGGTATCTACGCAGGCTGTGACTAGATCCGGTATCTACGCAGGCTGTGCCATAGACGCCATTAATTTTCAGGTTTACTGTGGTTAAAGGTGTGGTTGTGGTTGAGCACGTGTATATCTGGATTTGCTCAAACTGAGAAGATTCAGTTTTTATTAAATTATAAATAGAAGTTCTCTTATACGTCCATTAAAGATATTTCAAAAATATATATTCTAAAAACACACTCAAAATATATATTAAACATTTAATTGCTAAAAAGGACGTCAAATGTTAATAAAATACATTAAAAGATCTTAATAATTTGACATGTTTCGATTGAATTTACTCAATCATCATCAGAAAAACAAATAAACACAGATGGAAAATGACAATAAACTATTACAAATGAAATTTAAAAATAAATAAATAAAAATCACGCGCGTAATATTTTAACATGTTTCACGTTGCCCTATTTTATTTTCAAATTATCTAACAACTCAATCCAAATATTTGGGATTTGAAATGACAAGGAATCATTGCAGATCATTGAGTTTCTGACGTAAATCTCAATAGATTCTCTAATAAAAAGTTGCAAATAAAAATCTGACCTATAAATTAATCTACTTTCATTAAACAAAATATTTATGTTTTCTATTTTATTTAACCTAGATAATGCGGTTTTACCTCTATTAAATTTTATGTCTGCAATGTGCTCTTTACATCTCACTTTGAATTTTCTCTGAGTCATGCCAATATAATAATGTCTATAACCACCTTCTTTAAGAAAAGGAATGATATAAACACCGGAAAGGTCAAATTTATCAATAGGGTCAATTCTAGTGGTTAAAATTGATTTTAATTTAGGAGGGGGTCTAGCAATTAAATTTACATCAAACTTTTTAAGTTGAGTTTTAGCGGATTCGAAGAAATTTGGATAATAATTTATAACCACCCTTTTCATGTTATTTTCTCTGTCGGTTTTATTCTCAAAAACTGCATAGCTCATTTTGTTAATAAACTTTTTAATTAAGTTATTAACTATTTTAACTTGATATCCGTTGTTAATAGCTATTGTTTTAATTTTATCTAATTCATCATTTAAATATTCAGGGGAACAAATTCTAAAAGCTCTGTTAATAAGGAATCTAAAGGTAGATAATTTTTAAGAATATGGAGTGCAAGCATCAAAATGTATAACATTTAAGTTAGTTATTGGCTTACAATATTTTGAACGAATTAGTTTATTATTTTCTCTTTTTAATTCAACATCTAAAAAAGGTAATTTCTTATCGGTTTCAAGTTCAAAAGTAAATTTTATTTTATTATCTAAATCATTTAACTGTTGAATAAAAACTAACAATTTATCAACTTCCCACTGCCAAACAATAAGAATATCATCTACATAACGTAGCCATACAACTGAATTAATTACTATGCCAAAATTCTGATTTAAAAAAATTCACTTCAAGAACTAGCATTTGAATTTAAAATTTCAAGCAAAATTTTCAAGAACAAGAATTTCAATTTAAAAATTTCAGTTAAAATTTTTCAATTTCAAGAACAAAATTTTAGATTTTTCTACGCAAACCTATCCTTACACTCAGGGATTTCTTCTTTACAGAAATCGTAACACACAAAAAATATATAGATAAAATTCAGTTGAAAGATTCAGTTTTTATCACAGGGTTGCACGTAGGGCACTTAGCACGAATAAAGTCGGGAGCACCACAACCATAACATTTAAAGGCTGGGCGATCTTCAATCAGTGGTGAGGGATTCACCTTTCCATTGTCTGACGGGGTTGTCTTCCTTGAGTAGAAGGATTGATTTTGAAATGAGTTATTGAAAGTGCTCGATGGTACAGTCTCTTTTGGTTTTGACCAGTTTTTATTTTTCTGGTGGATTTCCACTACTTTTGATTTTACGGGATTTTATCTTAGGACATCGTAAGCATCTAGCTTGTCGACTAAGACATCTGGATCATTTAAATTAGTCCAAACGTCTAAGAAATATTCTCTGTGCTGTGGGGAGCACCTTCTCTTTAATTTGTCAGATAAAATAAGACTTTTCAAATCTTCGAATGAAGTTAGGTTGAGCTCAGATAGCCAACCTCCAAAATATGTTCTAAGCTCGAAAAAATAGTCTTTCCAGGTACTTTCTGGAATTTTCTTGTGCTGAACGAACAAGATTCTAAATCTTTCAGCGGTCAATTTGAATCGTTTCAACAACATCGCCTTGATGTGTTGGTAGTCCTGGGCCTTTTCTTCCGATTCCCTAGCAATGAGTCTAGCAATATCACTTGGTAAAGCGCTTATGAGATACGTAACCCAATTTTCTTCCGGAACCCCTAGGACCTTTAACTGTCGCTCACACAGCACTAAGAAGATGTTCATATCATCTTCGTTTGGACGAAAACGGGGAATCAATTTTTGTAGGTCGATTCGCGGTTTTCCGTAAGTGCACCTATTATTTTCTAACTCCGAGTTAGATGCCGAAGTCGGATGGGTAAGGCGTAATTTTTCGAGTTCGAAAGTCCGTTCGCGCTCTAAATTTTCTTGCTTGATTTTACGTTGTTCTTGTTCGATTTTACGTTGTTCTTGTTCGAAAACACGTTGATTTTCTAAATCTAAGCGCTCTTGTTCAGTAGCTCTATTCTCGACTATAGTTGTAAGTAAGTTTTTAGTATAATCTTCCTCGTAATCAGCGTGCATTGTAATTAAATTACGTAAATCGACTATTTTCATTTCTTCGGTGGCAGTTAAGCCTAACTCATCGCTAAGTACGCGTAGATCCTCTTTTTTGCCCTTCCCCAAAAACGCCATTTTGTTTACATTTAACAAAATTATCAACTAAAATGAAATTCTGATTTAAAAAAATTCACTTCAAGAACTAGAATTTGAATTTTAAATTTCAAGCAAAATTTTCAAGAACAAGAATTTCAATTTAAAAATTTCAGTTAAAATTTTTCAATTTCAAGAACAAAATTTTAGATTTTTCTACGCAAACCTATCCTTACACTCAGGGATTTCTTCTTTACAGAAATCGTAACACACAATATATATATATATATATTCAAAATATAATATAAATGCAAATTAATATAATATCACAAAGTATAAAACTTTATTTATTTAACTCTTTCCTTCGAAACGTAACCCAAAATTGAACTATTTCAATTTCTCGTTACGTAATAAGATATTACTATACTTTAAAGAAAACACAAAAAAATTCTATCACTTCAATGTTAACTCTCAAAATAAAACAAAACTAAATTATTATTACACAGTTCTTAACTTTCAATTTCTTTTAAGAAAAGAAAAAAAAAAATAATATTACGTTAAGCAAGAATTTTTAAAAACTTTCTTCTCAAAAGCACCCTTTCTATTTTTGTTCTAAGAACACAATTATTCAAAATTAATTAACTAGCAAAATAATTCAAAACTGTTCTCAAAAGAACACAATTTACTTCAGTTCCGGGAAACAAAATTATCTCTCTTTTTCTTTTTTTTTTTACCTTTTAAAACCAATTCAAATTTAAATGTTTAACCTATAAGAAAACTTATTCTTATAAAAGTTCTGCTCAGAACTTAATTTCGTCATTTCATAAATCAACGTTATTCAAAACGAAATTCAATTTATTAAGAAAAAAAAATATTTATTCTATCTTGAATATCTGTCAAACGATACCATTTTAATAATATATAGTTTATTAAATTCAAAACGAAAAAGTTTTCTCAAATTAGAACACAAAATATAATTTTCACATCAGTAAGTAAAATATATCTTAACAGAACAAATTTTGTTCTTAAAATTACCCTCAATCTCAACTGATCAAAGATTTTTGCTTTCAGAATTTAATTCTTAAAGAAAACTTTTACGTTATGTAAGATTTCTAACTTCAGAACATTTTTACCTCGTCTGTATATCATGACAAAGCAGACACAAATTATTTTCTTTAAGAGAAAATTATATACTTTCAAATACTATCTTAAACAATTTTAATATAAAAAGTTTAATAACATAAAATAATCAATATGAGAATGCAATGAACAAAAGTTTACTAAAATAAAATTGCAAACTTATCTTCTTATAGCTGCTATACGCATCCATATTTTTATAAGCCTTCAAGCAGTAAAACTTATTTAAGGATATAAAGCACTTTCTGTTCCGAAATCGACGTTCGGTTAACAGAGCATTAGTAGAACACTTTGACACATATACGTGAAGCTTATGCGGAACAAGCATCTTTCGTGCAACATATTTCACTTCAACACTAAGGCGAACACACGGCATTTGTAATTTGCCTTAGCCGATATCACAGGAGCGACGTCCGATCAGAAGATGCTAAAACACTACTTTTCCTTCCTCAAAGCACTAGCCATTATAGCACACCATTTATAGAATACGACACTGTGTATTAAACACCAGTATTTAAAAAAAAAAACTCCATCTTTCTACGTTAAGCACCAGCACCTCTTTTAAAATATGAAGAGCACAAGCATTTTTAAAAACTCGTAGAGCATCAGCATTTATTTACTCGGCGGTCGTAGATTCAGGGTCCAAAGTTGGGCAGCCATTTATAGCCAGCTTACTTTCCATAAGTAGACGCCAGAATCTTTTATCAATCGTCTCATCACTTCAGAAAAGAAACACCACTCTATTCTTTAGTACAAAGTAAGGTTTAATGAATCTCTGTACTACAAGACATATTATTATTTACAGGAATACTGTGCAATATTTACATCGTCAAAACTCAGAAGAAATCCGTTGATTGCAAAACATTTTATCGTTTCCCGCCCTCTCATAAAAAAGCTCCGGGGAAAAAAAATCAAGCAAGCAGCTTGTACTTCGAAAACCTCTACCTTCCAGGTCTCAAAAACAATCTCTCTGCGTAAAAGCTAATCCGCAATGAATTAAGGGAAAACCTATTTGGCAGCCCGCTAAGCTGTCGTGTGCTGCCATCTAGTGTATCGGTATTTAAATATTTGTTGCAGTAGTTATAACTCTCTTTTGTAAAATATATTTACAAGAATAATCACTCTAATTTACCAAAAATACTTATGGAAATATCGCAATTCTTATAAAAGTAATGTATTTAAATATTTTATGATGCTCTCTGTAAATGGAATGGCTTTTGAATTTGAAAAGTTTTCATATAACTTTTTCAGAAAAAGGAAAGCTATAAAGTATTAAGAAAATAGCCCCTTTTTGAAAAAATTTAGCTTCGACTGTTTCTATACTTTTTTGTCTAAATTTGATCAAGCAGAGTGTTAAGTGGATTAATTAAGTGGTGGTATAATTAAGTGGAATATGTATACAGCTCGTCAGAAGGTTAGACGGTGTATATAATGCTTTTAACAACAATTTTATCTGAAAAATTACCTGTTTATGGTCATATTCATTTTTTTTTTCAGTCCGTTTTTATAAGTAGACAGAATAGTAAAATTTAGTAATTAAAATATTAAGTTTTGATCGTACTGAATTTATACCGTATTTTTTGCTAATTTGATGAGCAATGTGCCGTATTTTCCTATTGCACTTAATGGTTCTCAAGACTCTTAAAATTTGAAAAAAAGAAAAAAAATACAAAGACCATTTTTAACATTTAATATCTTAACCCTAGATCTACCGGGAATTTTATTCAAGTTTTAATAAAACGTTCTACACCAGAATTTTTATTTAAAACTATTTAACTTATTTATTTACCTTATTTTTGTCTGGTTTATATACTTAGTTTATTTTAAAGAAATTTCTGGTTTGAATGAATATTTTGTATGTACCTGTCGGGTCCAATGGACCCGTCTGGTAGACGGAGGGTTAAAATGTGTTTGATTTATTGGACATGGAATTGTACACAATTTATTGGACACAATTTTTATTGGAATGAAAGGCATAAGTATGTTCTTTAATTTCATGTATTTAAAAAATTTCAAGGTGCAGAATTAGCATTTATAGGGGGATCCAAACTGTCAGACATTTGGCGAGCAGAAAATCGACATAACAAATTACGCGCAGTATTACAATATAAATTTTGCAACTCAAATGAAAATTTTGGTACCTACTACTTCAGATTATAATAAGTACCCTGAACCTAAATAAATTTGCATTTAAAGTATTTTTATATTTTTAATACAAAGTTGTATTTAGCTATTACAAAATTTCAACAGTATAATCACCTAAAATAACTACTTTTTGAAGAATAAAAATGAAATTTTATGTTCATTTTATACAGACTAACATGAAACACATGTTTTAAAATTTTCATGAATAAATATTCAGAAGATTTTGAGATATCGTGCGCTTTACGCCCAAAAACGTCATTTGGAGAAAAATGACTTCAATGTTTCAGAACGCCGCTTCAACTATTGAGCGGGTATAATTCTAAAAGCCATAACTTCTGTTCTGATTGGAGTTTCAAGGAAATAATTATATCGAAATGTTCTGAAAAAATAGGAGTTTAACACGTAAAAAATTTCAATTTCGAAAATATTATAGCTTTAAGAGTCCTGAGACCCCTTAACACATTGCCGACGGGCAATTTTTATCAAATCTGAATTTTAAAACAGTAGAAGCCCCTCCCTGTTCTGAAAGTCTTTTGTGAATTGGTGTTCTAGATAGGTTTCCCAAGTTTATTCTTCGGTAAATATCGTTCAATGTATGAATTTAATATAGAATGTTTTATAAGCTAAAAAAATATGGGCAACATGATATAATTTTATTAAGATAGAAGCCACGACGTTACTCAATGATGTTTTTTTTTAAATAAAAACGAAAATTCTCGTTTCCCGTCGTGAATGTATTAACAGACAGGGTAGGCAGTTTGGCTTCCATTTTTAATCGGCTATTTCGAGTTCAAATCAGAAATAAAAAATCGTATTTTATGCTTTATTTAATGAGAGACATTTAGCTGTCACATGAAGTGAAATTCTGCTTTCGGAATTTAGGATTAAAGTTGGACTTCCAACTTGGCAACACTGTAAACAGTATTTCTTATTCTAGTTTATTGAACATTCACATTTTTTTCGCTCTTCCATTCAAGGAGCGTGGAATTTCTATGAGGATTTTCTTGGAATTTTCAAGGAGTCTGACAGCATTATTTCAGATTGAATTTTTAAACTTAATATTTAAACCACAAAATTTGTAATCAGGTCATTCAGTTGTAGGATATGTAATGTTCTTCTTAAAAAAAAAAAAAAAAAAAAAAAAATGTGGTAAATATGTACACACATTATTTATTAAAAATTATGCTAAATTATAATCAATACAATTAGTATTGTAATAAATGTTACTTGAAAATTTGATAATACAATTCAACAGTTTTCAATGAAAGGCATCATATTAAGTACAGCTACCTCTACTAGATTCTTTTATTATAAAAAGTGTAAAAAAGTAAAGAAGATTACACCATGCTATTCAATCTCTAAATTATCAGAGAGAGAAGCAGAAAACCATTGAAACTGGAATAGCGTTTTTCTTATTCAAATATAATTGATTAACTTTTTTATTTATTTATTGACGAAATAAACCTCGCAAATTGCTAAGGAATTTTACACTATTGTAACAGGTACTTTTATTTTATTCTTGGAGTAGTCAGTCATAACTGAAAATATTAAATGTCGTTAATTAGATTTTTTTTCTTTCTTTTTTTTTTTTTTTTTTTTTTTTTTTTTTTTGTTACATACTGCACGAGGTTGGTTAAATTCAGAGTAATGTTGTAGAAATGTGCAAGGCATATACTGTAAATTATTCCTCATCGAATTTTTTAAGTTTTTAATTTAACCTCCTTTGGAAAGGATTTATTTCAGGACTGCCACGGCTGTTCTTTTTAGATAGATTTCGTATGAAATACGACCTATTACATCCTCCCCTATGTTGGAATTTCTGAAACATTTTTGCAGATCTACACCGATATGACCCCTAGAACCCAAAACCACCCTCAGTAAAAAACTATATGTATATATATATATATATATATATATATATATATATATATATATATATATATATCACTTTCTTCTGGACACGATAACTTCCATAATTCTTCACAAATCTCTTCAAAACTGATACATAAAATCAAGGGGCATAAAATCTCGGTCAAGTTTGTTAATGGGCAAAATCGGACCAAGGGGATGGAAATAAAGAGGGGGTTTGTGAAACCCGAAAAAAACCCATAACTTCTTAAATTTTGTACATGTCTAATCAGTTTAAAGTTTTTATTACTTCTAAAAATTGTGCCAAAAATTTATGTATCACAGATTTTTGATAAAATTAAAAATGGGCTCAAGGGGAGCAAAAAATAGGATTTTAGGAAGAAAAAAAATCGTAACTTCGTCAATTCTCAAGATATCAGAACCAATTAAATTTATTATAAATCTTATTAACATTATCTACAACTTTTATATTGACAAGTTTTTGATAGAACCAATTCGTACCAAAAAATAAAAATAAAAAATAAAAACGAAAACAAAAAGAGGGAGTTGAAGAAGAAAAAATCCATAACTTCGTCAATTCAGAAGATATAAAATCTGCATGAATTTGTTATATGTCTTCTTAACATTATCTTCAACATTTATATTGACAAGATTTTGATTGGACCAATTCTTACAGCAAAAACAAATTAAAAATACATAGCAGTTGAAGAAAAAAATCATCGTATTAAGGGCGTATTCAAATCTAAACTGTTTACTTTCTGACTCATTTTTAAACTCAAACGCATCCAGTTGGTAGATTCTCTTATTCAAAAACAATATAATGTACCGCATAGCTGCCAACATCTTACGCTTTTTCAGACCACAAAAATTTTATGGAAAATTTTACCTTTTTAAATCGCCGTAATCTGTCGATTAAATAAGGCAAACTTTTCTATTAAATTTTTGTGGTCTGAAAAAGCGAAAGAGGTGGCAGCTATGATGTACCGTATGATCGATTTTTTGATAGAGGCAGAATATATTTCAAAAAATGATGTCAAAGAGAGCATTTTGAACCGTATTTCCGTCAGAAAGTTTCATATTTTTTGTATTAAAAATGAATCTGAATATGTGTCAGAAAATTTCGAGTTGTTGAGCATGTAAAGTATTTTTTTAGTATCGCCTTAACACGATTCTAATAAAACCAGATCTTATTTATAAATGAAAAAAAGAAAAAAAAAAACTCGTCCAAAGCGGACAGATAAAATTGTTAAAGTGGGTTTTTCTCTAATCATGATTTAGTTTTTGTTGGTGAAATTAGCATACTTAACTTCGAAATCTATCTCCGCCTGTAGGCCGGGCGGGCAGGGATTTTTTCAATTCTATCTCGCACCACTTTCTCAAAACAAAAATCTTTTGTATACACTTTGACAGTATGTGCAAAAGAAAAATACTACAAAAATATTTTCCTTTAAATACTGGTATGAATAGAATATAAAAATAGGCGCCAGTGGCCAAATACATGACGAGTCTCAATCGTCAAATGTATCCAAGGGCTTAATTGGGGAAATACAATTGAAGATTTTTCCAGGTTTAGAAAAACTTGGATTACGCTCGTGTCTCTAATCGGCTGTAGACGCTTTGTAGATCAAACGAATTCAAATGTTTATTTCTAACAACACACCAACAGCTCATGAGTAGAACTGCAGCTCTTGAACTGTGAGCCATAAATATTGCCTCGAACACCGCTCATAATAGTTTGTTTTTAAACTTCACCTTTGCTGTATATTTTTACTGGTTTCTATTTGATTCCGCTACAAATACTAAGTTTATCCCTTAACCCTTTCATGGACAATGGTATGTTTATGAAACCAATTAATTTTAATTCCCAAACGCTACAATGGCGCCAGAATTGTGGTAAAATGTTTTTCATTTAATAAGTAAGTGAAATATAGCCTTTTTCTTATGTAAAAATAATTTTTTTGGCAAATTCCGGTGCGAATCATTTATTTCAACACATTAGCATTGAAAATGCTTTGGCTCTGAAAGGATTAAGCTTAACAGTTTCTAACAGAATACGATTCAAATATAATTAATTAAGATTAGTAAAGTTCTCTTTATTTAATCGAAGATATTCTGTCATTTCAAATACTGAAAATTATTAAAGAAAAAAGGTGGTATGCAATAGTTCTGACTACCGGAGCAAGCAAACTATTCTACCAAGTACGGCAATGATACTTACTTATGGAACTGTGAAGAAGGAGGTATTTGCATATACTCTAAATGTTTGAAGCTTCAACCGTACCCGGTTCAACAGGACCTGATTACCGCCGGGACAAACTTCCACAAGAAAATTTGAATAAAAAGTTCCTTCTTATTTAAAATTCTTATTCATGCAATTTTTTTATTGGTTATCTATTTGTTTTTATTGGTAGAATTTTGCTCCAGCGTTAGTCAAGCCCTTAAAATATGCCGTATTGTCATAAAAATATACGAAAGACATTATGAGAACATTAATAATTCTTATCACCGCCCCCTGAATACTAGGCCTAAGCGCTGACATAAAAATGACGGCTGCTGAAATCGGATTTTTTTCAGCGTGTGTAGGTCTCTTGAATTTTAGTACCAGTAATTTTTTAAATATTTTTCTGCTTTCGTTATCCGAAATTAAACAAGACAAAGAAATCTTTTATAAAATACTGGTGTCTCAATTTAGGGGACCGTATATAAGTTTAAAAAAATCCGCCTTCCACAGCCGCCATTTTTGTGTCAGCGCTCAAGCCCAGTACTCGGAAGGTGGTGATACTCATTTCAATCAATGTCAATGGATTTGATTACCGCCGGGTCAAACTTTCACCAACAAATTTGAATAGAAAATTTCGATTTATTTAAATGCCTTATTCGTCCAGAATTTCTGTCATAAGTATGGTAAAAATTTCTGTTTATTTTTACTGGTAAACAATTGCCCCGACGTAAATACGGTATTATGAATAAAATTATGTAAACAAACATTAGCCGCCATCTTGTGACTACATCCTCATTGACTTCACTCACAACCTATAAACACTACAATATCTGTCACCGCTTTTTATTTATAGCTGCATTCAAGTACTATATCTGAAAAAAAGCTATAATCTCTATTATAGTCTTCATTTAGACGCCTTATTCAAGCTGCACGTAGGGTTATTTTGGGGATGAGATGGAACTAATTAATGTAAGGAACAGGCCTAACATTTGGCGAGTAATTGCTCCTAAATGATTTTAAAAGTTGTGCAAATCCAAGAATCGGGAACAGCTCTATTTAGAGCGCTGTGATTGGATGAATTCGAGCGGATATTCTATTATAGAAGGTACCGTCGAACATCGTACTCACATTTCCATAATTAAAAAATATTAAATGTGATTTTTAAACGTCGAAATGGAGTTGTAAACAATTAACATGAACACAATAAAACAAACTGTATGGTTTTAAAGAGGGATTTTTTCATTTTTTTTATTTTTTAACTATTTTTAAAGTTTTAGAACAAAGTAGACCCTACTAGGGGCTTCTTTGGTGCATTCACTTAGTTTCATATAAAATGAATACATTTCATATGTAAATGAGTACATTTTTTATGGAAAATCCTTGCAATAGCATTTGCTAATAAATTAAAACTGCAAAACCGATACACAATTTTTTTTTTTTTTTTTTTTACATTGAAACACAATTAACCAATTGTTAATATTAAAGAAACGAAAAACGGTTTTCGTCATGTTATCCTCAGCAACTGGATCCATCATTAAAAAATATTAAACGTGATTTTGAACGTCGATATGGAGTTGTAAACAATTAACATGAAACAATGAAGCAAAATGTATGGTTTTAAAGAAGGATTTTTTTTTTTTTTTTAACTATTTTTAATGTTTTGGAACAAAGTAGACCCTGCTAGGGTCTTCTTTGGTCCATTCACTTAGTTCCATATAAAATGAATACCTTTCATATGTAAATGAATACATTTCATATGTAAATGAATACATTTCATATGTAAATGAGTACATATTTATGGAAAACTTTTGCTAAGCATTTGCTAATAAATTAATACCGCAAACCCGATAAACAAATGTTTTTTTTTAACATTTAAAAACAATTAACCAATTGTTAATATTAAAGAGACGAGAAATGGTTTTTGTCATGTTATCCTCAGCAACTGGAACAAAAACAATTAATGTAACAAGAACAAAAGAACTTCTTAAAACACCATCAAAAGCTTTTAATTGCGCTAGGTCTTTCGAAAGATCTTCGTCAGGCGCAAAGAAGACGTGCTTCCACTATGAAAACAGCAGCAAGACTCAAATGCTTTCAAAGTAGAAGCACGTCTTTTTTGCGCTTAACGAAGAAACACTCAGATCTTTCGAAAGGCCTAGCGCAATTAAAAATTTTTGATGGTGTTTTAAACCCTTGGGGACGAGCGACACGTATACGTGCCGCATGAAGAGCTCAGATTCCTTGGTTTTCCTCACCAGTAAAATTTTACTGTAAAATTTGCCTTCTTTAATCAGCGCATTTTCTCGATTCAAAGAAGACACAAATTTCTGTTTTTAAAAAACGGTGACAAAAGAAAAATTTCGTAAAAGGCTCCCGTCCCGAAGGGGTTAAGAAGTTCTTTTGTTCTTATTCATTCACACCAGTTTCAACTAAATTTCTTTCAATTAATGTAACATTTTGCAACAGTGTAACATTTGAAAAAAAAGTTACTTAAAACATGCTTTAAGAGATTTGGTTGTATAAAAGGCATTTCCAAGTACTTGGGGCCATTTTCGGGCACAAAGTAGCCCCGAAATACTAGTTTTCATGCTGGCTTTATGAAAACGTAATCATTTTCTGCCAAAATAAAAAGTTAAAGGAAAAATTATGATCACACATGGGTTACAGGTTTCTAAAGGAATATTTTGACACTTACTTTATCTGTAGCTCTTATCAAGGTTGTTTCACAATAGAAAGTTTGGAGAGTTAAAATCTACACACGAAAACAGTTGTTTACAAACACATTCAGTGTTGCCATAAAAAAAAATTAAATTACCCCCAAACTATTCAAATACCCTATAGTAGGGTATAAATTATTTTTCAAGGGCAAAAACTCCAAGTTATCTTGTATTGTTTGTTCAATATAAAGAATAAAATCTTCTTTATGGGCTGGACCAAAGTTCGGTAAAAATAGCGAGATGTTCTTCACTGCCGAATTTACCAGAGGCAAGCTATCCGACTCTTTTCTTCATATCTTTTCCTACAAAAAAATGGGTTTATGGTTAAATATGTGATACTGTTTATGATTGGATAATACAGTCGGGGGAAAAAGTAGAAAAAGTAAAGTGTTAAAAAATAGTTTTTCTAACATATTTCTCTTGCACGTGTTGTCAAAACGTACGTAAAAGATTTTTGTTTTGAGAAAGTAGTGCGATCGCCAAAAGCAGGTAAATAATTGCCAGTGGCAGCCCTGAATTTTCAGGTTTCTATCACCAAGGGTACGAAAATAATCGAAATTTTAGAACGTCTGTTGTTCCTGCACCCTGGGAAGTAGTATTGCCGACATATAACATATCCTAGGTTCGAGCAGAGTTGGTCACAATCACTTGACCTCCATTGCTTTTCAGATCGAACTTAGAAACAATCGTTGCTTCTTATAACATTAATATAGATGAATAGTTGCCGACTTTTACGCTTTTATGTGAACAGTATTTGTGAATAATCATATTTGCTTTATTTTATAGAGAGATTTCTGCGATTATAAAAGTCGACTCTTACTATTCGAAAATAGTAGTAACAAATATATATAGTTACATATATTGCAGTCATATAGATTTATTTCTAGTTTATTTTATGGCGGAAGTAAATATACAAATATAAACTATTTCACTTCCACAGGGTTCGTACGCTTCAGGGCCTGCGTACGTTCAGTACGCATAACCGCCGCGGCGAGCGGCCCATCTTCGCCTGCAGCCCTTTATTGTTCTACTCTACTCCGACTCTTTTGCGGAAGCAAGATTCCTAGGTCCCCAGCCACGTCCCGAATGAAACACTCTCTAGCGAAAGCTAGATTGAAAAAAAAATCAAAAATTGAAACCGGACAAATTTAAAAGGGAAATTACAGAAATTAAATACTCCGAAAAGCTCAGAGCGATGAAGCTACCGATTCCTAGCTACTTCTAGGCTATTATTAGGCACTTTTACTAAGGCACTTTTACCAGAATTTTTGTGATGTAATATTTGACTTATTTAAGGGGGGGAAAATCTATCTTCAGATAATAGCCACCAATCCTTTACGAATTTTCTGGTACTAAACAATTAAAATCTCCAGAAGCGTATGAACCCTATTCTCTAATGGAAATTGAATAACGTTAAAAGTTTTGATTTTCAAAGGAAAGGAATGCTTCTTGATCCTTATTTAATTTTTATAAAAAAGGATTTAAGAGGATAGCACTTTTTACTAAACACACATTCCCAAAAATCAGCATGTGAATTTTTCCATAGATCATTTTTCTTGGTATTTTTCCACATTTGCAATCAGAAAGCTTACAAATGCACCTTAAATTCTAAGTTCATGACATTTCACGATGAACAATGTTGTGAACATACACTTCAGCCACATACAGCCATGAGTTTCACCCGGACCATTGAAATAAATGTAGTATATTCAAATGAGAATTTCTTTTGCAAAGTGAATCAACCCATATCGTCGAAGTACTCCTTCACCAGTGTTGCCAGTGGGTTACTTTTTTAAAATTCAGATTTCTTAATTGGCACCACTTTTTTGAGATAGTACAATTCGAAGTATTTAATGGCATAATAATTAAGTAAAAACAGGGAGAATTTTACCATTTCAGAAAAGTTGTGCCAATCAAGAAATCTAAATTTTAAAAAGTAGCCGACTGGCAACACTGCCCTCCACAAGCATCTCTTACACGAATTTATTCGATTGGCTACACTTTTTTTTTTTAAGAAATATATTTAACTATCGAACTTGCCCGGCGTTGCCCGGGTACGTAAAAAAAAAAAAAAAAAAAAAAAAAAAAAAAAAAAAAAAAAAAAAAAAAAAAACAGCAGGAATTGCGGAAAAGCTCTGAAAATCACAATAATATATCGTGAAAAATGTTTAAATCGCTGCACAAATTTCGAAAAGAGAAAAAAAATTATATACTGTGTTCGAAGATTACAAGTTGATTCCTTTCACTAATGTGGGAAAATGGTAGCAAATCGCTAAAATACACTAAAAATCACATTCAAAATTCCCGAAAAACTCGGATATTGCTATACGAAATCCGAATAAACTTTATTGAAATGAGGGCAGAATGTACGTTAGGTCAAAAATAGAATGTCGAAAAATTACAGCAGATCGCGAAAAAGCGTAAAAATCGCATTAAAAATCATGGAAGTCAAAATGTACTAATAATGTAATGTAATTGGATAAAAGTTTCAAATCTAATTCCTTTGACCTGTGATCTCTTAAAATTTATGTTTGGGAAATCATGCTAAGCATTGTATCATGTTACTTTTATTCATAAATAATTTACTTGGACTCCCTTAACCCTTTGAGGGGCGCCGTTTGCAGTCTGCAAACGGTTAATTTTAGTGCCCAAAATTACAAATGGCACCAATAATTTTTTAGTACAAGTTCGATCTCATAAAAAGCGAGGGGGAAAAAAAGCTTTTGATTATTTGCAAATAAATTTGTTCGTATATTGCGGTGTGAATTTATTATTTGAACATATTCGGATCAAAAAAGTCTTGCACCTGAAAGGGTTAAATATAATTAATATAATTCCTTAAGTTAATATTAGTTTTTGTTGCATTAAAACATCTCAATTTGTTGATTTTCTGTAAGCAAGTAAACCCTATTGGTTTACAATGGAAGTCTACGGGAATTTGGCGAAGTATTAGAGATATCGCCAAGTTGGCGCCACTTTGGGCGACTAATTTTTATCGCCAAATTTGGCTATATAAGTTGGCGACAAACTTGGCAGCATTTAGCGACAGGACTGCACCCGTACGTAACCCCCTTATAGGTATGGATGCGCATTAAATGCAATTTAATAATCGCATAAAAAAATTAGCTAAAAATTCAAAAATCGCTGTACGAATTCAGAATAAACCTTTTTTGAAAAGAGAACAAAATTTACTATATTGGATTTAAAGAAAAAAACCTTATTATTTTCACTAATGTGGAAAAATCGCCTCGAAACTTAAAAAAGCGCTAAAAATCGCATAAAAATTTAAATCTAAAAAAATCGAGAATCGGGCTTCGAAGTGCAAAACTTCATATATAAACGTACCTTTCCCCCAAATTTTGTAGCTCTAAGTGCAGCAGTATCTTCAGAACACTGTCGACACACTCACACACAAACTTATTCTCTCCTTATTATTATAGATTACCTTCATGGCTTAATATTTTTAATCGACAAAATGAATGTGTGTTATGAATTTACGTTTGTTTATTTTCATGGAATGAGATATTATGTTGTCAGCCTAAGTTGTCTCAGAATATATTTATATTTGAATGTAATTTATCGCTTAAACATGAATTATTTTTGAACGATCTTTCGAAAAATTTAACTTCTTTGCAGTTTTACTGGAAAAAATTATTTTGTTAAAAATGACCGCTTATCATATGGAAAGCGAAGCTGCCAGAGCCCGTATTTGGTTTGTTATAACAGTCACATGGGTTAAGCTTCTATTATTACAGATGAAAGAGGTATATTTTAAATTAGGATACTACTTGGTTATCCTTTCGACCAAAAATCTATTGGCAAACTATAAGATTAAATGCCAATAATGGTTGATCATAAATGTCACATTCCCTTGACTTTAAGCAAGTTACCGTACCATCAAGCGTTTTATTTGTATTTTATTAAAGTTATACTAATGTATTTGGTCTTTCGTTATTTAAAATAAATTTATGTCAATTTGTATAATTTGGCGAGTGGTTTGGCGATTTATAGCATTTGGAGAAATTGGTCGACGAGATAACTTAGTAGTACCTAAATTAGTTTGATATATGTGTTTTAAATGAAAGTTATGTATTTTAAATGAACTGTGTGATAAGTTTATATTTTAAATGAGTTGATGGCAATGGAACAATATTCGGCAATTTATCACTTGCGCCTGGTTAACATTAAAAGTACCGAAATAGCCGCTTGGCATATAAAAAGTGAAGCAGTCATCCTGGAACTGTTGATGACAGTCAAATGCTTTGCACTTTTATTATATAGATTGTCCTTTGACAACATGCGAAAGAGAAATTTACTGAAAAACGTGTTTTGACAATTGTGAGAATTTGTTTTACAAAGTGAATTAACACTTAACGGTCGAAGCACTCCTCCACCAGTGTTGCCAGTGGGCTACTTTTATAAAATTCAGATTTCTTGATTGGCACCACTTTTTTGAAGTACAGTAAACTCTGTCTGAGGCGGAATCGGTTGGGACTGAGGAAAATTTCCGTGGTAGACAATATTCCAGCTTATGCAAAAAAGCTCCCCCCACCTCCAAAAAAAAAAAAAAAAAAAAAAAAAAGAAAAAAGAAAAAAAGAAAAAAGAAAAAAAAAACTCGATCTTTGACTATCTTTCATTGATTTTCCTGACGCAAAAATCGATTGAAATTCAAATTCTGAAAGATTCTTTGTCTTTATAGATAAATGAGAAACGCTATTCAATTTCTTAGTACTGCTATAATACATGCGAATTGGAAGTTTACACACACAAAATGAAAAAAAAAATAATAATAACAATAATAAACTTTGAGAATGAGACAGAATGTTTTTATTTTGAATTTGAGTACAATCATAAAGTATAATATATTGTACTTTAGAAAATATATATTTTCGTAAATTTGCATTCTACTAGAAATAACTTTTAAATGCAATTTTGTATAGGAAAAAATGACATAAGTAAGAATTATTTAAAATTTAAACAGTTTCTGTTCTTTGAATTAACTTTTTCAAAGTGTTATGGAATTTAACTAACATCCTCGACATTGAGTATTTGACTTAACAATTTTAAAGTTTGATAAACGAAATGCCTTTTTTTAAAATATCCTTTTTTCCGCCTTATGCAAAATTTTGGTTTCGGTGGGACCTTAAAATCCTTTCCGTTTCCACGTTAGGCAGATTCCGCCTTATGCAGCATGAATTAATGTAATTTTCTATGGGTTCGCCGGGACTTGAAGAATTTTCCGCGGTAGACAGATTTCTGGCTTACACAGAGTCCGCCTTAGGGAGAATTTACTGTAGTAAAAATCGCCTTATTTAATGACAAAATAATTAAGATAAAACAAGGCGAATTTTACCGTTTCAGAAAAGTGGTGCCTATCAAGAAATCTAAATTAAAGAAAAAAGTAGCCCACTGCTATCATTGTCCTCCACAAGCTTCTCTTACACGAATTTATTCAATTGCCAATACTGTCTTTTAAGAAACTTTGACAACATCTGCAAGAGAAATTTACTCAAAAATGTGCTCTTAAAATATAGTGATGTGAATAGAATATTAAAATATAATCATGTATATAAAGCGTAGGTGGCTATTTGTTGACACACGACCGCAAGGGGTTAACAGCATGCCACACAGAAATAAATTAAAACAATTTTAATAATAATTCTGGTACAAAGTATATTTAAAAAAAAAAATGGCACAATTTCTTGTCGTTGGAGCATTAAACAAAGAGCGCAATAACAAATTGCAGGTATTCTCCGTATAAGTGATAAAAGAGATAAATGACTTGTTTTAAAATATTTACTGTTTCTTCCCTAGTAGCATCGACAGATCGTATTTTTCTCGGCCTTTCATCAATTCCTCGAAATGTGCTCGAGTAATAACACAGGTATATCCTTGCGAGCAGTACCTGAGAACCGGTTTTCGAAGGGCACTATTTCCTCGGGTAAAAGGTATCATTATGAGCATAATTACCGAGGAAAATGTGCTAATCGCATAGTCATGTGCAACATATAACGGCCCGATATCAAATCACGGTGAAATAAGTTAGAAAACGCAGTTTTTCTGGAAGCGTGAATCTGATTGGTTGAAACACGAGAGCTACGAAGATCCCGGATGAAGACGATGTTGTTGTTGATGGCTGTTCGCGAGGAAGAAGGAAGCGGTCGCCATTGCTACACCGCATTATCCGTGGAATAAATACATTTTTTCCGGAAATATGTAAGTACCTATTTCATTCTTTCTGATGTTATTACCTTTTTCATTTGACAATGCTTCTGATTTACACACGTTTTCCCGTGCTCTTGATTGTAATGCACCTTTTTTAATAGTCTGTGTAATTGTTTATATTTAATCTTATATGACAACAAAGCGCAATTTAAAACTGAAAAAAAAATTGATTTCATTTCTGATTTTTGGATTTCGGAGCTTGGCAAGTCTGTATGTAGTAGGGTGTCAACGATTTAAATCATGATTTTAATCAAGTGATTTTTTTAAAAAAATCATTGATTAAAATCAAAAAAATTCTAAATGTTTAAAATGACGTAAAAAGTATTCAAATCTAAGATGAACATAATTTGGAAAGTTTCTACAGGTATTGTGACTTATGAATACACAAAACAAAGCTTTAAATAATTGTTTCTAAGCATAATTCCTGAGTATTGTGAAATTTTAAGTACAGTAAGTTTGTAAAAAGCATGGTTTTTATCTAACAAACATAAAAAGCATTTAATTTAAAAATGATATTTCAATCTAATATAATTTACAATGCCATAATTTCCTTTTAATAATCAAGTTATTCATTCTTTTATACTATACAATAAACATAGCAATAGAGTGTCAATGATTTTAATCAATTGATTTGAATCAGATGATAAAATCACATATTTTCTGATTTTTTAAAATAGTGTGAAAAAACATTATAATCAGTAATGAGAACGATCACTAAATCACTTGTAAAAAATGTAATATTTGTTATTGTTAATTATAAAAATATTAAACTGTGTAAAAAGAAGTATTATACATTTAAAAAAAAAATCTAACTAAATGTTAAATAACTTCAAAACATTATAATATTTAGTAGCTATTCAAATATTTTAATGTTATGGGGAAAAAAATCCGATTTAAGTTTCAAAAATACAATTTTTGTAATCTATTTTTAAATTATGTGTGAATTTGCTACAATTTTTGATCGATTTGATATATATACGCTTTAGAACCTGTGTAAAATTACTGGCTGCTTTATGTATTTATCAAACTATTATTTATCACCTTTTTTCAATCACTTTTTCAAAAATGTAGATTGTGTTCTTAAAAAGTTAATTGTTTAATAATTACAAAATTTAATCTGTATCATCCATTTAAAATTAAATGCAATTTATCAATAACTTTAAAATGTAAGCAGTATTTAATATTGGTTTACATAATTATTACAAAATATTAATGCACATAATGTTGTATGTTACTAAAGAAATTTTTAATTTGCAGTTTTTTGTAAATTTTATAATTGCATAATTAAAATTTTATTAATTAAAGCAAAAAAACAGAGATTATGTTAGTAACTGAAGGGTTGTTCATTTTTGAAATGCTTAATTCTTGGTAAATGTTTAATATTTTAACACAGGGAAAAAAATAAAAAAAATCTGATTTAAATTAAAAAAATCTGATTTTAAAAAAAAAATCGGTACAGATGTCATATTCGCCCCATATTGGCGCGATTTTTTTCGCTTGCCAATTTGGCGAAAACATCAACAGCATAAACAACATAATCCGGGTTACCACATCAAGCACTTTGGCGCAAGTTAAGTAGGGGAAGACGGGGTACAATGAAACAAAATTTACTAATTTTTTTTTCCTATCCACAATTTTGCATGCACAAAAATATAATTAATGCATATTTTTAATCTTGTATTTTCCCCATCTAAATAAATTTTTATTAGGTTCTAAACAATATCTTTATGCTTGAAAAATAACAAAAAATAAATGTCTTACAGTGTTTCATTGTACCCCGTATGCCGGGGTACAATGAAACACATACTGGGGTACAATGAAACGCTCCAAATGATAGAAGCAATTTTCACCCAGTATAGTTTATTTTATGAAAAATGAGATAAATACAAAAACAAAACTTGATTAATAAGGAACTTGATAAAAATATTATAGTCTAAGATGAAAAATAAGAAAATTCTATTAGTTTAAGAAATACCTTTCATTTTACATTAAATTGGCGCAAGTCAGTTTCAAAAATTAGCATTTCTGTTTATATTTCAGTTGATCCTGAAGGAATATAGGGTGGTAGTTTCAACAGAATGAGTTTTTTTTTAAATGTAAGTTTCTAAAAAAAAAAAAAAAAAAAAAAAAACCTAGGTTGGAGTCTTTATATCAAGTATTTCACATTTGACTCCATTTAAATGTATGATTTCTCCAACAGTATATATTTCCTTATGTTTTCATTTATACGGATACTGCTTGTGCCATACATGTTGTGTGTGAACTGTGAATATCTCACTCTTAGTACCCCGATGACCAGCTGGACCTGGAAAAAAATCTGGATCATCATCAGAGTCTGTAGCAGGCAGAGTTTGTTTACAAAACAATCCCTTCTCAGCTTTTTTTCTCTCTCTATTTTTTAATCGCTTAACAAGAGCATTTTTTACTGACCTGGTTAGAACAAAACTCTTTTTTTTTCCTGTTTTTCTACTCTTACTTCTAATATATTCTATTTACTACTTTTATTACTATAATAAAACATGTTTCATTGTACCCCGTCTGCAAGTGTTTCATTGTACCCCGCACTGAGGTTACTGAATAAAAATTTATTTTCAAACTTCTAATATTTATTTTTTTTTAGTTTGGTTTTGGAGGTATGAAGACAACAACCCAAAGATAACAATGTATAGAAAAAATAATTATTACATATAACAACAAGGAAAAATAAACTAAATTACTTTTAGTAAAGAAAGTTACTTTCAATGGCGTAAAAGCAATAATCTTCTATTGCTACTGTTGTAGAAGTGTGAATGTATCCAAATCACATCAGTAATTGGAACATATAGTTGTATAACATATATATAAACTGCAACTCTCTATGACAAATTTGACTGATTTTACAAGTAATGTTTCATTGTACCCCGTCTTCCCCTACCTGTTGCCTATATGATATTGGCGACAGAAAAAAATCGCGCCAATATGGGGCGAATATGACATCTGTTCCAAAAAATCATGATTTTTTTACACCCTAGTATGTAGTAGTATTTTGTTTCTGAAACCAAGCAGTCTGGCAGCCAAAATCCAAAATGCTTTAGTATCATTCAGTCAAGATTTAAGGATACTAAACAAAAAACATCTTTTAACGCTTTCGTTTGTTAACACACAAAACAACCCCTACTGCTGGGATATTTAAAAAGAAAAAAAAAACAGGCAGAGGGGGGGGGGGGTGATATTAAAATACAAAAAAGTTCATAAAATACTCTTATTTTTATCGCTTATGATAAAAAATAAATTTTTGCAGGGTCGCAAATATCAAAACAGCGGTAGAAATGATTAAAAAAAAGTCACTGGTCCCAAGGACCAGTAAACATCAGAGTTTACTGGTCCGCAGACATCGTCACTGGCCCTCTACATAAAATTATATTAAGTACTTTTAACCCTTTGAGTGACACCCCCCCCCCCCCTCTCCTCCTCCGAGAATATAAACCAAACTTCCTTTCAGTTACCCAAAATTTTCGGCATAATAAAATGTAAAATTATAATTTGCTAAAAATTAAATAAGTAGTACATTATCAAAAACTGAACTTATTAATTATGTATTTTATTTTCGTTTACTTATTTTAACTAAGTTTTTATGCTTATTGTAATGTTTGGTTGCGGTTTTTGTCAGGGATGGGGTAATTTAAGTTTACCTGTCAGAGAGGGAAAAAAGTTACTTGCTTCATCGGAATGTTAAAAGACATATTGCATAGATTTTTTTTTTTTTTTTTTTTTTACCAAAATTTTTCTAATTTACCAATGTTTTTGAAGACAAAATAATATTTTGTATTTATCGCTAATGCTGCGTGGGGACAAGCATTAACAAATGTTATTAAATACAAGAATATTGTTTTGAATTTTTGCTTTATGGGCATGCAGTGCTCATACATGCAGTATTTTTTACTTACTGCACATGCATGCACAAAATTTTTTGTTTATTTTATTACTATTTGCTTTTTACAAATTCCCTTTCCCCTCTCTTTTTTTAGAAATAACGTTTGGAAAATTTTGGTATTTTGTTTTGAAAACATCATTGTTTTTTATTGGGCTTAGATCAATTTTAATATTTATATGAATCTCAGAATCATTATCATTACAAAATTTTATACTATTTGCTTTTTACAAATTTCTCGCCCCCCCCCCCCATCTCTCTCTATCTCCTTTTTCATAAATAACATTTGGAGAACTTTGATATTTTGTTTGTAAAAGCATGTTAAAAGATAGATTGAATAGATCTTTTTTTTTTTTTCTTAACCAAAATTTTTCTAATTTACCGATGTTTTTGAAGACAAAATAATATTTTGTATTTATCGCTAATGCTGCTTGGGGACAAGTATTATAACAAATGTTATTAAATACAAGAATATTGTTTTGAATTTTTAATCTTATCATCTGTTAACCTTATGTTAATTTTTATAATGAAATTGAATGAGTTTTTGTATATCCCTTGCATATTCTCCCTTGATCGTCTGTCATCTTTTTTGTTATGACCGACATTTTTTTAGCGATTTTGCAACCCTGACTATTTTCAGCGGTAGAATTGGTTAAAAAAAAATCACTGATCACAAGGAACAGTAAACATCAGAGTTTACTGGTCCGCAGACATCGTCACTGGCCCGCTACATAAAATTATATAAGTACCTTAACCCTTTGAGTGACCCCCCCCCCTCTCCTCCTCCGAGAATATAAATTAAACTTCCTTTCAGTTACCCAAAATTTTCGGCATAATAAAATGTAAAATTATATTTTGCTAAAAATTAAATAGTACATAAACAAAAACTGAAATTATTATGTTTTTTATTTCCGTCTATTTATTTTAACTAAGTTTTTATGCAAATTTTATGCTTATTGTAATGTTTGGTTGCAGTTTTCTCAGGGATGGGAAAATTTACGTTTACCTGTCAGAAAGGGGAAAAAGTTACTGTTAGTTACTAAAATTTAGTGGTCCAATTGAATTTTTAGTGGTCTCGGACCAGCGGACCACCAAGGATTTCGAACGCTGCAAAATAGTCAAATACTTATTGCTGATTATAAATATTTTGAGATTTAATATAAATTGGAAACTAAAATATATTGCACCTAAAAAGAACACAATCTTTTTCTTTCTATTTACACCAAAATTGACAGTCAACTAATTGAAAACAGAAACAATTTGCTTTTCACAAAAAACAAACATTCACTATCAAGGGAATTTTTATACACAGAACAAAATATATTTTTTACTGAAGAATTTGAATGCAAATGTTAGCATGCCTGTATTTTTATTGCCTAACCTTTTTAAACTAAATTAAATGAAAACCAGAAAATATTCTTTCTCTAATGAAACTATAAGTAACTCATTGTCTTCTAAATTAGGCAGTTTATAAATTAATATTGCTCCACATAAATATTCGTTCTACATTTACAAATCAACATTCAGAATCCTTGGTGTTCTGCTGGTCCGCGACCACTGAAAATTCAACCTGACCACTAAGGGACAGTCCATAAATGATGTCACACTTTTTGGCCCCTCCCCCCCCCTTTGTCACACTTCACCTTACCTCTTGCCCTCCCCTCTTGTCGCATGTCATGCTATATTACATAACATATACTTGCAGTTCAGAAACAAAGCACTGCTTTATAGATCATATTTAAAATTTTAACTTTATAATTAAACTTTCATATTAACTTTAACTATTTGTTTTCACGACATTTGTGAGCATAACTATAAAATATGATTTGTTTATTTATTTTGTATGAAATAATATTAAGGTTTACGACAAAAAACATAAATTAATATGCACTAGTCATAAAATATTAATATGAAAGAGCATTTGAAAACAGTAGTATTTTGGAATTTGAAATGGAATTTAATATATTTGGCTTTAAATCTTATCCTTTAGCGTTGACTCTAGAAAAAAAGGGCCGCCGGGCAGTAATTTTTCAAAAAGGGAACACTATTCTAAAAAAAGGGGAACACTATCTAAAAAAGGGTACATTTCTTCAAAAAGGAAACATTGTTCTAAAAAAAGGCACATTTTTTTTTTTTTCAAAAAAGGGACACTTAAACCTTGTTCACAAAAATATTTTGAACTGGTTTGTTTAGAGAGCCTAGAATTTGTGATATTTTTTCGGGATCAATGAAAAGGGCAGCTGGGAAAGGGAAATGTTGAAAAGGGCAGCTGGGCGTATCGGGAGGGTTTAAAAGAGCTGCCGGGCACAAAAAAGAAAAAAAGGGCCGCCTAGCGCTGCGCCCTGCTAAAAAGCGGCTTAGAGTCAACTCAGTACTATCCTTACTTTATTAGTATAAAATACTTTCAAGGATCGATGCAGGTTTTTATTCTTGGGGCCCATTTTGTGAAAAGTAAGTTATTTTTGCGAATTTTATAATATTTTTGTGAAAAATAGCATTTTGTAACGAAAGTGGAAATCCAGTTACTCATTCGAACCAAGAATTTATAAACAAAAACTTCTTTAAATCCCCTTGCTAAATTTTTTGTTTTTCGTGATCTGGTTTTATTTACAAATTACACATTTTAAAACAGTTTTTATGAAAAAGAATGTTATGAAAGGGGCCTGTTTATTAAAAGGAATTTTGTGAAGGGGTCTCTTTTATTAAATAGATTTTTGTGAAAGGGCCCTAAATAGGCCCCAAATTTTGCATGGATCGACCCCTGATTTTAATTTCAAAATAACTTCAAAATTTAATCTGCTGATTTTTAATGCTTTTATTTTAACCAAAATGTGTGATGTCACATTTCTTCTTACCCCCTCCCATCCCCTTGTCACAATTTCACGAACCCTACTCCAAGCATGACATTAGTTGTGGGCAGCCCCTAATTTGAAAAATTTAGTTGTCCGCAGAACCAGTAACTTTTCTGCCCTCCCGATCGCAAATCACAATTTTATTTTATTTTTAACAAATTAAAATTTCAATTTTATTAATGCTGAAAATTTTGGATAACTGAAAAGTGAGTTTGGTTTATATTCTGGGGAGGGTAGAGGGCTCAAAGGGTTAAAGGTGCTTAATAGAATTTTATGTTGTGGACCAGTAAATTCTAATGTTTGAGTCCTTGAGACCAGTGACTTTTTATTAATCAGTTCTGACACAGCAAATTTAGCTCGAAACATAAAGATTGGGGGATATATATATAATAGTAGAAATAAGCAAAAAAAAAAAAAAAAAAAAAAATGCAATTTTGTACCAATCATTCTGACAGCCATAGTTTGGTTATCTTCACTGCAGTCTTGATTGGTTGTTGCCATACTTTCTTAGCAATCTTCTATAATTAGAATGCACAGACAAGATATTTGACTGTGGTCCAAAAATGATAAACATGTAACAAATGTGACCATATTACACTTATGAACTTTATGGTCTTAAATCACATTGTTTGGTGACTTTTTTTTCTTTTTTTTTCTTTATTTTTAATATAATATATAAGTGAACTATTAAATACAGTCAACTCTGTGAAATCCGCTGATGTATAATCCGCCAATGTCTATTATCCGGACTACATGTTGAAATGTAAACAATGAAAATTCCATTAACAGTTAAACTCTTAGATAAAGTTAAATTTGGTATTTTTTTTTTCATAAGTTATCAGTTCTCCAATGAATAAATATTTAAATATAAATTGGACATAAATGTTTAAATTTCTCAGGGCAACAAAATTTTATCTCAGAGCAAAAAGTAATGATTGTTCATAGACTATAGAAAAAAATTATTGACAACAAAGCAAAACTGAAATTACCATTATGTTGTGTCAACGTTTAAAAAAATTAATACAATTAGTAAAATAATAATGCATTATGTTTTTCTTTTACATTGTAATTATAATTTGTGTGCAGTTGTTTCTAATTTATTGCCAGACTCTAAAAAGTAAAATGTAAACAAATGGATGATCTATAATCTGCAAAAATGTGTAATCCGCAAAACCCTCTGTCCCTAAGTGTGCAGATTTCACAGAGTCGACTGTATATAATTTTATTTTTATTTTATGAAAATCAAAAGGGTTTTGTCGTAAAGATGAAAATAAGCACTCGCCACCCGGCGATTAAACTTGAAAGACTGGCGACTAAAAATATGGAAGGAACCGGTCAAATGCAGGATTTTGTAAAAAAAAAAAAAAAAAAAAAAAAAAAAAACTCAAATTTCATCAAAAAATCACGAAAAATGCCGCTAATTTTGTCAAGAGATCGCGAAAGAAGCGTAAATTTCGTCAAAGGATCGCTAAAAACTCGAATTTCGTCGAAGGATCGCGAGAACTCAAATTTCTTCGAAGGATCACAAAAACTCAATTTCTTTGAAGGATCGTGAAAACTCAATTTCTTCGTAGGATCACGAAAACTCCAATTTCTTGGAAGGATTGCGAAAACTCAATTTCTTCGAAGGTTCGCGAAAACTCCAATTTCTTCGAAGCATTGTGAAAACTCTCATTTCTTCCAAGGATCGTGAAAACTCTCATTTCTTCGAAGGATCATTAAAACTTGCATTTCTTCGAAGGATCATGAAAACTCGCATTTCTTCGAAGGATCGTGAAAATTCGCATTTCTTCGAAGGATCGTGAAAACTCGCATTTCTTCGAAGGATCGTGAAAACTCGCATTTCTTCGAAGGATCGTGAAAACTCGCATTTCTTCGAAGGATCGTGAAAATTCGCATTTCTTCGAAGGATCGTGAAAACTCGCATTTCTTCGAAGGATCGTGAAAACTCGCATTTCTTCGAAGGATCGTGAAAACTCTCATTTCTTCGAAGGATCGTGAAAACTCCAATTTCTTCGAAGGATCGTGAAAACTCTCATTTCTTCGAAGGATCGTGAAAACTCCAATTTCTTCGAAGGATCGTGAGAACTCCAATTTCTTCGAAGGATCGTGAGAACTCCAATTTCTTCGAAGGATCGTGAAAACTCCAATTTCTTCGAAGGATCGTGAAAACTCCAATTTCTTCGAAGGATCGTGAAAACTCCAATTTCTTCGAAGGATCGTGAAAACTCCAATTTCTTTGAAGGATCGCGAAAACTCAATTTCTTTGAAGGATCGCGAAAACTCAATTTCTTCGTAGGATCACAAAACTCCAATTTCTTGGAAGGATTGCGAAAACTCAATTTCTTCGAAGGTTCGCGAAAACTCCAATTTTTTCGAAGGATCGTGAAAACTCCAATTTCTTCGAAGGATCGCGAAAACTCCAATTTCTTCGAAGGATCGCGAAAACTCCAATTTCTTCGAAGGATCGCGAAAACTCCAATTTCTTCGAAGGATCGCGAAAACTCCAATTTCTTCGAAGGATCGCGAAAACTCCAATTTCTTCGAAGGATCGCGAAAACTCCAATTTCTTCGAAGGATCACGAAAACTCAAATTTCGTCGAATGGCTGCTGAAAAATCGTGAATTTCATCGAAGGATCATGGGGGGGGGATGCAAATTTCATCATAGGGCATGGAAAAGTTCAAATTTTGTGAATGGTTCGCAGAAAAGACTAGAACGGGCTCTGTGACAGACTGACAGAGGAGCGAGACGAATAGGGTTTCATCAGATGAACGAAACCCTAAAAATTGAATTTCAAGCCCTGTCTTCAGCGGTTATAAAATTTTTGCGACGATTGATAAATCCTGCCATTTCATTTTACGATTGATTGACAAAATTTACTCTGTTTTTCCTCTGTTGAATTGAAAAATTGCATGTTTTTTTTCTGAGATGAGTAGACAATTTGATATTTTTTCCCATTAATCGATCACAATTAAAAGATTTCGCAGTTTTTTTCTTGTGTGGAGTTGACATATTTCTTGATTTCCCCCCCCCCCCCCTCTTTACAATCAATTAACAAATTTTGCATTTCCCTTCCCTATTCGATGAATTTAGCTGGGTTTTTTTCTCCTTCGGCCAATTAGTGAAATTCAGATTTTTTTTGCAGCTGATTGATGTATTTTTCGATTAAATTAAATAAAAGGGTGAATAAAAAAAAGCAGTAAGGACCCCTGGGTGCATAAAGTAGTTAGTAGTAGGGCCGCCGGGCTTTATGCCCTGACAAATAAGCCCATAGTCAATACTATTTTTACATTACCAAAATTCCTTTTTAGGTGCATTCGTAATTATATAAATATGTAGCTATAGTTGTCATTCAGTCAGTACGTCTGTCTGTCTGTCACTCTGCATATAACTGAGGAAAAACTACCCAACCGAATGTTCTGAAATTTTAAATATATAATTATTGCAATATTTTGTTGAGTCATTTCAAATTTTATGAAAATCAGATCTATAGTTTAATGACAGGGATATTCTAAAGTTTTCCATTACATTACGGCCAATGGGGGAAAAAAAAGTGCATTTTAATGATGTTACAGCCAACAGAATGAAATGGATATGCACTTATTGAACCGTACTAAAATATACATTCAGTGAGTACAATATGCGGTGCAAAAAATATTTATAAAACTAGCTATAGTACGAACGCACCTCATTAGCTACGTTTGACGTGCAATTTCCAACTTGTTTTTGTGTATCAGTACTTTAATGAAATCCAATATTTTTTTTACATTTCAATTACTTTTTTTTTTTTTTTTATCCTTAGGATATACCTAGAATTCCTGAGAGTCCACTCTGAGAATGCAAACAGTGTTCCCCTTGCAGCGTGACTTTTTAGAGAAATCTGTTTAACGGTAATTATAATTATGTTTATGCTAAAGAAACTACTTTTTGCAGTAGATGCTGCTTAATGTGATTATGTGTAATATCAGCCTGTTAGTGTTTTCAAAATCATCATGTCTCGACCTAACGCATCATGCTAAAAGCATCGCTTTGTGTGAAAAATATTTTGAATTATATTAAGAATTATATAAAAAAATTCAGTTGTAGTTGGTTCAATATATTCTTAATGCAGCAAACCAGTCCCATGAGATACAAATGTACTTTTTAAATTAACTTAATTTTTTATATATATATTTTGCTAAATCATACTTAATTAATGCAAAATTATACCCAGGTTTCACTGATAAATGTATATGTATTATGTAGAAGTTTAAAGTGTTCTGCAAAAAAACTCAATAAAGTCCCCCCCCCCACCTTTTTTTTTTTTTTTTAAGAAAACCCCGAGTTTTAGACCAGTGTGCTGGGTGTTTTAAAACCCTGTATATTGTTATCAAAAACTTGTGGCCCCGAAGTAATCACATTAAGCAGCATCTATACTATACAGTGAAACCCCCGATCTATCGTTCCAGCATCCATCGTTTTCCCACATTGATCGTTTTACTTCTATGGTCCCTGCACAAATTATACTTAAATAATGTTAACGAAACCTGCATTCATCGTTCGTCAAGAAATCTTTTTCCCGCATTCATCGTTGTAAAATTTTTCTCCCCACCGAAATGAAATTGAAGGTCAAGCGGATCCATATGACATACAAACTGGAATTACTTCTTTTATCCTAAAATAACTCATTTGAGCTGTTTCGGGAGGGGGGGCAGAGATTATCAAGAGGTCGTACATCTCCTTGATGCCAGAATAATCAATTGTTTTAAGCAATTTTACAGGAGAAAGCTAGTGAAATACCTTTGTTTCATGGAATAAGCAAAAGAACGTACTCCAAAAATAGAGCTTCTGCAGGCTATTCATTTTGTACTTTCAGCTTGGCATGGAGTAACTTCTTCATTCCATCCAGAAGTGTTTCGTGAAATGCAGTTTTTTTGCGAAAAACTCATGAAGAATGCTCAACAGAAGGGAAAGAAAATAATGAATATGCTGACGATAATGCAAATGAAGAGTGGTTGCGTGTAAAAGAGGATGTCTCTGTTACAAAATTTAACGATATATTTCTATTGATCGAGATGTTGCGACATGTGGTGTCCTAAGCATAGAAGAAATGTGTGATGATGCAAAAAATGAAAATAATGGCGAAGAAGCAGAGGATAATGTTCATGCCGATGAAGCTAAGCCTACACCAGCGCAAAGTCTGTCTGATTTAATTACGGCATTTGAAACTATACGAACTTTTTTATATGTACATGAAATTACAGAAAATGACCAGAAATATGTTGTACATCCTGAAAATTTGTTGTTTAATTTAAAAAATGAACGAAAAACTGAATATAAAATTACTCATTTTTAGAATAAATATCCATTTTCTACAACTTTGATTTATTTATTTTACAGTTTGGTCTGTAACAAATTAGTATTTATTAATATACTGTATACATTGCATGTATTAGTAAGTAATACTTAAACTTTTTTTTTTTTTGTTTTTTTTCGTGTTTTGACGTTAAACCACATTCATCGTTTTCCTGCATTTATCGTTTTTTCCACACACACCTTGAAAAACGATGGATCGAGGTTCTACTGTATTTAAATATTAATAAATTTGTATGTGTTCAAACTGTTCAAAGCAAAAAAGACAGTATTTATATGAAACATTTAATTATAGACTTTTTTCCATAATTGTATTAAAATATGTATTACTTTCCTTTCTCTTCAGTTTGTAGAATTTTTTTGTTGTTGGATTCGTATTGATTTTAAGCGGAAAATTCGTGTTTTGGTTGGTATAAACTGATCCATGTTAAACGTTAATGTTTTTGAGTTACCAGACGTAACTTGACGTCTCTTGCTACTTCAAAGAGTATGTTAAGTTATACACTAATGTAACAAATACTTCTTTATTATAGGGGCTATGACATAACTCAGTCATGACCGAGTTAAGTTTAAGAAAGTGTGATTTCTTGGCAAATATTATAAACTGTCGTGAAAGTGAAATTGCGACCAATAAAAAATGTCTAACTATATATGGCTTATTTCTTATTATATATATATATATATATATTGTATTAATTGTTATGTTTTATTTATGCATAAATTAAACTAATAGTTTTTTAATGTGTATATTAAATGGTATCAATATAAAACAAATAATTGTTTGTGCGTTTGATACATTGATAACTATTTTATAAAGATATTTCAATCTGTGAATGTTTTTAAAATGTAAATAAAGGTTGCCACAAAGTGATTTTGAAAATGTTGATAAATTGCCAAATAATTTTTGCAGTTGTAATTATTTATGAGTACAAAAACAACGAAGATAATGTGTCAAATGATTTCTGCCAAAATATGCCAACTGACTGTGAATCTGCAGTAACAAAATATTTTAAGCACTAAAAAGTAGAAAATATAAATAAATAAATATGTATTTAAAAATATTACTTTTTTATCATTTCAAATTTTCAAATAGTTTAATATTAATATAATTATGATTACACATTGAGTAAACAGTTTAGAAGAAGTGTAGTTATAATTGTTTATGAGTACAAAAACAATGAAGATAATGTGTCAAATCATTTCTTCGAAAATATGCCAACTGACTGTGAATCTGCAACAACAAAATATTTAAACACTAAAAAGTAGAAAAGATAAAAAAATAATGTATTTAAAAATTTATATGCCTACTCTTTTTATCATTTAAAATTTTCAAATGGTTTAATAAATATAATTATGATTACACATCAAGAAAACCGTGTAGAAGTCTATTTTTAAGGACCATTTCATGTTTTTTATCCAAGTGTCAATCAAAAGGATGAATTTTCAATAATCGGGCCCATGCCAAATTAACGTGTTGTAATGAAAAAATTTTTTTAACTACATAAACTTGCAGTTTTGAAAGGTGTGATTTTTAAAGATAAACGTTGAATGCTTATGAATTGTTTTTTAAATTGTTGTTATTTTTTTTCACCCCTCCCTTTTTTCCCCTCTTCTCCCTCATGTCTGTGGAAACATAAATAATTTCGAAATTGGAAACTCCTCCCCCCCCCCCCCCCCAATTGTGAAAATTTGGCTTTTTTTTTTCTCCTCAGGTTTCCAAGAATAAAAATTATACAAAATTGTATTTTTTTTTGTTTTTTTTTGCTTGGTTTTATGCACCTTGGACCTGAAATAAAACAGATGTTGTAAAATTATCTGTGTGACTGAAAATAAAGCCAAAATGGTAAATTTTCTCTTCAATCTGCGTGCAGTCTGCCTCAAATCGAAAGGTCTGTGTGACATAAAATAACGATGGTGGTGTAAACTTTTTACAAATTTTACAGCAGTTCATTGAAATTTAATTTTTTTTTTTGGGGGGGGGGGGCGAAATTGTTTTCAGAAAAAAAGTGTCATCTTTTTTCTGAAAACTTTTATCTCTTAACTTCGGTGTAGCTCAAAGAATATATTATAATTACATATGTAAAAGGCTGATGGGCCCGCAAAATATTCTGCTATTTCCAAAAAGAAAAACATGATTGCACTGTAAACTGAAATGTCTGAAATTCAGACATTTAAGTGTCTGAAACGCAGTGTTCAATTTTCAGACGTTTTAAAATGTCTTAAAATTTTCAGACACTTCTTGTGTCTGAATTTCAGACACTTAAGTGTCTGAAACAAGAGTGTTCAATTTTAAGACGTTTTAAAATGTCTTAAATTTTTCAGACACTTCTTACGTCTGAATTTCAGACATTTCAAATGTCTTAATTGCGGCCATCTTTGAACCCCACCCCTTTTTTTTTGGCCAATATGAAGCCATCTTTGACCACTTTTCTTTCTAAGCCATATACGCAACCATGTTTGACCACATTGAATCATTTTTTATAAATGGGAATACTTTGTTACCATAAAGCAGAGCTGATTGCAGCGTGGGAAAAATGGGGTGCTTCTCTACCCCCTGATTTTAGGGTACCCCAAATTGGATATGAAATTTTCATAAAGCTGATATTTTAAATCAGTTTTGACCTTATGAGGATTGTAATCAGTATTTTGTAGTTTTAGAATAGGATAATTATATGTATATATATATAAATATGTATTTATGTGATATATATGCCCTACGGCATCAAAAATGTTTATTACTTTTAGTGAACTTCAGATTAATTCTAGTCCGAAGACCTAGTATTCATTCGCCCCCTTCCCCCACTGCCTTCGTATACTGTTACAAAAAAAAAAAAAAAAAAGCCTATTCGATGCCGTCAAATACATATTTGGATAAATATATCATTTTCTTTAACCTAATCATGTTCTAAAAGTACAAAATATTTATTAAAATAAGTATAAGATCAAAACAAACTTCAAATATCAGCTTTATGGAAATTTCATACAGAATTTAGGGGCCCGTAAAGCTAAAGGCCCATAGAAACAGCCCAGTTTGCCCATGCTGTAATCAGCTCCGCTTTATGGTAACAAATTATTCCCATTTATAAAAAAGAATTCACTCCTTCAGAAAGAATTCCATCCCTGCTTTGTAGTTCAATTTTTTCCTATTTAAATAACATATTCCCAGTGCAATTCCCAGTTTAAGCATTTTTTGCATTTTTATTTCCGTGTTAAATAAAATCTAATACTAGATTCCCCAAAATTTGCAGTATATGAGAACACAATATTTAAAAAAAATTTGAGTATGAAACTCTTCATTTAAAGAGTAAATTCGATTTTTTTTTTTTTTTTTTTTTTTTTTTTTTTTTTTTTTTTTTAAAGAGGGGTTTATTTACCATAAGAAAAGTTGAGAATTTAATTATAAAATATTCAGAATTTCACGATAGCTTCATTCTAATGCTTCTATGATTTGTTTTCATGTTCACACACACACACATATATAATAACATACAGGAAAAGTCACTTCTAATTTCAAAACCTATTTTGCCTAAATATACATTTTTTTTGGCCTTGTTTGTATAAATGAACTTTGAGGAAAACGGCAATTTTTTGTGCGAAATGTAGTTATGCATGGAAATATACAAAACTCTAGCTGTTTTCTAATTTCCATTTTAAACTTGTAATAACCTTTTAACTTAAAGCTGTTCTCAACTGCTCTGCTCAACAAGCACAAAACGTTTTGACACATTTACAAATTCATTTTTTAACGGTAACATGGAATCGAACTGTGTTTTCCATTTTTTGATCCATAAATTACCTATTGAGTTATAAGCAATTTTGATCACATGACAAACACGTTTTTCGCCCTTTCTTGAGTGGTTATTCTTCTTTCACGCAGAAATTCGGTTCAAAACGCCCACTTGGACACTATTTTCTGAAAGACCTGTTGCGTTTGAAAAAAAAAAAAAAAAAAAAACGGAGAAAACAGTTCGATAACATAGTTTCTGAACAACAACACCAGCCAGTTTCATTCATTTCCCAACAAAAATAAATTAAAACTTGCGTCATAAAGTTGCCCTTTTGGATTTGAGAACAGCCTTAAAATAAAATAAGCTTGGTTTTCAATTTCTCATGTTTTGCAAATCCAAAATTAAAAATTTTGAACAAAAAAATCAAAGTAAATAATGATTTTTTTTTTTTTTTTTTTGAGGAAATGGAATTATAGCTGTAAATAATTTATATTCTATACAATGTGCTATTAAAAAATGAAAATTTCGAAAACTGATTTTACATATAATAATCACAAAATTGCAGTATTTTTTTTCCTTTCACCTGTATAGTTTAGAGAATATACGGGTGTGCCATATAATTAAAAATTGCTTTGAAACCAAATAATATCATGCAGAATATATATCTATATATATATTTAAGGTGACACAAAAAAGTTTTGACAAATCGGATTTCAAAACACAAATCAATTTTGCCAAAAACAGATTTTTGGCTAAAAAGGTTTTCCTCGAAAATTATACATCTCTAATTATATAAAAAATAAATCACGATAGATGTTTGTTAATTTTCCAATTTTTATCAAATATTAAACTTCGAGTGAATTGCATATCCTTCATAGCGAACAAACAATTAATTTAAAAATAAGTTTAAAATAAAATGTGGTTATAACTGCGATAGAAAACGTTACAAGGAATTCAACATGTTCATCAAAACGCTAAATTAACCTTTTAAAAAACAACCCCCCTTTTTTTTTTTTACTTCTTTTAAATCCAAACAAAGTATTTCTTCTTCAACAAAAGTTTCGACAATTTTACGTTTTTGCTTTATTTTTATAGACATTCTAAGTTAACCAATTTTTTACATAATATTACTGATGTTTTTACATAATCAAATTAGCCTACACTCACACAAAAAATATGATATATAATTCTGGAGCTGCAGTTCTAGAATTACAAGTATGTAAAAATATATATTTCTAGAATTAGCTGTTTTTTTTTTTTTTTTCGCAAACAAATTCAAACCTAAGTTATATTTCATGCAACATTTTATGTGGTACTATAAACAAAATATCAAAAACACTTACCGATATCGATATGACTTGATTTAAAATAACTGTCATAGTGAATGAGAGACAAAAACTTGCTTCTTTTTTGAAGAAAACCCCTTCCTATATCCTGCTAGCTCTGTCAAAATAATGGAAATTTTCCATTCTGAAAACAGAGCCCGCGGGACTAGTTTGTAGGTCTGGGGTTAGTATCTTGTTTAACGAGATGAATAACTATATTCTTGACGAAAAGCAATGAAAAGTAATACTGTCTCTGTTGGGGACTATTTGTAGAGTTATCCGGATGTAATTTCAGTCGTTATATCCATATATGAAGCACATAAGATCCCTCCAGCCATCCAGAATGCAAGAAACTTCTAAATATAACGCTTCTACTAATAACGCAGCCGGAGTAATAACATAATGACAACATTTTTCACAGTAAAAAATCAGGACCGGTCAAAGATGCGAACTGTTGAAGAACGTTTAAATTTGAATACGACAACGGACTCCGGACTCACAACACAGATTCGCTTCTCAAAGAAAAAAAAAAAGCTGCGAGTCAGCGTTTCCATTGGAAACAGATGGCTTTATTCATTACGTCAGTCTACGGGTTACAGTATGATAAGTTGTTAAAACATTTTTTATCAGCGGGAAAAGTGGAACGTTGTATAAGAAGAAATCAGAAGCATTTTATTTTCTTTATTTGGCGTTTTTCGCAATGTTTACACTTATAAATTATATGAATATAATTATTACAGTTTTTATTCTTTCAGTAAGAGGGTAAAAAACATATTATAAATTAAAAAAATCGTCGTAACGCTACTTAAAAAAATAACATTTATTCTTCGAAATGATTACATAATTGAACACTAAGAGAAAAAAGGACTAAGAAATTTTCGTAAGAGGAGCACCGCCCCCCCCCCTCTTCCTAAACCACTAATAGAAATCAATTTTTAAATATTTCCTTTTGACGTTCGTATATTTAAAATTTATCTTAGATAAGGGGTGTTCAGAAGGGCAAAACTTTCCACTAGAGGGAAAGAAATGTTCTGCATTTTGAAAAATATTGTTAGAAATTTATTTTTATATATCTATTTAATATTTAATACTTCTTACTTGTTAATTTTTTTATATTCCTTTTATATAAAAATTATCTTGTACAAGGTGTTCTCACAAAAGATTCTTGGTTTAGCTTATTTCATATTTATATTTTGCGTTTTAGTTAGGCGAACTAGGTAGGGGACTCCAGACACATCTGTCCATCCTCTCCCCTTTCTACATTTTTTTCTAAGAGCAATCATATCTCTTTTTATTTAGGGAACGGCCTATGAGTGAGCCATGAGCATACCTATGAGTGGAAGTAGTTTTTGAGAAATTTATATTTTGGGAAAAGTTTCTTTAGCTTGTACTTTTACACTAAAAGTAATTTAGTTCGAAAGTTAGTAAACGGGCATTTACAATTTTGGCAGACTTCCCCATGGTCAAATTAAGTTGCTTATTTTATACACTAATACCAAATTTAGTGGATGGCAAAGCATTTCATCCATTCGAAAACGTTTTCTGACGGTGCTGCCAGATATATTGCGATACAATTGCATATGAGGACACCAGAAGCGAAAGGCTATAAGTGACAAAATTGAAAAAACTGAGATCAGTATACAGGCTATTTCTTTTATGATTGCTCTCAGAAGAAAAATATAGGGAGGGGAAACGTTGGACAGATGTGCCTGAAGTCCCCTGCCTTGTTTGCTAAACTAAAACGCAAACTATAAGAGATTTCCTAATTATGTGTTGCATTCTGGAGGTCAACTACTTAAGCTCTATAAACTACTTAACCTCTTTAATCTGTACTTAAAATTAAAAAAAATATATTGTACTTCACTTTCCTTCCACAATTATTGAAATAAGAATTGAAAGACCGCTATGAAATTAGCAACAGCTTCATATTTTAAGTCAGTCACTTACTATTGATGTTAATCGTTAAATTCAATTTATTCCAAATCTAAATTTTTTCACTTATATCCTTTGGCCGCAGGGGCCCTCATATACAATCGTCGTTTCATCATACATATGATACAATTGTATTACATTCAGACATATAAGTGTCTGAATTTCTACATGTCTTAATTTCAGACACATGATCATTATTCAGACATTTTTCTCAGTTCATTTATACCATGATCACAGTAAGACACTTAAGGGTCTTAAATTCAGACACTTATGATGTCTGAAATTTCATATTCAGACACTTAAGTGTCTGAATTTCTTTTTCAGTCACATATGTGTCTGAATTTAAGACGCCTCTATTTGCAGTGTGGGTGATCCATTTAAACTGTATTTTACATGTCATGCTAAAAATGTTGTATATGCAACTGACAATATTGCCATCAGTTTTAATAGTTGTTGTCCCGGTAGCAGAATGTTCGAAACAGGAGACGAGCTTCGCAGATTTTCTTTTCTCTTTTGCAGATTCTTCTTCGTCAGACCTTTATTTTGCTTCATAGTATTATGTTTAGCTCTTTCTTTATTACTTAATACAAAAAGTTAATATTGTTATTAATAAAATATTTTAAAATGTCTAAAAACGTTACATGTAAGTGATTGTTTGATTAATTAACGCTTCAATTGTAAAAATATTTTACCTGCAGATTATTTTTTGTCCCTGAAGTATCTGTCACAGGCACATGGAGAATTTTCTGCTACTGGGGTTGTTGTATAATAAAAAATATCTGTTATACTACAAACTATGAATAATAACTGGTTAAATTCAGTTTTTGTGGTACTTTATTCTTTCTATGGGGGGGAGGATGAAATTGACCTACTTTTTCGGCTCAATGAATGGTATCCTGCCTTTAAAGAAAATTATAGAGGATTCCATGAAGTCATAAAACCACCTTTTCTTCATAGCAAAAAGCTGGTTTTTGTTGTTTGAAATAAGATTTTGGGTGAAATCTGTAGGGTATACTTGATAAGTACCAGGTTTCAATCTGAAAAATATCTCCAAAATTGGCCCTTTGTAAAATGGTTATTTAAACACTGAAACTGTTTATAGAAACAAAGTGTAATTTTGTATATGAAGTCTTAATTTTTTTTTCTTTGCAAATTTGCCGGTTCCTATTTGGAAAGTTTTATGTTTGTTAATTTTAACTTGTATATAGAAAAATTAACTGAAATAACAGTAGACATTAAAGGTCTGCACAGACTAAAATTTTCAGGTTTGGCCTTAACAAATTCTATCTTGGCTTAAAATTTTTACAATTTTGCTGTTATTTCAAATTGTGCAGACCCAAAAAATCCAAGATTAAAAAAAAAATACTAAGCTGGGGCCAAAATCCCAAATTCACCTTCAGTTTCTTTTTTGAATAAGTATTCAATCCTTTTCAAAAGATATTTTTTCTTTCTTAAAAATTTCAAAATGGACTTTTTTGAATGACCCCATATATCTCTCATTGAAATAAAATACAAGGGTACTAAATAAAGCTTACTGAAATAAACCACAGTTTTATATGTATATACACAACACATGATTATGCACAACAATTTACTATTTTTTTCTCTTTTTGTCTAGCTTTGTGAACTGCATTTTACATCTGATGACATTCATGATATCCCCTCTCTACACTGCAGAAAATGAAATATTGTCAGCAGTTTTGTTAGCTACATTTAAGAAAAGATGGCATTCCGTCCTGATAATTTGGCTAGAACACTTCTAAAACAAGATACTTCATGTAATTACCCAGATGACTGACTTGAAATGGAAAATACAGATCAACCTTCCCTTGCGATTTTTTTTTCCGAAGTTATTTTAAATGCATTAGTTTTTGTTTGTTCCTGTTGGAACATTAATTATAAACAGTGTAATTGATGCACTTATATATTTAAACTTACCTTGAGTTTCTTTTGATGTGTATGTTATATTATGTGTTATTTAAAAATAAATAAATCTTAAATTTATATCAGAGTTAATTAAAGTTTGCTTTTGAAATTATTAGCTATATTTGAGGACATGAGTTTCAAAATTCGCCTTATCCAGAAAATCAAATTTTCAGAAATCGTGAAAAACCTCTGATCACGTCCATTGGTCTTCATTCTAAACCAAGATTTTACAATGCCAGAAATACACAGTAAAGCTAGTGTTTTGCAGATTGTATTGTTTTCTCAATTCATGTCCACCAGTACCAGTAGAATAGAATGACAGAGAAAACTCGATTTTTTAACTTTTAGATAAGACAAGTTTTGAAACTGACGTCCTCATTTAATTCATATGCATGAATATTCAATAAATATTTTATTACTTCTACTTTTTTATGGGATGTGAATGTACACAGCCACGTTTGAATCATTCTGTGACAATAAATTGCTTCAGAAACTTATTTAACTTAGAAGATTTGTGTTTAGATTTCTATGAAGAGTTACGGGAAGAAGCAACAATTTTTTTTTTTTTCTGCCATTGTTTAACCTTAATAAAACTTTCAAATAGTACATTTATATGAAATGAGCAAGTTAATTGAACAGAATTTAAGTACTTTTGTGTACTCTAATTTCAGATGTACATAGTTTGCAGCCGATCCAATAAATTTTACATCAAGAAAGTTTCTTTAAATATGTTGCATAATATGTAGAAAATAGAAATAAGATAAATCTTATTTACTAGTAAATCTGCAGATTAGGAGCTTCAAAGTCATCTTTGCAAGTCATTGTTTTTTAACACTCATTGCATAATATTCAACTTCCTACAAATCGCTTTTTAAAGTTTTCAAATTACATAAATATTTATGAGCATACAAGATACTTCGTAAAGTTTCAGAAATTAAAAGTGTTAAACAAGTGGTTGTACATTGATGTTCTGAAATTCTGATGAGCTACTTATTCTCGTAACTTTTTAAATCAAAAATTGCATTTCTTCAGGGGGGCTCTGCCCCCCTGAACCCCCCGTAGTCTATTTAAATTTACATTCGTAATTTTTTATTGATTGTGCGGATGGTTATAGTATATCTTAGATTTTTTTACGCTGTGATTTATAAGGATAAGCATAAGTTTTTTTATAAATTAATAAAATTTAAATTTAAAATAAAATATTCATGTTAACCGTACACAGGCAATAAATCTTGAAGTGACGCCAAAAATGTAACCCTAAAATCCGCTACATTCGGCACAACACAACGACGTGCTTAAACGGATGAAGTCAAAGAATTTGGTCCCTGTTCCACGTGCTTGTTTTGTTTGGGCCGAATGAGGGCATTTAAATCTGAGCGATAACGCACATCGTATTGCAAACTGTTTTTACGGCATACTGCATCTCCATCTATCTCTTTCCTCCGTGAATAACAGTTAATTTTATTTTACCCAAGATCTTTTTATTCCAGCATCTTTGTTTTCGATAAATGACGTCTAATTCACCTCCTATGCGTACTTACTCAAAACTTTTCATCCTGTTATATTAAGAAATACTCGAGAGTTTTATTTTAATTTTTAATATGCCGCCATATTAATTTTTCTAAACTTAATTTTATTTTTCATTTTCCTGTTTCACGACAGAACATTTCAATTGAAAATTGTTTAAAAGAAAATATTATTCCGGGTTTTGATTTTCTTGGCAACAATTAAAGAAATATTGGTAAATGTTATGGGAAAATGTTACGTTATTCTCTATGAAAATAATGAACTTTTGTATTTTTAAGCAAAATATTTCAATAAAATAAATGAAATATTGCCTATTATTATTTCTGGGCTAAAATCTTTCTATATGCAAACATACAAATGCATTAATTCATCTGTTTTGACGTTGGCTTTACTCAAGCATTATACACGCAATTATACTAATATTATTAGGACCAAATTCGTTGCTAGGCAAGAGAGAAAGAAAAGGAAAAAAATGAAATATGCATTATGTCAATTTGATAAAACAAAATCCTTTATATTATTGGAAAACATGCATAAAATTCCCCCCAATATTATAAACCTAATTAAAAAAATCTCGCAAATATATTGACATAGTTTATTGGAATAATTTAATGTTATTTAAAAATTTCAGCATCAAAAATTTGCCATTTAAATCCATTTTTCATATGAGCCATTTCTTTCAATAAATGAAAATCTGAAAATCGTCTGACTTGCCATTGAAAAGCATTATAGAGCAAAATAAAATGTTCCATATTTCCCGAACGAATGAACCAAATTTAACCAAAAACTATACAGCTAAGTCCGGGTACCTCCTCAACATTCCCAGTGAATTTCAAGCCGATCGGATGCTTTTTGCGGCAGTTATCGCGGAACAGACAGACAGACTAACAGAAACCAAAACTTTTCGTGTCTCCACAGTAAGCCTTCACTGACGTTTCGGCAATTAACATTTCTGGATCTAAACATGTTTGTTTGATCAGCAGAGTATGCACTAGAAATTGGGGTATTTTATTAATGTAGTAATTAAAAAATGCAGATAGTATATGTAGATTCTTAAAACAACACTTCAAGTTTAGAAACAATAAGATAAAATAGCTAACATTAATGTGATGTTTTATGTAGGCATAGAGATATAAAACTGAAAAAAAAAATGAATTAAGATAATGTATTTTTTCAGTCATCTGCCCTAATATCTAAACAGCATAGCTGCCAACTTGTACGGATTTTTCATACCACTAAAATGTAACAGAAAATTTTAGTTAATTTAATCACCGCAATTCAAGCAATTTTAACGTTTAAATAAATAAAAAAATTCTATAAAATTTTAGTGGTAAGAAAAATACGTACAAGTTGGCAGCTATGAAACAGAAACTAACAGGAGATGGATGTTGCTATTAAAAAACAAAAAGTACATTCAAACCTCATTAACATGTACAGAATTAACCTGGTATACTTTTAATATGAATTGTTCCTACAATGCCTGTCAAAATTAATACAACGATTTTGTTACTAATAATATAAACTATTGATGATAACATGAGGGAAAAACTTTTAATTTGCCTTGAAATTTATGTTAACGAGGTTTGACTGTATAACTACTACAGTAATATTTTAAATTTTGTTTCAGTCATGAAATTTATGGATTAATAAACAAAAACAGTTAAACATTTTAAATAATATCACGAGCATTAAAGCCTTTCCTTATTCCACGTTGTGTGGATTTGTTCGCATTCAACTATTGTGACCTATGCATCTGGATGCGTAAGTTTAGGTGTTGAAAATTTTTTTCCTACACTTCCAGAGAATGTTGATCCTGTGCTAATGAAACCCAATTCCATAATGAATATAAATTTATGTAAATTTTTTGAATGAAAAAAATCATTGCAGCAGTGTTTTGGGGAAAAAATTATCAGAAAGGCTCAAAAAGTTATTTTCAAATAAATTGGACAGTTAGATTGATCAATAATTATTAAAATATTAATTAAAATAGTTTTTCTATCTATTTTTCTTAAATCATATTAAAGATACAAATATTTCAGAGGGGGAAAGACCTACTTTACAGAAGTTTTCACAGACAATACAGTCTTGAAGTATCAGCGTGACATAAGATTTTTCCTTAAACATCTAGGTAGTACTAATAGAAAAGAAATTAACCGTAGACGTGAAAGTTGTGAATATTAACCCCTTGAGAGGCGATGGGATATATTTTATCTCACCTAAGTTTAATCAAGATTTGCACTGGAAACTTTTAAATAAATTTTATTTTTGTAACTTTGATGGAAAAAACTTGTAAAATTGCTTTTCCTTATTTTGAAACAAAAATTTTCAAAGATCCGGTGTGAATTTAACATTACAGGAACACAAACACTTTCTCAAGGGGTTAAATGAAATGGATTTGAATTAAAAATGGGACTTGCAAAGCTGAACCTAATTCATACATTTGTTTTAGAAATATAATCTGTTATTACGGTGTGCTTCTTCAAGAGTTTTATTTTTTATACTTTACAGATATGAATTATGAAATATTTAAGAAAAAAAATATAAGCATACTTATTACCACCTTCCCACGTAATGAAAGAAGAAAAAAACTTTAAACCAGAAATTTTATTTAATGAAATAAAGTATATTTCAAATCTCTACCACATAGAGGCAAGACACATTTAATTAAATAAATTTTCTGGTTCAAAGTATTTATTTTTGGGAAAAACGGCTTATTGGCAAATATGGGTATGTGTTTGGGACAGTTTGTGTGATAAAAAATGGTCTTTATTTAAACGAGGAGGGTGTGAGGGCCTTTTTCTTTTGTATGCCTCTTGTCAAGGATCTCCGAACAGACCTAAATTGTACCTAATTAGACACCTGAATCCCACCTTAACCCTCCCCCCCTCCAAAAAATGCTTATTTAAAAATATGCACTCTTGTGAGTTATGAGTGTTTATACAATAGTATAACTTACTGAATTATTCATATGTACCTTGGTAGAAAAAAGGCCCAATGCATTTTTCATCTCTTAAAGTCGAATAAAATGAAAGAAATAACCTTTCACATTTGAAAATGAAAAATTTAAAGGGCCAAAACTTATCAAAGCAGAACAATAATTTAGAATTAACAAAAATTTTTTAAAATATTTCTATCAAACAAAATGATAAACAATAACAGTGGTAATTGTTAGTCCAATATTAATACTTAAAAAATCCCTTTTTTAAGTATTGATATTGGAAAATCCCTTTTTTAGAGCCTTTTTTTTTTTTTTTTAATAAATCAGTTTGAGTTCAGCAAGCAAACTTTATTTAAAATAAAAGGCTCTAGGAAGAGGATAAATAATAGAATTTAATAGGATTATTTAAATGAAGGAGTAGTATTTGTTCAGAAATAAACTAAGAAAATATGGAACTTTAATTCAGCCCCCCTCCCCCCTCAAAAAATAAAACAAAATTTGGATATTTTTGTTTAAATATTTTGTTTCAAATGATTGTAGTAAAGCTAATAGAAATTAAAAGTGAGCATATTTAAATTTCTAACTCCTAAAATTTTAATGTATGTATATTTCGCAAAATCTGAAAATAAATATTCTGAAATCGCTTTCATTTATACACCCAACCAACCAATCTATAATTCATCGCTTTCTCATCAAAATTTGCTTGATAACTCATCTAAAAGTCATCGGACATTCATCGTCATGAAATCGTACTCATCGGGGATTCATCATAGTTTTTTCTAAAATTCATCAGGTTGCGATCATCCATTGATCTAAGGCCAATGAGACATTTCTGAGTAATTGCCGATGAAAATCATCCCTGTCCGATGAGAATACGATAATCGGCCACTTATCGTGTAATCGGATTTCGATGAGAGGCCATTCAAGGGCCAGACACAATTTGCTACTAGGGTTGTTTAATCAAAATCGGTTACTTTTACATGTGTGGTAGACAGTTTTAAAAAGTTTTAGTTAGTTTCAGAAAAAAAAAAAATCTGAGAAATTAAAAATTTCTAAAAAATTGCCATTACTCTTAAATAAAAAAAGGTTTAGTCGCAGAAAAAAAACTGTCTGCAGTAAGTTTTGAGCATAATCAAGATAATATGGATTCCAAATTTCATCAGAATCGGTCGGGTAGATCTTAAAGCTCCGATATTTCCCACAGGATTGCACCCAATCTTGTCTTCCCTTAATCAAAATAGGTTACTTTTCGAAAAAAGTGGTATTCTATTTCAAATAGCATTAACAATATATGGTAAACAGAAAGTACACATCAACGTAAAATCAAATAATGAAAAATGAATAAATTACGTTACGGAAATATGGTTGAAAATATGGTACGGAAATACGGATACAAAATCATTAGATTAATTTTAACACAATTATTCTAATTGGCATCGCATCCAGCGATTTCTGGTTGGTTGGCTGGTTGTGTTTATGACGGCCAATTATCAACAAGAGGGATATAGGCCCTAAGGCGAGGGGTGCCCTTCATGGGGGTATTTCTAAGGGAACCTAACCCGTATTAACGCTTGGAAATCCAAGGTCCGAAGAAAACCACGAAAACTCCGAATGATTAGGCCGACGGGCGCGATTGGGTTCGAACCCAGCACTGGTCTACCAGCTTCGAGAGCACCAGCGATTTCTGGAGTTCCATTACCTGTGATTTATTCTGTTGAGCTGAACCAGGCTTCAGAACAGATGCTGTAATCATTAAGGCTACCTGGGTGAAAAGAGTTCCACCAGATTCGTCCGGGATAGGTCAGATGGTAGAGCAATGGCGACTTCAGCCAGGAGATCCCTGGTTCGAATCCTGGTCCGGATATTTTTCGCCCAGTTGGAAATTTACATCTAACAAAATCATTGTCTGAACGCAGAAAAGTTTTAATCGTAATAAAGAGCTAGTTATTTTAGGACTCCTTTAACTATCGTACCACTCGAAGCTAGTGGTACCAACATGAAATATAGCCCATGTTGGAACAGAGTTGGTCGCAATTATTTTTCTACCATTCCTTACCAAATCGGTTTGATGTAGTTTCCGAGATAACACTTTATAAGCAAAACGATGTTACTTATTTATAATATTCATATACATACATGCAGGAAGGTGATATGCGAAACGTTATTTTATTGAAATATTCAAATAACAACAGAATGCAGAAATCATACAAACTTTGATTTAATTCCTTAAAGAGATTTTTACAATGTAACTTCATACTAGGGTCAACACATAAAACATATAATATGTCGAGTATTCCAATTAGGCCTAATCTAGCCAATTGCTTTATTGACATATCCGTTTCAATGCTTCTTGAATGAAGAAAATTAAGAGACTGACTCTTTTCTAATTTTCTGGTCCTTGGGCTCGTGATAAGTGAATTTTGCTTTCATATCTCTTGCATTCAAATTATAGGCAATAATAAATGCTAAAGGGTTCGTTATTTTGATCACGTAAGTCATAAGTGGATTAATGTTAATTGATGATAATAATGATTGATGTCGAAACTGTCGAGTATTCTAATTAGGACTAATATAGCAAATTCTTCATTGAAATCTCCGTATCAATCCTTCATGAATGACGGAAAAATTAGAAACTGATTTTTTCTAATTTTCAAAGGCTAAAGTCCATGTGCTCGTGATCCGTGAATGCCCCTTTTTTATCTCTTACATTCAAATTATAGACAATAATAAATACTTGAGGGTTTCTTGATTTGATCACGTACGTAATAAGTGGAATGATTGATGCTACCGAAATTCAAATCCTAGAGATATAGCAGTCAACTTTTAAGCTTTTCTGTTAACATTATTTCTGAATAATAATCTCCGTTTTATTTAATAGAGGGATTTCTAAGATTATAAAATTCGAAGCTTATTATTCGGAAACAGTAATAAGAAAACTATGTAGTTACATAGATTGCGGTGAAATAGATTTATTTTTACTTTATTTTAGGGCCGAAGTAAATAAAAATATATCAACAATTTTACTTCTATTCTCCCACAGGATTGTGAATGAAGAGAAACATTTTGAATTTCAAAAGGAAAAGAATGTATCTTGATCTTTATTTATTTTTTTTTTATCAAAAGATTTAAGAGGATAGAGTTATTTTTTTTAAACACACATTCTGATAGAAGCAACGGGTGAACTTTTCTTTAACCGCTTCGGGACGGGAGTCTTTTACGAAATTTTTAATCTTTTGTCACCGTTTTTTAAAAACAGAAATTTAAATCTTTTTGAATCATGAAAATGCGCTGATTAAGTAAGGCCAAATTTTACAGTAAAATTTTACTGGTGAGGAAAAACAAGGATTCTGAGCGCTTCATGCGGCACGTATACGTGTCGCTCGTCCCCAAGGAGTTAAATGCTTTTTTCCTTGATATTTTTCCACCTTTGAAATCAGAAAGCTTATAAAGGCACCTTAGCACATTATAGGGTATTGGAAATATTCTTCTCACTTAATTTTTATTGAAAACTGATCGATTCGCCCCGGAATGTTTAGTAAAATATTTTTTTTATTATACACGTGATTAAAAAAAACCTCATTTTTTTAATCAATTTGTCTGTAGATTTTGGTAGCAGTGAATCTTTTCCATTTCAGCCACAGAACTGACTTACCCGATAAAGGGTTAAATGCTAAGTTCTTTAGATTTCAAGATGAACATTGTTGTGAATGTACACAAGAACAAATTATCAACAATATGTTTCACCATGCCCATAGAAATAAATGTCGATTCGAGCCGGAATTTCGTTTACAAAGTGAATTTACACTTAACAGTCGAACTACTCCTCCCAAGCACAGGATGTGATACACGATTTTATTCCCCAGTTTCTTTTTTTTTTCAGAAACATTTATTTTACTTTGACGACATAAGTATTCAATAGAAATATTCTAAAAAATGTACTTTTAAAGTATAGTGGTGTGAACAGAATATAAAAATAAAATCATGTATATGAAGCTTGGGCGGCTATTTGCCGAACACGCATGCTGCATAAACACATGCTGCGCTTAACCCTCCAGCCGCAGGAAACGCTATTTTCGCGTTCCAGTGGACTACTTTTTTAACCCCTTGAAGGGCGGTGATGCCGTGACGGTATCACGTACTTTTAATCCCTAATTGCCATATTGGCACCGGAATTTTATAATGAAAATTTCACATTTTTCAAGTACGCGAAAATATACTTTTACTTCTTTTCAAATAAATTCTCTTGTAAATACTGGTGTCCTTGAATTATTCCAACACTTTACGAATATAAGTGCCTTGCCCCTGAAAGGGTTAACGCTCGAATTAAATTACGGTTTAAAAATTCAAATTGCTTAGTGGCACCACTTTTTTGAAAAAGAAATATTCATCTTATTTAATGATAGGTAAAAAGATACTAAAATAAAGCCAATTACACTATTTTATAAAACTGGTGGGAATCGAACAATCTGAGTAAAAGACACAGCCCGTGAATATGACGGGAGCGAGAATTAAGGGGTTAAAATTTAGATTGCTTGATCCCCAGCACTTTTTTAAAAGACTACAATTCAGTTTATTCTCGCTTTATTTCATCTGTAAATAAAGTGACTATTTCTATTTCAAAAAAGTGGTGGGAATTAAACGATCTTAGTAAAAAAAAATACTAACTGAAAAAGTCGTCTGGGGCTGGAGGGTTAAAAAAAGTAAATAGTTTTAAATGGTAACTCTGGTGTAACATATATTTTTTAAATAATCGAGCAAAATTTCCGGTCATTGCAGCGTTAAATAAAGAGCGCTATAGCAAATTGTAAATAATTATTATATTATATTATATAATATATTATATATATTATATAATAATATATATATAACATAATTCTGTTAACATTATTTCTGAATAATAATCTCCGTTTTATTTAATAGAGGGATTTCTAAGATTATAAAATTCGAAGCTTATTATTCGGAAACAGTAATAAGAAAACTATGTAGTTACATAGATTGCGGTGAAATAGATTTATTTTTACTTTATTTTAGGGCCGAAGTAAATAAAAATATGTGTACGAAATATGGCCGAAGTAAATAATAATATATTATATATTATTATTATATTATATTATTATAATAGCAAATTGTAAATATTAAGTGATAAAAGCGATAAATGTCTTGAGATAAAACATTTACTGTTTCTTCTTTAATTAAAATGCGTTACTGTTACAAAATAGTGGTAATATGTTCCAAACAGCATTAAACATACATGTGAATAGAACGTACATATCAACGGAAAAACAAATAATAAAAAATGGAGAAATTATGTTACGGATTATGTTTCCCAAAGGTAGTGGTACCGACATTAAATATAGCCTATGTTTGAGCAGAGTTGGCCACTCTCATATTTCCACCATTGCTTTTCAAATCGGTTCGTTGTAGTTTCCCGAGATAACGCCTGATAAACAAACAAAGAAACAATGTTACCTCTTTATAATATTAATATAGATACATAGCTAATAAATTTTATGCTTTTCCGTTAACACTATTTCTAAATTCTCTTCGCATATATACAGGAATTTCTGCGACTTTATAACGCGACGCTTACTATTCGGAAATAACAGTAACTAAAATATATTGTTGCATATATTGCAGTGATATAGATTACTTTTACTTTATTTTAAGACAGAAGTAAATATAAAAATATCAACTATTTTATTTGTATTCTCCCACTGGAATGTGAAGGAAAAGAAAAGTTTTGAATTTTAAAGGCAAAGAATGCTTCTTGATCTTTATTTTGTGTTTTGAACAAAAGATTTAAGAAAATCGCGCTTTTTTTACACACGCTCCAAATATAACATGCGAACTTATAATTATATCCTTTTTCTTGGTATTTTTCCGAATTTGAAATCAAAAAGCTCATAAATGCAATTTAAATGCTAATTTTTTTTTCCAGATGAACAATGTTGTGAACATGCACAGGAAACAACCGTCAGCAGTCAATTTAACTGCGACCGTAGAAAAAAAAAATGTCGATCGATGTTGCAGTGACTCATTACATTTGTTCAAGTCTCCAACACGAAATTTGAATAGAAATTTTCTTCTTATTTAAATGCTTTATTAACACAGAAATGCAGGCATGACTATGGTCATAAACATATATTTAATTTTACTGGTGGAAGTTTACTTCTCTTGTAGTCAGGATCTGCGTTTTCGCCATGTTGTGACATTCTAAATATTAAACATACAGTGTCAGTGTCAGTGAAAAAGATTATAATACCCAGCTTAACTCCCACCAGTAAAAACGAATAGAAAATTTTAACATTATTTGTGAAGAAAGTTTGAAGGAATAAGTCGCTAAAAGCAAGTGCGATTTTCTGTTAAAAATTTACTAGTGATATTTTGCTTCACCAGTTTCCAGAAGCTGTTGATCCGATGTAAAAAATAATAATACACCGTCTTGTGACAACCCCAGCAGTTATTTCACTCGCAACTGGTTGAGTGCATGCTATATATATCCCCATCTTTATTCATAACTCCATTAGTTAAACATGCACCACACAGAAATAAGTAACATACTTTTAAGTGAAATTTCTGGTGTATGTTTTTTTTTTTAAAAAAGCAAAATTTTCAGTCGTTATGGAGTAAAATCAAGAGAGGAATAACAAATTTTAGGTATTTTAAATACAGTAGACGCTCGATTTTACGAACTTGTTGGGACTCATAAAATCTGTTCGCAAAATCGAAAGTTCGTAAATGGGAGTAATATTAGTTCAATGAGATGCTGTTCGGAACCAGTACAACAATTCGTAAAAACAAATAATTCGTAAAAAAGAGGTTCGTGAAATCGAGCGTCTACTGTATAAGTAATAAATGACTTGTGTTGAAATATTTATTACTTTTTGCTTAACAAAATGCTTTACCTTTACGGTATTCATTTTCAAAGAGCATTAAAGATAAAAAGTGAAAGAAAGTATGTATAAGCTTTAAAAAAGAACGCTTAAAAAATTAACAACTTATGTTCCGGAAATTCGGATAATAAATTATTACCAGTATCTGGAATTTATTTTTAATTGTTAAATAAAAATGTTTGTAGTTCAAAAAATCACCGCTAAAAGTCGCTAACGCGAAGGAATCAAGCAAATCACAGGGTTCCCAAATGTTCCGCCAACTGAATACCAATAAATTTTAACAGAAAATTTTGTGGTAGGTTTGCCCTAGAATTAACTTTCACAGGTGATTCCGGGGCGGTTCAAAAATCTAAAAAGAAAAATTTTCTAAAAAAAATATTGGTATTCATTTGGGAGCCCTGAAATCAGGATCTTTGGTAAGTATAAAAACAATTATGATATTTTAATGCCCAGCAGATGAACGGAAGGAATTTGAAAAAAAAATGAGTAAAGTTAAATAGGAATTTTCTGATTGTTTAAAAATAAATTTTCTTGTAAATACTGGTGTGAATCAATTATTTCAACATTTTGCGAATACAAGTACCTTGCCCCTGAAAGGGTTAAGCGCTTTGTCTGGTTTATACATTTAGTTTATTTTAAAAATTTCTCGATTGAATCAATATTTTTACTGTATATGTGTTGTCCGTTGGACCTGTCTGGTAAGTGGAGGGTTCACGCGGAGACAAACATCCATTAAAAGAGCTGAGTGGATGAACATGTTATGTCACATTTTCTAAAAACATTTTTTATCTTCTGGATGAAAGCGTTATGAGGTATCCTATCACATAGTGAAGCTAAAATACCAAAATTCTATTTAGCCTTGAAGATTTAAGACATTATTCATTTATATTTATTATTTTATTATTTAATAATGTAAATAATATTAATATTTTTTAATATTTAAAAATTAAATATGATTTAGTTTTTTTGATAGAGTTCAGTACCACACCTGTTAATATTTTAAACACATAGAATCAAATAGAAAATAAATCATTAAAATTTACAGCAAAAACATTCACTTCAGATTTCTTCAAATGTAATTTTTGCTACTTAACATGTTCTTCCACTTAGCTCTTCAATTGTTTAAATAATAGTAATCCTGGATCCGGTGATATCGAATACCCAGTAATCGCTGAATGAAATTTTTTTAAATGTAAATTACAGTAGAAAGTCTGTAAAAAAAAAAAGTACTTTCCAGTATTTGGCGCGAAAAGACGAAAGCGTCACGCGATTTGGCGAGCAGTACTTTTCCTCGCCAAAAGCAAACGATTTTAATGCATCTGAAAATTGTTTGTTAATGGATTTTTGGAATGCGTGTAAAAAGTATTTAATGAATTTAATCATAAATAATGAGAGAGTTTAATAAATACATTTTTTCGTATTACATATTTATGTTGCTTGTTACTTAATTTTATTACTTTAAAAACAATTTCATCTATAAAAAATACTTTCATATATTTAAGCGTATTCCAAAATAAAGGCAAGATTCATTTAGCAGTTATTCATTTCAAACCAAGGAATTCGTCGTTTCCATAGCAACAAAATTGAACCGACAGCGCTCAATTGGGCTTAATTTTGAGATATTGAAACAATTTTAATTTTGTTTTAATTCATAAAATTTGATATTTAACTTTCATTATAAATACATATATGACAAAACTATAGCTAAATCAAACTAAAACTGGCAAAACTACAGTTATTTAAGTTAAATTTATTTAAACAAGTTCAATATGAAATATTTTTATCATAAAGAGTATTCGACATGAAAAAGTATTTTTCGAAATTTCATTTCATCGCCAACCGATGATAAATCGCCAAATAAACGAAAATTTTATTATTTTTTTACGAACGTTCTATCGGGGTTCCGCCAAATTTTTTTTATAAACATATATATCCACATGGTAAGAACACTCTGTAATTTTTTCAGATTTTCCTGAATATGCCTGTATGGAGACCTTCCTTGTTAGTATCACAAACGTTGATCTACCGAAAAAATCTGCATATCTGTTTCAAGGAAGCGGCCAGTGATAAAATTTCACATTTTATTTTGCTTTGAATTTTTACCGGTGGTTCCTTTAATTCGCACCAGAACGTCTGTGTTGCCAAGTATTGGATTTCCGCGACAAAGGGAAATCCTTATAGCATTTTAATAATAATTACTTTAAATAAACATTTTCGGTTCGGTAAATCTGGCCATACCTAGCACATTTTATTCCTATGACTTTTTTTTATTAGCTTAAATAAACATTTTTTTAATTTTCGCGATCATGGTGGATTGATGTCACCGACTACCGGACAATAAGTATTTCCTGTCGTATACAAGACAAAATTTTTGAGTTTATATAAGATGAATTTTTCTGCATCTAAATACTGGCGAAATTTTGACCATGCGGTAATTGGGCTCTCGTTGTAATGTCACTTATTATTATTATTATTATTATTATTATTCTTTCTAAACTTATGGCACAGATATACTTATTAAACGATTTAGTGTATAGGTAACAAATTATTAAGTGCTGAAATATTAACTTACTTAACATCGGTTGTCTTTACAAAAATGAGTACAGCACTATTTGAAAAAACACTGGCAAAATAGGACGTAGCTATTTACCCATATAAAAAGAATATTTTACTTAATTGATTTTATTTCGAAGCAAACTATGAGCACAGTAAAAATGTTTATAAATTTTATCAAACTTGACCTTGCCGTATAAAAGCAGGGGCTGTTGTATTCAATAGAGCATTTAACCATTTATTTCTTGCTCCCGTGATATTCCCAGGCTGTGTCTTTTACCTGCCATTAAATAATGTGAGTATTTCTTTTTCAGAAAACTAAAGTCAATAAGCAATTTGAATTTTTAAACCGTAATTTAATGCGACCGTTAAGGGGTTAAATATATTAAAAAATGGTTTCAAATAATCTGCCTTAATGCTTTGAAATACACAAATTTATTTATGCATTTTTTTAGGGCTGAAGTACTTAAGATAAATATGTCAACTATTTTTCGACCATTCTATCAGTACAATGTGAAAGAAGAGAAACATTCTGAAATATAAAGGAAAGGAATGTTTCTCACTATTTGTTCTATTTTGAGCGATGGATGTAAGAAAACAGCACATTCTCTCAAAGACACATTTCGAAATAATGTAACAGACATGATTTTTTACATTCTTCTATCTTTATAAAAAAGAAGTATTGTATACGTGAAAATTTTCGACTTCCAGTTTTCGACGGATTTCGAACGTTTTAGGGTTTAGAGATACCGAAAAGCATGCTTATAATAAACGTCTGGGAGTCTGTCCGTCTGTCTGTCTGTCTATATGTGAAAAATTATCTAATTTAAGATTTAGTTACATGTAGACACAAATTCTTGCGTATTAGGTTTCGGTGTTAATCGCCCATTAGGTGTCGTTGCTATGCTGCATTTTGTACGATTTATATGATTTTAGCAATTGTCATATTTGAAGAACTAATGCACGGAATTTCATTTCGGTAAAGTCTTCATGATAGTCATAGATTGCCATTTAATTTTGACACGTTGATAGCGAATTTCAAAGTATAGCAAAACCTGGATTGACCGCGAGCGGATGATCCGCGGTGCGGTTTATTCGCCAAGCGAAATTACTATTTTTTTTTTCAAGCCAATAGCAAGGAAAATACAATAAGTCTCACTAATAAATATAAACAGAAAAATCCATGCATTCGAAAGTAATAGAAGAATATTTCTAGATTTGGTTGTCATACACTGCTCAGGAAAAGTTTAGACATTGGTGATTTTTAACCTTTAAATAAAAAGTACGAACACTTGGGTTATACCAATGGCTGTATTTATTTTTTAATATATTTTAAATGTTTTAGGACAAAAATAACGGTTTTAATGTAGGAAATTATTTAATTTAACTGAAAAAGTGAAATTTGCATATTGCAAAAGTTTAGACACTTTTGTGATTTTTTCGCAACTGTTGACGGAAAAACGCAAATTTCAAACTTATGACGTGACATGCATGAAATATTTAAGTGCACCTCGCGAAAATATCGGTTAGTGAAGATGCCGCAGGCTAGAAATTTTCAGTCAGATGAAGTAATTGAAGCATGAAAGCTGAATCGAAAGGTAGGGCTTTTTCAGAAATTTCAGCCACTTTGAATCGCCCAAAGAAGTCTATCTATTAAGTACTGTCAAAGGGTGACACTTTCAAAGCAAAACATAAATCTGGAAGGCCTCGTGTGGCCAGAAAATGAGATTATAGAAGGAACCATAAACTGGTATCTAGACAAATGATGACTGAATAATCGCATTAAAAGTGAGTCAGAGCTTTCTGTGTCAACGGTTATTTCGTAGATGAATTTTAGAAAGATGTACATTAGTTTACATGAAAATGATAAAATAACCAGCCTTGAAATCTCACAACAAATTGACCCCTTTCCGTCGCGGAGTAATTCTGTTTGTAAAATTAATGAAATAATGGACTGAAATCCGAATTTATAAACGAATTTATTAGAAAGTACAAACTTGCTTATTTTCACGTATATTATAAAAGGAAAATTTTAATTAATTCTTCTTGGTGCCGTCTCTCAGTTTTGGAATTAAAATTAAGTGTGCTTTTTAAGGACACCGCCCTCGAAATAGTTAATGATTCATATTTCAGAAAAGGTGACTCATCAATGATGGACACTCAAATTTCAATCATAGCAGATATTTTTTTTTTCATATTTCAGAAAAGGTTACTATTTTAAACTAATCTGGCGACCAGTTTGGCCTCCCTTAACCCTTTAATCGCCCTGAAAAATTTTCCATGTATGTTTAATGATCCATAAAATAATAGTTATGAAGAGTATTTGTATGAGAATTTGTTTATGATTATTTTACACATTTATTCATCTTATACACTGTAACAAAATGACAATAATATGATTTTTGTGTTAAATAACCCCTTGAATTCAAAGATTATATGAAGGACAAACACGGTTAGGACGCTTAAAGGGTTAAATGCATGCTAAGAAATGTATCATGATACTTTTATTCATAATTCAATTTACTTGAACAATCTTTCGCCAAATCGAAAGATTCTGATAGAGAAATCAATCCTGGCGGTATTTTTATGATAGCGAGACGCAGGTGATAAATCGCCAAACATTTTCCCGTCGCATTTTTTTTATATTAAATTAATTTCATTTAAAATATAATCCTTTCATTCATTTTATTTAAAATACAAAACTTTCATTTAAAATTGATGGCTTTCACGTCTTTCTTTAAAAAAAAAAAAAAAAAAAAAAAAAAAACGAAAAGAAAAATATTAGGCTCAGATGTCATATACGCATTGGGGACAGAGGACAATAACCATTTTTCCAAATGGTTAATAAATTAGTACAACATTAATAAATATACAAATAAAACGTCGAAATAAAAATCACTTGATGACGTAAACACGTGTAACTTGCTTAAAGTCAAGTGAATGTGACATTTACGATCAACCATTATTGGCATTTAATCTTATAGTTTGACGATAGATTTTTGGTCGACGGGATAACTAAGTAATACCAAAAATGCATATGTAACTGGTATTCGAAAACGAGGTTTTCGCCAAATTTTCGTAAAAAAAAATAAATCACGCCAAACCTGCGGTGCGTATATGACATCTGGCTAAATATTAAATAAAGCAACAAACCATGGCAATTAAGTTCAACTTTAAATCAATGTTTTAATTTTCCACTAGAAAAATATAAAAAAAGGCTAACTGGCTAGTTGAAAAAAGCTATTGGCGAGATTTGCAGCCGGCTAGCGTATCAGTACCAAGAATTCTTTGCGACTATGGCAGCTTTTATGTAGTTTTATTCGATTTTTTTTTTTTTTTTTTTTTAAATCAAAATATAAAACTTTCGGCACAGATGTCATATACGGCCCATATTGATGCGACTTTTTTCTGAAGCCAATGTCATATACTCAGCGTGTACTTAATTGACGCCAAAGTATCGTTATTTTGCTTGATATGGTAAGCCGGAGTTGTTGATTATGCTGTTGATAAATTCGCCAAATTGGCGTCGGAAAAAAAATCGCGCCAATATGGAGCATGACATCTGTGCCAAACTTTCATAGGAAAGGCGAAGGGATCAGACTGTATTTGTTTATGGCAGTTGATGACGAACTATTATGATATAAATGAAAGGATGGTGATAAAATAATATTTGGCGACTTATCACCTGTGCCTGGCTAACATTAAAGTACAAAAATGGCACCTAGAGTATAAAAAGTGAAGTGATCCGCCCGGAACTGTTGATGATAGTCACATGACTTAGGCTATTGTTATAGAGGTTGTTTTAAAATACCGAGAGACAAAGACTCTGTATACTTAATTCATTTTATTTTAGCTTCTTTTCAAATCTTTAACTGATCCTCTTTAATCAAAAACGAAAACAACAATTGGATGTCTTAACAGCAACTGATTCGCCCTTAAATTTTTGAAATCAAAGGGAATTGAATGGAAACCCGTTTACAGGGAGATCTGCACAGCCTTTTTCAGTATAATTCAATCTTCTCTAATATTTTTAAAACCCGTCAGATTAGTGTGTTTTTAGATTCTGCGGTGTTTGAACGAGGGTTGGCTAGCGTAGCTTGCAGGGGGCAGAGTCCCCTAGTGAGATATAAAATCTTTATATCTTTTCTTGATTTTATTATCCTTTAATTGCATAGTGATGTAAATTTACATTACCTTATTTAATTTTTAATACATAAATTAAGTTCTTACAACCACTATATTTATACAGAAATATTAATTCTATAAAACTTACAAAATTATGCTACTAAATAAAGATAAAAATGTATCTTAAAATTTCCGGTGTCTAATCCTTCATATAAAAATATAAAACACACTTCTAAAAGAATAATTCATGCAATTAAGAGTTAAACAAACGTAAACACAGCAACTAAAAATATTTAACAATAATATAATACTATTATGATAAATTCCGGGAGAGCAATCAAGAATAACTTAATTTTCCAGATAAAAATTATTCCATACTAAAAGAAAAACAATAATTTACAATTTAGAATAAAGAAAAGCTGTTTCCAAAGCAAGAAGTGAAAACAAGTGACTGATTTTTTTTAAAGGTGTAACTCGGCTCTTTTTGTACAGTATGTATGACATTGTTTCTTGTTTACTGTTCTTTATTTTAGTGATTTAGACGTAAAGCAACTGTTTCTGATGTACTGCGCATATGTATGTATTTTAAACGTTTTATTACGTTTTTGTACACTAAATCATAGTTTTTATGTTGAATTTTCTTTATTTTTGTCGTGTTTGTATCCCCATTTTCAGTCTTTTTCGGGTTATCGGCGATTTTTATTATCCGCGGTGTCCTTGCCACCCAATTTCGCAGATAATCGGGGCTGTACTTTATTAACATATGTGAGATAGAAGAAAGTTCTAAGATTGTCAAATCCGACTAGTTTGCCGTTTTTTCACATTTGAAATAACAATATTTAAAATTCCACTTAAAACTCCCCAGATTTTTAACTTTACATTCTGGTAGTTGTGGTAACCGTCGGCCAACATTTTTTAATAATAAAAAAAAGCGAGCATAATTTCCGAATAGAAGTCTTCACCTCGTATAATAACATATTTTCCGTAAGACAATAACGCAGAGATTATTATTTAAAAATTCTATTAGATATTTTAAATTTCTGGTGTCAAAACTAGTTGATGACAGTGTTGTCATTTTGGTGTCTTCCTATATATTCCAAATACATCCCAGAATTTCCGAATAGTATTATTTGCTTTAATTAACCCTTAACTGTAACTGTGGTGATATTTAGTCCTAACATATATTCCACTCGTGTTATATCTTCATCAATCAGTAAGATTCAAATAAAAAGAGTAAAGTTTATAATAATATATATATACTGATTTGAACAACATGTAAAATAAGTAAGAAAATCAAACGTGAAACATGTATTATGAAAAACTTTCTTTAACATATTCAGAATATTGTTGCATAACTTCCACGTCTAAAAAGGTAGAGAATGCTATATATAAAAGAAAAAACGGAAAATTCATAACACACATGAACAATTTCAGCAATTACTGTTCATAGACGGAAAAGTATTCAAATTATTTTTTTTTAATTTAAGAAAGAATTTGGTTAGCGAATTTTCCAAAAATGTGGCTTTCTTTTCTTTAATTCATTCTTTTCCATTCCCTCCCATTTTTTTTCCTTCCTGCTTAACTCTTCCAGAATAGGCAAGCAATTCTATTCGATCTCCTCGCATGTTCGATAAAGAGGATTCCGCTGGTTTTTTTAACTATCTATCCTATTTTGCTACTGATGGAGGCTGCAAGGTACGCCTCTTTGGCTCGCTATGTTTTAATATTTAATTTTTTGTGTGTTTTGTACTGATGTCGAAGCTTTAGAAGACCCGAAACAACTGTATGCACATTTCATACACTTATATTTGTGCTTTTTAAACGTTAATTCATTCTTTCTTAATATATTGGCATGGAATGCAATCCTCCCTCCTTTTTGTATCTTTTTGAAAACTTCTATACTATCTGTAGATTTGTATAAACTCTGAATAATACGTTAAGATTTAGTTAAGTTAAGAAGCACGTAAAACCGTTGAACAATCCCTTCCAGAGCCAATAAATGGAAATGTACACGAATTCTTTTGTACAGCCCTGCATGTGATCTATAGAATTAATACATACGAAGTAATTTGCAACAAATTAGTGAAATTTAAAAACGCCTATCACAACTGGAAACGCCCTTCAAGCAGTAATTGCTCATAGACTGTGCTGTAACCTATTTTTTTCGCATGTTCCTGCAAATGAAATTTAAAGAGCCATGCACACCATATTCTAAAGCAAGCATTTTGCAGCGCACCTTAGGCTAATTCCATGAAAGCTTGTCATGTCTGTCACACAGCTGAAAATCGCTATACTTGTTGGCCACCGTTATTTTTGAAAAGTTTGTTTTGCGTTATTCAATTGATGAGATATCTCCGATAAAATAAGTCACATTTTTTCGTTCTAAAATACTGGTAGCCAAAAATCGTAGTATGTGACTGGCATAACAAGTTTTCATGGAATTTCCCCTTAGTGATCTATAACAATTTCAGTATATCTGAAATAGAGCAGAGCTTCCACTGGAGACTAATTTTTTATTCTATTAGCACCACTATTTTAAAATACTAAATTGTATAGTCTATTTCTCTTGCAAATGTTGACAAAGTTTGTACGAAAGATGTCTGGTTTGAGAAAGTGGTACGAGATAGAATAAACAAATAGTCGCCAATGACAGACTTGTAGAGTAACAGCTATAAAATATATTGCAAATGATTTTTCACCCGTGGGTCTTAACATAACAGAATTTTTTTGAATGTCCCTGTAAACGAACTGTAAGTACTTCATACTTCACTTTCAATACTGGACATGTCATGGTACAACTCAATAACACATAAGGCGTCCATAAAAAAAGTCCCAGTTACGAGTTTTAATAGTTAGACAAGATAGTAGAAAGTATGAAAATATCCAATAATTTGTGCGAAACGGACAATTGTAATATTCGTTATAATTTAATTTTCAGCTCCATATTTTTATAAATGTATACTATTTTATAAGGGAAAATTTTAAACATTTAATAATCAAGAAAACCTTTAAGGCAACAAAACGAGGCATTACAAAAGTTCCCAAACATTTCTTCTTTCGTCTCACAAAAAAAATCTATTCTTTATTTTAAATATTTCTTTAGTTCGAAGTTTATTTTTTGAAACAAAAGCATGTATGCAAAACATGTATCGGTAAAAGGGAAGCTTTTTTCTTACAATTTCTCATAATGTCACCATTTGCAAAACGTCAAGAATTTCAAGAAATCTCTATTTACAATAATATATATATATATATATATATATATATATATATATATATAATGTTTTCAAAGAAGTTGCGGGGCAAAACTTTTTGACTTTATTTTAGTCCAGGTGAGATGTACTTAAAATTTGAAATGGGAAGTGTAAGAGAAAATGACTGTGTTATTATATACGTGAAAGTATTCTCTCTACTCTAAAATCTTAGCATCGATTGCGATGTTTTCAATTTTTTCAACTAATACTGTAAAAATTATGTCATACAAAAACAAGCAAATTTGGAATTTCCCAGACAAGTATATGATAAACATGGTAAAGCAACGGGTTTAAAATAAAAGAATTGCTTTAAGTACTATCCTTTTAGGAAATCTTCTAAAATAATTCAGTTACACAAGTTTTATATGATAAAAAACTATACATAGCAATTCAACCATCTTTTTACAGACACATGCTTGACTAGATTGTGGTGTGCATTTTTCAATCAGGTGTTTTTAATTTGACTTCTTTGGAGATTTGTTTTCTTTTTTTTTTAACTCAAAGTTCTTTTGCCCGAAAAGATAATTAATCCATGTTTTCAAACCGTTCTTATTTGCCGTTGCTAAAATTTAAAAAGACTAAATAAAAATATTTACAAACAATGTATTTTTCATTATGTATATTTACACGTGAATATTGAAAATGAAAGAATAATTTAACTCTCTGAGCGGTTTGCCCGTATTTTCCGTTTCCCCAAATCAACTTAAATCTGTTGTAAAAAAAAAATATTTTAACCCTTAAATGCGCGATTTTTATTTTGTTTCGAAAAAATTATATATGATTCTTTGAAAGGTTTATTACTTAGGAAAAATAATGAAAAAAAAAATCAGAGATACATTTTTCATCTAATACGTCAATCTTTTCTTATGTTGAACATCTGCAATATAAGTAAAAACTACTGTCGTGTGGCTGTTTTACGCTAAAATATTGCAAATTAGAAAATATTTTAATAAATATGTCCCCAAATACTTTATTTTACACAGTTATTTATTTTAAAAAACTTGACCTTTAACCCTTTTATTCCCATGATAGAATACGTTCTAGATATTAAGTAGTTCAGAGAATTTACACCAGTAAATTTAAATGGTTAACTTCGCTTTATTTAAATACGGAATGTCGGTTATTAATAAAAGCAAATACTGCTATTTTAAATTTCTGGTGTGAATTACGTATGCAAGAATAAAAAAATCAATTGAATTCAAAACACTTTTGTTTCTATATATGCAAAGCTTCACACTAAAGGGTTAACCCTTCGAGGGGCGCCGTTTGCAGCATGCAAACGGTTAATTTTAATGCCTAAATTGCCGAATGGCACCAGTAAATTTTTAGTACAATTTCGATTTTATAATATAAATATATAATGTATAAATATATAATAAAAGAAAAAAGCTGTTGATTATTTTCAAATAAATTTGTTTGTTAATTGCGGTGCGAATTAATTATATGAACAATTTTTGATCAAAAATGCCTTGCCCCTGAAAGGGTTAACCCTTTCAGGGGCAAAGCAATTCCATTGCTAAAAAGTTGTAATGAATGATTGGCACCGGAATTCAAGAATATATTTATTTTGAAATACTAATAAGCTATTTTTCACATATATAATAAATGAAAAAAAAAATACTAAAATCCTGGTGCCATTGTCGCATTTGAGAATAAAAATCAAGTGGACTAGAATAATTTTCACACAATTATTCTAATTGGTAAACAAATCATATTAGATGTAAATTTCCAACTGGGCGAAAAATGTCCGGATCAGGATTCGAACCCGGGACCTCCTGGCTGAAGCCAGGATCGTATCCAGCGTTTTCTGGAGTTCCATTACCTGAGATTTATTCTGTTGAGCTGAACCAGGTTTCAGACCAGATGCTGTAATCTTCAAGGTTAGCTGGTTGAAAAAGTTCTACCAGAATCGTCCGGGATAGCTCAGATGGCAGAGCACTGGCGGCTTGAGCCAGGAGGTCCCGGGTTTGAATCCTGGTCCGGACATTTTTCGCCAAGTTGGAAATTTACATCTAATAAATATCAAGTGGTTTCATAAACATACTACCGCCCCCGAAAGGGTTAAACAGAATTGTATTTTAAAATGTATGTCAAATAAAGGCTTATGAAGGGTATTTTAGAGAGTATTTTAGTAAAAGGAAAGCCTTTCCCTTACAATTTCCCATACAAAATCTCCTTTTTATTGTAACAATTGTATATCTAGATTTTTTTTCATAGAAATTGTGGTGTAAAACTTGTCGCCTTTATCTTAGTACAGAAAAGATGTACATAAAATTTGGTATGTAAAGTGCAAAATCAAATGACTGTGTTATTATGTACGTTAAAATATTCTCTGTATTCTGAAATCTTCGAATCAACGGTGACCTTTTCACTTTTTCAGCTTATATTGTAAAAAAAAATACTCCATATAAAAACATGAAAATATGGAATTTTATAGAGAAGAATATGATGAAAAAGATGAAGTGAACAAGTTTTAATATAAATAATTGCTTTAAGCGCTATTCGATTTTGAAGTCGAGCAAGATATTCAGTTACATAAATTTTCTAAGATAAAAAAATATATACATATACATAGCAATTCAAGCATCTTTTACAGCCACATGTTGGATTTGATTGTGGAGTGCAATGTTCAATCATGTTTTTTTTATTTGACTATTTTGAGGGATATTTTTTTTAATACACAGTTCTTTTGTCCGAAGTGAGAAATTATTGCTATTTTTCAAATAACTGTTTTTATTTACCGTTGCCAAAATTTAAAAAGACTAAGTAATAATATTTAACAAGTAAAATTTAAATTTAAAAAATCAAAAATCCCGACTGTGTAAAAAGCGAACTAATTAATTATTTCCCATCAATGTGAAACTATTTTTTATATTACTTACTTATTTTTTTTTATTTACTTATATTGATGACTTTTAAGATGTGTTTAATTTTAGTTCCTATCTATAAACACTATTTTAATGAGGACTATAGATGTCTACGAACGCTAGAGTTTCAGTAAAGCTAGAGATCCTACCTACACAACTTCCAGGTTGTGTAATATTTAAACGAAGCTTCTCACTGTAAAATAGTCAATGAAACATCGCCTTCATTTTAAAAGACCTATCCAATGATATGCGACTCAATAGGGTGCGCATTTTCTTTTCTTCTCTACCGCCATTTTGTATTTTACGAAAGCCATTTTGAATTTATAATAACAAAACCTAGCCTATAACCATCGCACAGTTAAAACGAATCAATAGAGACATCACTCATTAATCTAGCCGTTGGCATGTGTCCAATCCACATACCCAGATATGCGTGAAACACATAACCCTTATTGCCAGTCGGGTAAAAAGAATGTGTTTTCAAGACTGAAAATGAAAGGATACTTTAACCCTTTCAGGGGCAAGGTACTTCTATTTGTAAAATGCAAAAATCAGTTAATAACACCAGAATTCACAGACTAATTTATTTCATAATAAGCAAAACCTTTTGTTCATCTACTTCATACAAGAAAACTTTTCATTTCAATATTCTGGTGCCAATGTGGCATTTAAGAATTAAAATTGAGTGGTCCAAAAATGAACCACCGACCTTGAAGGGCTTAAAATAAATAAATTATTATGTGCGAAATGCATTGACCGGTGCAAAATGCGTCATAATTAATACAAAATGCTCATTTAATAGTTTTAAAGGTTCCTTTTTAGTATGCACGTAAAGTTCTTTTGTCCGAAAAGAGAAATTAGCTCTAATATCTCTATCTCTATTAGCTTTATTACCTCTAGATTTTCCAATGATAAATTATTAACAGTACATAAAGGTAAGTTATCTACCGAATTTTTTAAAAATCTAATTATACTTTTAACATAATTAATTGGTTTCTTGTTGTTGCTACGGTGTTTTTAAAAGAAACTAAGCAATGTTAAAAATGCTTTAATATCGATACATTAGCATTTAATGTATGGTTTTGTATACAAAAATCGCAATATATAGCAGAACATGCCTATTTATTTTAATAGTAACGATATTTTCATACTGAAAAGTTTGTTTAATTTAATCGGAGAATTCTGTAATTAAATAAAGCGCAACATTGTATATGAAAATACTGGTATTCAAAAATCAGGAGACTTGACAGCGCTGCATCCACTAAAGGTAGCTTCTAAATCCTGAATTTTAGCTATGTAACATTTCTTGCATGAAATATTGGTACACTTTTAACAGAAAATATGTATTTATACAATATTTTCAATCATATTTTATCAGACTGTCAGAAACTTTATATGAAAGTTATGCGTTGAAAGATGATTGCTGATTGATGCAAAAACTTGAAAAAAACTACATGGTCAATTAGTTTACCAAAGATTTTTAAAAAGAGATGAGGGTACTATTGTTTCAATGAATTGAATTTATATTAACCCTTTAAGTGTCGACGGTGCTTTAAAGAGCTATTAAAATAACTGATAAAATTCATTTTTTACAACAGTTAGTATTAATACAGTTTAGAATGAATTATAGTTACTCTACGTTATCTTGTTACAAAAGCATTATTGGTTTCACAAAACGAAAATATTTTTGAAAGGTTGATTTCTTTTGCCTTTGCATCTTTAGTCAGCAAGTTTACTATGGCGGTAGTCAGGCCCTCCGTTTCCAGCATATTGTGACAACTTAGACTGGATCCATAACCCCTTGAGGGGCAAGCAATTACGTTTCTGTAATGCTGAATTCCCACCGGAAATTTAGAAGAAAAAAAATTCAAAATAAGGAAACGCAATTTTTCGACTTTTTTCTACCAAAGTTAGAAAAGTAAAATTTTATAAATTTTTTCCGGTGGAAATCTTCATTAATCGTAGGTGGGATAAAATATATCCCACCGCCCCTCAAGGGGTTAAACTGTCTGTGAAAATATTATAATAGTTGGGCAAACTGACACCATTACAAATAAATAGAAATTTTTTGGATATTTCTGATAAATGGTTCACCATAAGTCACTTAAAGACGACAAAATTTCCTTTTGAAATTTATTGGTGGGAAGTTTGGGCCGGCTGTAATGAGAAAATGTTGATCCAATCAAAAAAGAAAACAAAAACAAAAAACAAAACAAACAAACAAACAAACAAAAAAAGACCTAGAAAACAGGAATTCTGCTTTTTTTCAGAATTTAGTGTCGCCCCCTATGAACAAAAATATATGTATACATAAATAGTAGAAAACATATTTCAATTTTAAGACTTAAAGTACACACTTTTATTTTATGTAAAATGACGCCATTCGCAACCGATTAAGAATTCCACAGTTACGATCCAGTCTTAAACATCTACAGCAAAGCATGCGTAGGATGTCACTATCGCAAAATAATACACAAATACAACAAAAAGATGCCGCCATTAAAGAAACTTGACAAAAAAAGGCTATCTAATGATTCATAGGCATTCATTTGTTTGTAACATTAATATAGACAATTTCAGTCGTGACGATTTGGTTGGAAACTCAAAAAAAAAAGGCTTGCTATGTTGTATTTTCCATTTTGTTTGTGTGTTGCAGCTATATCTTATATCTATATCTCACATCTAAGTGTTTTAATACTTGACATGTACTAGTAGCATTTTCCACGATTTATATTTAAAAAGAAATGACGCATAGCAACCGTTTATTTGGAGTTAGTTTCCAACCAAAACGTCATTACTGACGTCACACTGAAAGCTTCTACAGATACTTAAAATAAAATATAGTTTATAATAGCTCCATGTTTTAACAGAAATCATTCGTTAATATTCTTTTCAAAATAGCACGTAGTTTAATTACATTTTCTTTCGGTTGTTATGAGAATAATATAATACAAAATATTTCAATAAAATAAATGAAATATTGCCTATTATTATTTCTGGGCTAAAATCCTTCTATATGCAAACATACAAATGCATTAATTCATCTGTTTTGACGTTGGCTTTACTCAAGCATTATACACGCAATTATACTAATATTATTAGGACCAAATTCGTTGCTAGGCAAGAGAGAAAGAAAAGGAAAAAAATGAAATATGCATTATGTCAATTTGATAAAACAAAATCCTTTATATTATTGGAAAACATGCATAAAATTCCCCCCAATATTATAAACCTAATTAAAAAAATCTCGCAAATATATTGACATAATTTATTGGAATAATTTAATGTTATTTAAAAATTTCAGCATCAAAAATTTGCCATTTAAATCCATTTTTCATATGAGCCATTTCTTTCAATAAATGAAAATCTGAAAATCGTCTGACTTGCCATTGAAAAGCATTATAGAGCAAAATAAAATGTTCCATATTTCCCGAACGAATGAACCAAATTTAACCAAAAACTATACAGCTAAGTCCGGGTACCTCCTCAACATTCCCAGTGAATTTCAAGCCGATCGGATGCTTTTTGCGGCAGTTATCGCGGAACAGACAGACAGACTAACAGAAACCAAAACTTTTCGTGTCTCCACAGTAAGCCTTCACTGACGTTTCGGCAATTAACATTTCTGGATCTAAACATGTTTGTTTGATCAGCAGAGTATGCACTAGAAATTGGGGTATTTTATTAATGTAGTAATTAAAAAATGCAGATAGTATATGTAGATTCTTAAAACAACACTTCAAGTTTAGAAACAATAAGATAAAATAGCTAACATTAATGTGATGTTTTATGTAGGCATAGAGATATAAAACTGAAAAAAAAAAATGAATTAAGATAATGTATTTTTTCAGTCATCTGCCCTAATATCTAAACAGCATAGCTGCCAACTTGTACGGATTTTTCATACCACTAAAATGTAACAGAAAATTTTAGTTAATTTAATCACCGCAATTCAAGCAATTTTAACGTTTAAATAAATAAAAAAATTCTATAAAATTTTAGTGGTAAGAAAAATACGTACAAGTTGGCAGCTATGAAACAGAAACTAACAGGAGATGGATGTTGCTATTAAAAAACAAAAAGTACATTCAAACCTCATTAACATGTACAGAATTAACCTGGTATACTTTTAATATGAATTGTTCCTACAATGCCTGTCAAAATTAATACAACGATTTTGTTACTAATAATATAAACTATTGATGATAACATGAGGGAAAAACTTTTAATTTGCCTTGAAATTTATGTTAACGAGGTTTGACTGTATAACTACTACAGTAATATTTTAAATTTTGTTTCAGTCATGAAATTTATGGATTAATAAACAAAAACAGTTAAACATTTTAAATAATATCACGAGCATTAAAGCCTTTCCTTATTCCACGTTGTGTGGATTTGTTCGCATTCAACTATTGTGACCTATGCATCTGGATGCGTAAGTTTAGGTGTTGAAAATTTTTTTCCTACACTTCCAGAGAATGTTGATCCTGTGCTAATGAAACCCAATTCCATAATGAATATAAATTTATGTAAATTTTTTGAATGAAAAAAATCATTGCAGCAGTGTTTTGGGGAAAAAATTATCAGAAAGGCTCAAAAAGTTATTTTCAAATAAATTGGACAATTAGATTGATCAATAATTATTAAAATATTAATTAAAATAGTTTTTCTATCTATTTTTCTTAAATCATATTAAAGATACAAATATTTCAGAGGGGGAAAGACCTACTTTACAGAAGTTTTCACAGACAATACAGTCTTGAAGTATCAGCGTGACATAAGATTTTTCCTTAAACATCTAGGTAGTACTAATAGAAAAGAAATTAACCGTAGACGTGAAAGTTGTGAATATTAACCCCTTGAGAGGCGATGGGATATATTTTATCTCACCTAAGTTTAATCAAGATTTGCACTGGAAACTTTTAAATAAATTTTATTTTTGTAACTTTGATGGAAAAAACTTGTAAAATTGCTTTTCCTTATTTTGAAACAAAAATTTTCAAAGATCCGGTGTGAATTTAACATTACAGGAACACAAACACTTTCTCAAGGGGTTAAATGAAATGGATTTGAATTAAAAATGGGACTTGCAAAGCTGAACCTAATTCATACATTTGTTTTAGAAATATAATCTGTTATTACGGTGTGCTTCTTCAAGAGTTTTATTTTTTATACTTTACAGATATGAATTATGAAATATTTAAGAAAAAAAATATAAGCATACTTATTACCACCTTCCCACGTAATGAAAGAAGAAAAAAACTTTAAACCAGAAATTTTATTTAATGAAATAAAGTATATTTCAAATCTCTACCACATAGAGGCAAGACACATTTAATTAAATAAATTTTCTGGTTCAAAGTATTTATTTTTGGGAAAAACGGCTTATTGGCAAATATGGGTACGTGTTTGGGACAGTTTGTGTAATAAAAAATGGTCTTTATTTAAACGAGGAGGGTGTGAGGGCCTTTTTCTTTTGTATGCCTCTTGTCAAGGATCTCCGAACAGACCTAAATTGTACCTAATTAGACACCTGAATCCCACCTTAACCCTCCCCCCCTCCAAAAAATGCTTATTTAAAAATATGCACTCTTGTGAGTTATGAGTGTTTATACAATAGTATAACTTACTGAATTATTCATATGTACCTTGGTAGAAAAAAGGCCCAATGCATTTTTCATCTCTTAAAGTCGAATAAAATGAAAGAAATAACCTTTCACATTTTAAAATGAAAAATTTAAAGGGCCAAAACTTATCAAAGCAGAACAATAATTTAGAATTAACAAAATTTTTTTTAAATATTTCTATCAAACAAAATGATAAACAATAACAGTGGTAATTGTTAGTCCAATATTAATACTTAAAAAATCCCTTTTTTAAGTATTGATATTGGAAAATCCCTTTTTTAGAGCCTTTTTTTTTTATTAATAAATCAGTTTGAGTTCAGCAAGCAAACTTTATTTAAAATAAAAGGCTCTAGGAAGAGGATAAATAATAGAATTTAATAGGATTATTTAAATGAAGGAGTAGTATTTGTTCAGAAATAAACTAAGAAAATATGGAACTTTAATTCAGCCCCCCTCCCCCCTCAAAAAATAAAACAAAATTTGGATATTTTTGTTTAAATATTTTGTTTCAAATGATTGTAGTAAAGCTAATAGAAATTAAAAGTGAGCATATTTAAATTTCTAACTCCTAAAATTTTAATGTATGTATATTTCGCAAAATCTGAAAATAAATATTCTGAAATCGCTTTCATTTATACACCCAACCAACCAATCTATAATTCATCGCTTTCTCATCAAAATTTGCTTGATAACTCATCTAAAAGTCATCGGACATTCATCGTCATGAAATCGTACTCATCGGGGATTCATCATAGTTTTTTCTAAAATTCATCAGGTTGCGATCATCCATTGATCTAAGGCCAATGAGACATTTCTGAGTAATTGCCGATGAAAATCATCCCTGTCCGATGAGAATACGATAATCGGCCACTTATCGTGTAATCGGATTTCGATGAGAGGCCATTCAAGGGCCAGACACAATTTGCTACTAGGGTTGTTTAATCAAAATCGGTTACTTTTACATGTGTGGTAGACAGTTTTAAAAAGTTTTAGTTAGTTTCAGAAAAAAAAAAAATCTGAGAAATTAAAAATTTCTAAAAAATTGCCATTACTCTTAAATAAAAAAAGGTTTAGTCGCAGAAAAAAAACTGTCTGCAGTAAGTTTTGAGCATAATCAAGATAATATGGATTCCAAATTTCATCAGAATCGGTCGGGTAGATCTTAAAGCTCCGATATTTCCCACAGGATTGCACCCAATCTTGTCTTCCCTTAATCAAAATAGGTTACTTTTCGAAAAAAGTGGTATTCTATTTCAAATAGCATTAACAATATATGGTAAACAGAAAGTACACATCAACGTAAAATCAAATAATGAAAAATGAATAAATTACGTTACGGAAATATGGTTGAAAATATGGTACGGAAATACGGATACAAAATCATTAGATTAATTTTAACACAATTATTCTAATTGGCATCGCATCCAGCGATTTCTGGTTGGTTGGCTGGTTGTGTTTATGACGGCCAATTATCAACAAGAGGGATATAGGCCCTAAGGCGAGGGGTGCCCTTCATGGGGGTATTTCTAAGGGAACCTAACCCGTATTAACGCTTGGAAATCCAAGGTCCGAAGAAAACCACGAAAACTCCGAATGATTAGGCCGACGGGCGCGATTGGGTTCGAACCCAGCACTGGTCTACCAGCTTCGAGAGCACCAGCGATTTCTGGAGTTCCATTACCTGTGATTTATTCTGTTGAGCTGAACCAGGCTTCAGAACAGATGCTGTAATCATTAAGGCTACCTGGGTGAAAAGAGTTCCACCAGATTCGTCCGGGATAGGTCAGATGGTAGAGCAATGGCGGCTTCAGCCAGGAGATCCCTGGTTCGAATCCTGGTCCGGATATTTTTCGCCCAGTTGGAAATTTACATCTAACAAAATCATTGTCTGAACGCAGAAAAGTTTTAATCGTAATAAAGAGCTAGTTATTTTAGGACTCCTTTAACTATCGTACCACTCGAAGCTAGTGGTACCAACATGAAATATAGCCCATGTTGGAACAGAGTTGGTCGCAATTATTTTTCTACCATTCCTTACCAAATCGGTTTGATGTAGTTTCCGAGATAACACTTTATAAGCAAAACGATGTTACTTATTTATAATATTCATATACATACATGCAGGAAGGTGATATGCGAAACGTTATTTTATTGAAATATTCAAATAACAACAGAATGCAGAAATCATACAAACTTTGATTTAATTCCTTAAAGAGATTTTTACAATGTAACTTCATACTAGGGTCAACACATAAAACATATAATATGTCGAGTATTCCAATTAGGCCTAATCTAGCCAATTGCTTTATTGACATATCCGTTTCAATGCTTCTTGAATGAAGAAAATTAAGAGACTGACTCTTTTCTAATTTTCTGGTCCTTGGGCTCGTGATAAGTGAATTTTGCTTTCATATCTCTTGCATTCAAATTATAGGCAATAATAAATGCTAAAGGGTTCGTTATTTTGATCACGTAAGTCATAAGTGGATTAATGTTAATTGATGATAATAATGATTGATGTCGAAACTGTCGAGTATTCTAATTAGGACTAATATAGCAAATTCTTCATTGAAATCTCCGTATCAATCCTTCATGAATGACGGAAAAATTAGAAACTGATTTTTTCTAATTTTCAAAGGCTAAAGTCCATGTGCTCGTGATCCGTGAATGCCCCTTTTTTATCTCTTACATTCAAATTATAGACAATAATAAATACTTGAGGGTTTCTTGATTTGATCACGTACGTAATAAGTGGAATGATTGATGCTACCGAAATTCAAATCCTAGAGATATAGCAGTCAACTTTTAAGCTTTTCTGTTAACATTATTTCTGAATAATAATCTCCGTTTTATTTAATAGAGGGATTTCTAAGATTATAAAATTCGAAGCTTATTATTCGGAAACAGTAATAAGAAAACTATGTAGTTACATAGATTGCGGTGAAATAGATTTATTTTTACTTTATTTTAGGGCCGAAGTAAATAAAAATATATCAACAATTTTACTTCTATTCTCCCACAGGATTGTGAATGAAGAGAAACATTTTGAATTTCAAAAGGAAAAGAATGTATCTTGATCTTTATTTATTTTTTTTTTATCAAAAGATTTAAGAGGATAGAGTTATTTTTTTTAAACACACATTCTGATAGAAGCAACGGGTGAACTTTTCTTTAACCGCTTCGGGACGGGAGTCTTTTACGAAATTTTTAATCTTTTGTCACCGTTTTTTAAAAACAGAAATTTAAATCTTTTTGAATCATGAAAATGCGCTGATTAAGTAAGGCCAAATTTTACAGTAAAATTTTACTGGTGAGGAAAAACAAGGATTCTGAGCGCTTCATGCGGCACGTATACGTGTCGCTCGTCCCCAAGGAGTTAAATGCTTTTTTCCTTGATATTTTTCCACCTTTGAAATCAGAAAGCTTATAAAGGCACCTTAGCACATTATAGGGTATTGGAAATATTCTTCTCACTTAATTTTTATTGAAAACTGATCGATTCGCCCCGGAATGTTTAGTAAAATATTTTTTTTATTATACACGTGATTAAAAAAAACCTCATTTTTTTAATCAATTTGTCTGTAGATTTTGGTAGCAGTGAATCTTTTCCATTTCAGCCACAGAACTGACTTACCCGATAAAGGGTTAAATGCTAAGTTCTTTAGATTTCAAGATGAACATTGTTGTGAATGTACACAAGAACAAATTATCAACAATATGTTTCACCATGCCCATAGAAATAAATGTCGATTCGAGCCGGAATTTCGTTTACAAAGTGAATTTACACTTAACAGTCGAACTACTCCTCCCAAGCACAGGATGTGATACACGATTTTATTCCCCAGTTTCTTTTTTTTTTCAGAAACATTTATTTTACTTTGACGACATAAGTATTCAATAGAAATATTCTAAAAAATGTACTTTTAAAGTATAGTGGTGTGAACAGAATATAAAAATAAAATCATGTATATGAAGCTTGGGCGGCTATTTGCCGAACACGCATGCTGCATAAACACATGCTGCGCTTAACCCTCCAGCCGCAGGAAACGCTATTTTCGCGTTCCAGTGGACTACTTTTTTAACCCCTTGAAGGGCGGTGATGCCGTGACGGTATCACGTACTTTTAATCCCTAATTGCCATATTGGCACCGGAATTTTATAATGAAAATTTCACATTTTTCAAGTACGCGAAAATATACTTTTACTTCTTTTCAAATAAATTCTCTTGTAAATACTGGTGTCCGTGAATTATTCCAACACTTTACGAATATAAGTGCCTTGCCCCTGAAAGGGTTAACGCTCGAATTAAATTACGGTTTAAAAATTCAAATTGCTTAGTGGCACCACTTTTTTGAAAAAGAAATATTCATCTTATTTAATGATAGGTAAAAAGATACTAAAATAAAGCCAATTACACTATTTTATAAAACTGGTGGGAATCGAACAATCTGAGTAAAAGACACAGCCCGTGAATATGACGGGAGCGAGAATTAAGGGGTTAAAATTTAGATTGCTTGATCCCCAGCACTTTTTTAAAAGACTACAATTCAGTTTATTCTCGCTTTATTTCATCTGTAAATAAAGTGACTATTTCTATTTCAAAAAAGTGGTGGGAATTAAACGATCTTAGTAAAAAAAAATACTAACTGAAAAAGTCGTCTGGGGCTGGAGGGTTAAAAAAAGTAAATAGTTTTAAATGGTAACTCTGGTGTAACATATATTTTTTAAATAATCGAGCAAAATTTCCGGTCATTGCAGCGTTAAATAAAGAGCGCTATAGCAAATTGTAAATAATTATTATATTATATTATATAATATATTATATATATTATATAATAATATATATATAACATAATTCTGTTAACATTATTTCTGAATAATAATCTCCGTTTTATTTAATAGAGGGATTTCTAAGATTATAAAATTCGAAGCTTATTATTCGGAAACAGTAATAAGAAAACTATGTAGTTACATAGATTGCGGTGAAATAGATTTATTTTTACTTTATTTTAGGGCCGAAGTAAATAAAAATATGTGTACGAAATATGGCCGAAGTAAATAATAATATATTATATATTATTATTATATTATATTATTATAATAGCAAATTGTAAATATTAAGTGATAAAAGCGATAAATGTCTTGAGATAAAACATTTACTGTTTCTTCTTTAATTAAAATGCGTTACTGTTACAAAATAGTGGTAATATGTTCCAAACAGCATTAAACATACATGTGAATAGAACGTACATATCAACGGAAAAACAAATAATAAAAAATGGAGAAATTATGTTACGGATTATGTTTCCCAAAGGTAGTGGTACCGACATTAAATATAGCCTATGTTTGAGCAGAGTTGGCCACTCTCATATTTCCACCATTGCTTTTCAAATCGGTTCGTTGTAGTTTCCCGAGATAACGCCTGATAAACAAACAAAGAAACAATGTTACCTCTTTATAATATTAATATAGATACATAGCTAATAAATTTTATGCTTTTCCGTTAACACTATTTCTAAATTCTCTTCGCATATATACAGGAATTTCTGCGACTTTATAACGCGACGCTTACTATTCGGAAATAACAGTAACTAAAATATATTGTTGCATATATTGCAGTGATATAGATTACTTTTACTTTATTTTAAGACAGAAGTAAATATAAAAATATCAACTATTTTATTTGTATTCTCCCACTGGAATGTGAAGGAAAAGAAAAGTTTTGAATTTTAAAGGCAAAGAATGCTTCTTGATCTTTATTTTGTGTTTTGAACAAAAGATTTAAGAAAATCGCGCTTTTTTTACACACGCTCCAAATATAACATGCGAACTTATAATTATATCCTTTTTCTTGGTATTTTTCCGAATTTGAAATCAAAAAGCTCATAAATGCAATTTAAATGCTAATTTTTTTTTCCAGATGAACAATGTTGTGAACATGCACAGGAAACAACCGTCAGCAGTCAATTTAACTGCGACCGTAGAAAAAAAAAATGTCGATCGATGTTGCAGTGACTCATTACATTTGTTCAAGTCTCCAACACGAAATTTGAATAGAAATTTTCTTCTTATTTAAATGCTTTATTAACACAGAAATGCAGGCATGACTATGGTCATAAACATATATTTAATTTTACTGGTGGAAGTTTACTTCTCTTGTAGTCAGGATCTGCGTTTTCGCCATGTTGTGACATTCTAAATATTAAACATACAGTGTCAGTGTCAGTGAAAAAGATTATAATACCCAGCTTAACTCCCACCAGTAAAAACGAATAGAAAATTTTAACATTATTTGTGAAGAAAGTTTGAAGGAATAAGTCGCTAAAAGCAAGTGCGATTTTCTGTTAAAAATTTACTAGTGATATTTTGCTTCACCAGTTTCCAGAAGCTGTTGATCCGATGTAAAAAATAATAATACACCGTCTTGTGACAACCCCAGCAGTTATTTCACTCGCAACTGGTTGAGTGCATGCTATATATATCCCCATCTTTATTCATAACTCCATTAGTTAAACATGCACCACACAGAAATAAGTAACATACTTTTAAGTGAAATTTCTGGTGTATGTTTTTTTTTTTAAAAAAGCAAAATTTTCAGTCGTTATGGAGTAAAATCAAGAGAGGAATAACAAATTTTAGGTATTTTAAATACAGTAGACGCTCGATTTTACGAACTTGTTGGGACTCATAAAATCTGTTCGCAAAATCGAAAGTTCGTAAATGGGAGTAATATTAGTTCAATGAGATGCTGTTCGGAACCAGTACAACAATTCGTAAAAACAAATAATTCGTAAAAAAGAGGTTCGTGAAATCGAGCGTCTACTGTATAAGTAATAAATGACTTGTGTTGAAATATTTATTACTTTTTGCTTAACAAAATGCTTTACCTTTACGGTATTCATTTTCAAAGAGCATTAAAGATAAAAAGTGAAAGAAAGTATGTATAAGCTTTAAAAAAGAACGCTTAAAAAATTAACAATTTATGTTCCGGAAATTCGGATAATAAATTATTACCAGTATCTGGAATTTATTTTTAATTGTTAAATAAAAATGTTTGTAGTTCAAAAAGTCATCGCTAAAAGTCGCTAACGCGAAGGAATCAAGCAAATCACAGGGTTCCCAAATGTTCCGCCAACTGAATACCAATAAATTTTAACAGAAAATTTTGTGGTAGGTTTGCCCTAGAATTAACTTTCACAGGTGATTCCGGGGCGGTTCAAAAATCTAAAAAGAAAAATTTTCTAAAAAAAATATTGGTATTCATTTGGGAGCCCTGAAATCAGGATCTTTGGTAAGTATAAAAACAATTATGATATTTTAATGCCCAGCAGATGAACGGAAGGAATTTGAAAAAAAAAATGAGTAAAGTTAAATAGGAATTTTCTGATTGTTTAAAAATAATTTTTCTTGTAAATACTGGTGTGAATCAATTATTTCAACATTTTGCGAATACAAGTACCTTGCCCCTAAAAAGGTTAAGCGCTTTGTCTGGTTTATACATTTAGTTTATTTTAAAAATTTCTCGATTGAATCAATATTTTTACTGTATATGTGTTGTCCGTTGGACCTGTCTGGTAAGTGGAGGGTTCACGCGGAGACAAACATCCATTAAAAGAGCTGAGTGGATGAACATGTTATGTCACATTTTCTAAAAACATTTTTTATCTTCTGGATGAAAGCGTTATGAGGTATCCTATCACATAGTGAAGCTAAAATACCAAAATTCTATTTAGCCTTGAAGATTTAAGACATTATTCATTTATATTTATTATTTTATTATTTAATAATTTAAATAATATTAATATTTTTTACTATTTAAAAATTAAATATGATTAAGTTTTTTTGATAGAGTTCAGTACCACACCTGTTAATATTTTAAACACATAGAATCAAATAGAAAATAAATCATTAAAATTTACAGCAAAAACTTTCACTTCAGATTTCTTCAAATGTAATTTTTGCTACTTAACATGTTCTTCCACTTAGCTCTTCAATTGTTTAAATAATAGTAATCCTGGATCCGGTGATATCGAATACCCAGTAATCGCTGAATGAAATTTTTTTTAATGTAAATTACAGTAGAAAGTCTGTAAAAAAATAAAATACTTTCCAGTATTTGGCGCGAAAAGACGAAAGCGTCACGCGATTTGGCGAGCAGTACTTTTCCTCGCCAAAAGCAAACGATTTTAATGCATCTGAAAATTATTTGTTAATTGATTTTTGGAATGCGTGTAAAAAGTATTTAATGAATTTAATCATAAATAATGAGAGAGTTTAATAAATACATTTTTTCGTATTACATATTTATGTTGCTTGTTACTTAATTTTATTACTTTAAAAACAATTTCATCTATAAAAAATACTTTCATATATTTAAGCGTATTCCAAAATAAAGGCAAGATTCATTTAGAAGTTATTCATTTCAAACCAAGGAATTCGTCGTTTCCACAGCAACAAAATTGAACCGACAGCGCTCAATTGGGCTTAATTTTGAGATATTGAAACAATTTTAATTTTGTTTTAATTCATTAAATTTGATATTTAACTTTCATTATAAATACATATATGACAAAACTATAGCTAAATCAAACTAAAACTGGCAAAACTACAGTTATTTAAGTTAAATTTATTTAAACAAGTTCAATATGAAATATTTTTATCATAAAGAGTATTCGACATGAAAAAGTATTTTTCGAAATTTCATTTCATCGCCAACCGATGATAAATCGCCAAATAAACGAAAATTTTATTATTTTTTTACGAACGTTCTATCGGGGTTCCGCCAAATTTTTTTTATAAACATATATATCCACATGGTAAGAACACTCTGTAATTTTTTCAGATTTTCCTGAATATGCCTGTATGGAGACCTTCCTTGTTAGTATCACAAACGTTGATCTACCGAAAAAATCTGCATATCTGTTTCAAGGAAGCGGCCAGTGATAAAATTTCACATTTTATTTTACTTTGAATTTTTACCGGTGGTTCCTTTAATTCGCACCAGAACGTCTGTGTTGCCAAGTATTGGATTTCCGCGGCAAAGGGAAATCCTTATAGCATTTTAATAATAATTACTTTAAATAAACATTTTCGGTTCGGTAAATCTGGCCATACCTAGCACATTTTATTCCTATGACTTTTTTTTATCAGCTTAAATAAACATTTTTTTAATTTCCGCGATCATGGTGGATTGATGTCACCGACTACCGGACAACAAGTATTTCCTGTCGTATACAAGACAAAATTTTTGAGTTTATATAAGATGAATTTTTCTGCATCTAAATACTGGCGAAATTTTGACCATGCGGTAATTGGGCTCTGGTTGTAATGTCACTTATTATTATTATTATTATTATTAATATTCTTTCTAAACTTATGGCACAGATATACTTATTAAACGATATAGTGTATAGGTAACAAATTATTAAGTGCTGAAATATTAACTTACTTAACATCGGTTGTCTTTACAAAAATGAGTACAGCACTATTTGACAAGTTGGAAATTGCTCGTCAAACGTGGCAAATGAGGTGCGTTCGTACTATAACTAGTTTTATAATTATTTTTTGCACCCCATATTGTACTGAATGTATATTTTTTTGCGCTTCATAAGTGCATAGTCTGTAACATCATTAAAATGCACTTACAATAATTTTTCCCCCATTCCCCGTAATGTAACGGAAAACTTTTGACTGTCCCTGTAATTAAACTATACATTCGATTTTCATAAAATTTGAAATGGCTCGACAAAATTTTGCAGCAATTATATATTTAAAATTTCAGAACATTCGGAAGGCTGTAAAATCATTAAAATGCATTTGCAATAATTTTTTCCCATTGGCCATAATGTAACGGGAAACTTTTGGGTGTCCCTGTAATTAAACTATACATCCGATTTTCATAAAATTGGAAATGGCTCGACAAAATTTTGCAGCAATTATATATTAAAAATTTCAGACCATTCGGAAGTCTGCAACATCATTAAAATTCACTTGCAATAATTTTTCCCATTGGCCGTAATGTAAAGAAAAACTTTTGACTGTCCCTGTAATTAAACTATACATCCGATTTTCATAAAATTGGAAACGGCTCGACAAAATTTTGCATCAATTATATATTAAAAATTTCAGATCATTCGGTCGGGTAGTTTTTGCTCTGTTACATGCGGACGGACGGACAGACAGACAGACGGACGGACAGACGGACAGACAGACGGACTGAACGACGACTATAGGTGCTACGTATTTATATAATTACGAACGCACCTAAAAAAACACTGGCAAAATAGGACGTAGCTATTTACCCATATAAAAAGAATATTTTACTTAATTGATTTTATTTCGAAGCAAACTATGAGCACAGTAAAAATGTTTATAAATTTTATCAAACTTGACCTTGCCGTATAAAAGCAGGGGCTGTTGTATTCAATAGAGCATTTAACCATTTATTTCTTGCTCCCGTGATATTCACAGGCTGTGTCTTTTACCTGCCATTAAATAATGTGAGTATTTCTTTTTCAGAAAACTAAAGTCAATAAGCAATTTGAATTTTTAAACCGTAATTTAATGCGACCGTTAAGGGGTTAAATATATTAAAAAATGGTTTCAAATAATCTGCCTTAATGCTTTGAAATACACAAATTTATTTATGCATTTTTTTAGGGCTGAAGTACTTAAGATAAATATGTCAACTATTTTTCGACTATTCTATCAGTACAATGTGAAAGAAGAGAAACATTCTGAAATATAAAGGAAAGGAATGTTTCTCACTATTTGTTCTATTTTGAGCGATGGATGTAAGAAAACAGCACATTCTCTCAAAGACACATTTCGAAATAATGTAACAGACATGATTTTTACATTCTTCTATCTTTATAAAAAAGAAGTATTGTATACGTGAAAATTTTCGACTTCCAGTTTTCGACGGATTTACACGTTTTAGGGTTTAGAGATACCGAAAAGCATGCTTATAATAGACGTCTGGGAGTCTGTCCGTCTGTCTGTCTGTCTATATGTGAAAAATTATCTAATTTAAGATTTAGTTACATGTAGACACAAATTCTTGCGTATTAGGTTTCGGTGTTAATCGCCCATTAGGTGTCGTTGCTATGCTGCATTTTGTACGATTTATATGATTTTAGCAACTGTCATATTTGAAGAACTAATGCACGGAATTTCATTTCGGTAAAGTCTTCATGATAGTCATAGATTGCCATTTAATTTTGACACGTTGATAGCGAATTTCAAAGTATAGCAAAACCTGGATTGACCGCGAGCGGATGATCCGCGGTGCGGTTTATCCGCGAAGCGAAATTACTATTTTTTTTTTTTCAAGCCAATAGCAAGGAAAATACAATAAGTCTCACTAATAAATATAAACAGAAAAATTCATGCATTCGAAAGTAATAGAAGAATATTTCTAGATTTGGTTGTCATACACTGCTCAGGAAAAGTTTAGACATTGGTGATTTTTGACCTTTAAATAAAAAGTACGAACACTTGGGTTATACAAATGGCTGTATTTATTTTTTAATATATTTTAAATGTTTTAGGACAAAAATAACGGTTTTAATGCAGGAAATTATTTAATTTAACTGAAAAGGTGAAATTTGCATATTGCAAAAGTTTAGACACTTTTGTGATTTTTTCGCAACTGTTGACGGAAAAACGCAAATTTCAAACTTATGACGTGACATGCATGAAATATTTAAGTGCACCTCGCGAAAATATCGGTTAGTGAAAATGCCGCAGGCTAGAAATTTTCAGTCAGATGAAGTAATTAAAGCATGAAAGCTGAATCGAAAGGTAAGGCTTTTTCAGAAATTTCAGCCACTTTGAATCGTCCAAAGAAGTCTATCTATTAAGTACTGTTTAAGGGTGACTCTTTCAAAGCAAAACATAAATCTGGAAGGCCTCGTGTGGCCAGAAAATAAGATTATAGAAGGAACCATAAACTGGTATCTAGAAAAATGATGACTGAATAATCGCATTAAAAGTGAGTCAGAGCTTTCTGTGTCAACGGTTACTTCGTAGATGAATTATAGAAAGATGTACATTAGTTTACATGAAAATGATAAAATAACCAGCCTTGAAATCTCACAACAAATTGACCCCTTTCCGTCGCGGAGTAATTCTGTTTATAAAGTTAATGAAATAATGGACTGAAATCAGAATTTATAAACGAATTTATTAGAAAGTACAAACTTGCTTATTTTCACGTATATTATAAAAGGAAAATTTTAATTAATTCTTCTTGGTGCCGCCTCTCAGTTTTGGAATTAAAATTAAGTGTGCTTTTTAACCCTAGATCTACCGGGAATTTTATTCAAGTTTTAATAAAACGTTCTACACCAGAATTTTTATTTAAAACTATTTAACTTATTTATTTACCTTATTTTTGTCTGGTTTATATACTTAGTTTATTTTAAAGAAATTTCTGGTTTGAATGAATATTTTGTATGTACCTGTCGGGTCCAATGGACCCGTCTGGTAGACGGAGGGTTAAGGACACCGCCCTCGAAATAGTTAATGATTCATATTTCAGAAAAGGTGACTCATCAATGATGGACACTCAAATTTCAATCATAGCAGATATATTTTTTTCATATTTCAGAAAAGGTTACTATTTTAAACTAATCTGGCGACCAGTTTGGCCTCCCTTAACCCTTTAATCGTCCTGAAAATTTTTCCATGTATGTTTAATGATCCATAAAATCATAGTTATGAAGAGTATTTGTATGAGAATTTGTTTATGATTATTTTACACATTTATCCATCTTATGCACTGTAACAAAATGACAATAATATGATTTTTGTGTTAAATAACCCCTTGAATTCAAAGATTATATGAAGGACAAACACGGTTAGGACGCTTAAAGGGTTAAATGCATGCTAAGAAATGTATCATGATACTTTTATTCATAATTCAATTTACTTGAACAATCTTTCGCCAAATCGAAAGATTCTGATAGAGAAATCAATCCTGGCGGTATTTTTATGATAGCGAGACGCAGGTGATAAATCGCCAAACATTTTCCCGTCGCATTTTTTTATATTAAATTAATTTAATTTAAAATATAATCCTTTCATTCATTTTATTTAAAATACAAAACTTTCATTTAAAATTGATGGCTTTCACGTCTTTCTTTAAAAAAAAAAAAAAAAAAAACGAAAAGAAAAATATTAGGCTCAGATGTCATATACGCATTGGGGACAGAGGACAATAACCATTTTTCCAAATGGTTAATAAATTAGTACAACATTAATAAATATACAAATAAAACGTCGAAATAAAAATCACTTGATGACGTAAACACGTGTAACTTGCTTAAAGTCAAGTGAATGTGACATTTATGATCAACCATTATTGGCATTTAATCTTATAGTTTGACGATAGATTTTTGGTCGACGGGATAACTAAGTAATACCAAAAATGCATATGTAACTGGTATTCGAAAACGAGGTTTTCGCCAAATTTTCGTAAAAAAAAATAAATCACGCCAAACCTGCGGTGCGTATATGACATCTGGCCAAATATTAAATAAAGCAACAAACCATGACAATTAAGTTCAACTTTAAATCAATGTTTTAATTTTCCACTAGAAAAATAAAAAAAAGGCTAACTGGCGAGTTGAAAAAAAGCTATTGGCGAGATTTGCAGCCGGCTAGCGTATCAGTACCAAGAATTCTTTGCGACTATGGCAGCTTTTATGTAGTTTTATTCGATTTTTTTTTTTTTTTTTAATCAAAATATAAAACTTTCGGCACAGATGTCATATACGGCCCCATATTGACGCGATTTTTTTCTGAAGCCAATGTCATATACTCAGCGTGTACTTAATTGACGCCAAAGTATCGTTATTTTGCTTGATATGGTAAGCCGGAGTTGTTGATTATGCTGTTGATACATTCGCCAAATTGGCGTCGGAAAAAAATCGCGCCAATATGGAGCTTGACATCTGTGCCAAACTTTCATAGGAAAGGCGAAGGGATCAGACTGTATTTGTTTATGGCAGTTGATGACGAACTATTATGATATAAATGAAATGATGGTGATAAAATAATATTTGGCGACTTATCACCTGTGCCTGGCTAATTTTAAAGTACAAAAATGGCACCTAGAGTATAAAAAGTGAAGTGATCCGCCCGGAACTGTTGATGATAGTCACATGACTTAGGCTATTGTTATAGAGGTTGTTTTAAAATACCGAGAGACAAAGACTCTGTATACTTAATTCATTTTATTTTAGCTTCTTTTCAAATCTTTAACTGATCCTCTGTAATCAAAAACGAAAACAACAATTGGATGTCTTAACAGCAACTGATTCGCCCTTAAATTTTTGAAATCAAAGGGAATTGAATGGAAACCCGTTTACAGGGAGATCTGCACAGCCTTTTTCAGTATAATTCAATCTTCTCTAATATTTTTAAAACCCGTCAGATTAGCGTGTTTTTAGATTCTGCGGTGTTTGAACGAGGGTTGGCGAGCGTAGCTTGCAGAGGGCAGAGTCCCCTAGTCAGATATAAAACCTTTATGTCTTTTCTTGATTTTATTATCCCTTAATTGCATAGTGATGTAAATTTCCATTACCTTTTTATTTAATTTTTAATACATAAATTAAGTTCTTACAACCACTATATTTATATAGAAATATTAATCCTATAAAATTAACAAAAAATATGCTACTAAATAAAGTTAAAAATCTGTCTTAAGATTTCTGGTGTCCAATCCTTAATATAAAAATATAAAACACACTTCTAAAAGAATAATTCATGCAATTAAGGGTTAAACAAAAGTAAACGCAGCAACTAAAAATATTTAACAATAATATAATACTATTATGATAAATCCCGGGAGAGCACATCAAGCATAACTTAATTTTCCAGATACAAATTATTCGATACTAAAAGAAAAACAATAATTTACAATTTAGAATAAAGAAATGCTGTTTCCAAAACAAAAAGTGAAAACAAGTGACAGATTCTTTTAAAGGTGTAACTCGGCTCTTTTTGTACAGTATGTATGACATTGTTTCTTGTTTACTGTTCTTTATTTTAGTGATTTAGACGTAAAGCAATTGTTTCTGATGTACTGCGCATATGTATGTATTTTAAACGTTCTATTATGTTTTTGTACACTAAAACATAGTTTTTATGTTGAATTTTCTTTTTTTTTTTTTGTCGTGTTTGTACCCCCATTTTCAGTCTTTTTCGGGTTATCCGCGATTTTTATTATCCGCGGTGCCCTTGCCACCCAATTTCGCAGATAATCGGGGCTGTACTGTATTAATATGTGAGATAGAAGAAAGTTCTGAGAATGTCAAATCCGACTAGTTTGCCGTTTTTTTCACATTTGAAATGACAATATTTAAAATTCCATTTAAAACTCCCCAGATTTTTAACTTTACATTCTGGTAGTTGTGGTAACCGTCGGCCAGCATTTTTCAATAATAAAAAAAAGCTAGCATAATTTCCGAATAGAAGTCTTCACCCCATATAATAACATATTTTCCATAGGTCAATAACGCAGAGATTATTATTTAAAAATTCTATTAGATATTTTAAATTTCTGGTGTCAAAACTAGTTGATGACAGTGTTGTCATTTTGGTGTCTTCCTATATTCCAAATACATCCCAGAATTTCCGAATAGTATTATTTGCTTTAATTAACCCTTAACTGTAACTGTGAGGCTATTTAGCCCTAACATATATTCCACTCGTGTTAGTTCTTCATCAATCAGTAAGATTCAAATAAAAAGAGTAAAGTTTATAATAATATATATACTGATTTGAACAACATGTAAAATAAGTAAGAAAATCAAACGTGAAACATGTATTATGAAAAACTTTCTATAACATATTCAGAATATTATTGCATAACTTCCACGTTTAAAAAGGTAGAGAATGCTATATATAAAAGAAAAAACGGAAAATTCATAACACACATGAACAATTTCAGCAATTACTGTTCATAGACGGAAAAGTATTTAAATTATTTTTTTGAATTTAAGAAAGAGTTTGGTTAGCGAATTTTCCAAAAATGTGGCTTTCTTTTCTTTAATTTATTCTTTTCCATTCCCTCCCATTTTTCTCCTTCCTGCTTAAACTCTTCCAGAATAGGCAAGCAATTCTATTCGGTCTCCTCGCATGTTCGATAAAGAGGATTCCGCTGGTTTTTTTTAACTATCTATCCTATTTTGCTACTGATGGAGGCTGCAAGTTACGCCTCTTTGGCTCGCTATGTTTTAATCTTTAATTTTTTTGTGTGTTTTGTACTGATGTCGAAGCTTTAGAAGTCCCGAAACAACTGTATGCACATTTCATACACTTATATTTGTGCTTTTTAAACGTTACTTCATTCTTTCTTAATATATTGGCATGGAATACAATCCTACCTCCTTTTTGTATCTTTTTGAAAACTTCTATACTATCTGTAGATTTGTATAAACTATGAATAATACGTTAAGATTTAGTTAAGTTAAGAAGCACGTAAAACCGTTGAACAATCCGTTTCAGAGCCAATAAATGGAAATGTACACGAATTCTTTTGTACAGCCCTGCATGTGATCTATAGAATTAATACATACGAAGTAATTTGCAACAAATTAGTGAAACTTAAAAACGCCTATCACAACTGGAAACGCCCTTCAAGCAGTAATTGCTCATAGACTGTGCTGTAACCTATTTTTTTCGCATGTTCCTTCAAATGAAATTTAAAGAGCCATGCACACCATATTCTAAAGCAAGCTTTTTGCAGCGCACCTTAGGCTAATTCCATGAAATCTTGTCATGTCTGTCACACAGCTGAAAATCGCTATACTTGTTGGCCACCGTTATTTTCGAAAAGTTTGTTTCGCGTTATTCAATTGATATCTCCGATAAAATAAGTCACATTTTTTCGTTCTAAAATACAGGTAGCCAAAAATCGTAGTATGTGACTGGCATGACAAGTTTTCATGGAATTGCCCCTTAGTGATCCATAACAATTTCAGTATATCTGAAATAGAGCAAAGCTTCCACTGGAGACTAATTTTTTATTCTATTAGCACCACTATTTTAAAATACTAAATTGTATAGTGCATTTCTCTTGCAAATGTTGACAAAGTTTGTACGAAAGATATCTGGTTTGAGAAAGTGGTACGAGATAGAATAAACAAATAGTCGCCAATGACAGACTTGTAGAGTAACAGCTATAAAATATATTGCAAATGATTTTTCACCCGTGGGTCTTAACATAACAGAATTTTTTTGAATGTCCCTGTAAAAGAACTGTAAGTACTTCATACTTCACTTTCAATACTGGACATGTCATGGTACAACTCAATAACACATAAGGCGTCCATAAAAAAAAAGTCCCAGTTACGAGTTTTAATAGTTAGACAAGATAGTAGAAAGTATGAAAATATCCAATAATTTGTGCGAAACGGACAATTGTAATATTCGTTATAATTTAATTTTCAGCTCCTTATTTTTATAAATGTATACTATTTTATAAGGGAAAATTTTAAACATTTAATAATCAAGAAAACCTTTAAGGCAACAAAACGAGGCATTACAAAAGTTCCCAAACATTTCTTCTTTCGTCTCACAAAAAAAATCTATTCTTTATTTTAAATATTTCTTTAGTTCGAAGTTTATTTTTCGAAACAAAAGCATGTATGCAAAACATGTATCGGTAAAAGGGAAGCTTTTTTCTTACAATTTCTCATAATGTCACCATTTGCAAAACGTCAAGAATTTCAAGAAATCTCTATTTACAATAATATATATATATATATATATATATATATATATATATATATATATATATATAATGTTTTCAAAGAAGTTGTGGGGCAAAACTTTTTGACTTTATTTTAGTCCAGGTGAGATGTACTTAAAATTTGAAATGGGAAGTGTAAGAGAAAATGACTGTGTTATTATATACGTGAAAGTATTCTCTCTACTCTAAAATCTTAGCATCGATTGCGATGTTTTCAATTTTTTCAACTAATACTGTAAAAATTATGTCATACAAAAACAAGCAAATTTGGAATTTTCCAGACAAGTATATGATAAACATGGTAAAGCAACGGGTTTAAAATAAAAGAATTGCTTTAAGTACTATCCTTTTAGGAAATCTTCTAAAATAATTCAGTTACACAAGTTTTATATGATAAAAAACTATGCATAGCAATTCAACCATCTTTTTACAGACACATGCTTGACTAGATTGTGGTGTGCATTTTTCAATCAGGTGTTTTTAATTTGACTTCTTTGGAGATTTGTTTTCTTTTTTTTTAACTCAAAGTTCTTTTGCCCGAAAAGATAATTAATCCATGTTTTCAAACCGTTCTTATTTGCCGTTGCTAAAATTTAAAAAGACTAAATAACAATATTTACAAACAATGTATTTTTCATTATGTATATTTACACGTGAATATTGAAAATGAAAGAATAATTTAACTCTCTGAGCGGTTTGCCCGTATTTTCCGTTTCCCCAAATCAACTTAAATCTGTTGTAGAAAAAAATATTTTAACCCTTAAATGCGCGATTTTTATTTTGTTTCGAAAAAATTATATATGATTCTTTGAAAGGTTTATTACTTAGGAAAAATAATGAAAAAAAACCCAGAGATACATTTTTCATCTAATACGTCAATCTTTTCTTATGTTGAACATCTGCAATATAAGTAAAAACTACTGTCGTGTGGCTGTTTTACGCTAAAATATTGCAAATTAGAAAATATTTTAATAAATATGTCCCCAAATACTTTATTTTACACAGTTATTTATTTTAAAAAACTTAACCTTTAACCCTTTTATTCCCATGATAGAATACGTTCTAGATATTAAGTAGTTCAGAGAATTTACACCAGTAAATTTAAATGGTTAACTTCGCTTTATTTAAATACGGAATGTCGGTTATTAATTAAAGCAAATACTGCTATTTTAAATTTCTGGTGTGAATTACGTATGCAAGAATAAAAAAATCAATTGAATTCAAAACACTTTTGTTTCTATATATGCAAAGCTTCACACTAAAGGGTTAACCCTTCGAGGGGTGCCGTTTGCAGCATGCAAACGGTTAATTTTAATGCCTAAATTGCCGAATGGCACCAGTAAATTTTTAGTACAATTTCGATTTTATAATATAAATATATAATATATAAATATATAAAAAAAAGAAAAAAGCTGTTGATTATTTTCAAATAAATTTGTTTGTTAATTGCGGTGCGAATTAATTATATGAACAATTTTTGATCAAAAATGCCTTGCCCCTGAAAGGGTTAACCCTTTCAGGGGCAAAGCAATTCCATTGTTAAAAAGTTGAAATGAATGATTGGCACCGGAATTCAAGAATATATTTATTTTGAAATAGTAATAAGCTATTTTTCACATATATAATAAATGAAAAAAAAAATACTAAAATCCTGGTGCCATTGTCGCATTTGAGAATAAAAATCAAGTGGACTAGAATAATTTTCACACAATTATTCTAATTGGTAAACAAATCATATTAGATGTAAATTTCCAACTGGGCGAAAAATGTCCGGACCAGGATTCGAACCCGGGACCTCCTGGCTGAAGCCAGGATCGTATCCAGCGTTTTCTGGAGTTCCATTACCTGAGATTTATTCTGTTGAGCTGAACCAGGTTTCAGACCAGATGCTGTAATCTTCAAGGTTAGCTGGTTGAAAAAGTTCTAACAGAATCGTCCGGGATAGCTCAGATGGCAGAGCACTGGCGGCTTGAGCCAGGAGGTCCCGGGTTTGAATCCTGGTCCGGACATTTTTCGCCCAGTTGGAAATTTACATCTAATAAATATCAAGTGGTTTCATAAACATACTACCGCCCCCGAAAGGGTTAAACAGAATTGTATTTTAAAATGTATGTCAAATAAAGGCTTATGAAGGGTATTTTAGAGAGTATTTTAGTAAAAGGAAAGCTTTTCCCTTACAATTTCCCATACAAAATCTCCTTTTTATTATAGCAATTGTATATCTAGATTTTTTTTCATAGAAGTTGTGGTGTAAAACTTGTCGCCTTTATCTTAGTCCAGAAAAGATGTACATAAAATTTGGTATGTAAAGTGCAAAATCAAATGACTGTGTTATTATGTACGTGAAAATATTCTCTGTATTCTGAAATCTTCGAATCAACGGTGACCTTTTCACTTTTTCAGCTTATATTGTAAAAAAAATTCTCTCTATTCTAAAAAAAAGTAACTACCGCTGTCACCGCCGCCGCCGCCGGTTTTGAATTTTTTGTGACCGGAGGTCTTTCTTCGTTAATATTAAGAAAAATAATGCATACAAAAATATGAAAATCGGTAGTATTATACAGAAATGTTTGATAAATACGCTGATGCAGACAGGTTTCAGATCGAATAATTATTTTAAGAGATATTTAATGCTAAATTTGGACAAAATCGTTCCACTAAAAAAGTTTTATAGGAGCAAAAACTGTTCATAGGAATTTAATCATTTTTAGATCATTTTATGCGTTAGAACTTGCCGGAGTGCAGATTGCATTAATTTTTTTATTTTGACTAATTTTTTGAGGTTTTATTTCTATTTTAAATTCAGATTTTCAGCATTTCTAGAGATATTTTTAACAGATTTTAGAAAGTGATATTAATTTAAACTGTTGCCAACTGTATAAACAGCGGAAGCAATAATGTTTGCTTAAAAAAAAAAAATATTTATACGTGTAAATAAATTCAAAATTTATTTACACGTGACTATTATAAACAGAAAAAAACATTTGGAATTAGAATTAAATAATTATGTACAAAAAACAGGAACTTATTAAAAATTATGTCATAAAAACTATAATTACACGTGAATTTTAAGAGAGAAAGGAATTTGTAAAGCAATAAATTTATTAACATGCGTTAGAAGTCTTAAATAGGAGAAATTACGTCATATTTACGTCACATTACAGTTATTACATAAAATGAACACAAAATAATATTGCAAAACGGTTTAAATGTAGAAATTGTGCTAGACATTTATTTGATATTTTAAGAGGATACTTTTCAACTATTTTTGTTAGGAAAGCGCAAATAATATTTAATTTCTAACACAAGTATTTTCACGTGAATATTAAAAAGAGAAAGAATAGTTTGGTCAAAATTACGTCAGATTAAGAACGATTAATTTAAAATGTCTCATTTAAAAGAACTTTCTTTTCACTTTGTTAAAACATACCAGGAGACAAAGACTCTGTTTACTTAATTCCTTTTATATTTGCTTATTTTGAAATGTTGTTACACGTGTCTACGTCATCAAGTTATTTTTATTTCGACGTTTTATTTGTATTTTTATTAATGTTGTACTAATTTATTTGTTTTTTCGTTATTTAAAATAAAAATTATGTCAATTTGTATAATTTGGCGAGTGGTTTGGCGATTTATATAATTTGGCGAAATTGGTCGACGGGATAATCAAGTAGTACCGCAACGGATTTGGCGTTAAAATTCCCAAATCAAAGAGAAATGAATAGAAATCCGTTTATAGAGAGATCGCCACTGTGTTTTAAATTGTAATTCAATCTTTCGAAATCTTTTTAAAGCCGATCAAATTAGCGTGCATTTAGAGTCTACGGTGTCTGGACGGGGGTTGGCGAGCGTAGCTCGTAGGGGGCCGAGCCCCCTAGTACTCCATATAAAAACATGAAAATATGGAATTTTATAGAGAAGAATATGATGAAAAAGATGAAGTGAACAAGTTTTAATTTAAATAATTGCTTTAAGCGCTATTCGATTTTGAAGTCGAGCAAGATATTCAGTTACATAAATTTTCTAAGATAAAAAAATATATACATATACATAGCAATTCAAGCATCTTTTACAGCCACATGTTGGATTAGATTGTGGAGTGCAATGTTCAATCATGTTTTTTTTATTTGACTATTTTGGGGGATATTTTTTTTAATACACAGTTCTTTTGTCCGAAGTGAGAAATTATTGCTATTTTTCAAATAACTGTTTTTATTTACCGTTGCCAAAATTTAAAAAGACTAAGTAATAATATTTAACAAGTAAAATTTAAATTTAAAAAATCAAAAATCCCGACTGTGTAAAAAGCGAACTAATTAATTATTTCCCATCAATGTGAAACTATTTTTTATATTACTTACTTATTTTTTTTTATTTACTTATATTGATGACTTTTAAGATGTGTTTAATTTTAGTTCCTATCTATAAACACTATTTTAATGAGGACTATAGATGTCTACGAACGTTAGAGTTTCAGTAAAGCTAGAGATCCTACCTACACAACTTCCAGGTTGTGTAATATTTAAACGAAGCTTCTCACTGTAAAATAGTCAATGAAACATCGCCTTCATTTTAAAAGACCTATCCAATGATATGCGACTCAATAGGGTGCGCATTTTCTTTTCTTCTCTACCGCCATTTTGTATTTTACGAAAGCCATTTTGAATTTATAATAACAAAACCTAGCCTATAACCATCGCACAGTTAAAACGAATCAATAGAGACATCACTCATTAATCTAGCCGTTGGCATGTGTCCAATCCACATACCCAGATATGCGTGAAACACATAACCCTTATTGCCAGTCGGGTAAAAAGAATGTGTTTTCAAGACTGAAAATGAAAGGATACTTTAACCCTTTCAGGGGCAAGGTACTTCTATTTGTAAAATGCAAAAATCAGTTAATAACACCAGAATTCACAGACTAATTTATTTCATAATAAGCAAAACCTTTTGTTCATCTACTTCATACAAGAAAACTTTTCATTTCAATATTCTGGTGCCAATGTGGCATTTAAGAATTAAAATTGAGTGGTCCAAAAATGAACCACCGACCTTGAAGGGCTTAAAATAAATAAATTATTATGTGCGAAATGCATTGACCGGTGCAAAATGCGTCATAATTAATACAAAATGCTCATTTAATAGTTTTAAAGGTTCCTTTTTAGTATGCACGTAAAGTTCTTTTGTCCGAAAAGAGAAATTAGCTCTAATATCTCTATCTCTATTAGCTTTATTACCTCTAGATTTTCCAATGATAAATTATTAACAGTACATAAAGGTAAGTTATCTACCGAATTTTTTAAAAATCTAATTATACTTTTAACATAATTAATTGGTTTCTTGTTGTTGCTACGGTGTTTTTAAAAGAAACTAAGCAATGTTAAAAATGCTTTAATATCGATACATTAGCATTTAATGTATGGTTTTGTATACAAAAATCGCAATATATAGCAGAACATGCCTATTTATTTTAATAGTAACGATATTTTCATACTGAAAAGTTTGTTTAATTTAATCGGAGAATTCTGTAATTAAATAAAGCGCAACATTGTATATGAAAATACTGGTATTCAAAAATCAGGAGACTTGACAGCGCTGCATCCACTAAAGGTAGCTTCTAAATCCTGAATTTTAGCTATGTAACATTTCTTGCATGAAATATTGGTACACTTTTAACAGAAAATATGTATTTATACAATATTTTCAATCATATTTTATCAGACTGTCAGAAACTTTATATGAAAGTTATGCGTTGAAAGATGATTGCTGATTGATGCAAAAACTTGAAAAAAACTACATGGTCAATTAGTTTACCAAAGATTTTTAAAAAGAGATGAGGGTACTATTGTTTCAATGAATTGAATTTATATTAACCCTTTAAGTGTCGACGGTGCTTTAAAGAGCTATTAAAATAACTGATAAAATTCATTTTTTACAACAGTTAGTATTAATACAGTTTAGAATGAATTATAGTTACTCTACGTTATCTTGTTACAAAAGCATTATTGGTTTCACAAAACGAAAATATTTTTGAAAGGTTGATTTCTTTTGCCTTTGCATCTTTAGTCAGCAAGTTTACTATGGCGGTAGTCAGGCCCTCCGTTTCCAGCATATTGTGACAACTTAGACTGGATCCATAACCCCTTGAGGGGCAAGCAATTACGTTTCTGTAATGCTGAATTCCCACCGGAAATTTAGAAGAAAAAAAATTCAAAATAAGGAAACGCAATTTTTCGACTTTTTTCTACCAAAGTTAGAAAAGTAAAATTTTATAAATTTTTTCCGGTGGAAATCTTCATTAATCGTAGGTGGGATAAAATATATCCCACCGCCCCTCAAGGGGTTAAACTGTCTGTGAAAATATTATAATAGTTGGGCAAACTGACACCATTACAAATAAATAGAAATTTTTTGGATATTTCTGATAAATGGTTCACCATAAGTCACTTAAAGACGACAAAATTTCCTTTTGAAATTTATTGGTGGGAAGTTTGGGCCGGCTGTAATGAGAAAATGTTGATCCAATCAAAAAAGAAAACAAAAACAAAAAACAAAACAAACAAACAAACAAACAAAAAAAGACCTAGAAAACAGGAATTCTGCTTTTTTTTCAGAATTTAGTGTCGCCCCCTATGAACAAAAATATATGTATACATAAATAGTAGAAAACATATTTCAATTTTAAGACTTAAAGTACACACTTTTATTTTATGTAAAATGACGCCATTCGCAACCGATTAAGAATTCCACAGTTACGATCCAGTCTTAAACATCTACAGCAAAGCATGCGTAGGATGTCACTATCGCAAAATAATACACAAATACAACAAAAAGATGCCGCCATTAAAGAAACTTGACAAAAAAAGGCTATCTAATGATTCATAGGCATTCATTTGTTTGTAACATTAATATAGACAATTTCAGTCGTGACGATTTGGTTGGAAACTCAAAAAAAAAAAGGCTTGCTATGTTGTATTTTCCATTTTGTTTGTGTGTTGCAGCTATATCTTATATCTATATCTCACATCTAAGTGTTTTAATACTTGACATGTACTAGTAGCATTTTCCACGATTTATATTTAAAAAGAAATGACGCATAGCAACCGTTTATTTGGAGTTAGTTTCCAACCAAAACGTCATTACTGACGTCACACTGAAAGCTTCTACAGATACTTAAAATTAAATATAGTTTATAATAGCTCCATGTTTTAACAGAAATCATTCGTTAATATTCTTTTCAAAATAGCACGTAGTTTAATTACATTTTCTTTCGGTTGTTATGAGAAAATGGCAACAAAAAGATATAATTGCTATTTTTCAACCATTTCCCCTTTACTTTCTATATAAATGGAGTACATGAGTTGCCAAAATTAAACAAATGGTGCTAAAAATTACAATAATAATAATAATAATAATAATAATAATAATATTTCAAAAATAAATGGAGACGCAGTTTTCAAAAAAATTGAATTTAAAAGTATTTTTTATTTTCTAGTACGACGGTATAAACATTGAAAATGTGCGATGCTTAAAAACTTAAAAAATTGTTATAGAGCATTTAATCGTACGATGATACATTAGCTTTGTTTATTGCTGGCTTCTGTAAGGTAACGTTATTTTCTGGGGACAAAATAAGCTGGGAGAAAGAAATAGCGTACCGTAATTGGGGCTTAAAAAAAAAAAAAAAAGAACAACCGCCATTGTGTGACAACATCCTCAGTTACTTCATTCGTAACTGGTAGACAATACACCGTATGTCTCCTCCTCCGTATGTCTAATCCTAACTTCATTGTCCAGTGTCCTATTGAAACACTAAGATGAAATTAGATTTAAATTTAGTTTCCAAATAAATTTCTTTTATCACTGATACCTAATTATTTTGAATCATGTTGGATGCTGTGTAATCAAAACAATTATATTTTCTTAACTATAAGAATATAGATGCTAATTCCTACGGTTTCTTCTCATCAATATCTGTTAATCGATTTTTTTTAATCTTATGCCGCAGCTCAGATAAGTAGATTTCCTACCAGGATTTGTTTTAAATAAAATATTACTTACTTCTACTTAGAATTTATTTTACGTAAACCCGGGAGAACTCGCTACATGAGATTTTCTCTCACAGTCGTACTTTTTAAAGACTCTTATTTAAATCATTTTTCATTTTAATTAAAATTTCAAAATGTTTTACAATTATTTTACCTATTTTGTGAATAAGAGTATTAAGCCAACCAAAAAAAGTTGATATTATATTAATGTAAAGTAAAAGAAAAGCCATTGGACATTCTCACTAGCGAGTTCTCCCGGGTTAATTATTTAAATAAAATTACTGGTATGAAAAAGATTTAACTAAGCTGCGGCGCATACGCGGGAAATTACGGTAATCGCAGATTATCTGTGACTGAATAAGGATACGATTTTTGTCTGGGAATAGTTGTAACAAAAAATCGCAGTGGGTGTTCGCTGTACAACATAATTTTCTTTTGAATATTTGAGTTTCATGTTCAAGATAACAATTAATTCACTACCTTTTAGAATAAATTGTACTTTTCTGATAGCCGGGCGCCAGTGTTATATATATGTGTGTGTGTGTGTTTATATATATATATATATATCTATATCTCTCTATATATACAATATACATATATTTGTTTATATATGTATATATAACGCTGGGCACGGCTAACAGAAAAGTACCGAATAAATCTTATATCATCTTAGAATCATATTAAGCTTTTTAATTATGATTCATCAGCAATTAAGCATTTAATTACTATGTTGCATTGAATAGACTAATCTTTAAAAATTTCAGGATTATTTGCAAACGATTCATATTTTTTATATACCTTATGCGATAAATCAATAAATTTAATAGTTTATTCTTTTAACAAAAGTTATTTAAATTTATTTATTACTAAATTTATTTATTTATTTGTCTTAACGATGACATCTGTTGGTGTTGATTCTCACTAGTTACTTAGTTTGAGTATGATTAGTATTAACACATTTAGGGTCTATTCTGGTGTCATTGTAGCGTTTGGGAATTAAAATTAAGTGGTTTCATAAACATACCCCCGCCCCTAAAAGGGATAACACTCTTGAATTTTTTTCAATTATCTAAAGTGGGATTTCGGAAAAGGAACTAAAGCATAAAAAAATAACTTATGATATTAATTGATTATAAAATAGTAATAATATAAAAGTATTTGATTCAGTATGTGATTAGCATAGCTGCCAACGATTATTATTTTTTTATATGCCGTTATTTCCGAATAGCAACCTCTGGTTAATTTAATCGGAGAAATCGGTATTTCAATAAAGTGAAAAGTACCGTTCGGAAATAGTGATGGAAAATAGAAGAATACTTGGGTATGGAGTAGCTTCAATTAATCTTTAACTTGGTAAACTGTAGAATTTAAACATTGTTTTAAAACATAGTAGATACTTAAACGTTGACTGTTCAAAACACCATCGCATTGACAAAATACACAATTTGAACTTTGAAAGATCACCGTTTTACTTAAAAGGCGAAGAAAATAATAAAAGGATGTTACAAGTTAAAAATATACATTTCATTTAAAAACTGCTTATCACGTTCGGCCTACATTTCCCGCGCCCATCATCAGAGGATATTTTGAAAATTAACTGCTGTTCATTCATACAAATGCGTTACTTCGTTTGAAATGGGAGAGCCATGGAAAAAGGTATTGACTTATTCCCAAACTGGTGAAACTTTAGCTGTAATGGGTTTCTCCGTGTTTCATTACCGCTGGAAAACTTCCACCAGTAAATTTGAATAAGAATTTTCCCTTAACTTAAACGCCTTATAAATGGAGAATTTCAGTAATAATTACGGCTAAACACAGAGATTCATTTTTATTGGTGGAAGTTTACTTCAGCGGTAATCAGGTCTTGAGTTTCCACCATATTGTGACAACGTAAACAAACTTTTGTCAGTGTTAATAAAACAGATCATAATACCGGGCCATCTTAACTAGTAAAAAAAAAAAAAAATAGAGATTTTTATCATATTTGTCAGAGAAATTATGCATTAATAAGTCTCTAATATAAGACGAAATTAACTGGTGGAAGTTTGCTCCGAGAAAAGTAGAGAAAAATATATATTAACTGCCAGTTCCATTTATATATATACAGTCAAATCTCGTTATCCCGACACTCTAATGACCAGAAAAAAACGTCGTCATAAGCGGAGTGTCGCGATAACCGGAGTTGAAGAAAAATTGTTTATAAAAAGCTGTATTCTTAATTAATTTAAGATAATTTTAAATTCGTAACTGTTTTTGTAGTTTTAAGGATAAAACATTATTATTAGACAAAATAAACACAAAAACAAAATTGAAAAGAATAAAAATCAGATTTATGATGACTTGTTTTTTTTTATTGTTACATGAAATAGTGATGAATTAAGGTTTGCTTATCCTTAGATGTGCTTCCTACTATTCTTTCTTCTATATTATACAATGGATTGTAATCAATATTCATTATTTCAGAAATTGATGTTAGGTAATTTCTGATCATTTCAATGCGATGCAATGCTACGGTTTTAGTCGGATGAGAAACGTCGTGTCACCACAACAAAGCGCCGCCTGACCAGAACAAAAAGACCGCGAGTAGACTGATACATCTATCCGGAGCTTAAGTGGGTCATTCATAGTGTGTGGGTTTATTTATTCAGATAAAGGATTGAAGTAAAATTTCTCATTTATCTCGATGGGTATTTTAGACACTTTTGTGAAAAGTTTGGCTAAGACATTTCTTACCGCTAAGTTTCTGTGTTTATAAGATCGATTATGAAAAATGGACAATTTTCCTAAACCGTCGGGATATATCCGGAGTTGAAAATTATTAAACGACGTAAAATCCGGAGTTTATTTACATTAAAATCATATACAGATAATTGGGATTTTGAAAAACTGACGTAATAAGCGGAGTGACATGAAAACCGGGTATCGGGATAACGAGGTCTGACTGTATATATATATATATATATGTATATATGTATATATATATATATATATATATATATATATATATACTTCTACTTAAGTTAAATCTAATGGACTGCTACTTCTACTTTCAACTACCCTAATAATTATTGGCTGTCCGATTTCAATCGAACTGACGTATTTGTATGAATGAACAGCAGTTAATTATAAAAGTATCCCCTGATGATGGCCGCGGAAAATGCTGGCCGAAAGTGCTAAAACGTTTTTAAATAAAAAATATATTTTTAACTTGGAACATCTATTTTATTATTTTTAAGAGTGCCTTTTAAGTAACCTTGTCCCTCTAAGTGCCTTTTAAGAGACGCCTTTTAAGTAAAACAGTGATAGTTTACAGTTTATACTTTGTACTTTTTGTTATTGAATAAAGGCGAAAAATTGTACATCGTCTTATAATTTTATTTACCATTGCACTGTTTGTTTAAAATTCTGCGCGAATAAATAATACTGTATTTTTAAATTTATTAAAAATTTTATATACTTACAACTTATGTTTTCGATTTTGCAAATGGATTGGAGAGCTCATCATTTTTAGTCGAGATGATGGGATAAAGCGATAGAAAAAAAGGTACGTTTAACGCAAATAATACTTATTAATTAAATTACAACAATAGTAGTTACAATAGTTTTAATTGAATTACAAGTATTAATGATTTACTCGATTAATCGTGACACATACAAGACAGCGGTTCCCAACTTATGCTTTGCGGAACAATCGAGGTTTTTCAAAAAAAAAAAAAATAATAATAAAATAAAATAAATGCAATTTAACAAATTACAATGACCATTTGGAAAAAGATTTTTTCAAAGACTAAAATTTAAGACATAAAATATCGCACGGTGTTGATCCTACATTACGTACGCCATGAATTAAACATTAATAGTGTTATTACACGTAAAAATTGCAAGGGACGGAAATCGCCTGCGACTCAAACATATTATCCACCTGAAACTTATGTATTATCAAAGCATTTCATTGGCTGTTCGGGAAAAGTCTTTTTCATCGTCAGATTTCCAAGAAATCTGACAACCCATTTTAAATGAAATTTCATCCTTAAAATTCTAAACATCCCACAATATTACTTTTTACACCGTCGGATAGAGAAAAAAATGTACTTTTAAATGCAATTTGTTTGAAAGCTGTATCTCAATTGGTTTCTGAGTTATTAATTTTTTTTTTGTAGTTTTTATTACTTTTTTGTCATAGTGGCAACAGATCTCTGTTGAAAGTAAAGGGAAATACATATTATTGTATAGACCAATCAGAAGACGAATAAAATGCGGATTAAACCAATCAAAACCTTCAGATATGCTTTTGATTTCCCATCCTTACGAGAACAATAAGCATTTTTCCAAATGGTTAAAATATATATATATATATATATATATATGTTTTATTTCATCTGTTTAAAAAATATAACAATTTCAATAGCAAATAATATTTCAAGCGGGAAAATCCTAAATTTCCTCCAGGATGAATATAAGAGCAGAATAGCTAGAAATATCTAAATCAGTTTTGAGGTCCTCGATGGGGTTCAACTTGTGTGAACATGCTTTTTGGATTTTGCTGTTTTTTGAAAAACCAGTACACAAAAGAACCGTGTGTAAGCTAGTCCCATGGGTTTTTGTAGTGTAAGTCACATAGCTGATAACTCCTTTGCTTGTTGGCCACCGTTATTTTCGAAAACTTTGCTAGTGATTATTCAATTAATGAGATATCTCCAATAAAATAAGTCGCATGTTTCTGTTCTAAAATACTGGTAGCCAAAAATCGTAGCATGTGACTTACACTACAAGTACTCATGGAAATATCCTGTAGAAAGTGACTTGAGGTTAAAATTAACCATTTAACCCTTTAGTGCACATCTTTGCATATATGCAAAGAACAGTGTTTCGAATTTAATAGATTTTTTTATTCGTATATACCTACTTCACACCAGAAAATTTAAATAGCAGTATTTGGTTTAATTAATAACAGACATGCCGTAGTATAACACAGCGAAATTAACCATTAAATCTGCCTGGTGTAATGTTAGATTCTCTGAACTATGTAATTTCTAGAACGTATTCTATCATGGAAATTAAAAGGTTAAATGTTAAGTTTTATAAAATATATAAATACAGTCAGATCTCGTTATCCCGACACCCGGTTTTCACGTCACTCCGCTTATCACGTCAGTTTTTCTTTTCTGTATATAATTTTAATGTAAATAAACTCCGGATTTTACGTCGTTGAATAATTTTCGACTCCGGATATCCCGACGGTTTAGGAAAGTTGTCCACTTTTCATAATCCATCTTACAAGCACCGAAATTAAGCAGTAAGAAGTGTCTTAGCCAAACTTTTCATAAAATTGTCTAAAATACCCATTGAGATAAATTAGAAATTTTACTTCCATTCTTTATCTGAATAAATAAACCCACACACTATGAATGACCCATTTGAGCTCCAGATAGACGTATCTACTCGCGGTCTTTTTGTTCTGGTCAGGCGGAGCTTTCTTGTGGTTATACAGTGTTTTTCATCCGACTAAAACCGAAGCATTACATTGTATTGAAACGATCAGCAGAAATGATCTAAAATCCATTTCTCGAACAACGAACACTGATTGCAATTCCTTGTATAATATCGAAAAAGGAATTGTAGGAATCACGTCTACGGATAAGCAAACCTTAATTCATCAATATTACATGTCACAATAAAAAAACAAGTCATCATAAATCTGATTTTTATTCTTTTCAATTTTGTTTTTGTGTTTACATTGTTTAATAATAATCTTTTATTGCTTAAAACTGAAAAAAACTGTTATGAATTTAAAATTGTCTTAAATTAATTAAAAATACAGGTTTTTATAAACATATTTTTCTCCAACTACGGTTACCGCGACACTCCGCTTATGATGACACTTTTTTCTGGTCATTAGAGTGTCGGGATAACGAGGTTTGACTGTATATAAATTAAGGTATTTGGAGACACACTTATTAAAATATTTACTAATTTGCAATATTTTAGCGTAAAACAGCCACACTACAGTAGTTTTTACCTACATTGCAGATGTGCAAAACCAGAAAAGATTGACGTATCATATAAAAAATGTATCTCTGATTTTTTTTTTTTTTTTTTTTTTTTCCTGTGTAATAAACCTTCCAGAGAATGATATAAAATTTTTTCGAAACAAAATAAAAAATAGCGCATCTAAGGGTTAACCCTTTCCGGCACAGGCAATTTTTGTAGTATAATGATGAACTATGATGATGATACTATGTAGTATAATGATGATCGACTAACACCGGTATTTTAAAACGACTTTTTAAGAAATTAAAAACATGTTACTTTAACCATTCATTGTATAAGCAAAATTTTGCTAAAATATTCTTGGTGCTATTCGTAAGTTTGGAATTAAAATTAGGTATCCCAACCCGGGCACAGTGTGCCGGAAAGGGTTAACCCTTTCCAGCGCGGAGAAATTCTGTTTATAAACAGATGAAATAATGGACTGACACCAGAATTTATAAACGAAGTTATTAGAAAATAAAAATTTGCTTATTTTCAGGTACACTCTAAAAGGAAAATTTTGATTAAATATTCTTGGTGCCGTTTGTCAGTTTTGGAATTAAAATTGGGTGTCCTCTTTAAAGGACACTGACCTCGAAAGAGTTGACCCTTTGAGATCTTGTGGGTGAAATTTCTTTAAAATAAGCAAATATCACCTTGGTCCAAGTATTTTGCACATAAAAAATTCGGTTTCTGATAAACATGAAAAAAAGCATTAATTTATTTTCAGATAAATTTGGTCGAATATTCGGGTGCCATTGTGATATTTGGTAATTAAAATTCAGTAGAAAGAAATTCTCCCACCAGAGCTCAAAGAGTTAATCGCTGTTACAGATTCCCTAATCGGTAAAAACCAATGCCAGAAATCTCAATGATAATTAGTTATGTTTTGATAAAAAATAAACGTGTTTTTAATAATCATTGCAGTTTTAGGTTGCTCTAATAATTATTCCAGTTACCTTACACACATTGGAATTACCAAATCTTGTTTTTGTTGATAGTGTAACCTTCCTATGAAAATTTGCCTTTTTCATAGGATAGGATGGCCTATAGTTTATAGAGGTCATACAACAATTTTCATAGCGATATACAACATGATACATATTAGGTGGGTCGGGTAACAATAAAGTTTTGGAACCGCTGATCAATGACATTCTCACTGTCACTGTAACCGTTTTTAGAAAGAACATAAAAAGTCAGATGCAACTTGAAAACAAGGTAAAATGTAAATTTTATCTCGATAAGTAATGCTTGAGTATATTGATTGCATAAGAAATATTTAATGATTAAAAGATCCATTGGTTTGAGATTTAGTTTAAATCAAAAAGGTTAAAGACAAGCAATCCCCTGAAAATTAAGGTATGCCACTACAATTATTCCGAAAAAGGTTACACTAATTACGAAGCATTTGTGTGGCAACACATTCGTTCACAAACACTGGTTTGAGTCTCAATATTCCTGTTACAGGATGCTTAGTGAAACTTATTTGTGTCTACAATTTATTCCAAACAGCAGAATTCTGAGATTAAATAATAATATTGTTATTAAATAATAATATTATAAAAACAAAGCGGTAAGCAAGGTTGCCAATTTACCCTCCATTTTTATTTAAAATTTTTATATTTATACCGGAATTTATGAAAGAAGAATCTTTACTTCATTTAATAAAAAAGTTTCTGCCATTAAATAAAGCAAAAAATACTATTTAATTTCTAGAACAAATTCAGTTTTTTTATAATGAAATTGGACGCCATAGTGGCAATCTTGGCGGTAATAAAAAAATAAGCTCATTTGCAACGACTTAAACCAGTACAAGATACTATTTTAAGTGTTTTTTTAACACGTTCACTGCCGCAAAAAGTAAGAATTTTCAAATTTCTTCTTGAAAGTCGTTTGCCACCACAGATTCTGAAAGGTAAATTTCGCTTTAGTAATACAGCGAAATTTCTGCCAATATATAAGACAAATATTTTTATTTTAAAATAATGGTGAGAAAGTAATAAATGAAAGCACGAATATTAAAGCTACGAGTATACTCATAGCGTGGCAGTCAGCGTGCTAAGTAACTGTTCTCTTTTTAGTGCATAATGCGCAAGCCTTTGACCAAAAGACTTGCTTTCTCGAACTTAAAGAATAATCATAACGAATGCGCTGCAACAGGAAAACTTGAAACACATCAATCTAACTAATTAAATATAATCTCTGGTGGTGATTTTATTTTTATCAAACATTGATAATATCTATTTCAGTTTTTGGAGATCTGTATATTTTTTGTTTGAGAACATCCAAACAGACTCTGATTTAAAGTAGTGATGGGTAAAATGAATGATTTTACTTTCCCATGAATCATTCGGGCATGTGCAAAAACACAGTTTCCAACTATTGTATATATTTTTAACCCTTTGCACTCGAGGGCTCCTGAGCGGAGCCATTTAAAATTTGTCGTCAAACTCGAGGGTTCCGCTACGGAGACAACGAAAATAATTTTGTGATACCTGTCTAGAAAAGTCAAGATTACATATTGGCAATTGCTTCGAGAGATATCACACTTTGGATGATTACGAAATGTAATAATTTAATAATTTTTTGTTTTTTTATATATCATAACATTTGTATTCATAAAGAATTAAAAAAATAGTAAGATATATCTAAAATCGCTTCGAGTTGCTGGTAATACGAATGAAAAAAAAACTTCGAGTGCAAAGTGTTAATAAAATACCACCAGAAACTTAGTTAAAAAACTAGTAGTTTCCAGCCGTCTCATTTTTGTTAGTTATCTTGAAAAATTTTGTACATGAACAATATTTTTGTGGTGGTCTCCTATTAATTCTAATTAAACTAACAAACTTCTCTTTTGATACATAATTACTGGTAGAAATTGAATAATTAAAAAAAAGTTGGAAGCTATACTTTTGCGCATGACCGAAATTAAGGTAGGTTCATATGCAATACGGCTTCACTTTGGGTGAGCCGAATTTATTTCAACACATGACACAACTATTTCAGATAAGATTATTTTAAATTCTATTTTTAAATTGCAGAATCTTAACCGACTTCATTAATAATCAAATTAGAAAATATTTATGCGATCATAAAGGTAAACTTCTCTGTTTAATTATCATGGTAAACCTGAAAGCACCCCCATGATCATACTGCTTAATTTACGCCGGAGTTGACGGGAGTTCTGCTCCGAAACTTCGTTGTTTTTAGTGAATATTTCAATATTGGACGAAATTCACCGAAGCTCATAAATATTGCCCAGTGAAACAGCACTTTGGAAATACCAAAGCATAAATTATATTTTCCTTTGTCAACCATCTTCAGTCATTTGCTTTTTTTCTGATAAATGCTTACATATTTGACGTAGCGTGTAGCACACGCAGAAGCATAGTTCTATCTAGAGCTCGCAAGAATAAAATCAATGGTTTTCGAATGCGGACGAACAATAACTGAATTAATTACAACCGTATCTGTTGTTTTTACTCCGGATCGTGTTATACTTACACACTGCTTGTTGTTCGTGTTTAGAAAATATTTAACTTATTAGCTCTTTAGCTCACAAGGTACTGTATTTGCATTGAATTACAGATAAATTAGATGCAGTACGTCTTTATTTTTAGTAGATATTTAAATATTAGTTAGAACCAATCGAATCTTATATATACTGTGCACCGAAGGCCACCGGAACAGCTCTGTGTGTTATGCTTTGCTATTTGATGCAAAAAAAAAAAAACTTTAATGTGTAGGATTTCTTAAATTCAGCAGTCCTGATATTAAAAACCTACTTTAGTTACGCGGTGAAACTCGAATGAAAATGTTAAACGTATGGGAGAAATATTTACAGATTTCCTCCTTGAATTTTAATGTTTATATATATATATATATATATATATATATATATATTCATAGGATACCTCAGGTCAATATCTATTGTTGCGCATTTGTACTTTTCGATTTTGGTTACAGTTGTTTTAGATGACGTTAGTTTCACTTTCAGAACTGGATCCAACAAGTTCCAAAAGTTAAAGTATTTGCATATAAAATAAAAAAGAAAAGTGCCCAGCTAAACTGATGGCAATGAGCTCACAAGCTATTCACACTAATTGTATATTATACACTTATTTTAAAGAATAATGCCCCTCAAAAAAATAAGTGAAGGGGAATTAGCCCCCTTTCCCCCTTTATACTTAACCAGTGAACCTCCAAATCTCATCAGGGAAGCCCCTTATCATAATAAACCGGTATACCAAATTTGGAGCAAATCGAATAATCCTGCAAAAAAAAAACATTTATCTAAATTAAGGGGGTGGACTAGCCCCCTTTATCTTTAACCAATGAATCGCCAAAACGAATCAGGGAAGCTCCTTAACATATTAAACCGGTATACCAAATTTGGAGCAAAGCGAATAATTCTGCACGAAAAACCCGTTTATATAAATTAAGCGGGGGTGGACTAGCCCCCCTTCCCCCTTTATCTTTAACCAATAAACCCCCAAAACTAATCAAGGAAGTTCCTTAACATAATAAACCGGTATACCAACTTCGGAGCAAATCGAATCATTCTGCATGAAAAACCCATTTATCTGAATTAAAAGGGGTGGACTAGCCCCCTTTCCCCCTTTATTCTTAACTAATGAACCCCCAAAACTAATCATGGAAGTTCCTTAACATAATAAACCGGTATACCAAATTCGGAGCAAATCGAATCATTCTGCATGAAAGACCCAATTATCTGAATTAAGGACGTGGACTAGCCCCCCTTTTCCCCTTTATTCTTAACCAATGAACCCCCAAAACTAATCAGGGAAGTTCCTTAACATAATAAACCAGTACACCAAATTCGGAGAAAATCGAATATTTCTGCATGAAATACCCATTTATCTGAATTAAAAGGGGTTGACTAGCCCCCTTTCCCCCCTTTATTCTTAACTAATGAACCCCCAAAACTAATCAGGGAAGTTCCTTAACATAATAAACCGGTATAACAAATTCGGAGCAAATCGAATCATTCTGCATGAAAAACCCATTTCTCTGAATTAAAAGGGGTTAACGAACCCCGTTTCCCCCCCCCTTTATCCTTAACCAATGAACTCCCAAAACTAATCAGGGAAGTTCCTTAACATAATAAACCGGTATACCAAATTCGGAGCAAATCGAATCATTCTGCATGAAAAACCCATTTATCTAAATTAAGGGGTGGACTAGCCCCCTTTTCCCCCTTTATTCTTAATCAATGAACCCCCAAAACTAATCTGGGAAGTTCCTTAACATAATAAACCGGTATACCAAATTCGGAGCAAATCGAATGATTCTGCATGAAAAACCCATTTATCTGAATTAAGGGGGGGTGGACTAACCCCGTTTTTCTCCCTTTATCCTTAACCAATGAACTCCCAAAACTAATCAGGGAAGTTCCTTAACATAATAAACCGGTATACCAAATTCGGAGCAAATCGAATAATTCTGCCTGAAATAACCATTTATCTGAATTAAGGGGGTGGACTAACCCCCCTTTACCCCCTTTATACTTAACAAGTGTACCTCCAAATCTAATCAGGGAAGCTCCTTATCATAATAAACCGGTATACCAAATTTGGAGCAAATCGAATAATCTTGCAAAAAAAAAACATTTATCTAAATTAATGGGGTGGACTAGCCCCCCTTCATCCTTAACCAATGAATAGCCAAAACGAATCAGGGAAGCTCCTTAACATAATAAACCGGTATACCAACTTCGGAGCAAATCGAAACATTCTGCATGAAAAACCCATTTATCTAAATTAAGAGGGGCGGGCTAACCTCCCTTTTCCCCCTTTACCCTTAACCAATGAACCCCCAAAACTAATCAGGGAAGTTCCTTAACATAATAAACCGGTATACCAAATTCGGAGCAAATCGAATCATTCTGCATGAAAAACACATTTATCTCAATTAAGAGGGGCGGGCTAACCTCCCTTTTCCCCCCTTTACCCTTAACCAATGAACCCCCAAATCTCATCAGGGAAGCCCCTTATCATAATAAACCGGTATACCAAATTTGGAGCAAATCGAATAATCCTGCAAAAAAAAAAAAAACATTTATCTAAATTAAGGGGGTGGACTAGCCCCCTTTATCTTTAACCAATGAATCGCCAAAACGAATCAGGGAAGATCCTTAACATATTAAACCGGTATACCAAATTTGGAGCAAAGCGAATAATTCTGCACGAAAAACCCGTTTATATAAATTAAGCGGGGGTGGACTAGCCCCCCTTCCCCCTTTATCTTTAACCAATAAACCCCCAAAACTAATCAAGGAAGTTCCTTAACATAATAAACCGGTATACCAACTTCGGAGTAAATCGAATCATTCTGCATGAAAAACCCATTTATCTGAATTAAAAGGGGTGGACTAGCCCCCTTTCCCCCTTTATTCTTAACTAATGAACCCCCAAAACTAATCATGGAAGTTCCTTAACATAATAAACCGGTGTACCAAATTCGGAGCAAATCGAATCATTCTGCATGAAAGACCCAATTATCTGAATTAAGGAGGTGGACTAGCCCCCCTTTTCCCCTTTATTCTTAACCAATGAACCCCCAAAACTAATCAGGGAAGTTCCTTAACATAATAAACCAGTACACCAAATTCGGAGAAAATCGAATATTTCTGCATGAAATACCCATTTATCTGAATTAAAAGGGGTTGACTAGCCCCCTTTCCCCCCTTTATTCTTAACTAATGAACCCCCAAAACTAATCAGGGAAGTTCCTTAACATAATAAACCGGTATAACAAATTCGGAGCAAATCGAATCATTCTGCATGAAAAACCCATTTCTCTGAATTAAAAGGGGTTAACGAACCCCGTTTCCCCCCCTTTATCTTTAACCAATGAACTCCCAAAACTAATCAGGAAAGTTCCTTAACAGAATAAACCGGTATACCAAATTCGGAGCAAATCGAATGATTCTGCGTGAAAACCCCATTTATCTGAATTAAGAGGGTGGACTAACCCCCCTTTCCGCCCTTTATCCTTAACCAATGAACCCCCAAAACTAATCAGGGAAGTTCCTTAACATAATAAACCGGTATACCAAATTCGGAGCAAATCGAATCATTCTGCATGAAAAACCCATTTATCTAAATTAAGGGGTGGACTAGCCCCCCTTTTCCCCCTTTATTCTTAATCAATGAACCCCCAAAACTAATCTGGGAAGTTCCTTAACATAATAAACCGGTATACCAAATTCGGAGCAAATCGAATGATTCTGCATGAAAAACCCATTTATCTGAATTAAGGGGGGGTGGACTAACGCCGTTTTTCTCCCTTTATCCTTAACCAATGAACTCCCAAAACTAATCAGGGAAGTTCCTTAACATAATAAACCGGTATACCAAATTCGGAGCAAATCGAATAATTCTGCCTGAAATAACCATTTATCTGAATTAAGGGGGTGGACTAACCCCCCTTTACCCCCTTTATACTTAACAAGTGTACCTCCAAATCTAATCAGGGAAGCTCCTTATCATAATAAACCGGTATACCAAATTTGGAGCAAATCGAATAATCTTGCAAAAAAAAACATTTATCTAAATTAATGGGGTGGACTAGCCCCCCTTCATCCTTAACCAATGAATAGCCAAAACGAATCAGGGAAGCTCCTTAACATAATAAACCGGTATACCAACTTCGGAGCAAATCGAAACATTCTGCATGAAAAACCCATTTATCTAAATTAAGAGGGGCGGGCTAACCTCCCTTTTCCCCCTTTACCCTTAACCAATGAACCCCCAAAACTAATCAGGGAAGTTCCTTAACATAATAAACCGGTATACCAAATTCGGAGCAAATCGAATCATTCTGCATGAAAAACACATTTATCTCAATTAAGAGGGGCGGGCTAACCTCCCTTTTCCCCCCTTTACCCTTAACCAATGAACCCCCAAATCTAATCATGGAAGTTCCTTAACATAATAAACCGGTATACCAAATTCGGAGCAAATCGAATCATTCTGCATGAAAAACCCATTTATCTGAATTAAGGGGGGGTGGACTAACCCCGTTTTTCCACCTTTATCCTTAACCAATGAACTCCCAAAACTAATCAGGGAAGTTCCTTAACATAATAAAGCGGTATACCAAATTCGGAGCAAATCGAATGATTCTGCATGAAAAACCCATTTATCTGAATTAAGGGGGTGGACTAGCCCCCCTTTTCCCCCTTTATCCTTAACCAATGAACCCCCAAAATTAATCAGGGATGTTCCTTAACATAATAAACCGGTATACCAAATTCGGAGCAAATGGAATGTTTCTGCATGAAAAACCTTTTTTCTGAATTAAGGGGGGGGGGACTAACCCCGTTTTTCCCCCTTTATCCTTAACCAATGAACCCCCAAAACTAATCATGGATGTTCCTTAACATAATAAACCGGTATACCAAATTCGGAGCAAATCGAATGATTCTGCATGAAAAACCCATTTTTCTGAATTAAGGGGGGTGACTAACCCCGTTTTTCCCCTTTTATCCTTAGCCAATGAACTCCCAAAACTAATCAGGGAAGCGCCTTATCACAATGAACCTAGGAAAAATTTTGAAGCAAATCGGATGTTTCTATCAAGAGTTATCGCGTTACGTACATACATACGTACGTACTTACATACATACATACAGAACGGGCGGGCACATTAGCTCTCAGGCTTTGATAGCCTGTGAGCTAAAAAGTAATAACTAAAACCGAAAAAATACAAATGCGCAAGAATAGATATCCAGCTCAGGTATACTTTAAATTTTTCTTTTTATATATTAAAATACAAGCTTGAAATTGGTAAAGGTTACTCCCACAGTTTCTTTGAGTTTCGAGTTTCTCTGCGTTATTATAGTAGGCTCTAAACAGTAATATATTTTGCTGCTATGTAAAAAATCAAGATCAAGAAAGAGAAACTGTACGTAAAAATTACGTTGTTATCCTGAAACTTTTTCTGTTGCTATTTCCTTTAATCTTTCGTGAATTCGTGAATATACCCAAACACATATTATTACATAATTCTACAGAAGTTTCAAAAAAATTCCAGAAAATATACTTTTCTCCGAACTCTCCTGATAGGAAAAACGCAAATGTTGTACCAAAAGCGCTAATTAATTCTAATTCAAACGAAGTTTTCAATACAAAATGTCTGGTAGAAATTGATTTTTCTTTCAAAGATTGGTAGCTATGCTTTTGTTTACAGTGCTGGAAAAATTAATAAAGCCGATAGAAAAATTTACAAAAGTCAAAAAGTAATCGAATTATTGATATCGCAAACTCTATTTACATTTGCATGATCAACATCGCAATAATACGTATAAACTTTGTTTAGAAAAACGGAAGGGGGAACATAAATTATGCTGATTTCTTACAACCAATGAAAGACAACTTGGAAAAAATTATAAAGCCGATGGTTCTACTCTCATTTGGCATAATGCCAAACTTGAGAAAGCAGGTTGCCAGGAAAGTTTAGATAAATGTAAACGTGTTACGTGCATTCATTTTGTATTTTGTGTGTTTAATACAATGGCAAGAGGAAAAAAGTTATCCAATGGTGAACAAACTAGGACTTCCCTCAGAGGGATTAGTCTGAGCGATATTACTGAGAACATAGATTTAATAATAACATGTGGAAGCAAAGAAAATGAGATGTTATCTTTAATTGTCCATATACTGCGATAAACTGAAATGATGAAAATAAACGAATTGTAGAATTACAAAATCTTATATATAAATTCGTATACACTGTTTAAAAAATGGGAAATCAAACCATTCAAGACAGCCATGCATGGATATAAAATTAAAAGTACGGAATATATTAAAAGTAAAATAGAAAATGAAACACTAATTTACTTATATCGGAATTGTAACTGTATAAAATGATGTCAAGAGCATAATCAGACGCTCCGCACCAATTTGAGTAACTTTAAATGACAAATATATGATGTTTACAAAGAATGGACTATACTTTATATGGTAGGTGCTCCCCCGGAATACTTAATATTGTACAATATCTGTTATCCACGGATGCAATGAGGTTGTCGATAACATTTAAGGAATTCTCTCCGCAAAATCTAATATAGTATCAAAGTACCGAATACATCAAAAGTGGCATGCAATGCTTCGTTAGAGTGTGTTTTAGATATGCTCGATCTGATTTAAATGATGAGTGTATGCTGGCCACTACATACGCTGTATTGTTTTGTTTTCAAACATATTCTGCACAAGTTGAGCTGTATTTAGCATGTATTAAATAAAAGAAATCGGCAATGATTACAACATAAAGTATGACACAAGATCTGAATATATCGTCTGCATAACTTTTGAGCTGTCAAAGTGTCATTTGAAGTAATTTACAAATCCATACATATTTATTCAGCAAATCATGCAAGCTAACATACGCCAATATGAACCGATTACAAAATTTCACCAGAATAAGTTAATATATAAAAAATCTACTAATGATAATTGAGAATATGACCATATGATAAAATGTCTAGAAAAATGAATCGGATGAAAAATTCATATCACATTTAAAACGGCACTTCCCTCTGTTAGTGGCCTTGGCGAGAGAGAGAAAAGCCTAGAGAAGGAACACTTTAACAAGTACTTTCGGGCAACCTACTCACTGTTTCATACAGGTCTTTATTCAATATTTACACAATTTATTTAATGCTAGGTGGGCATCTATCAGTTTTGTTGCATTTAAATCGCATGTTTTGCGGAGGAAATGCAGCATTATGAAATATTTAAAGTTGCTGTACCTAATAATTCCAAATTAATGGTAATTGAGATCGCTTTCCGTTAATTTCATCTTTTTAAATTTTAAATTTTTTAGAAACCATTCATAGAGACAATTGTATATTTTAAAACTAACCCGAAGCAAAATTTCAAGATTTTGGGCTCAGCAGTAACAGAGAAATAGAAAATTTTTCAAAGTTTTTTGTTTCTGCACTGTTTTTTATAGCGAAATTTTTAGAAATTGTTCTATTGCGAGAATTTACGTCATGATAAATACAGCCATGTCAATTTTCATGTTTATATTCCTAACAGTTCCATGTTCTTCGTTACTTAGATCATCTTTAGATCTTTTTCCGCTTTGTTTAGTCTTTCTATTTTTTAGAATTCGTTCTACAACGAGCATTTACATGTTATTAATTACTACCATGCAAAAGTTCTAGTTTCTAACCCCAACAGTATCCCAAAAATTTCAGTATTCCAAATAAATCATAGTTTAGAACCTTTCTAGAAATTTTTACGTTTATCCGTCAAATTGAACCTTTTAGAGAGCGTTCATTACGAGTATTTACATCTTAAAAGTAACTACAGCAACAAATTTAAAGTTTCTAACCCAATCAATATCGCAGAAATCACAATTTTAGAACTTTTTTGCTCCTGCAGCGATGTAGGTTCTTGCACTGACATAAAATATTCTTTTTTTCGGAGCAGAGATGGCCACCAACATTTTTTTAAGTTGGCTATGTAGTTTCAGAGATAACACCTCACAAAGTACAAGCATTAATAATATTATATACTTTATAATATTATAACGCTTTATAATATTAGCATTAGATGTACAGATACAAAAGCCATTTATCTGTTACAAGCTAAAGTGCCGGCGTTGCCCAGAATTTGAAGGATGTTTGTTCTGAAAAATCAATTTCAAAATTTAACATACAACACAAAACAAACATTAAAAAAAGCAGTCGAAATGTTGTTGAATGAATCGTATGAAAACGCTATATAAAAATGTATAAATGTATATAACAGACGCAAAAGAATGCAGGTATAAATGAACTTATTTCAATTTATAATTGGAGCAATAATGTTAAAATACGCCAATATTTCCCTAATCGGGTTTTTATTATGCTTCAATACATTTTTCACACTCATATGACGTTATACTATGTCCACCATGTCCTTTATATTTCCAATATGACGTAATAATTTCCTCTTTCACGTGGAAACCTTGAAATACAAAAGTTATGAAGTTATATTCACTCTCATTTAAATTCGTCAAACCATTTATTTCATTTTCATATTTCACGTGAATATCTTTCAATAGAAAAGTTATGACGTAATATTCACCTTTTTTTAAAATTCGGCAAACTATTTATTTCATTTTCATTTTTCACGTGGAAATCTTTCAGTAGAAAATTAATTGTTGTAGTAATAATTTTATTGCGTTTTTTAATTGTTGGTAACTGCTATAACGAAAAATGTTTAAATTTGATAAGAAATTGCTGTTAAATTGGTGGTTTTTTATTAATTAAAAATTAACTATAAGTTATTTCGATTCCGGATTACTTTAGTTGTCTCGGCCATGTTTTAATACACATGTACGTATCTCTTCACAATTTTGGCTTCCAAATTGTGGATTTTTTATAGAATTACAAACAGACAGATAGACAAGTTTTCATTTTTATATATCTCTCTATTCTATGAAAAATAACTAACGCTGTCACCGCCGCCGCCGGTTTTGAATTTTTTGTGACCGGAGGTCTTTCTTCGTTAATATTAAGAAAACTATTGGATACAAATATATGAAAATCGGTGGTATTATAGCGAAATGTTTGATCAACACACTAATGCATACAGTTTTCAAATCGAAGAATTATTTTAAGAGATATTTAATGCTAAAGTTGGACAAAATCGTTCCATTAAAAAAAAATTATAAGAGCAAAAGCTATACATGAGAATTTAATCATTTTTAGATCATTTTATTCAATAGAAGATCCCGGTCTGCAGATTTCATTATTTTTTTTTTAATTTGACTCATTTTTTGAGGTTTTATTTCCATTTTAAATTCAAATATTCAGCATTTTGACAGATATTTTTTACATATTTTAGAAAATGGTATTAATTTAAACTGTTGCCAACTGTATAAACAGCGCAAACAATAATGTTTGCTTCAAATAAAAAAAATATTTACACGTTACTATTATAAACAGAAAATACACCTTCAAATTACAATTAAATTATTAGGTATAAAAAGCAGGCACTTATTGGAAATTACTCCATAAAAACTATATTTACATGTGAATTTTAAAAGAGAAAGGATATTGTAAAATAAATTCATTAACATGCGTTAGAAATCTGAAATAGAACAAATTACGTCACATTACACTTATTATGCAAAATGAACAAAAAATAGTATTGCAAAACAGTTTAATTTTAAAAATTGCGCGAGACAAAATATTAGAGGTTAAATATTAGATTTTTTCAAAATTTTATTATTTGTCGTTTGATGTGAGGTGTTCAGCTATAAGTATGCAAATTTTTATATTTCAACATAATTAGGGGCTGAGTTAGAAAAATTGCTTAAAATACACAAGTTAGAGCCCAGAGAATTAAGTAATAGACTTTTTCAAAATTTTATTATTTGTCGTTTGATGTGAGGTGTTCAGCTATAAGTATGCAAAATGTCATGTCTCCAACTTAATTAGGGGCTGAGTAAGAAAAATTGCTTAAAATACACAAGTTAGAGCCCAGAGAATTAAGTAATAGACTTTTTCAAAATTTTATTATTTGCCGTTTGATGTGTGGTGTTCAGCTATAAGTATGCAAAATGTCATGTCTCCAACTTAATTAGGGGCTGAATTAGAAAAATTGCTTAAAATACACATGTTAGAGCCCAGAGGGTTAAATATTAGACTTTTTCAAAATTATATTATTTTCCGTTTGATGTGTGGTGTTCAGCTATAAGTATGCAAATTTTCAAGTCTCCGACAGATATAATTTCTGAGAGCGGGCTCTGTGACAGACGGACAAACAGGCAGACAAAGGAGTGAGACAGGTAGGGTTTCGTTAGATGGACGAAACTCTAAAAACATGCTGCGGATGACTGTAACAACATCCTAAAATTACATTACCATCAGCGATCTACCAATCCAGAATTTAGTTTATATTCGTTTCATATATTCTTATTCTTTTGTGCGGCCCTGTAAAATAATTATCAATATTATATACAGTAAAACCTCTGAATAGCGGACACCCCGAGAATGCAGAATTTGTCCTCTATTTAGAGGTGACCGCTACTGAGAGTAAAACATGTACAGTTATTTAAGAGTTGGTAATCGAAAAAAATGTCCGCTAAATAGAGGTATCCGCTAATCGGGTGTGGCCGCTATGGAGATTTTACCAGTAAAACTTCTGAATAGCGAACACCTTCGGAGGGCAGAATTTGTCCTCTATTTGGAGGTGTTCGCTACTGAGAGTAAAAAATGTACAGTTATTTAAGGGTTGGTAATCGAAAAAATGCCCGCTAAATAGAGGTGTCCACTCATCGGGTGTGTCCGTTATGGAGGTTTTACTGCATAATAATATCATCCTTTACAAGAAAATTGCATGCTGTATGATAGACAGACAGACATCCAGAGAAAGATAACCTCCGGATCAATAAACACTCATGTCTTTTGTTTTAATCATCCACAATTGTATGTCATACAACATGCCAGATTTTATACAACAGGCTAAAAACGGTCACCATGGTACGGAATTCTGTATTATTATTTGTTTGCCCACCAAAACTGGTTGCCACGGGTTGTTGCAAGGTTTGTGATCACGTGGTTGAAACTGATCTATTCAATATTACTGAGTGCGTATTTTTTTTTATTTGCTCCATGTGTTCAAACCAGTTGTCTACGAAAACATCCACCGGTGAAAGTGACGCACACCAAATTTCTGTGACGTATGCAGATAAATTGTGCTTTTTTAAGAGTTTTTTCTATATAATTTTTAAACGGTTTGGAACTTATTTTTCATAGTAGGTGCATTCAGTAGGCGACCCTCATAGGTACCTTCTGGTGCAATCAGAAAAGAAATCCGACAAATATTTTTTGAGTTATGCTTGACGAAATGTTTTTATTAGGCTTTTTTTTTTAGTAGGACATGGCGTTAATATCCATCGTAGTAGTAAAGTGTCCGGACAGTAATATTTCGCTGAGTATTAGCCTTCGCTTTGCTCAGACAATTAAAATATTGACTTTAAATGAAGTTGGAATGTCTGGTTCTAATATTGCAAGAAAAATACGAAGGTCCAAGGCTGCAGTAAACAGTTTTCTCAGAAATCCCGAAGATTACGGCAGTAAGAAGCGTACAGGAAGACCGAAATCCTTAACTGTAAGGCAATCAAGACAAATCCGGAAGCTGGCTTGCGCAGAAAAAATGTTGTCAGACCAATTCAAGAACAGTTACACTTACCATGTACAAACCGAACGGTAAGAAATGTTTTAAGTAATAATCCCATTGTTCAATTAAAAAATTTTAAAGCAAAACCTCCTCTTTCTAAGCACCACAAAAATGCTCGCTTAGACTTTGCACAAAACATTTAACCGAAGGCACAAATTGGAGAGATGTTGTATTTTCCGATGAAAAGAATTTTAATTTCAATGGACCCGACGGCTATAAATTCTTTTGGCCTGATTTACGATAGGAACCTCAAATTTTTCAAAGCGTCAATTTGGAGGTGGCTCGGTAATGGTTTGGGCTGCATTTGCTGCCTGTGGAACCACTCCAATTGTTTTCATGTATAACAAAATGAATTCAGTTATGTATCAAGATATGTCAGGAGTTAATTTATTACCCATTGATCCTCTTATAACTTCAGGAGACTGGACATTTCAGCAAGACAACGCTTCCGTTCATGTTTGAAGTCAACTAAATCTTGGCTGGAAGCTAATCAGGTGAAATGCCTTCAATGGCCAGTTCGTAGCCCCGATCTGAATGTAATAGAAAATCTCTGGGCAATTTTAGCCCGAAATGTTTACAAAAATGGACGACAATTCAATTCAAAGTTAGATTTGATGAATGCTATTAAAAACTGCTGGAACAATATTGATGCAAGTACTTTGTGTGGTCTGATAAATTTAATGAACAAGAGACTAGTCATCGAAAAAAGGGTCTCACATCGATTATTGAAGAAATACATGTATCGACTTTATAACTGTTTCCAACTTTCTTTGTATAGAAAATTTTCTTAAGTCTATTAACCATTTATCAATGTATTTATTAATGAATTTCTTTTTTCCTTTACTTCCTTGTAGCATATAATATATATGTATTAAATTTCATAAGTGTTCCATCTTTTTATTTTTAATTATATCATATTTTCAAGTGGCTTTATAATTTTTTCCACCACTGTATGCCCGAATGTTTCTTCCGAATAGCGAACTCATTCAATCTGCCCATCATTATTTGTAACACTTTCAAGGGCTATAGTCACAAATATGACAACTTAATTTTAATTCAAAACTGCCATACCGCACACACAATATTTTAATACAATTTTGCTTTTATGATGAACTGGGTGAAAAGTAAGTATTTATTTACTAAGAAAACCATTTGTAAATTCTGGTGAGAATCAATCACTTAACCATTTTAGGAATAGAATTATTCTGCGTCTGAAAGGGATATGTTGTAATAAAAACTAATTCTTGGCATAAATTGCAGCCTTAAATATTTCAGTTAATATTAAAATGACAAATATGTCGTTATCATTTCATTACATTTTTTACGCAAATTTCTTAAGCGGGAATTCACAATACCAGCTTTTAGGGGATAAATTTGAGAGGAAAATGCAACCATTTACTTTAAATTTGTATATTATGTCTCAGGACTCTTAAAATTGGAAAAAATGAAATAAAAAGATCATTTTCAACATTTAATATCTTAAAATGTATATGACTTTAAAACTCAATTTTTATTGGCGATGAAAGGTATAAGTATGTTGTTTCATACAATGTGTTTAACCCCTTGGGGACGAGCGACACGTATACGTGCCGCATGAAGCACTCAGAATTCTTGTTTTTTCTCACCAGTAAAATTTTACTGTAAAATTTTACTGGTGAGGAAAAACAAGGATTTTGAGCGCTTCATGCGGCACGTATACGTGTCGCTCGTCCACAAGGGGTTAAAAACTAGTAAGATACAGAATTAGCATTTATAGGGGCTTTAAAGAGTCAGACATTTGACGAGCATGACGAGCATCTATTAATTGCACATCTATGAAATAACTGCGCAAGCGCCAACATCGTGTTTTCATTTGTTTGTAGCATTTATATTATGACAGTAATATAATGTTCTATTAATTTTTATTCGTGTTTTTTGACTTATTTATTATAGTTAATTATTTAAATAAAAACAGTTCTTTTTAAGAACTAATATTATTTGTTAAAATGGCAAAATGTTGGCAATCGAATACCTCTAGTTTTCGAAATTGTAAGAAAATTCTTTTTCTTATAGAATTCATATGTCTTTTTCCAAAGAGCAAAACAAGTTAGTTACGTATTTTAACTTTAATTTATTTAAAAAAAAAATATTATTTGATATATATTATAAAATGTTGTTGATTTAAATACGCTCGATTTTAATTATTTTCTTTTAATGAAATGAAAAATGTTAGTTAAATTAGTAAGTATAGGTTAGAAAGTATAGTTAGTAGGATAAAAATTAGTAAGTAGTTAATCCGTAAAGATTGAATTTTGCAGTCTTATTTTTTACTCAATTCTTGATGTGCTAAAACTATAAAAAATGATATACACGGTTCTATTCCAGATGAAAATAGAATGTTTATCAAGGTTTAGAATATGTATAGAATTTAATAAATAAAATATTCAATTTTAAGTCATTTTCTTCGTTTATCAAGCGCAGACGATACATCGAAAACTTATTCCAATATTCTTTTGATCGTATTGTATTCATGTTATTTAAATTACAAATAGTTCATTGATTTAATTTAAAATTAATTTTATTTTATATTCAGAATCACTTTAATTTAAAATGCATGCATTAAATGTTGTATTATTAAACGAGCAAGTATTGTTAATTTAGTATTTGTTTAAATATTTTGGGAGTCCAGACACTAACTGCAAAAATTTTCCTAAAATCGTGAGATTAGATTTTTTTTCCCCCTTGAAGCAGAAAAACCATTTAGAGAATCCCTGTTAAAAATTCTATTACGAATTTCAGATTGTTACTTACTCACAGAAGATGAATCTTGTTTGCCAGATATATTGCAAAATATTTTTGTTACAGCTTGTTTTGATAAAAATATGTGTATTTTTAAAAAAGTCGCAATGTTATTTTAGTTTAAGGGCTAAAGGCAGTAATGCTTTCGTAGCATTAGTGCTTTTCTCCCGAAACTGAAATGATATTTCGATTATTTTTTTTTAAATGTGCATAATTTTATCAAAACAAACTGTAATAAAATATTTTGCAATAAAACTGGGAAACAAGATTAATCTTCCATAAATGAGTAAAGAATCAGGAAATATGCGCAAGAGATGCGCAGATAGTAGATATTCTGTCATATATGACGTCATACTGAAAACCCCTCGTATTTGTATTATTCACTCCGTCCACTAGATGGCGCAGATGTGTCAATATACTCTAGTTTCCAGTACTGATATTGTACGCTTACTTATATCGTTTTGATCCTGAGACCTCTTAAAATATGCGACAGTGATGTAAAATTTAAGTGTAAAGAAAAAAAAATCGTCTTCACTTGCATGCTGTATGTTGATAATATTTTAAAAATTCATATTCAAAAAGTGATTATCTTTTAAATTCTTATCGTAATATATCACAATTATAGTGTTTTAGAGAAAAAAATTTCATCCTTACACTTTTAGCTGAATACCAGTATTTTTATCTAGAAGAACTCGACTTATACAATCTCAACTGCAAAAGGCGAGTTTTTTCTCTAAGAAACTACTGGTGTTTATCTGACATAAAATCAAGGAAATTCTTAATTCTGATCAAACTCTGTAATACTTAAAGGCAGCCAATATAATTATATCAAAATATATATTTTAGTCCTTTATTAGTGGCCCCACCAGTGGCTGAGAGGTTCTGCTCTCAATGCTGGTAGACGGGAAGTGCAGGGTTCGAACCCAATCGCGCCCGTTGGCCTAATCGTTCGGAGTTTTCCGTGATTTTCTTCGAACCTTGGATTTCCTTGCGTAAATACGGGTTAGGTTCCCTTAGAAAGATCCCCACGGGGAGCATCCCCACTTTGGGCCCATATCCCTCGTGTAGATAATTGGCCGTCATAAACAACAAACACACACCATTTATTAATGTCTAATATTTATAAAACACTGTTACCAGAAAGATTAAATAGAAAAAAATAAATGGTTACAGTAAATTAATTCGTAATTTATTGAAACTGAAAAAGAAACATAGTTCAAGAAAAAGCTATTTGATCAAATAGCTGTGCAAAAAATAGTAAATTCAGTAAAATATCACAGAACTTCTATTGAGCATTCGTTTAAGAAATAATGTTTATGTTAATCTAGTTTGCAATCAATGTTAAAAAAATTAAAAAAAAAATGTTCTTATTGGAATAATTACTTTATAAAGAAATCGTCTATTATAAAAATCAATATGTCCAGTTCAATTTATTATAGTATTTTAAAAATAATCATTGCTGAATTAATGATAAAATTCAAGAAAAAGCTACATGATTAGATAGCTTCTCACAAATGAGTAGAAATCAGTTAAATATTACAGGAAAACTTTTATTGAGCATTCCTTTACCAACGAATGTTTCTGTTAATCTACTTTGTAGTGAACTTAACCCCATCACGAATGCTTAATATTTGAAAAAACCATCAGAAAAGTACCTATTTCTTTGATTACAGAAATTGAATAATTATAAGGTTTCTAAATAGAATATACAATTATTTTTTTAAGGCGAAAAAAAAGATGTTATAGAACAAATTTACATTTGTAGAAAAGCCATCATGCGAGAATTCTGTGTCTTAATGTTTGTTTTACACCATACAAATTAACGCTAATAAGACCTTTATTTTTTACGTCTTAGATCTTTATTTATCATCATCACGCAAATTTTTAAAATAATATTTTAAATAACATTTACACATTAAATTTTGATTATTAACAATTTTTTTGAGTGGTATATATTTCGAAACATGCAATGCAAATCCCAGCATTACAATCAGCGCCGACTTCACACGCAAATGTCAGTTAAATTTTTCTGGTTTCAGAAGTTTTTCCAGCAATTAAATCTCTAGCCCGGAAATATGACGGACACGAGAAATAACGAACGACACCCAAGCCCGTGTTATTCACGGGAGCGAGAATTAAGGGGTTAAAGAAATCAATAAAAAAATTCACTACAAACATAATTACTGTATAAAGATATCGCCTTGTATCAAAATCAATTTGCCCAGTACAATTGTATTATACAGGGATGAGATTTCCGACTTTTTGCATACTAGTATAATCTTAGAGAAAATGGTATTTCATTAAATCGGAAATTTTTGCGATTTAACAGAACAACATTTTTCTCTAAGTATTACTGGTATGCAAAAAGTTGGAAATCTCATCCCTGATTATAATATTTTTAAATCATCGCTGAATTTAAATCAAAGTTGACAAAAAAAAAAAAAAAAAAACTAGAAAACAGGAATTCTGCTTTTTCAGAATTTAGTGTCATCCCCGATGAAAAAAAAAAATATATATATATATATATATATATGTACTAAATACAGATACAGTAGAGTCTCGATTATCCGAGTTAATATGGACCACCAAGCTCACCTCGGATAAGCAAAAATCTCGGATAAACCGGATTTACACAAATCGTCACCAACTAAGGAGATGAAATATAAATTTTCACTTAATTCATTAATTAGTTCATAGTTTTTTTCAATCGAACTTATACTTTTGGAATGGATCATTTTCTTCTGATGGACTGATGTTTTCCATTATTATGAAACAGAAATTATAAATGAAGTGTTAGGTGAAGATGAAAGAGCAGTCGTAAAAAGTCGTAAAAACAACTCTGATTTTCTGATCAGAATGAGGAAAAAAATTGGCCATAATTTTTTTTTTTTTTTTTTTTTTTTTTTGAAAAAAAAAAACCATTTCATTTATAATAGCTGTTTCATAATAATGGAAACTATCAGACCATCAGAAGAAAATAACTTGGTTAACCCTACGTTAACTGCGTAATTGTTTTATCAAAATAGCTTCAAAAATTGTGTATTTAAGATTTTTTATTCTTTTGTCACCGGTTTTTCGAAATAAAAATTTTTGTCTAATCTAATCGGGGAAATGCTCTCATAAAATAAGACAAAATTTACAATAAAAAAATAATAACTGGTGGGAATAATCAAGAAATTTAATTAGACGGAAAAATGTATTCCTGAGGAAATCTCGTGTTCCGCAGCAATAGGGTTAAGCGGGAATCGGATAATCTGAACTCTACTGTAGTACAAAAAATATTTCAGTTTCAAGACTTAAAACACACGCTTTCATTTTATATAAAATGACGTCATTCGAATCCGGAGAAATAATTCTTTATTTACGATCCAGTCTTAACCCCTTCGGGACGGGAGCCTTTTGCGAAATTTTTAATCTTTTATCATCGCATTTTAAAAACAGAAAATTGTGTATTCTTGAATCGAGAAAATGCGCTGATTAAACAAGGCAAATTTTACACTAAAATTTTACTGGTGAGGAAAAACAAGGATTCTGAGCGCTTCATGCGGCACGTATACGTACCGCTCGTCCCCAAGGGGTTAAACTACATCTACAGAAAAAATATGCATAGGGCGTGACTATGGCTGAATAATACACAAATAAAAAAAAAAAAAGAGAGATGTCGTCATTCAAAAAACTGGACAAAAAAAAAAAAAAAAAAAAAAAAAAAAAAAACGGTTCAGTATTTACTTTCCCATTACACATAAATTAAATTTTATGATGCTAAAAGTATGATACTACATCGTAAAACACATAACATTAATCGTTTTATATATGAAAATTTACATTATATTGTCCAACTTAGTATACTGCAATACTCGCAGAATCGTTAGTTCAGAATCCCGAGAGATTTTAACCCTACTACAGCGCATAAGCGATTTCTACAGGCAACGCAAATGTAACAAAATTTGCGTAACCCGCGATTTGCGCGGGGATGTATTTTTTCAGTCTAATTAACCCTCCTTGTTTATTCCCAACAGTTATTTATTATTGTAAATTGTGCATGGCATTTTCCCATATAAATTAGAGAAAATTTTCTGTTTTGAAAAACCGGTGACAAAAGATTAAATATTCTGTAAAAGACGCTTTTTCTGATAATCTTTTTTTATGATCTAGTTGTATATTGAAAAAAGAACTCTTTTACAAAAAAATTTCACCTATTTAACTGTGAAATATATGCAGATTTGTAATATGCAATAAAAAAAACTGCGCAATTATTGAACCCATTTTCAGAAAACAATTACGCAGCGAGAGAGTTAAAATTATTTCCGCGTACAATATGTTTATCACATGAAAACTTTCTAAATATTATTTTGAATAATGCAAAAAGATGTATCTGGGAAAATAGATGATGAGTACATCCCCTGGAATTTTGAAGATGTCTGTGTTTCACCGTTATTAAAGATAAGGAATTTCATGTTTACTATTTTGTTTGTTGTATTCGCAACAGCCCGGTTTATTAACAGATTCACTTATATTTTTCTGCGATCAAATAAGGCAAAATATGTTATTAAAAATTGTGGTAGAAGTTACGCACCCAGAAAATAAAAAATGGAGTTATGAATAAAGAGGAGGAGACATATAGTGTAATGTCTACCAGTTGCGAGTGAAGTAACTGAGGAGGTTGTCACAAGATGGCGGCTGCTTTTTTAAAATCGGATCTTCAATTTCTGATTACCGCCAGGGCAACCATCCCACCAAAGCGGTATAAGTAAGCGTCCTATCTTAAATGAGAGAAGTATCCGCAAGATTAAAAGCGAGGTCACATCAATGAAGGTCATGCGCCACGTAGCGGATAGAGTGTGAACTACCGGTAGATACCTAACTGTTTTCTTACTCACACCACTAAAATTGTAAAGTTTTTTTCACCTTCATGAATAACTGAAGTGCTTATGATAAGGCGAAGAAAACTTCGTGGTGTCAAGTGCATCAGGATGCCCCTCTCGCTGCGCAATTATTTTTCAATAAATGCGGCAAACAGAATTCATTTCCGTGAGTGACTAAATATTTAGGAAATCCGCGCCATACTAAAAGCCCGCGTATGCGAATTATCACTCCGTCCACAAGGAGGCGCAACTGTGTTAATTTACGCCTGATTCCAGCATTAAGTTTGTTCGCTTACTTATAACGCTTTGCCATCCCACCAGTAAAATTGAATAGAAAATTTCATCTTAATTGAGTGTCTTATTCATGGAAATTTTTCTCAAAAATGTCCTAAAAATTTCTATTTATTTTTACTGGTGTCAGTATGCCTTGTAAAACTGTCAGTTTGTTTCCCTGGTTGTCACAATATGGCGGAAACGCAGGGCCTAACTACCGCCAAAATGAACTCCTACCAGTAAAAATGAAAACATGTTTCTATCATTATTTATGACTGAAATTCCGCCGTAACATAGCGTTTAGGTAAGTAAAAATTTTCTATATAAATCAACTGGTGGAAGTTTTCACGGCTGAGCAACTCCTGCGACAACGGTTACAGTTGAAGCTTTACTATTCTAAGGATATGTCAGTTCCTCTTTATTAATAGTTCCATGAAATAAAACGTATTATTCTACAGTTTAAAAAATTGTATGCTTCTTTTAATTTTTCTGAGAAACAAAGTTTTCATTTTTAATTTTCTTGAAGCAAATATCTTACTAGGGAAATTCAAGAAGTGTTACGTTCCGATTTTGTAGAGAGTGGTACCGTTGGAAAGATCTCGTCATGGGAAGTAAAATCTCAATGGAACTAACCGTCGCAAATCAGTCGTTTTCAAGAAATCCGACAATTTATGTCACGCTATTTGTTGATTTATTACTATAAATTTATGCTGTTACAATCTGTCATATCGTTAATTTTATAATTTTTACTTTCTTCTATCTTTACAAGAAGAAAGTATTGGATTGGTGAAAATTTTCGGTTTTCGAAGGATTTACACGTTTTAAGGGTTAGAGATTCCGGAAAACATGTTTTTACAAAATGTCTGTTGTAAGTCTGCCCGTCTGTATGTGACACAGATTTTGTGGTCGCTCTATCTCAAGAACTAATGCACGGAATTTAATGAAAATTTATATTCCGTTAGTCCCTGATATAAATTGGTGCTGATTAGTTTTTGGTGTAAATCGCTCAACAGGTAACGTTGCTGTGCAACATTTTCCCCGATTTCCTCAGTAGCTCAATTTCCAGAACTAATGCACGGTTTTTCATCAAACTTCAGATTCAGTTAGTCCTTGACATGAATTGATGTTTTATACATTTAGGTGTAAATCGCTCAACAGGTGCCACCGCTATGCTGCATTTTTTGCAATTTCCGCAATAGCTCTATCTCAAGAACTAATGCTTGGATTTTCAACAAACTTCAGATTCAGGTATACCTTGATATGAATTAGTGCTGTTTATGTTTTGGTGTAAAATGCTCAACAGGTGGCACTGCTATGCTACATTTTTCAGTGTTTCCCCTATAGCTCTATCTCAAGAACTAATGCACGAATTTTCATCAAACGTCAAATTCAGATATACTTTGGTAGGAATTAGTGCTAAATTGATGCTATTTCATGTTTTATTTAAATGATTTAATTCACTTGATTTATGTAGAAGAAAGTTATGTGATGGCCACAACATACTAGTTTCTGTTAAATGGCTTTTTGTTAACTTAATTATTTTACTTATGTTTAGAAATTATGTATGCAAAAAAACAAAAACAAAAAAACTTTGAAAAAAATGAAGATGTGTTAATGGCTGTAAACGCAGAGCAAAAAAAAAAAAATATATTCTATTCACAGCCCTATTTTTGAAAAAGAATAAATTTCGTAGTACATGTTTATTGCACACGTTGTCAAAGTACATCAGAAAGATTTTTATTTGAGCAAGAAGTGCGAGATGAATTAAAAAATAGCCCCAACGGTACCCTTGTAAAGGGATTGTTACCTGTGCTGTGTGTGTGTTTGTTTGATGATGGACATTTTTAGTGTTCATTGGTGGTTGTAGTCTTCTATATAGAAGTGTACATGTAACCATTTAACAGCAACAGCTATAAATTTAACTACATAATAAATGTTACAGCATAAATACAGTATAACAAATAATGAAATTGAGTGACATAAATTGTCCGATATCTCGAAAACGGATGATTTGAGTTTTTTACTCCCCACGACGAGGTCTTTCCACCATTACCGATCTCGTCAAAATAAGAGCGTAACACTTCTTGTACTTCCTTAGTTAGATGAGTTTAGAAAATGAAGAATGAAAAATTTAATTAAATTTCATGAATGAAAGCATTAAATGTTTGTAAATAACGATGTTTAAGAAGTATAATCCCTTGCATTATTTAACTATTTCTTAAGACAAAGATATTTCATTCAGAATTTCACATCATAGTAAAAAGAAATATCTAAAGTTCATTAGATATTCAAAACTATTTTATATGTAAAAGTTCCTCCGCTGAAACGTCCGTCCTTATGGATGAAGTGATCATTCTATCCTGATCTCTTTTTTTCAACTTACAATTTAGAAGTAGTATGTTTATTCTGAAAATAAGTAAAAGCATCATTTTAGTTTTCCAAAGATCAGCTGATGTAACCTATATCCTACAATATACCGGGTGTCCGAGAAGTCTGAAGACGGTCGAAAAACACTAGAAATAGACATCGGATTCAAAAACGGAAAAAACGTGTGTTCAATATATTTTTTAAAAATCTATTCAGTGACAGCAAAGTTGACTCCTACCCCCAATCCCTATGGGTGAAATAATTGCCAGTTAGAAATCTTAAATAAGTACCTTGATTTTTTATTACAGATATGGAGTTTACGTGAAAAGCTATGGAACTTTTGCATCTAACATTGTTTTTCGGATCATCGTAGATGGCAATGTAATCGATCAAAAACTCACGTTAACCCTCTCGCTGCGTAAGTAATTCTTCGCGATGAGCGTCTTTTATAGAATTTTTAATCGTTTATCACTGGTTCTTTAAAGCAGAAATTTTTGACTATCGTAATCGGGTAAAATGTCCTGATTAAATCAGACAAAGTTTTCCCTAAAAAATAACTGGTGGGCTTCATTGAGAGAAAGCAGATACTCGTTTTACAATTTTTGTTTCTTTATTATACAATCATTTTTATAATGATACCGTCACTTGGTCAGCATATCGCGTTGCTCAAAGCTGTAATTCATTCTGAAAGGAAAAAAAATATAATTAAAAATTTTTAAAAATTCGCGCCTAAGTGGAAACTGCTGTAATAAGTACATGTCCAATAATAAAAACAATTATAGTAATATTTGCTTACTATTCAAAATTGACATAAATTTTGCTTTCAGTGAATAATATAACAATATTAATATAAGTTCATTAATTACAGGGTTCGTACGGGTAATTGAATTTCATGACTAAGAATGGAAAATCTCTTCTGAAATCAGGCGAAATTTCGTACGTTTAAACTAGATTTATTTTTTCTATAAAAAATTCTGATATCGGGCCTTGAAAATAACGGTACCCGTACGAACCCTGAATTAGCAACAGTGACACAACATATTTCAAAAGAATTTCTTTTTATCAATGACCATATTTATTCAGAATCTTCACTAAATTCAGGGCTCCCAAATGGTCTGCCAACTGAATACCAATAAATTTTATTAGAAAATTTTATGGTAGGTTTGCGCTAGAATTAACTTTCAAAGGTGATTCCGGGGCGGTTTGGAAGAAAAATCTAAAAAGAAAAAATTTCTAAAATAATATTCGTATTCAGTTGGTGGACCATTTGGGAGCCCTGCTAAATTATATTTCCTCTAGTGATTTTTAGTCCGTACTGAAATATGAATCTGTAGAGTTTATAAGAGTTCTTATGGTTTTCTTAAATCTTATATCACAGAATACGTTGCACTAATAATTCTAACAATATTAAATACTAATAACAATAATAAATAAATAAATAATCTAAGAGTAACCGTGTATAATAATAATATATCAAATAATTTAATAAACAATAGTAAATAAATTTTTTGTCAACATGAATGTAAATATACAACTGTACAATCTTTGATAGTTTTTTGCCATGGTCTTTTGATCATTTACAGATCTGTATTCTCTCAGTATAATAACAGTATCAATCACAACAACTGTTAAATCTTACGTAATTTTATTTCTCGCATTATTTTTAATGTTAGATAAGTTTTCGAAAAAAGTAATGATTTGTGAACAGAAATGAGGTGCATTGGCCTCATAGGTCCTTTCAAGGGTTAAATCATCATCACTGTTTCAGTAACTCATATCTTTTATTTTAGCATAGTTATCATAAAAAATTATTTAAATCTCTATATAATTAATTGAATAACATTCTTAATACTAGTATTTCAAGTTACTATATTTCCATCAATCTAAAATATTTAATCTTTTTATCTAGACACACGGCAGTGTGTCAGCCAAGTTCGCCTGACATTGCCGTGTGTTATTTACACGAACCATTTCGAGCTGTTTTCGTCAAATTTCAATGCTCTACTACTGAAAATCTATGAGACTTACGTACTTGTTATACGAAATGTGTAGTAAGGCCACCCTAATTACCTAAAATCCAAAATTTTATAAATAACGCATAATTAGTTTCCGAGATAATGACATTTGAAAATGTCTTATAATCGATAATTTTACCACTGACTGACTGACTGACTGACTCACTCATCAAAAAGATCTCGTATATCTACTGCAGCTACAGACTTCAAATTTGGTGCGAAGTTTGTTAACACTACAAAACTAAGGAAGAAAATAAAAAAAATTCTGAAAATCAATGAATTACCCACCTGGGGGTGCCCATTTTTACTTTAACATTACGTCTATTAGGCGAAATTTTAATTTGCCGTAGGAGGGGACTCTGTTCTGTCGCCAAATACCGCCAAGTTTCTCGCGAACATGGCGATATATCGCCAAATTTGGCGACCAAAATTAGTCGCCAAAAGTGACGCCACCTTGGAGATATCTCTAATATTTCGCCAAATTCCCATAGACTTCTATTGTAAACCTATCTACTTACTGGGGGTTTATCTGGGTTTACTTGCTTACAGAAAATCAACAAATTGAGATATTCTGTCCGTCACAGAGCCCGTTCTCAGAAACTATACATGTTGGATACTTGAAATTTTGCATACTTATGGCTGAACACCACACATCATACGACAAATCATAAAATTTTGAGCAAGTCGTACATTTAAGCCTTTGGCTCCCACATGTGTATTTTAAACAACTCTTTCTAACTGAGTCCCTAATTAGGTTGGAGCCGTGAAATTTTGCATACTTATAGCTGAACACCTCACATCAAATGACAAGCCATAACAGTTTGAAAAAGTTGTAAATTTAATCCTTTGGGCGTCTCACGTGTGTATTTTAAACAATCCTTTCTAAGTGAGCCCCTAATTAGGTTGGAGGGGTAAAATTGTACATACTTGTAGATGAACACATCACATCAAACGAAAATCTATAAAATTTTTAAAAAGTCGTACATTTAACCCTTTGGGCTCCCACATGTGTGTTTTAATCAATTTTTTCTAAGTGAGCCCCTCATTAGGTTGGAGGCGTGGAATTTTGCATACTTATAGCTCAACACCTCAGATCTCACATCAAATAATAAATTTTGAAAAAGTTTTATGTTTTACCCTTTCAACTCCAGCTTGTGTATTTTAAGCAATTCTTTCTAACTGAGCCCCTTATTAAGCTGCAGATTTGAAATTTTGCATACTTTTAGCAGAACACCTGAGGCCAGGTGACAAATCATAAAATCTTGAAAAATTCTTATGCTTAACTCTTTGAGCTACCACATATGTATTTTAAGCAATTCTTTCTAAGGGAGCTCCTAATTAAGTTGAAGACATGACTTTTTTCATACGTATAGCTGAATACCTTAGACCACACGACAAATCATAAAATTTCGAAAAAGTCTTATATTATTTACTCCTCCGGGCTCTAACTTGTGTACTTTAAGCAATTTTTCTAACCTCCGTCCTTTTCCCCCGGGGAGCACTTTTCCAACTTTTGCCGACACCCCTTTGACCATTCTTTCATATTATGCACCATAGCCTTACATATTTTAGTTCCACTTTTTACCGCTAGGGGCGCCGACTTATCTCAGTTGCTATGGGTTCAATCCCCTCGACTAATATATCTACGGACAGTATGCAAAACAGAGTTTCGTTCGGATAGAGGTTTGTTTAGAATAGAGTGCGCCCCTGGTTGCGAAATGTGGAACTAACAGATTTTTCAAAAGGATAAAGTGTTTTGAAAGGAATATTAAGCGAAACCCTCTGTGCGATCTGTGATCACACTTACCCACTTGTTATTTTGAAAATCATCAGAGAAAAGGATATTTAATTAGTTAAATTTGAAAATCCAGGGAGAGGCAATGTGCTTCCTCTGCAGTGCCTCTTTGCCGGCACCAGTGTGGCATAAGCACATAACTTTATTTTTCACTTTCAGTACAAAAAAGCAGGCCCAGCTATAGGATATTTAATTGGAAAATTTAATAGGAAAATTTAATATAGGAATTTAATAGGAATTGTTGTTTCAGAAACAATAAAAATTTCGAATCAACACATTTCGTTTCAAAACATGCATTCAAAGTAGCAGTATTAAAATATAGATTTCAGCCGCAAATTGACAGCCAAATAGTTTGTTGTTGGAAATTTAAATTAAAATTGAATGCTGCTTGGTGAATAAAATAGTCACATGTAAACACATTAAAAAGCATTAAGTAAAGTGTCTAAATATATTGTAACTTTACAAAAAGTAATGATATCTAACAAAAACATAGCTGTGAAAAAAAGGGAGCCAAGTTCTGTAAAGACAATGGCAAGAAAAGAAGTGATATCTAAGTGGGTGCCAAGTTCAAATAAAATTCACTCAAACTTACCTACAGAAGTATTATAGCATTTTTTAAATTGTTTAGAAATAAAAATTATTGATAGCATATGAATAAGAAATCTAGAACTTGGCAAGTTTTTGATAAATATTATGCCCATCAATTTCATGTCTTAATAAAATGATGATGTTAATATTAACGACATTGTCATTATAAAACAATATAGTTATTATTATAAACAAATGACACATGTTAAAGATTTGATAAACAAATAAATACACAGATACACTCCCGCTCGTCTTTGGTTATTACTCTAGCACCCACCCTCCAGAAACCTCAATGCAAACAGACTAAAAGGCCTGAGAAAGAGACAGATACCCTTACGCTTGTTCTTGGTCATCCCTCTAGAGACTGCACCCCTTTAACCCTTCAGGGGCAAAGAATTTTTATTCGTGACATGCTGAAATGATTGAATCACACCAGAATTTAAAAACAATTTATTTCAAAATGGGTAAAAGCTTCTTTTCACGTATTTAATAAAATTAAACTTTGTAGTCCTGAATTCTAGTTGTCAATGTGGCATTTTGCAGTTAAAATTAGGTGGGATATATTTTATCCTACCACCCTTCAAAAGAAAAGAGCTCACTCAAATGAAGGCTTCCAAACATGAAATAACATGTTTTGATATAATAATGTCATTAATAAAAATAAATGACTCGTAGGTAAAAACTTGCCAAGTGCTAGATTTATTATTAATATGCTATCAATAATTTTTATTTCTAAACAATTTAAAAAATGCTATAATACTTCTGTAGGTAAGTTTGAGGGAATTTTATTTGAACTTGGCACCCACTTAGATATCACTTCTTTTCTTGCCATTGTCTTTACAGAACTTGGCTCCCTTTTTTTCACAGCTATGTTTTTGTTAGATAAATATTAATAATATAATGTTAATCCTGTATCACATAATAAATTCATATCTATAAATATCTCGTAACATCATTCATTCGTATGTGAGTCGTTAAATCTAATTCCCGTTTATCTGACACATAGGAATTACTCAAATAAAGAAAAAAAAATCATAAATTAAAAAAAATATGGAAAGGGAAGTTATAACGTGTTGAATAGATGGCAGAAAAAGAATCAAAATAGTGTTTCACAATTCGCATCAGTAAATTACATTTTCCTTAAATAAAAAGAATAAAATCAAAACGTTAACAACAACAACAACTAAAAAACGACTTTTGACTTTCGTGGAAAGAAAGAAAAAAAAAATATATAACAGACGAAAGGTTTTTGCAATTTGAATAAGCAAGCTTTTTCGCAACCATCTCATATGCGTCCGTACAGATTTTAATCCTGAAATATTTCTTCTAAAGGTTTTAATTCTTAGCAATTCGTTTTATTTTTGATAAATTAGGCTAGTTATTTAAATCATTTGAAATAATATCAATTATGTTTTTATTAATTTTTTATAAGAAATAAGATTAAGTTTTTATTGATAAGTAATAATTTAAAAGTTATAATTTAAGGTTTAGATTCAACATTAATTTGAAATCTTAAATTGAAATAACTAATTTATTTGACATAAACGAGTTTAATCAAAATACAATTTCAATTCTTGCATGGCCTTTGCAAGAACATACTGTAATGTTGAATTAAAATATTTTACTTTAAACCCTTCCTGCATGATTTTTTTTCCTGCAGGCAAAATAATTTTAAAGTTTGCTAACTAATAATGTAACATGTTCAAAAATCACTCAAAATTCGAAATTTTCAAATCCACCTTAATTTAAGGCCGTTTTAAGTTCGTGCCATATATGTCACACCATGCATTAGCGACTACTTTTCCATAGTAGTGAATTCAGCATAAAAACTTGCATGCAACTCTTGAAACTTCAAAATATATAGAGAAAGAACATATGAAATCTATTTGTGTGTGTGTGTTTCAATCTACAGTAATTGATACGTATATCGTTTATTGAAAAATGAAGTTACAGAAATTGATACATGTATCGTTTATTTAAAAGCTACATTCTACAGTACCTGATACGTGTTTGGTTTAAAACTACAGGCTACAGTAACTGATACATATTTTTGGCTGAGAACTACTGTCTGCAGTAACTGATACAATGCTGTTGAAAACTACAGTCACTCAATGACCCAGGGCCGAAACTAGCCTTTTTTGCCCCCGGGGCAAACATGGATTTTGGCGCCCCCCCCCCCCCCCTCTCCTACGCAAAGTATATTTACAAAGATAATTCCTCTAATTTTCTAATAGCCGACTTATTTTTAAATTTAAAATATGAAACAAAAAAATATGTAATAGTGAACAACGTAATCTGCTTTGCAAAATATTGATTCATTAAAATCTTGAAAACGGGATCGACAAGAATCGAAAACAAATTCCGCTTTATACAGGATCTTTATGCCATATCATCTTTAGATTCTTCTATGCTTTGACATACCCCAGACAGGATGATTTTAACAAAACCGTGCTAAACATAGATGTGAGAATAATCGACAAACAAAATCTTCATTTGGCATCCCTTCTTCTGGCGCACGGGGTACGTACCCCCTCTGCCCCTCCTTAGTTTTGGCCTGGACACTTCACTCAGTGTGAAACTTGGCAAAGCAATTTCGGTCATTGTTCAGACAAAGTGACACTTTGCATTTTTGATGGTGAATAAACAAATACACATTTCAACCACTATGAAAAATACAACCTGTCAATGCATGGTGTGACATATGTGGCACGTACCGATTTTTACATGCGATATACGCTAGCATTTCTACAATGTGTTACCATCATGATATATTATTCACAAGATACTTACAAACACAGCTGTATTTATTTCAGTCCATACTTCTTCTTTTTTCCACACAAAAACAACAAAAATATTCACTATCGAGCAACACAAAGTAACAGCTATAAATTCTCACCGTTCGCCTCTTTTCTGGTGCCAAAATCCGCTCGAAAGGAGGCAGAAACTGTTGGCATAGCATGCCTCATCCACTGATGTATTAACCCCTTAACGCTCGAATTAAATTCGGTTGAAAAATTCAAATTGCTTATTGGAACCAATTATATGAAAAAGAAATATTCACCTTATTTAATGACAGGAAAAACGATATTAAAATATAGCCAATTTCACTATTTTATAAAACTGGTGGGAATCAAACAATTTGAGCAAAAGACACAGCCCGAGAATATGACGGGAGCGAGAATTAAGGGGTTAAACAAAGAAGAATGGAACTTCCGCGATTAAAAACAACTGCAGAACTACAGTAAAATAGTATGTGCTATATATGTCACAGTATGCAGGAAGGGGTTAAGCTTTAAAATTTTAATATTAAATTACAAACTCATTAATGTAAGGAAATTAAGTTTAAGTTAGTGATTTAACTTGCGTTTGTTGCTGCTGTTGTGATAATTGTTCATGATATAATTTTAAATTATTATGATGACGATATAGACGCAATTTTGAAACATGAATGAATTCGGTATCTTTAAATGGGGTTTTTCTATCCATCTCAAAATTTACATCGGATTCTTTTCGAAGAATTTGGTATGGTCCAAAAAATACTTGAGAAAGCTTTCTAGTATTTGGGTAATGAAATTCTTCACAAATAACGACATCACCTACTTCAAATTTTCGCTCAACATAATTTTGATCATAATATTTCTTACTTTTAAAATGGAATTCATCAGTCTGCGCTTTTGTGATTTTAAGTGCTTTATTAACAGGAGGGTAATAATCTTGTTGAAAGGAGAATCATAGGGTAATTGTCCAAAGAGTAAAAAGCAGGAGGAAATTTAGTTATTGAATGGGGGTATTATTGTATTCATTTACAACTTCAGAAGGGAGTTTAGTCCAAGAAATTTTAGAGGTAGTAGAGTTAATTTTACATTTTAGACAAGTTACTATCGTTTGATTAGCTCGCTCACACTTCCCGTTTGTTTGAGGATAGTGAGATGAGGTTAAACGCTGCTTAATATTATAGTTCCGCAAAATTTTTTGAACCTGGAAGAAGTAAAGGCGGCGTCCCTATCGCTTAATATTTCTTGAGGGGTCCTAACATTAGAAATTTGATTAAAACAGAATAATTGTTGTGTTGTTTGAATATTAAAAATTTGTTTTTAAAAATTCGTATAGGTTTCGGTGGTGACAGTCTTCGAGGGAAATGCCCACACATAACGGGTTGTATGATAGGTGACAATATGAAGATATTTTTTCGTTGAGTTGTAGTAGTTGAATCATCCCACTGTATCAACAGAAAGACATTCTAAAGGTTGATTTGTGGTAGGCACAGCTTGTAATAAGCCAATTTTTTTCTGTCTAGGCTTTTTTTCTGACAAATATCGCAATGCTTTACAAAGTTAGTTATTTCCTGAGTCATATCAGGCCAATAATAATTGGGGGAAATTAAATTTTGCATTTTTTGAATTCCAAGGTGATCAAATTTTTCATGAGCAATTCCAAGCAACTTTCTTCTCAAGGGCATGGGGACTACTATTTTCCTACAGCCCTTTCTTTTAATTATCATTAGCCCATTGTCATTTAAGTATTTTTTCCGAACACATTATCCCTTTCCTGCATTTCAAGTACCTCTTTAACATCTTACAGAAAAGTGAGTGGTCGATTAAAATGAGAAAAAGGGTTTCTGGACAACATGTCGGCTTCGACATTTGTAGATCCCTTTAAATACTCTATCTTATATTCGAACATACTCAGCTTTAAAGACCATCTAAAGAGTCTACCTCTTAGATGTTTTATATTCTTAAGCGACATAAGAGATTCATGGTCTGTGAGAATAGTAAACTTTACACCGTGGAAATAATGGTAAAATTTGTCTAAGGTGTCAATGATGGCAAGACGCTCAAATTCTGTAATAAAGTAGTTTCGTTCATAGCTTCTCAATCCTCTGGAGTAATAAGCAATTGGATGTGAAAACCCATTATCATCCGGTTGATTAAGTACGGCACCTACCGCTACCTGTGAGGCATCAACAAACATATGGAGGGGTAATTTAGGGTAATAAATTTTTAAGATGGGTTTTGCTGTTAGTGCATCTTTCAACTTTTGGAGAGAATTTTGACATACAGTACTCCATTCCCACAAAGCATTTTTCTTAAGTAGTTTATTGAGAGGATTCCTAATTTCGGCATTTTTGTTTATAAATTTATGGTACAAATTAACTGATCCCAAAAATCTTTGAAGTTCTTTAATATTCGTAGGGGGTTTTAATTTTTTCATTACAACAGTATTGACATTAGAGGGGGTTAGGGTTCCATTTTTAATTTCATATTCTAAAAAGTTAATTTTATTTTGAGCAAAATTGCATTTAGAAAGTTTAAGTTTTATGTTCTCAAGACTACACAAATCAAAAATTTTGTTTAAATGTTGGATGTGTTTAGTTAGGGAGGAAGAAAAATTGATTATATCGTCATAATAATAGCATGCGAAATCAATTTTATATTTTGTAAGGATTCTTCTAAGAGTTCTATTGAATATGGAGGGCCCAACTTTTACACCAAAGGGGAGAACATTCCACTCAAATAAACCAGAATTGGTAGTAAAAGCGAGTTTTTCTGTATCTGAAGGGTGAATGGGAATATGCCAGTCGTCAGAGGCTAAATCCAATGTGGAAAAATACTGGCATTACACAATTTATCTAAAATATCATCAATACGGGGAAGGGGTTCTGCATCGTTTTTCATTATGGAATTTAATTTTCGGTAATCTACACATAATCTTGTGTTTTTGCCTTCATCGTGTTTCATTACTAAGGTGACAGGGGAAGAATAAGGTCTAGTACAGAGGTCGGCAAGTAATTTTAAGTGGGGTCCGAATACTTTTGAAATTTTTTTCTCGAGGTCTAGAGAAAAGAACTCACAAGTAATGTAAGTACTTAATACTGTTAAATTGTTATTTCTACATAGTCATACATATAATATGAAACAGAAAAATCTGGTTTTTGTTCTGAAAACATTACTATATACAGCGATGACAGCGATGACCACCTCGGGAACTCAGCTTTCGCTTTAGAGTGTTAGTGCAATCCCGAGGGGTAGACCACATCCACTCCTCCCGACTCTCAACCAGAGTCTGAGAGGGAGCGTCGGGTCCCTGATCAAGCTGCTGAGATTTATTTCGGTTACTATGAGATTTACAATTACAATCACAATTGGTTACCCAATTTTTCTGGGCGAACCGAAGATTTCACATCGAGATATATGACTGTATGTAGTGATTACATGAGGATCATTTCACCTAATGTGATTGCATAATTGTTTACAATTTTCTTGGATATATATACGCCACAGTACATTTAACACACAATATTTAACATGACAATTAGAAACACATTACAACACAATATCAAACACCTACTATTTACATGACTGTGTGTAGTGATTACATGAGGATCATTTGAATGTGATTGCATAATTATTTACATTTTTCATGGATTTACAGGGATTTCACAGTACATTAAACGCACAATATTGAACACCACAATTAGAAACACATTACAACACACCTACTATTTACAATTTGCGCATACAAGAGTTTGGAGAGATGCACAAGATAAAAATTCAAAAGTGATAGAAGTTTCTGGCACCCGCTAATAACGCGTTTCACCTTCCATGCTACACCCTAGTGATGGAGTTGGACTAGAATGGCTCTGGATTTGAAAAGATGTACTCGTTTGTTTATATAAACCTCATGCATTGTATGATCTTGTTGAGTAGTTGTGGTTTCTCTTTTACATCCCGCCACCAACTTGCTAAATTCATACGTGTGTGTTTTTTGAGATGATAATGCGATGTTAATGTACAGTATAATACATAGTGTAACGATGTTGACGGCAAGCCTCAAATGCATAGTGGGGAGTCTCTTTTGTTAATTTTGTATAAGTGTTCCTGAAAGGGGCCGTGATTTGTTAAAAATATGTGTAAGTATCTGTTGTTTACGAAATACTTGTGGTCAACCAATGGCAAGAATTCTTTCGTATATCGGCCTGTGTCTGAATCCGTCCAGCGGTTTTGCCAATTTTTTAACAGATTCTGCTTTGTCTGTGATTTTAGTGAAGAAGCTGGATATGGTAAAAATGTATGTATTAGTGTTTCATCCGTTACTGCCGATTTTGCCAGTTGGTCAGCTGCCTCATTGCCCTCAACACCTGAATGTCCTTTTGTCCAATTGAAGTATATGTATTTTACTATTGTTTGTAATTGTTGAAGAATTTTTAGTATTAAATAGTTTGTATTGTCAAAATTGTTTAATGCTTTTAAACTTGATAGGCTATCCGTTATGATTAACACTAGAACGGCGGGAAATTTTGCTCAAGTTTTATAAAAATATTTCACATCAGAATTTTTATTTAGAACTATTTAACTTATTTATTTAAGTTATTTTTGTGCAGCATATATTAGTCTTATATTATAAAAAAAATTCTGGTTCGAATCAAAATGTTTTCATTCGGAAAGGGTCAAAATGACCCCTCGCCGCCGTTCTAGTGTTAAGTATTGAGAATGTTTGTCGGACTCTATCCACTCTAATGCTGAAGAGATCGCGAAGAGTTCTGACTGGAAGACGGAGTTATCCTGGGACAGTTTCGCTCTCCAAGTATAGATTTGCTCGTTTTTTTCGTACACACAAAATGCCGAGGCTGTGCCTTCGGACATTTTGGAACCGTCCGTGTATATTGTAATTTTGCCTACATAGTCGTTTATTTCACAAATTTGTATTTCACTTGTTAGTGGTGATGTTTTGTATTTTGAGCATTTTGGATAGTATAGTGGAGCAAAAGCCTTTTCTGTTGACTTGCCGAGACGAATCGTCCCTGAATACTCTGCCTCCGCCTCCAACTGCAAATCCAGTGGGGGGAGACCTCTGAGGACCTGCAGGGCGTTTGTTGACGTATTGCGATATGCTCTCGTTATCAGCAACAAAGCTTTCCTTTGTGCCGAGAGCAAATGTCGACGACCGTGATATTGCGCCATACGCGGAAACCAGACAGCACACGCGTAGGCCAGTTTCCTTTGTAAGATCGCCGAGTACCAAATCTTAAAAAATACCGGAGGGAGTCGACCTGAGATTGGTGAAAATTTATAAAGATTTTGAGTTATTTTTCCGATTTCTACTCTCTTTTGTGCCACATGTGGGAGAAATGATAATTTTTTATCTAATATTACCCCCAGGTATTTTAGTGTTGTTTCTGATTTTATTGATTTACCTTGAAGTTTAAATGTGGACACAGGTACACGTTCTGATTTTTTCTTTACTTACACATAATAAAATAGAAAAGGCAGGTATTAAATGAAAAATTAATGCGAAAAATTGCACTTGCGGTCTTGAGCCAGTTTTTTATATTTTGGTTCACGTGGTGAACAGCTAATGTGAAAAATATCTTCAAGGTGGGCGTTCGTTAATCGCTAACGAAATTTGTTCTTCAAGAAATTTATTTTGGAAAACGATCTTTAATATACACACGTAGAGCCAAAAATAGTAGCCAGGTTAATAGCTAGTTTTTGTAATTTTCCTACATTAATGAGACATGTTTACCCAAAAATTCTTCAGGGGATGCAGTTTTATACATTTGCATGGAAATATCTTCTTGCAAGTCAAATATCTCTATTTGAAGTAAAGATTTTTCAAGACTGAACAACTTCGCAGCCGCATCAGTCCATTCTGCAGCTAGAGCAACTTCATAAGGCTATTTTAAGAATCGAGACGACTTGCCTATTTCTGACAAGTGCAAACCCTTTGAATCATGCTTCAAATCCCTTCAGAAGGTCTGACACAAAACTTAGGAACACTGCAGTGTGCATTTCGGAATTCTTCTTTATATATTCAAGAATTGTTGGAAAATGAATAACTCTTCATTTGCAATATTTTTTTCGGCGGTCCAGGCTTCGACCTTGCGCGGTCCGCCAGTTGCCGACCGTGGGTCTAGTACTTTAATTTATTAGGACAGCATTTAACAAAGATTGAATTTGGGTTGAAATCTCCTTTCCATCAACTATCGATGTACGATAAGGTCTCATAGATACAGATATGTCAGAGTTTAAAAAAATTCGCCGTTGCTCAATATTTATCTTCCCTACATCATACTTGTTTCTAGAAAAAATATTTAAGTAATCCCTTAACATTTCCCTTAAGTTGTCATTATCTATAGCATTTTTATTTCCCCAATTATATTAGAATTATTTTCATTAGATCGCGCGAAGGATTGAGGAGCTATGGTATTTCCATAATCGGGTTGCATATGTTGATATTCATTTCTAACATTAAAATGAAGATATCTTACTTTGTTTCTCGTTATACATGAATTTATAACATAATCTCCCTGAGTGACTCTACAACAGGGGTGCCAAACTATGGCCCTCCGGATACCACTAAAACTTTAAAGAAATAGTCGACAAGTTGAATCGCAGATATTCGACGAATAGATAAGGCAAAGACAACTGTAAAATTTTAGTGGTATCCGGCGGGCCACAGTTTGACACCCCTGCTCTACAACTAGCACAATTAATTTCAAATCAAATTTTGCACAGTCTGGCAATCCTAAAATTACATACTCTAAATCGGTATCACACACAAGAAAATTAACATATTGTTCAATATTACCAATTCTAATAAATAAATCACAAGCTTTTTTAATTTGGACAAAGCCTTTGGCTTGACCAACATTAATAGGAAAAATATTTTTAAGTTTAGCATTCAATAAATGTACAAAATGAAGTGGCAAAATTGAAATCGTAGAGCCAGTGTCCACAACACAAGGTAATTGATGTTTTCTCGTATAACCAGACACAATTAATTGTCAAACATTATCATCATTTTGTAATTGGGGAGCGGATATAGTATCAGATTGTAAAGGGTTAACATTAAAAGCCAACTATTCTCCCAGTGAAATGCATTAAGTATTCCTTGATTCAAACAAATTCTCCAAGGTCTAGATGGATAATTTCTTTGAAAATGATTGTTTTGCATTCTATGATTCGAAAATCTAGAACCATGTACATTGGAATTAGGATTAATGTTAGTATTAGAGGAGTTGAAATTTGGTGAGCGAACCCAATTTCTGGGAGCATCATATCGTGGTTGATAAGGTCGAGCATGTTGCTGAAAAGTTCTACCATTGGGTTGAAAAAAATCTAGCATTTTTCTGAAAAGATCTATCATTTGAAAATGTATTCTTGTAGTATTTCGATTAGAGGTAGGTGTGACTACAAGTTGTCTGACTAATTTATACCAATCTGTGGCATTATTTGGGGAACTTACAATCAAAAGATTCTGACCCTGTGGTGCTAAGCCATCAGTAAGACCCTGTACTCTGATTGTCTCACATAATTTTGGTTTTCTTCCAATCTCCTTTTTTGTGGAAGCAATCTTCCAAATCTTCCAAATCTTTTAGATCGTTCAATTTAAGTGAAGAAAAATCAGAAAATCTAGGTACTTCAATTTTGATAAATTTTTCTACTAAAATCTCTGAAATTTGAGCATAACTATCATAACTTTGGCACTCAATGATATAAATTTTCAAGGCCTCTACCTTTAAATATTTTGAAATATTTTCAAATTTCCAAGTATAATTTTGTTTACTGAAAGAATTATAAAGGTATGTTAACCATTGTTGAATGTTCATTCCCAAATCGGGATTAAAAGATACAATATTAATTTCAGTCATTTTACTTTTTTGTTTCCACGTAATAAAACTAGAATATTGAACTTTAACTCCCTGTCGTAAAAGCATTACAAAATATCCCTTAAAATCTCTATCATATTGCTTAACAGAAATATAAAAATAATAATAAAAACTCATAGTAAATAATAATTTAACACAACATAAATAAAATCTCAGAATATTAAAATATTCTATCTCTTAAATACTCGTAATCTTTTGTAAATATGCATAAGTAAACATAGTTAGTTCCGATTACGTAAGTTAAATAAAACACCTGTCACTTAAATGCTCATATACTTCGGCAGTAAAAATAAACACAACTTACTTCGGATAAATAATCAAATAAAATAAAATAAAAAGGTTGATGCAATAACAAGGAATAAACATAAAATTTTTCAACACATAAACAGAAATCATTTTTAAATGACTTTCGTAATGGTGTCTTTATTAGGGCAGTAACAAAATTTTGTTGTTGTTGTTGTTGTTCTTTTTTACATTAATGATGTTAGGTGATTTTCTAAACTTTGCTTCTTCCTGGCGACCGTCATTAGTGGGGTGAGACTTTTTGTATATTTGTTGTGACGTTCGTTGTTGTTTAGAATTCTTGCTGGCTAGATGTTAAGTATGGCGTTCAAGCTGCAAAATCCTCACCGGCTAAATGTTGCATTATAGCAACATTGGAAGATTTCTCTAGTTGAAATGAAGTAACTGGCTGTCACGATATCAGTAGTGGATCACATCTAGCAATAATAGAGTAGTATAAGTTCTCAGAAAAGGTAAATTCGATCCTGTTGTACTAGAATAACGAAAACTGGAATACTGTCGTGTAAACGACTACGACATTGACGTTATATGATGATTTGGAAATTGTATCAGTTAACGAGTGAAGGCCATGGAATACATTTTTCCGTGAAAGTTTCCCCAGAAATAATTGAGACAAAACGTAAAGTCAGCTCATCATTTTATTTAAACATCTTTCGGCGGCGCAGTTTCCGCCAAGAATATTAGCCGTCGCTTCATAGTAGTAATTTAGGGATGAACAAAGTTGCAGATAATCGAATACGTGGACGGCGACCAGGGGGTTGTATGGAAAATGGAAATACGACTAAAATCTGCTGAAACACAGCGAGCATCGGCTTTTTGTGCGTCAAGTGTAGGAATACAAATATGACGTAGGTCGCGCCCTCAACCAATTAATAATTAAGAAAGAGTCCTGACAGAGCGAGTGGATGAATTTGAAGGCAAAAAGGATAACCCCAGAATATGACCGGAAAATTAAAATTGTTGCTAAAAGAAAAAAAGAGCGGAAATGGAACATTTAATTTAAGAATACTAAAAGCGTAATATTTAAGTAATTTAGACAAGTGAGACATTAACCCTAGAACTACCGGAAATTTTACTCAAGTTTTATAAAAACATTCTACACCAGAATTTTTACTTAAAACTATTTAATTTGTTTATTTAACTTATTATTGTCTGATTTATACATTTAGTTTGTTTTGAAGAAATTTCTGGTTTGAATAAATATTTTGAATGTACATGTCGGGTCCAATGGACCCGTCTGGTAGACGGAAGGTTAAATTAAAGGAAATTTTACAGAATTAACGATAGAGATTATTCAAGAATAAGGATTTAGGGAATATAAAGTAATAATTTAGAATAAGATAAGGAAATCACGGAATTAGATCTAATAATGTAACATATATATAATTTCCCATTACACAGAAATTAAATTTTATGATGATAAACGTATGATATTGCATCGTAAATAACACAATATTGAACATTTCTAATAGGAAGATTTGCTCTACATTTTAGTTCTCTAACTTAAAATTCTCGAAGAAATACAAGGATGTACTGTGCACCAAGGTAATGACAAATATTTCTAAAAATTTTTAAATAAAGTTAAAGTGCCAAATATAAAGACTTTAATCATAAATCAAACACTTTGTGCGAATTTCACTCCATAAGAACGGTTCAGAACGGTTTAACGTACAAATACATACAAACATGACACAACTCCTTGGAAATTTAAAGGAGTCTGGCAGTATTATTTTAAATCGATTTTTTAAATTTAATATTTAAATCTTAGAATTTGTAATCAGCCCGTTTAATCGTAGAATTTTTTATGTTCTTCTACAATAAAAAATAGGAAAATTCTATTTAAAAGTTTAGGTAAATTTTTACGCACCTTGTCTATCAAAACATATGCTAACATGTAATCAAAACAGGTAATATAATGAATTTTATTTGAAAATTGAGAATGGTTTTCACCAATTTTCAATGACAGGCATGATATTAAGGGAAGACAAGACTGGGTGCAATACAATGGAAAATATGTTAGCCTTCAGACCCGTTTCCTTGGAAACTTCCCGACCGTTTTGGTGAAATTTGAAATCCATATTTACTGGATTATTCTCAAGATTTATGGCAGACAATTTTTTTCTGCGAGTAAAACTTTCTATTTTAGAGCAATGTCTATTTTTAAGAAATTTTTCTTTTTCAGAATTTTTTTTCTGAAACTAATTTAAGTTTTTTTTTAAAACTGTCTGCCATATATGATCTTATATTTATGCAGTACCGTCAAAAAATTATCAAATTCGCTTGAGTACTTTTTGAGATAATGGGATTTTTACTTGAAAAGTACGATTTTTCAGGAGAGACAAAAAGCGTAGGCACTTCTAACATGTGACTTCTTTCATGTGATCCGTTTCAAGACAATGAATCACCGATATTAAATGAAGCCTGTTCGATTCCTGCTGAATATTGTTTGTTTCTGAAGAAATAGTTTAAACTTTAACTGTACTCCATTTGTTCTGTTGTTTGTTTTACAATCGTTAAATTGTACTGATGACGTCTTGTGGTTGCTCGGCGAAACGTCTACTAAATGCATTTTTAATGTTTTAGTATTTTAAGGGAAGACAAGACTGGGTGCAATCCTATTGAAAGTATGCTCGATTTTGTGATCTTATATTTATGCTCTAGCACGAAAAAAATTTACCAAAATTGCTCGGGTACTTTATGAGATAATGGGATTTTTACCTGAAATGTACGATTTTTCATTCGAGACAGAAAACGTAAGCACTTCTAACATGTGTGAAGTTCTTGCACAATTTCATCAAACATATGATCTAAAGCATATACAGTAGGGTGGACCGAAAAAAACTTTTTTTGTTTTTTTCATTTGCTATACCGCGGAAAACTTGCCTCTAGGGTAGCTTAGCAAAATGCAAAGACAAAATAAATAAATTTTTACGTTTGGCGGTAGCGCATCGGCTCTAAAATTTGAGAAAATATGCGATTTTTATCATTTTTCTAATAAATAGCAATAAATCAAATAACTACTATAACAGTTAGCTATAGTAATTTTTTAGTAGAAATAGTATTAGAATAACAAATAAATGCTAAAAATATAATACATTTTAACTTTATTAGTTGCGCCTTACGTTTAAAAAAAAACACTTTTTTTTAAAAATTGACAAATTTCCATTGAAACAAAAATCATTTTTCTGGTTATGAAAAATTACTGTTTGTAATGAAATATAGTACTTTACTTCTTTTTACTTTCGTTTGGTATTTTGAAATTAGCTTTGCTTGAAAAACTGCGAATTGAAGATATTGAGATAAGTGTAGTTCTTATAAAACCATCTCTGGAATTGGAGCCAACGTCTTTTTGTGACACCTCGGTTACCAGCTTCACACATCGTTCTGCTGTTTGGGTGTGGCATGGGAATTGGTCAAACTTACACTCAGCCGCTGTTTGACCTGATTGGACCTTAGACCAGTTATCTTGATCGGTCACTCTTTGGAGTAAAGGTGGCGTTGAAAGTGTAATATTTTTGCAATGAATCCTTTCGATGTAGTCTATAGATAGGAAATTGGTTTTGGGTGTTTAAAAACTCTTGATTGACTTTCTTTTAGAAACTACATTTTTAGCAATTATAATTTTTCTGACAGGTGACTTTCTTATATGATGCCTTTTATATACTTTATTACTAAAAAGAAAGTTTTCTGGATGGGAAAAAAATGCGTTCCTCTCAGTTACTGTATCAATGACTTTCAGCAAGTTTTCAAACAGGTATCTTGACGATTTTACAACTTTAAATACTTATTCTGCTCTATTTATCAAGAGTTTACTTTATTTGATTGGAAACCATACAGATATATATAACTTTAGGAGAAATAAATGAAGATCTTGTGTTCATCTGGTGGGTATTCAATACTTAAATACAATCGTATTACTCTGAATCGTATGACAGCTGCCTTATGTTATAGCAGAACTTATGTCCAGCAGATACTGCTGATTTTTGCTAAAAACTTTTCTGTAAATTTCTTGAATAAAACACTCAACACCGTCAAACTTTACCACCGGAAATTACTCTTACATTTCAATGAATTGCCATTCCGGCATTTGTTTCAAACTTTAGATGGTGAAACGACTGTATCAAAATCATTTAGTGGTCCGATTGGCACACAACTCAGTAAATGTGAGAATCTCCCTGTGTTAAGTTTTGACAGTCTTGAGTGTTTTATTCCAGAAATTTACCGAAAAGTTTTAAGCAAAGATCAGCAATACCTGCTGGACATAATATCTGCTATAAAATCAGATAACTGTCCTGAACATTTATCTGTTCGCGAACCTAGCACACTTTCCCACTCAACGTGGTTAACAAAGGCATTCAGAGTCATTCGATTGTATTTAAGTATTGAAACCCACTACATGAACACAAGATATTCACTTATTTCTCCTAAAGTTATATATACCTGTATGGTTTCCAATCAAATAAAGTAAACTCTTCATAAATAGAGCAGAATAAGTATTTAAAGTTATAAAATCGTCAAGATACCTGCCCAAAAACGTGCTGACAGTCATTGATACAGTAATTGAGAGGAACGTATTTCTTGCCCATCCAGAAAACTTTCCTTTAAGTATTAAAGTAGATAAAGGGGATCATATAAGATAGTCAGATTTCAAAAGAATTATAAATGCTAAAAACGTAGCTTCTAAAAGAAAGTCAATCAAGAGTTTTTAACCATCCAAAACCAATTCCCTATCTATAGAATATATCGAAAGGATTCACTGGAAAAATATTACACTTTCAACACCACCTTTACTCCAAAGAGTGACCGATCAAGATATCTGGTCTAAGGTCCAATCAGGTGGAACAGCGGCTGAGTGTAAGTTTGACCAATTCCCATGTCACACCTAAACAGCAGAACGGTGCGTGAAGCTGGTAACCGAGGCGTCACAAAAAGACGTTGGCTCCAATTCCAGAGATGGTTTTATAAGAACTACACTTATCTCAATATCTTCAATTCGTAGTTTTTCAATCAAAGCTTATTTCAAAATACCAAACAAAAGTAAAAAGAAGTTAAATACTATATTTCATTACAAACAGTAATTTTTCATAACCAGAAAAATGATTTTTGTTTCAATGGAAATTTGTCAATTTTTAAAAAAAGTGTTTTTCTTTTAAACGTAAGGCGCAACTAATAAATTTAAAATGTATTATATTTTTAGCCTTTATTTGTTATTCTAATACGATTTCTACTAAAAAATTACTATAGCTAACTGTTATAGTAGTTATTTTATTTATTGCTATTTATTAGAAAAATGATAAAAATCGCATATTTTCTCAAATTTTAGAGCCGATGCGCTACCGCCAAACGTAAAAATTTATTTATTTTGTTTTTGCATTTTGCTAAGCTACCCTAGAGGCAAGTTTTCCGTGGTATAGCAAATCAAAAAAACAAAAAAAGTTTTTTTCGGCCCACCCTAATATACAGGGTGCATAGGAAAGTCCCTTTTAACCTGAAAATACTTGCGAACGGAGAGAGCTACAGATATGTAAGTGAGGTAACGGTATAATAAAGCGACTATGGCCGACATAATGCAATCGACAGCAGCGCCCCTGGTGGCGAAATTTGGAAGAGAGCCATTGCAATCGAAAACGAAAAGAGATAGAGCAAAATTTCCAATTAGAAAGTTTTAGAGTATCAATTAATTAGTACGAAACGACATTTGGTTTACACAAATACGATAAATTGTGCCGGTATACCCAAAAATGTCCCAAAACGATGTACTCCATTTTGTGTATACGTTTTAAAGGAATAGCCAGAAGTATGAAGAAATAGGCACAATTTATTGTATAAATATGTACTTACGTCAATACATTTTGATAACATCACACGAAAAAGCAATAAAGACAAACTGTCTCACAGTGATAAAATGTTAATGTTCAGTATGTTCGAAAATTTCGTCATTGTTCACGATACACGTTTGTATTCGTGAGAGTAATTCTGCATGCACATTTCTCAGCATGGAAGGTGTCACACTGTTGCAAGCATCTTCAATACGACGACGTAGGTCCAGCAGACTTGTAGGTGGAGTTGCATAAACCTTATCTTTTATGTAACCCCACAGGAAGAAATCCAATGGAGTGAGGTCCGGCGATCGTGGAGGTCATTCAACACTACCACCATACCCGATAATTTGTTGTCCAAAACAATCTTTGAGAAAACTTCGCACTGCAGCTGGCTCGTGTGCAGGGGCACCGTCATGTTGGAACCACAAGTCCCGTAATGCGAAATGGGGAATATCATCTACAAAGTCAGGTATGATATTCTGTAATATTTCGAGGTACCTCTGTCCGTTTAATGTACCTTCGTAGAACACAGTTCCCAGTAAGCGATCCTTACAAATACCGCACCATACGTTAATGGACCAGCGCACTTGGTGTCTGATTGATAGTCCCACCGAGGGATTTTCCAGCGCCCAGTAGTGGGCATTGTGTCGGTTTGGTACTCCAGTACGTTGAAACTGTGCCTCATCCGACCAAAGAATGCTGGACAAGAAATCTGAGTTACCTCCAACATTAATCAACGCCCAGTTGCACCAATCAAATAGACGCTCATTATCCCGTGGCAACAGTGCTTGCTGCAAAGTGATATGACAGGGATGTGCATGTTGATCACGCAGTATTTGCCATACTCGGCCGCGTGTTAAGCCACAAGCCATACTGATATCTCTTGTACTGCTGTGTGGATGGATTAGTGCATATGCCAAAATACTCTCTGGCGCAATACGCATACCTGCACTCACTGGTCTGAAAGAACGCGGACGACTCCTAGTTCTTCCTGTTTCTCTGAGACGTTGCACTGCATTTGCGATGGTAACTGCACTTGGATGTGGCCCAGCAGGAAAACGAACGGCATACTCCCGTGCATCATGCGTCGCATTTCGCTGGTATTCGCCGTAAATAAGTGCCATCTCGCAATATTCGAAATCAGTGAAGTTCGCCATTCTCATACACTTCCAAAATTCTAACTTCAAACTACAAGAAAAGATAATTTTTAACACTAAGAAATCAGGGTTCGTACGGGTACCGTAATTTTCAAGACAAAATATCAGTATTTTCTTATAAAAAATAAATCAAGTTCAACCGCGCGAAATGTAGCCTTATTTCAGGAGAGATTACCTATAACAAAATACTGGTATTGAAGAATTTTCTGGTTTGGCAATTTCAGGACCACACGAACCCTGGAAATGTACCTTTTGTAGGATCTCATTCATTTAGGATCATTCAGAATTCCAGTCACTTTGTCACTCTCAAAATAGGACCCGTATTTTCAACTCGTCGATAGGCAACGATTAAGATTGTCACAACACAGAAAATAAAAGTTTTAGAATAAAAGCGTTTGCGAATTCGGATTAAAATTATCGTTTGCCATCAATAAACTTATGCTATGAGATTAGGCTATTTGTATTAAGCGAGTGCCAACAACTTTTAACACATTAAAGCTGGTTAGTAAGAAAACTTGTCATGTAAGGTGAACAAAACATTTAAATTTGTATACCAGTAGTTTGGAAATTTTCACATTATCTAATCTTAAATTTTGAGCGATTTAATGTAACAAAATTACAATGTGGAAAAAACTGGTGTTGAATAATTAAAAGAAGTGTAAAAGATGATCTTCTTTAATGGGTTAAACTAAAATTTTAAATGCATTGGAAATTAAAATATTACAGACGTTACAGTTCCGTACAACGTCACAATCTGCGATTGCGCACTGCTAAATTGCGAAATGCGAATATGCAGAGTAGAATCGTCACGTATCGATTTCGGACATTTTTGGGTATACCGGCGACAATTTATCTTATCCGTGTAAACCAAATGTCGTTTCGTACTAATTAATTGATGCTCTAAAACTTTCTAACTGGAAACTTTGCACTATCTCTTTTCGTTTTCGATTTGCAATGGCTATTTTCAAAATTTCGCCACCAGGGGCGCTGCTGTCGATTGCATTATGTCGGGCATAGTCGCTTTACTATACCGTTACCTCACTTACATAGCCATAGCTGTCTCCGTTTGCAAGCATTTTCAGGTTAAAGGAACTTTCCTATGCACCCTGTATAAACACTTAGATAAAATTTAATTTCATATAATAAATGAGATATAAAGTTTTAACCCTTATCAGTTCTATGTGTCTTCCCACGTGACTTCCGGACTAGCATCTCTTATATGAATTTTATTCGGTTTGCACCACTTTTTTTTATAAGAAAGACTTTTATTTTTACTTTGACAACATGAGGTGACAACATTCCATGAAAACTTGTTATGTGTGTCATATACTACGATTTTTGGCTACCGGTATTTTAGAACGGAAAAAATGTGTCTTATTTTATCGGAGATATCTCATCAATTGAATAACGCGAAGCAAAATTTTCGAAAATAACGGTGGCTAACCAAGCATAGCGATTTTCAGCTGTGTGACAGACATGACTGGTTTTCATGGAATTACTCACTTGTATATTGTGGTGCGAGTAGAATTTAAAAATAGAAATAAGTATAAAATGTTAGAGTAAAATTAATGTGAATGGGCATGGCGTCCGAATCGGTATATCGTTTTCAATTTTTACGTTTATTTAGAATGGTCAGAAAAATAAAACGTGCATACCAATGAATTCGGGAAGGTTCAAAGAACTTTGTAAACCAATAAAACAACAACTGGGTTCGTACGGGTACCGTTATTTTCAAGGCTAAATATCAATATTTTTTAACAGAAAAGTAAATCTAGTTTAAACTAGCGAAATTTCGCCTTATTACAGCACATATTTTTTATAAGAAAATACTGATACCGAAGAATTCTTCTGTCTGGAAATTCAAGCACCCGTACGAACGAACCCTGAAAAATCAATTTTTCCAAACAAAATTCACTATGGTCTCCCCTCAAGTAAAGCTACCTCTAGGTGCTTTTATAATAAAAATTGTAAAGAAATAAAGAAGACAAAGGTAACACCATGCTATTCTATCTCTAAGTTATCACAGGGAGAAGCAGAATACCACTGAACTTGAATAGCTCTTTTTCAAATATAATTGATTATTATTTTATTTTTTATTGACGAAACAAACCATGTAAATTGCTAAGGAACTTTACACTATTTAAGAGGTACTTTTATTTTATTCTTAAAGTAGTCAGAACTGCAAATATTAAAGGTCGTTCATTAGATTTTTTCTTTCTATTTTTGTTACATACTGCACGAGGCTGGATAGATTCAGAGTAATTTTGTATAAATATGCAATGCATATCCTGTAAATTATTACTGATCGATTTTTTTTAGGTTTTTAGTTAAATTGGGATAATGCAACTGCTAAACAACTGAAGATTTTTTTAGGATTTTCTAGGTTTAGAAAAACTGGGATTACGCCCGTGTCTCTAGTTGGCAGGTGATGCGTTGTGGACCAAACGGGTAACCGAATTTGAATGTTTACTTATAACCACAATCACACATAACAGTTCATGAGTAGAACTGTAGTTCTTGAGCAGTGACTTATAGATATCGCTTTAGACGGTTTTCACACTAATTAATTTTTAGAGTTCACATTTGCTACATATTTTTACTGGTTTCTATTTGTTCCGCAATAACTACCAAATTAATCCCTTAACCCCTTGAGGGGACCGGTATATATTATATACCACCTACGATTAATGAAGTTTTTTTTTTAAATTTTATTAAATTTTACTTTTCTAACTTTGGTGGAAAATAGCCGTCAAATTGCTTTTACTTATTTTGAAATAAAATTTTTCAAAGATTCCAGTGGGAATTCAGCATTTCACAAACGTAATTGCTTACCCCTCAAGGGGTTAACCCTTTATCTACTGACGGTACTTAGAAGTACCACTCACTTTAAACTTGTATCCCATAGTGAATATTACTAATATTCTAATGGTACTTTGCAAAAACACTCTTTTAACTCCACTTTATCCGGATACATGGCAGCAAAAGTTCTAGGTTTGTTATTTTAGCGAGGAAGGAGGGTATCTTTGAAACAGTCAATGTGTTTTGTGCCGGCATTTTGTACAGATTGTCACGCTCGTCTTTTTATTGCTGCAAACAAAGTAAAGGATATAAGATAAATGTTTGATTTTTCTTATATGTTCATTATGATCTTAGAATACAGTTTGACTAGCTATTTTAGGTGAACGGTGTATGTATTTGATTTAACAGTTGAATTACTCGGTGGTACTTATAAGCACCATCAGTACACTGGGTGTTGGAGAAAAACTTCTTGTTTACCTTTCGTCTGTGTTGTTATCAATCATTTTCATCTCCTTTAACCCTTTCAGGGGCAAGGTACTTATATTCATAAACTGTTGAAATATTTTAATGACACCAGTATTTACAAGAGAATTTATTTGTAAACAAGTAAAAGCACATTTTTGCGTACTTAATAAAGGTGATATTTCCATTATAAAATTCCTGTGCCAATGTAGCAATTAGGGGTTAAAATTATCTGATGCATCACAGCATCACCGCCCTTCAAGGGGTTAAAATGTAATTACTAAAATATAGTGTAGTAATAATTACCCTGGTATTTCTTTTCTGTTTCATTGTTATTTTTTATAGAAAATGGAAAAGTTGTGGCACTTGCTTCTTTTTGCTATACTAGAAATGGCATACATAAATTCATATATTGCATATGTGGAGATGCGAAAGAACATTTTTTTCCTGGAACATAGACGTCGCATAAATAAAGGACTGTTAACAAGATCGAAACATAAAAAAATAGTTTTTTTTTTTTTTTAACCCGTTCAGGGGCAAAGCATTTTCAATTCTAAAGTGTTGAAATAAATGATTTGCACCGGAGTTTGCCATACATTTTTTTGTAAATAAGAAAAAAAAAAGGGCCTATATTTTACATACTTATTAAATCGAAAATATTTTCTGGTGCAATTTGAAATACCTTGTGGGTTTTCTGTTACGATATTTTAGTCATAGTGTACTGACGTTACATAAAAGTAACACTTTAATTAATTGTTCTAAATAATTAAATTTATCACGGATGAGTATTTTTCATGTTTGGCCATTAATTTCCATTATAGTAATTGAAAAAAATTACATGAAAAAAATTGCAGTTGATCATAATGCAGTAGATAAAGGGTTAACCTCTTGAAGGGCGGTGATGCCACCATGGCATCACATAATTTAATCCCTAATTTTCCCATTGGCACCCGAATTTTTTTAATGAAAATATCACTTTTATTAAGTATGCGAAAATTTACATTTACTTGTTTACAAATAAATTTTCTTGCAAATACTGGTGTCATTCAATTATTTCAACATTTTACAAATTCAAGTACCTTGCCCCTGAAAGGGTTAAGCTTAACAGTTTCTACCAGGATACGATTCAACTAATAATTATTAGTAAAGTTCTATTTATTTAATCGAATGTTTCTGTTTTTTTAATATACTGAATATTATTAAAGACAAAAGCGGTATGCAATAGTTCTGACTACCGGAGCAAGCCGAATATTCTACCACGTACGGTACATCAAAAAGTGGTTAAAAAATTGGATTGAATTAATTTTTTTTATATAAAATTATGGTTGGAACCTGTGAATGCTTAAAAATTATGAAAGCTCGTTCAAATACTTTTCTTTTATTGAATCATTGATAGAGATGTTTTAAATCAATGTTGGTAAAAGCAAAGATCAAAGCAAAGGATGTGAAATAATTTCTCTATAACAGATCTGGTGACTGCGAATGCCAATATTTCTCCACAAAATTTACAGTTTATGTATTCTCAAAATTTCTGTCATTAAATAAACGGAAAATTCTATTCGGAAATACCTATTTTCCGCTGCCTCCAATTTTAACAAACCTACGCTATTGTATGATCAAACAATTGAGTTATGAACAAAGAGGAGGTTATATATACAGTAGGGTCAACCAGTTGCAAGTGAAGTAACTGAGGTGGTTGTCAAAAAATGGCGGCTGATTTTTCATATCGCATCAACAATTTTGGATTACCAGAAAAGCTAATTTCCAGTAAATTTTCAGTAGAAAATTGCACCTAATTTTAGTAGTTTATTCCTGCAACATTACTCTGTCAAAATTTTCTATTAATTTTTACTGGTGGGAATTAGCCCGGTATGATATCAAATCATATATATTAAGCTTATTTACCGTATCATAGCTTTATTCACCTTTCCTATCAGATAACAACTTAAATAACCCCGTTTTCATTTATGTAATATCTTACCTATTTAATATAAGTGTCATTTCATTCCAAGATACCGATAATTTATCCTTAATCATTCATATACATCCCCTACTGTTAGTTTTCGTAATATATGTAAGACCAATACTAAATTAGCCGTTAAAAACCTTCTGCCACGATTTTAGTTTCGATTCGTGAACTAGATCTTTTCATGACCATGTTGGATGTTCGATGAATGCCGCTATTCTTTGTCAAAGATATATAAACGTTTTCTTATTTGGTTTGCTAAACCGCGATCAAAAATTCCAATATTCCTTCATGAGCCCATGCCATTGCCTTGACTTAAAATCCAACAACATACAGCTTATTCAAAAATTGCGAGTTAATTATGCCCAAATAGCACCGTTGATACAAAACAAACTTTTCAGAGAAGTGTGCCAAATTATCTGTATTGTAACCATTGTGGCGAATATATTGGAGATAATTAACTTTGCTCTTAAGCATATGATATTCACGAGACCGACCCAAGCTTCTCGCTCTTGCATAACGTCCTGTCTGAAGGGCTCTCATCTCGAACGGACTTTCAATAAATTTTTCATATTTATATTGAACTTGGTTATTCTTCACGTCCACTATTTATTAAAGTCTGTTTATCCCTTTCTGTAGTAAACGCAATGTCTTAAAAATAATTACTATAAAAACATCTCATAAAGTAACAAAACAACCGGGTATTATAATCAGGAGGATGTTCAGTTTGTCACAATACTCGCGCAAACGCAGGGCCTGACTACAACAGAAGTAAACTGGAAAAACCCTGATTAACCCCGGGACAAACTTCCACGCGAAAATTTGAATAAAAAGTTCCTTCTTATTTAAGGGGACCGGGTAAGCTCTATCTCGGCCATGTTAAAATACACAAACTTTATGTACATTTTTTTCTGAAATGGTGAAAGATAGAGGTCTAGATTTTTTAGAGTAGGTTGAATAATATGCTTTACGTACCTAAACGGACCATTTTCTTTCTAAGTGAAACGGGAAATTAATTATTAATTATTTATTGAAACACATTTTTAAATTAGCATTTTTTGGTAAAATTCCACTGCCTAAAATAAATAATTCTCAACAAATCATCAAATCCCTTTATTAACCGTTTCCGGCACGGGCAATTACTGTTGTAAAATGATGAAATGACTGACTGACACCTGAATTTTAAAGCGATTTTTTTTTTTTTGAAATTAAAAACACGTTACTTTAAACGTTCATTGTAAAAGCAAAATTTTACTAAAATATTCTTGGTGCCGTTCGTAAGTTTGACTAGGTCTTCAATGACAAACTCCCTCCCTATGAGACAGGATCATTCCATTTCTTTGGCAGGTGGGGAAAGGTAGAGCAGTCAATTGAAATGGTAGATCTATCTATCAATTTCAAATTAAAATACAATAGAGGAACACTGAAGATATCATTTTTGTTTTGTTTTATTTATTATTTGGTTATTAAATAAAATACGAGAAAATCATTTTTTTTTTTATTATTGAAATCAGATTTTTAAAATTCAAATCTCACTAATGTTATCTAGTTTAGCTGCAGTGATAGCGTCACCTTGCTAAAATTATGTAACTACAGAAATGCAATTGGAGCAAGACTTAGCTAAATTTTGCTTTTTTGGCGAAAAATAAAAGTAAGTAAAGTATCTAAAGCAGATTACTAAAATTTTTTCAGATTCGATTTCATAATTCTTTAACTTTAAACTATCTTAAAATTGGTGAAAAATAAAAGTAAGTAACGTATCTAAAGCCATATTACTGAATTTTTTTTTTGTATTAAATTTCATAATTCTTTAACTTTAAACTATCTTAAAATTGTGTCATTTGTGCCTCCCCTCCCCCCTCATTATTTTTGAGGTCAATATTTTATTCCTATAATCGTTAGCCAAAATCTGTTCCGAGTCGTCATCAAATGTAGTCGAAGTTGGCCTTGAAAAAAGCCTTTTGGTTATAAAATCATTAGACATAGCGCAGGCTTAATCAAAATATCAAAACGAGGTAAATACGGATTCTATCGGTTGCTACTACATTTTCCCTGCGTACCGCACGCCGCGATCACTCCCTACCTTTCCCCACCTTCTAAAAATATGGAATGATCCTGCCTCATAGGGAGGGAGTTTGTCATTGAAGGGCTAGTGTAAGTTTGGAATTAAAATTATGTATACCAACCCGGGCACACTGTACCGGAAAGGGTTAAAGCATGCACTATAACATAGTGTAAGTATTTAGAAAAATCTGAGTTCTTAAGTTTTATAGATATTGAAAAAAAAGAACACAAACCTGAAAAATCTAAGTTTAGAGAAAAAGTCAATTTAAGTTGTGAAGCAGTGTTGCTAGTGTACTGCTTTTTTTAAATTCTGATTTCTTGATAGGTGGCCCTTTTTTGAAATAGTAAAATTCGCTTTACTTGATAACATATTAATTAAGGGGAAAACAATGGGAATTTTGCCACTGCAGAAAAGTGTTGCCAATCAAGAAATCTGAATTTTAAAAAAGTAGCCAACTGCTGTGAAGTGCTCATAGAAAGAATGAAAAAATCCGACACTTATATATATATATATATATATATATATAAATGTGTAATACATCGTTGAAAAGATAAAAGTTTAAACTATTTAATGATATAAAAAAGTAAAAATTGATTTTTTGGTTGAATTTCGCTTACTAGGTCCTTTTAAAAGGCTCATTCATGCAATTTTTTTCGCAACCACGGCAAAAAAAATCTAATTGTTTTTATTGGTGGAAGTTTGCTCCGGCGTCAGTCAAGCCCTTAAAATATGCCATATTCTGATAAAAATATATGAAAGACATACGAGAACATTAATAATTCTCATGAACGCCCCCTGAATACTAGAGCGAAGCGCTGACATAAAAATGACTACTGCTGAAGGCTGATTTTTTTCAGCGTGTGAGCGGGTACTTGAATTTTTGTACCAATTTTTTTAAAAGTATTTTCTGCTTTCGTTTTCAGAAATTAAACAAGGCAAAGAAATATTTTATAAAATGCTGGTGTCTAAATTTAGGGGACCATACATATGCTAAAAAAAAATCGGCCTTCAACAGGCGCCATTTTTGTGTCAACGCCCAGGCCTAGTATTAAGAGGGCGGTGATAATAATTTTAATCAATGTCAGTGAATTTTATAACCACCTGGACAAACTTCCACCAGCAAATTTTAATAGAAAATTTCGCTTTATTTATATGCCTTATTCATCCAAAACTTCTGTCATAAGTATGGCAAAACGAAAAGTTGTTTTTTTTTGTGCAGAAAATCAGTAAAAGTTTATTAAATTTCTGTACTAATCTCGAAAAGATGTGTTTTTTTATGCCGGAAATCAATAAAATATTATGAAATTCTGTAATAATCTCAAAAAGATGTGTTTTTGTGTCGAAAATCGGTAAAATTTTATGAAATTCTGTACTAATCTTGAAATGATGTGTTTTTTGCAGAGGAAATCAGTAAAAGTTCGTTCTGCAAGTTTCGTTTCTAAAATATTTAATGTTTTAATGTTCTATATAAAGGCAGAGTAATAATTTTCTAATTTAAAGCTTTAGTTTCAAGTTAAATTCGATCAAGCAGAGTATTTTGTGTGGAAATGAAAATATACTTTTATTAATCGACAGAGTAAATAAATTTTACATTAAATTTTCTACAATGGTACTTAAAAGTACCGTCAGTGCAGCATTATTTCAGATTGAAAATTTTAAAACTTAATATTTAAATCGCAGTATTCGTAATCAGGTCGTTCAATTGTAGGAATTGTGATGTTCTACTACATTAAAATAAAATTTAAAATTCTATTAAAAATTTGTGGTAAATATGTACGCATCCTTTGACCCCACTTATTTACTATCTTGAAATTTTTAATGTTTCAAACCAGCAAAAATGAATAATTTATATTTTATATAAGAAATTAAATAGGTAGCTCCCAGGCATATGTTACACATAAAAAAAAAAAAATTTACGGTTCAAATCATGTAAAACTAAGAACCCTTGGAAAATATTAAAAGCTCATACTAGGAGAGTTAATATAGTAATCAATTTTTCATGAAATTTGACAATACATTTCAACAGTTTTCAATGAAAGGCATCATATTGAGTAAAGATACCTCTACTAGGTGCTTTTATGATAAAAAGTGTAAAGAAATAACGAAGAGAAAGATCATACCATACTATTCTGTCTCTAAATTATCACAGAGAGAAGCAGAAAGTACCGTTGAATTTGGAATAGCGTTTTTTCAAATATAATTGATTATTTTTTTATTGACGAAATAAGCATGCGAAATGCTAAGAGACTTTACACTATTATAATCGGCACTTTTATTTTATTTTTTAAGTAGTCACAACTGCAAATATTATAAATCGCTCATAAGGTTTTTTTTTCTATTTTTGTTTCATACTGTACGAGGTTTGCTAGATTCACAGTAATTTTGTAGAAAAATACAAACCATGTAAATTATCAACTGATTGAGTTTGTCAAGTTTCTAGTTTAATTCGGAAAATGTCCAACTTCTGAACAATTGAAGATTTTTGGCATGCTTTTCTAGGTTTAGAAAAATCGAGTAGATTCAGAATAATTTTGTAGTAATATAAATATTATGTAAATTATTATCGATCGAGTATTTCAATTTTCTATTTTAACCCTCTGTCTACCAGAAGGGTCCAATGGACCCGACATGTATATTCAAAATATCTATTCAAACCAGAAAATTTCTTCAAAACAAACTAAATGTATAAATCAGACAATAATAAGTTAAATAAACAAATTAAATAGTTTTAAGTAAAAATTCTGGTGTAGAATGTTTTTATAAAACTTGAGTAAAATTTCCGGTAGTTCTAGGGTTAAATGAGAAAATGCCCAACTGCTGAACAATTGAAAATTTTTGACATGCTTTTCAATGTTTAGAAAAATTGAGTTTACGCTCGTGTTTTCAGCCTAAAGTTCATGCTTTGTGGCAGTGTTGCCAGATAGTCAAAAGTCAATTTCCCCGAAATTTCTGAATTTTTCCCCAAATCAGTATTTTTTTCCGCAAAAGTCCCCAACTCAGTTTTTACTCAAAAAGGGAATTTTTAAATTTTCAATTTACCACTATAAAAAATATTTAAGTAATTTAAGCTCAAAAATTTTCCCCAAATCAAGCCTTTTTTTGAAAAAATTCCCCATTTACAAAAAACAAACTTTTAAACTGGGCTGAATGCATATTCTGTAGCTACATTAAGAGAATGAGAGATATATTTTGCAGTGACAAGTTATTTTACGTACGTTTTTAAAAATACTGGGATTTGAATGAATCCGAGACGGTAAGATGTTTTAATTTTTGGTCATCCCTATACCGAAGTACATAATCATAATGCAAAGTACTTTCGCTGTATCAATCGATGTTCTTTTGTATATCATAAGAGAAAAATATCTACTTTCCACACATTTAAATTATTTTTTTTTTAAGTTTTGGCGAAAAAATTTTTCGTAAAAGTCCTGCAGATTTAGTCACGTGCAGGTTTAAGCTGCTTAAGACTTTAGAGTCTGGTGTCTGGTGCATCTGTAATACGTGTAAACTGTAATGTAGTAAACAACGAACACGACCACATCCAAGAGAATAATGGTTGATATTTTCGATTTCTGGATTGTATTCAGATCCAGTTTTTCTACAGGACTAAAAGGGACTAAGTTGCACTTTACGGAAAATAGTAAAAGAAAAAATCCCCCAGTTTTTCCCCCAAAAATTTTTTAGTCCCCAAAAATTTCCCCACGAACTACTTGTCCCCAGAAAATTCCCCTACAAGTTCAAAATTCCCCAAAATGGGGACAAAATCCCCAATCTGGCAACACTGCTTTGTGGAACAAACCAACAATTCAAGAGTAGAACAGAAGTTCTTGAGCCTTTTGTTAGAGTCAGTAACCATGGTGTTTCACAATTCTTAGTTTTTAGAGTTCACATGTACTATATATTTTTACTGGTGTCTGTTTGATTCTGTAATAACTGCTAAACCATTAAGCTTAAAAGTTTCTATCAAAATATGATTAAAGTACATTCTAATTAAGATTAGAAATGTTCTCCTTATTTAAACGAAGAAATTCTGTCATTTCATATATAGGAAAATATCAAAGAAAAAAGTGGTATGAAAAAGTTCTGAGCACCGGAGCAAGCAAACTATTCCACCAAGTGTGACACATCAAAAAGCGATTAAAAAATTTGGGTTGAATTAGAATTTTTTTTATAAAATTAAAGTTAGAACCTGTATGTGTTTAAACATTATGAAATCTCGGTCCAATATTTTTCTTTCATTGAATCATTGATAGAGATGTTTTAACCCAATGTTGGTAAAAGCTATATCATTTTTATAAGGATCAAAAGAGCGGTTGCGAAGGAATTTCTCCATAGAATTGCCCACGAATGCAAATATTTCCGAAAAGAAATTTGCACTTTACTTATCCGTAGAATTTTTTAATAAATAAATAAATGGAAAATTCTGTATAAAAATACCTTTTTCCCGATGACTCCAATTTTGACAAACCCACGCTATTTGTATGATGAAACTGGCGACAACTATTTTGACATTCTGGATTTGCTTTCTTTGTAATATTTTCCAATATAGTTGAAATGTGATTATGAATTCGCTTTGTCTGTCCGTCAGGTCGTCTGTCCATGCTCTAACTCACGTAAATACACTCGGATCACTGCAAGAACGTGATCAGCGAGAATCTCCACTTTCTGCTGAAGCATGTACAAAAATTACTATATAAATTACTAAAATGCAATGTATTATTACTGCAATATTTATTACATATTATTTAATATTAATATTTCACTTACGATTTTAATTACTGTAATTTAATACAATATTATATTATAGGTTAAGAACACTAATTTCTTCAGGCTTTAACCCCTTCACGCTCGAATTAAATTGCGGTTAAAAAATTCAAATTGCTTATTGGCACCACTTTTATGAAAAAGAAATATTCACCTTATTTAATGACAGGTAAATCCATACTAAAATATAGCCAATTTCACTATTTTATAAAACTGGTGGGAGTCAAACAATCTGAGTAAAAGACGCAGCCCGAGAATATGACGGGAGCGAGAATTAAGGGGTTAAGTAAGCTTTGAATATCATTTTATATAACGCAATAATATGTTCATTACGGAAAAATATTTCGATCTCTTGAGATTTTTCGAACAAGCTTTAACCCTCTGGCTCAATGTTGCCGGTGGGCTACTTTTTTTTAATTCAAATATCTTGATTGGCACCACTTTTTTGAAACGGTAAAATTAGCTTTATTTTCGCCTTTATGAATATGTCATTAAATAAGGCGCATTTTACCATTTCAAAAGAGTGGTGCCAATCAAGAATCTGATTTTAATAAAAGTAGCCCATCTGGCAACACTGCTCTCGCTGCGTAATTGTTTTACCAAAGTAGCTTCAAAAATTGCGTATTTAATTCCTTCGCGACGAGCGTCTTTTAAAAATTATTATGCTCCGATTTGACAAGACAAAATTTACAATGAAAAGTAAGTGGTGGGAATGATCAAGGAGGGTTAATCAGACGGAAAAAATGCATCACCGATGAAATCTCGGGTTGCGCAAATTTTGCTACTTTTACTTTGCCCGAGAAACCCTTGGGTTGCGCAGCTGGAAGGTTAACTCCTTCAAGGGCGGTGGTTCATTTTTGGACCACCTAATTTTAATCCCTAAATGGGACATCCAGAATTTTGGTTTGGAATTTTTTTTTATTAAGTACGTGAAGAAAAACTTTTACTTACTTTCAAATAAAATGGCTAGTGAATCCGGGTGACATTCATTCATTTCAGTATTTTACGAATAGAACTGCCTTTCCCCTGAAAGGTTTAATGTATTTTCTTTCTAACTTAATCAAGGAAATACAATTTACTATGCCTATATTATTCGTTTGGATGGAACATTATGCATTAGTCAAGATTTAACTCAGGAGAATGCGCGCGGCATGAATGGTTTTTCCTTTGTCACCAATAAATACAAATAATATTCGTTACCTTATTTAGTCGGAGACAATTGTTACAAATTCTGCGATAAAATACGTTGAAGATTACTTTTAAGAAAATAGTGGTGACAATTATAAAAACCATACGTACTCCTGGCCTATCTGGACCGTCACGTGTCCTCCCGGGTTAAAGGAGGATTTATCTAGCACTCTGTAAACATGTATGATGCTATTTATTCTAAATTCAATTCTTTATGTGAACACATGCACTCGTTTCTTCATTTAACTGCTTTAAAACTTTTATAAAAAAAACTTACAAAAATGTTCTAATCTAAATGTTCTAATATAATGTTCTAATGTAAAATCTAAATTAACTGAGTTAAAACAATTCATTTTGCCCAAACTCTACACCTAGTTGTGACATGATGTATTACACATCATTCGCTGATTTAACACTTTAGTGTGCAGCTTTGCATACACTATGACGCAAAAGTTTAGACAATGAAGAAATTCTTACATACTTTGAAAAATATTTATTCAATTTTCAAATCACTGCTTGAAATTAATGGGCTGTACATATAAACAATATTTATAACAAAGAAAAGTGGAATTGTGCATATTGCAATAAATTAAATGGTAACAAAAATAAACTGCTGTCTCAAAAGTTTAGACACAAATTAAATAAAATCGAAATAAACAATTTTTAAAACCTGGTTGCGCATCCATGCTTATGTATTACGTCATATACACGAGATTGCATGGAAGAAACTAAATCTTGCATAGTTTGGGGATCGATATCGTACCATGCATTCTCAATAGATGTCTTAAGTTCCTTTTCAGAAGAGTATTGTCTAGCGTTGCTATAAACTTTGCGACACATGATGCTCCAAAGGTTTTCTATAGGGTTAAGATCTGGGCTACATGCTGGCCAGTCGAGAACTCTTATATTATGGGAATTAAACCAAGATTTTGAATGTTTTGCAGTGTGAATTGAAGCATTGTCTTGCTGAAATTCCCACTGAGGACCCCCTAGAAGCTCAGCAAATGGCAGTAGGTTTTCTTCTAATGTCTGTGTATAATGCTGTAAAGTTTGACGACCACTGGTGAAGGTCAGAGATACTTGTCCATTATAGCAAAAGACTGCCCAAACCATCACCGAGCCCCCTCCTTGTCTGCGACTAAAAAAACGTCGAGGTTCCTTCCGCAAGTCATGCCAATACGATAAACAACCATCTGGACCATCCAGATTCCACTTTTTTTCATCGCTAAATATGACTGACTGCCATTTCTCTCCATATGACATATGCTTTCGAGCCCACATAAGTCTTTGTAACTTATGATATGGTTTCAGAGCTGGTTTCTTCTGCATTTTGCTATAAACGATTGTTCCTTTTTCCAAAATTCGTCTACGAATCGTATCCTTTGATACAGAGAGTCCCGATGAGCTTTGAACTCCACGTACGCTCATTTGTTGAGTACTCGCTAGTCTTTGTATCAGGCGATCCTCTCGTACATTTGTCACACGTGGCCTCCCAGACCGACATTTTGCTTTATATTCGGAACCACTCGATAAAACTCGATAAATAGATTTTTTTGACCTATTAATAATAGCAGAAATTTCAGAAACGCTCTTCCCTTCACCTTTCAACTGCCAAATCCTTGAAACCTCATTCACTTGAATTTCTTTAGCTCTCGGCATGTCGACTATGAAGCGCAATCGTTTGCAGAACTTAAGTACTCCAAATTTGTGACATCATCGATTCTAAATTTGCATATGCCAGCGAATATTCAAAGAAATTTAGAATAGTGTCTAAACTTTTGCGACAAGCACATTTGAATTTTTATGACAAAAATTAGTATTATAGCAAATAAAACGACTGTCTTTTGTACATAGCATTTTAAATCAGTTTTTGAATATATTTACAGGTTTTTGTAATTCTGACGTCATAATTCTACATTTTAAAGCTGAATGACGTCATTGTCTAAACTTTTGCGTCATAGTGTATATGCAAACAACAGTGTTTTGAATTTAATAAATATTGTTTATTCGTATATACCTAATTCACACCAGAAAATTAAAATAGCAATATATGCTTTAATTAATAACAGACATTCATATTTAAATAAATCGAAATAAACCGTTCAAACTTTCTGGTGTAAAGTCAGATGCACTGAACTACGTAATTACTAGAACGTATATCTATCATGGGAATTAAAGGGTTATAGGTTAAGTTTTATAAAATAAATAATTATATAAAATAAGGTATTTGGAGACATACTTATTAAAATATTTACTAATTTGCAATATTGCAGCGTGAATCAACCACACGACAGTAATTTTCACTTGAATTACAGATGTGCAACAGAAGAAAATAGTGACGTATTATATGAAAAATGTCCTGTGTAATAAACCTTTCAGAAAATCATACATAATTTTTTCGAAACAAAATAAACAAGTTGGAAATTGCTCGTCAAACGTGGCAAATGAGGTGCGTTCGTACTATAACTAGTTTTATAATTATTTTTTGCACCCCATATTGTACTGAATGTATAATTTTTTGCACTTCATAAAGTTCATAGTCTTTAACATCATTAAAATGCACTCCCAATAATTTTTTTCCCATTCCCCGAACACTTTTGACTGTCCCTGTAATTAAACTATACATCCGATTTTCCTAAAATTTGAAATGGCTCGACAAAATTTTGTAACAATTATATATTTAAAATTTCAGACCATTTGGAAGGCTGTAACAGCATTAAAATGCACTTGCAATAATTTTTCCCATTGGCCGTAATGTAAAGAAAAACTTTTGACTGTCCCTGTAATTAAACTATACATCTGATTTTCCTAAAATTTGAAATGGCTCGACAAAATTTTGCAACAATTATATCTTTAAAATTTTAGACCATTCGGAAGGCGGTAACATCATTAAAATGCACTTGCAATAATTTTTCCCATTGGCCGTAATGTAAAGAAAAACTTTTGACTGTCCCTGTAATTAAACTATACATCCGATTTTCATAAAATTTGAAATGGCTCTACAAAATTTTGCAACAATCTTATATTTCAAATTTCAGACCATTCGGTTGGGTAGTTTTTGCTCTGTTATATGCGGACAGACGGACAGACGGACAGATGGACGGACTGAACGACGACTATAGGTGCTACGTATTTATATAATTACGAACGCACCTAAAAATCAAGCATTTAAGAGTTAAAGAATTTTTAACACTTTCCAACATAATTCAAATGTGTTTATGAATTCTCTTTGTCTGTCTGCTGTCTCTCTGTGCTCTAGCTCACGTAAGTACAGTCAGATTGATTAGCATGAAATTAATGCATGTTACTGGCGTTTGCTATGGCATGTTCTGCATTGAAAATCAAATGTGCAGCTTTTACTGTTTACTTACAAAGACACTCAAAAGATTTCCCCTACGTTACGATATATGGGGAAAAGTCGTTTCTGGTGTATTATAATTTCGTTATGCTTTTTCAAACATATTCAAATTTATATACATCACTGAGGTGTACTAAAAGGTACTTACAATACAATATGGTGTTCATAGAACTTATCTTTTATTTACTGGGACACACAAAAGAATTTGGCTATAGAAGAAAATAAGCAAAAATTTAATTATTACAATAATTGATGAAAGTGTGTCTGAACTTGTGGTATGCATTTTTTAATTTAACTTTTTTTAAAAATGTTACTTGGTGTGTATAAATTCTATAACTCAGATACAGGGCCGCATAAAAGTTCTCAACAACATCCGTTTATTGGCTGAAATTGCTGAGTGGAAATTTTCAATTGTGTTATGCGTTTAACCCCTTTAGGGGCGGTGGGATATATTATATCCCACCTATGAATAATGAAGTTTTGCACCAGAAAAATTTTGTTAAATTTTACTTTTCTAACTTTGGCGAAAAAATGCCGTAAAATTGCTTTTCCTTATTTAGCAATAAATTTTTTTGTAGATTCCAGTGCGAATTCGGCATTACAGGAACGCAATTACTTGCCCCTGAAAGGGTTAACAGAACTAACTTTTTTGCATGCTATGTAGTATGCATACATATGCACAGTCTGTAGATCATATACAGGGCTGCCAAAAAAATCGTATTTTCTAACGACTATTCATGGTAATAGCAGAAATTGGGTTTTCAAATGTATTATGTGTCTTCCAAATTCTTCATTTAGACGCCTGCTTTCAATTTAGTAACTGTGAACATTTGTTATACTATTCTGAATGTATTGGAAAGTGTTTAATAATCTATGCTGTAGGCATGATTTTTGTTCTTATTATATTTATGCAATGTGGTGTTAGCTTCCCTTTTAAGTAGTTAAACAACCATAGTTTGATCTATAGGTATGTCACAAATGTACAACTTTCAGCAATTAAAAATCCTTTTTGATGTGAATAAAAAACAATTTTATTTATTTATTTATTTTTTTTTTTTTACAAAGAAACCTTTTTGTAATACATACGAGTAAATTTCGAAATTATCAGATAAATGTCGCCTTATTTAAAAGCTGAAATACTAGATTACATAACAAAAATATTGCTATTAAAAAATACTAGTTCTCGGTGTTGACGTGTTTTGATCACCCATATATGATATACTTATTCAAAATGAACTAAAATCTCGAAGAAATCATAAATTGATTTTTTTTTTACAATAACATTAAAAAAAACTTTCGAAAATTCACGTAAATTACCTTTATTTATTAAATCATATTTCATGATAAATGTAGCTATTTTTTTATTTATAGGAAAATGGATTCAATATTGTTTTCAAACCACACACACCATATTTAGATCGAAACCTCAATCATACATACTTATGGAACTGTGAATAAAGAGAATTAACATATTAGTCCAAGAGTCGACTGCACAAAAACCTATGTTATCAAGCACAAGAAAACAAAACCTTTATTTTATGGAAGAGTAGAAGTAGGGAGATCTAATGATCCATGTCTGCCGGAAGTGAAGTGGTGCATAAAGCAAAAATTAATGCCACCAGTCGTTGACTCGTAGGTTCGTCATTGTGTTTGTCCTACAAACAAAGGTATGAAAACATGGAGGATAGCTTTAGGACAAACACAATGATAAACCTACGAGTCAACCACTAATGGCATTAATTTTTGGCTTATGCACCCCTTCACTTCCAGCAGACATGGATCATTAGATTTCCCTACTTCTACTCTCCCATAAAATAAAGGTTTTTTTCCTTGTGCTTGAAAACATAGAGTTTTGTGCTGTCGACTCTTGGACTATATCCTTTAAATGTTTGAAGTTTCAACTGTACCCGGCTCGACAGGAACTGCTTACCGCGTTGACAAATTTCCAGAAGAAAATTTGAATAAAAAGTTCCTCCTTATTTAAAAGGCTTATTCATACTTTTTTTTTTCGCAATCACGGCAAAAAAAGTTCTATTTGTTTTTATTGATGGAAGTTTACTCCGGCGTTGTTCAAGCCCTTAAAATATACCATATTACGATAAAAATATATGAAAGACATATGGCAACATTAATAATTCTCATCAGCGCCTCCTGAATACTAGACCAAAGCGCTGACATAAAAATGACGGCTACTGGGGGCGGATTTTTTTTTCAGCGTGTGTACGGTCCCTTGAATTTTGGCACGAACGATTTTTTAAAGTTTTTTTCTGCTTTCATTTTCTCAAATTAATCAAGACAAGGAATCTTTTATAGAATACTGGTGCCTAAATTAAGGGGACCGTACATACGTTAAAAAAATTCGCTTTAGACAGCCGCCATTTTTGTGTCAACACTCAGGCCTAGTATTAAGAGGGCGGTGATTCTCATTTCAGTCAATGTCAGTGAATTTGATTACCGCCGGGACAAACTTCCACCAGTAAATTTGAATAGAAAATTTTTCCTTATTTATATACCTTATTCATCCAGAATTTCTGTCATAAATATGGCAAAAATGTCTCTTTATTTCTATTGGTAAAACATTGCTCCGACATTAAGAAGATATTATGTAAACGAACAACAAGCCACCCATCTTGTGACTAAATCCTCAGTGACTTCACTCGCAACCGGTAGACACTACAATATCTGTCACCTCCTCTTTATTTATAGCTGTATTCAAGTTCTATATCTGAAAAAAGCTATAATCTCTGTTTTAGTCTTTTTTTAAGCGGCTAATTCAAGTTATCTCTGTTTTAGTCTTTTTTAAGCGGCTTATTCAAGTTGCAAGGGTTATTTTGGGAACGAAATGGAACGAGTTAATGTAAGCAATACGCCTAACATTTGGAAAGTAATTGCTTCTAAGTGATTTTAAAAAGTTGTGTAAATGTTGTGTAAATCCAAGAATTGGGAACAGCTATATTTAGAGCACTCTGATTGGTGTGATTCAAGCTGGTAATCTATCATAGAAGATACAAAAAGCGAGAAGTTCGTCACTGAGAATTTACGAGAGGTAAACTATAAGACTTTGTACTTTATACCTTTTCCTCCTAAAAAATGTGTTTATGATTAAATATGTGATATTGTCTATGATTGGATAGTACAATCGGAGAAAAACAAGTAAAAAATATAAAGTGTTATAAAATGAATTTCATATATTTCACTTGCGCGTGTTGTCAAATCATATGTGAAAGATTTTTGTTTTGAGAAAGTGGTGCGATGATCGCCATAAGCAGAAAAATAGTCGCCAGTGGCAGCCCTAATTTTTGAAGTTTCTATCACCAAGGCAGAGCTGGTACAGGCGACTATTTTTATGTTCTATTCGCACCACTATTTTTAAGATATAAATTTTGAAGTATATTTCTCTTGCACAATTCGACAACGTGTAAGTGGAGGATTTTTGTTTTGAAAAAGTGGTGCGAGATAGAATTAAAAAATAGTCCCGTGTGGCAGCTCTGCCACGGGTATCACGATAATCTCAATTTTAGAAAGCCTGTCGCTCCTGAACCCTCGGTAGTAGTATTACTGACATATAATATAGCCTAGGTTGGAGCACAGTTGCTCACAATCATTTGGCCTCCATTGCGTTTCATATTGGTTGTTTAGCTTAAGAGATAACCACTTGGAAGCAAACGTTACTTCTTATATTATTAATATAGATGCATAGTTGCCAACTTTTACACTTTTCTGTGAACAGTATTTCTGAATAATGATATTTGCTTTATTTAAGGGGGTCCGGGAGACAAAAATCTTCAAATTTTCTAAAAAAAAAAATGTTATTGCATTAAACATTCCTCTATTTTTTTATGCTTAAAATGACGTTTAATCATGTTTCTATCTTAATTAGAACAGGAAATATTAATTTTTCGTTTTGGTTTGTTTTCATAACTAGCTTTCATGCAATGGTTGTCATTGAAACGAGCTCTTGTGAAAATGCGTTTTTTTTTCATGACTTTTTTCCCCCATTTATCGTATTTAAATAGTTATAAGTCAAGAATCGCTAAAGTTATATGGTTCAAACTTGGAACGTGTCTTTTTCAATTGTTTAACTTTAATTTTGATTCAGAAAAATTGAAAAAAATGTTTGCTTTTCAAAATACGATTAAAAAAAAATTTAAATCCCTTTTATTATTTAACTATTTAAAAAAAATTAAATTAATATTTTTTAAAATGCTGAATCAAAATTAAAAACTATATATTTCTGTTTATTTAAATGAAAATAGTTGAAATTTTAGGAATAATATTTCCAACTATAAAGATTTTAAATTACCCCGTTTTTTTAAAAATTTTTAAATTTTAAATTTTTTGAAAAAAAATGAGGAGAAGTTTTATCATGTGATCTTGTTTACAAATGACATGGTTAACAATCACAAAGAAAATCTAAATTTTAACTCAATAAATAAAATTTTATTTTTAAATGTGTCCCGTACCCCCTTAATAGAGGGATTTCAGCGATTATAAAGGTCGAGGCGTACTATTCGGAAATAGTAGTAACAAAAATATATAGTCACATTTATTGCGGTGATATAGCTTTATTTCTGCACTTTATTTTAGTGCGGAAGTAAATATCAAAATATAAAATATTTCGATTGTACAGGGTTCGTATGCCTCAAGGACTTATAAGGACCTTTCACCAGAATTTTTGTAATGTATTATAATATTTGCGTTAATTAATGAAAAAAAACTCTATCTTCACATATAGCGATTAGTACTTTACGAATTTTCTACTACTAAAACAATAAAAATCCCTAAATTCCTTGATTCGCAGGAACCTTGTTCCGACTGGAAAGTGAATAAAGAGCAAAGTTTTGAATTTCAAAGGAAAGGAATGCTTCTTGATCCTTATTTTATTTTTAAAACAAAGTATTTAAGAGGATAGCACTTTTTTTCTAAACCCACATTCCAAAAAAGCAACATGTGAATTTTTCCATAGATCATTTTTTCTTGGTATTTTTCCACATTTGAAATCAGAAAGCTTATAAATGCACCTTCAATGTTAAGTGCATCACATTTTAAGATGAGCAATGTTGTGGACATACGCTAGAACATCCAACAGCAATCCATTTCACCGGGACAGTTGAAATAAATGTCTCTTCGAATGAGAATTTCTTTTACAAAGTGAATTAACCCTTAACGGTCGAAGTATTCCTCCACCAGTGTTGCCAGTGGGCTACTTTTTTAAAATTCAGATGCAAAGCGTTATAAGTAAGCGAACAAACTTAACCCCTTGGGGACGAGCGGCACGTATACTTGCCGCATGAAGCGCTCAGAAACCTTGTTTTTCCTCACCAGTAAAATGTTACTGTAAAATTTGTCTTATTTAATCAGCGCATTTTCAGGATTCAAGAAGACACAAATTTCTGTTTTAAAAAAACGGTGACAAAAAATTAAAAATTTCGTAAAAGGCTCCCGTCGCGAAGGGGTTAATGCTGGAATCAGGCGTAAATTAACACAGTTGCGCCACCTTGTGGACGGAGTGATAATTCACATACGCGGTCTTTTAGTGTGGCGCGTATTTTCTAAATCTTTAGTCACTCGTAGAAATGAATTTTGTTTGCCACAGTTATTGCAAAATAATGGCGTAGCCTGAGAGGCACCCAGATGCACTTGACACCACAAAGTTTTCCTCACCTTACCATAAACACTTCAGTTATTAATCAAGGTGAAAAAAACTTTACAATTTTAGTGGTGTGAGTAAGAAAACAGTTAGGTATCTACCTGTAGATCACACTCCATCCGCTACGTGGCGCATGATCTTGATTGATGTGCCCTCGCTCTTAATCTTGCGGTTACTTCTACCATTTAAAATAGGACGCTTACTTATATCGCTTTGATTCAGATGTCTTGATTGGCACCACTTTTTTGAAATAGTAAAATTTGCCTTATTTAATGGTATATTAATTAAGGAAAAGGAAGGAAAATTTTAGCATTTCAGAAAAGTGGTGCGAATCAAGAAATCTAAAATAAAAAAAAGTAGCCCACTGGCAACACTGTGCCCCACAAGCATCTCTTACAGGAATTTATTCGATCCGCAGCACTTTTTTTAGGAAATATGTTTACTGGTTCTTTGACAGCATGTACAAGAGAAATATACGGAAAAAATGTGTTCTTAAAATATAGTGGTGTAAATAGAATATTAAAATACAATCATGTATATAAAGCGTTAGTGCCTATTTGTTGACACGCGCCCGCAAGGAGTTAATTGCATGCCGCACAGAAATAAATTAAATAGCTTTAAATAATAATTCTGCTACAAAGTATATTTTTATAAAATTTGGCAACATTTCTTGTCGTTGCAGAGCTAAATAAAGAGCGCGATAACAAATTTCAAGTATTCATCGTATAAGTGATAAAAGTGATAAAGGACTTGTTTTAAAATATTTACTGTTTCTTGTTTAATCAAACTCGGTTACTTTTACATGTGTGGTAGACAGTTTTAAAAAGTTTTAATTAGATTCAGAGAAAAAATTTCTGAAAAATGAAAAAATTCTGAAAAATTGCCATTACTCTAAAATAAAAAGGTTTAGTCGCAGAAAAAAACAGTATGCAGTAAGACTTGAGTATAAGCAAGTGAATATGGATTCCAAATTCATCAAAATCTGTTGGATAGATCTTAAAGCTCCCATATTTCTCACAGAATTGCACCCAGTCTTGTCTTCCCTTAATAAAAATGGGTTACTTTTACAAAAGAGTGGTATTCTATTTCCAGGGCTCCCAAATGGTCCGCCAACTGAATACCAATACTTTTTTAGAAAAATTTTCATTTTAGATTTTTCTTACAAACCGCCCCGGAACCACCTTTGAAAGTTAATTCTAACGCAAACCTACCATAAAATTTTCTGTTAAAATTTATTGGTATTCAGTTGGCGGACCATTTGGGAGCCCTGTATTTCAAATAGCAGTGACAATACAGGGTAAACAGAAAGTACACATCAACGTAAAAACAAATCTTAGAAAATGAATAAATTACGTTATGGAAATATGGTTAGCAATAAAATCATTGTCAGAAAGCAGAAATGTTGTAATATTAATAAAGAGCTAGTTATTTTAGGATATCTTTAGTTCTTCTACCACTTGAAGGTGGTGGTACCGACATTAAATATAGTCCCTGTTTGAGTAGTGTTGGTCACAATCACTTTGCCACCATTGATTTTCAAAGAGGTTCGATATAGTTCCCGAGATAACACCTTACAAACAAAGAAAGAAACAACGTTACTTATTTATAATATTGATATTCACATATGTAGGAAGGCGATATGCAAAACGTTATTTTATTGAAATATTCAAATAACAACAGAATGGTGAAATCATACAAACTTTGATTTAATTCTTTAACCCTGTCAGGGGCAAAGTACTTCTGCTACTAAAATGTTGAAATGGCTGATGCACACCAGCATTTAGAAACAAATTTATTTGAAAATAAGTAAAAGCTTTTGTTTGCGTATAATATAAATACAAAATTTTATTTCATCATTTTGGTGTCAATGTGGAAATTGTGAATCAAAATTAAGTGGGATATATTATATCCCACCGCTCTTCAAGGGGTTAAAGAGATTTTTAGAATGTTTTATAAGTAGCTTCTTCAAATGTACTAGGGTTAACACTTAAAACATATAATCTGCCTAGTAATCTAATCAGTCCTAATGACCCTTTAACCCTTACCGGCGCAGAGTAATTCTGTTTATAAATTGATGAAGACTGACACCGCAATTTATAAAAGAATTTATTAGAAAATATGAACTTGCTTATTTTGATGTCCATTATAATAGGAAAATTCTTGTTAAATATTCTTGGTGCCGTTTGTCAGTTTTGGAATTAAAATTAGGTGTCCCTTTTTAAGGACACCGAGCCGGTAAGGGTTAACTCTTTCCGGCGCGGGTAAGTCTGTTTGTAAAATGATGAAATGATGGACTGATACCAGAATTTATAAGTGAATTTATTAGAAAGTAAAAACTTACTTATTTTCCCTTACTTTATAAAATGAAAATTTTAATTAAATATTTTTGATGCCGGATGTCAATTTTGGAATTAAATTAGGCGTCCTTTTTTGCGTACACCGCCCGCTGAAGGGTTAAGACCTGACCTACTCAGTTGTACAGTTGAAGAAAAATATCATTCTTCTCTTTTTGGGAGATTTAAAATGGAGCCTGCGTACACAGGATTGCGTAGATCCTCCGTTGGTACAATCTGACCTTGGGATTTTTTTAAAATATTTTATTCAATCAAATATGGTCCTGTTAATTAGGAGAAACCACCAAAATTTTCATTTCTACCAAAAATCTTCCGATCTTAAAGGGGATAAATCAGACTGCTTTATTGACATCTCCGTGTCAAAGCTTCACGAATGATGAAAAATACGAAATTGGATCCTGATCCATGAATTTCGTTTTTATATTTCTTGTTTTCAAATTATATGCAATAACAAATACTTGAGAGTTCGTTGATTTGATAACATACGCATAAATCGATAATTCATGTCGAATCTGTCGAGTATTCTAATTAGGCCTAATATAGCCAATTGCTTTATTGACATCTCCGTGTCAATGCTTCATGAATGAAGAAAAATAAGAGACTGACACTTTTCTAATTTTCAAAGTCTAAGTGACCGTGATAAGTGTCCGTGATAAGTTAATTTCGCTTTTATATTTCTTGCATTCAAATTATAGACAATAATAAAACTAAATAGTTCGTTAATTTGATCACGTAAGTCATAAGTGGAATAAACGAAGCTACCAAAATTCAAATCCTATATATAGCTGCGCATTTTTACAATTTTCTGTTACCATTTTTTTTTAATAATAATCTTCGCTTTATTTAACCCTCTAACGTCCATAGTAGAATGCGTTACAGAAATTGCGTAAGTCAAAGAATCAGAATTCATACCTGAAAATCTAAATAGTAAATTTCGCGTTTATTTAGTAAAGAAATGGGTGTTATTAGTAAACCAAAAATTTCTACTTTAACACTAGAAGGACAGCGAGCGGTCATTTTGACCACTACCAAATAGATATATTTCGGTTGTAACCAGAAATTTCTTTATAAAACTATCTTAAAACATAAAAAGAAAAAAATAGTTAAATAAATAACTTAATAATTTAAAATAAAAATTCTGGTGCGAAATATTTTTATAAAATTTGAGTAAATTTCCCCTTTTTTATAGTGTTAAACTTCTGATGTGAATTCAGAATATGCGAATAAAAAAAAATCCTGTAAATCAGGAACACTGATGGTAGCAAAAATGCTGTCATAGGCATTAGAGGTTTAATAGAGGGATTTCAACGATTCTAAAACTCGAGGCTTACTGTTCGGAAATAGCAGTGACAAAAATTTATAGATTCATGTATTGCAGTGAAATAGATTTATTTTTACTTAATTTTAGAGCTCAAGTAATACAAATATATCAACAATTTTACTTCTATTCTCGCACTGGAATGCGAATGAAGAGAAACGTTTTGAATTTCAAAAGGAAACGAATGTGTCTTGAACTTTATTTTATTTTTAAAACTAAAGTTTTAAGAGGATAGAGTTTTTTTTTTTCTAAACACACATTCCGAATAAAGCATCATGTGGAATTTTCTTTAAATTCTTTTTCCTTGGTATTTTTCCACATTTGGAAACAGAAAGCTTAAAAAGGCACCTTAAGCTTTTATCAGGTATTGAGAATAAACTTCCCACTTAATTTTTATTGAAAATTGATCAATTCGCCCTGAAATTTTTAGTAGAATATATTTTTTTATATTATGCACGTAAAAAAAAGACGCATTTTATTTTCAAATCAGTTTGTTTCTAGATTCTGGTGGTAGTGAATCTTTTACATTTCAGCCGCAGAATTGACTTGCCGGATAAAGGGTTAAATGCTAAGATTTTTAGATTTCAAGTTGAACATTGCTGTGAATGTACAGAAGAACAAACTATCAGCCATATATTTCACCATGGCCATAAAAATAAATGTCGATTCGAACGAGAATACCTTTTAACCCTCTCGCTGCGTAATTTTTCGCGATGAGCGTCTTTTACGAATTTTTAATCCTTTATCACCGGTTCTTTAAAGCAGAAATTTTTTACTATCATAATCGGGGAAAATCCCCTGATTAAATCAGACAAAGTTTTTGCTAAAAAATAACTGATGGGAATAACCAAACAATATTAATTAGACGGAAAAATGCATGCCCGAGGATATCTCGGGTTGCGCAGCGAGAGGGTTAAAGTGAATTAACACTTAACAGTCGAAATTCTCCTCCCAGGCACAGGATGTCATACACGATTTTATTCGGCTGGTCTCGCTTTTTTTTCTCCAGAAAAATTTTTTCATGCATTCTAACAACATTTGCAATAGAAATATTCTAAAAAATGCACTTTTAAAACAGGGGTGCAAAAATCTAGCCGCCAGCGGGCAGTCTCGCACCACTAAATTTTATTCGTTATTTTTCATCTAATATTTCGTCTGAATTTTCTATAAGAATGTTAATAAAATTTAAGAGAAGAAAACTAATAAAATTTAGTGGTGGGAGACTGCCCGCTGGCGCCTAGATTTTTACGCCCCTGTTTTAAAGTATTGTGGTGTGAACGGAATATTAAAATAAAATAATATATATGAAGTTTGGGCGGTTATTCGTCGGCACTCGACCGCAGAGCAGTGTTGCCAGTGGGCAACTTTTTTTTTAAATTCAGGTTTCTTTATTGCCACCACTTTTTTGAAACGGTAAAATTACCTTTGTTTTCGCCTTCATTAATATGTCATTAAATAAGGAGCATTTTACCATTTCAAAAAAGTGGTGCTAGTCAAGAATCTGGATTTAAAAAAAGTAGCCCATCTGGCAACACTGCCGTAGAGTATTAACCACATGCTGCACTTAAAAAAATTAAATAGTTTTAAATGGTAATTCTAGAATGACATATTTTTTTAAAGCAATAGAGCAAAATTTCCAGTCATTGCAGCGTTAAATAAAGAGCGCTATTGTAAGTACTCTCCGTATAAGTGATAAAAGTGATAAATCTCTTGAGTTAAAATATTTACTGTTTCTTAATTAATCAAAATGGGTTACTTTTACAAAAAAGTGGTATACTGTTCCAAACAGCATTAAAAATACATGTAAAACGTGCATATCAACGGAAAAACAAATCATAAAAAATGGAAAAATTATGTTACGGATTATGTTTCCCAATGGTAGAGGTACGCTGCCATCTAAATACTCAAGGCCAGAGGACACGAGTTGTGACGTCACTACTTATCGACCGACTAGTGTTGGAATTCACACCGGAAAATTTTGAATAGTATTTTTTTTTTTGTGGAATATCTATCATACTATAAAACAATAATAACTATTTAAACTTACTGTTGAGAATTCGGAATCCCCCAATAAAAATCCAGCCAGATGCGGAATGCTACAGTGTTGTCGCATCTGTCTGAATTTTTATTTCTGAATTATAAATTTTCACCAGTAAGTTTAAGCAGATATTATTGTTTTATAAGATGATAAATATTCCACAAATAAAGTAAAAGAAAATTGCTATTCAAAGTTTTCCAGTGCGAATTCCAACACTAGTGAGACGTCGGTCGATTAGTGATGCCGTCACAACTCGTGTTCTTTGGCCTTGAGTATTTCGACAAAGCGATATAAGTAAGCGTCCTATCTTAAATGGGAGAGGTAACCGCAAGATTAAATGCGAGTTCACATCAATCAAGGTCGCATGCCACGTAGCGGACGGGGTTAAATTACAGCCTAACTGTTTTCTTACTTCACACCACTAAAATGGTAAATTTTTTTCACCTTTTTTCAGCTGAACTGTCTCTGACAAAGCGAAGAAAACGTCGTGGTGTCAAGTGCATCTGGACGCCCCTCTCGCTACCCCGTTATTTTGCAATAAATGTGCTAAACAAAATTCAGTTCCATGATGACTAAAGACTTAGAAAATATGTGCAGACAGTAGATATCCTGTGATATATATCGTCACACTAAAAGCCCGCGTATGTGGATTATCACCCCATCCGCAAGATGGCGCAACTGTGTTAATTTACGCCCGATTCCAGTATTAAGTTTGTACGCTTACTTATATCGCTTTGGTATTTCGATGTCAGCCGAGTGGTACAGACATTATATATAGCTTATGTTTGAGCAGAGTTGGTCACTATCATTTTGCCACCGTTGCTTTTCAAATCGGTTCGATGTAGTTCCCGAGATAATACCTTACTAACAAACAAAAAAATAATGTTGCTCCTTTATAATACTAATATAGATACATAGGTGATAACTTTTACGCTTTTCAGTTAGCACTATTTCTGAATAATAATCTTCGCTTTATTCAATACGGGAATTTCTGCGATTATATAACGCGAGACGTACTATTCGGAAATAACAGTAACTAAAGTATATTGCTGCATATATCGCTTATATATAGATTACTTTTAATATACTTTAAGGCAGAATTAAATATAAAAATATCGAATATTTTATTTCTATTTTCCCACTGGAATGTGAATGAAGAGAAACGTTTTGAATTTCAAAGGCAAAGAATGTTTCTTGATCTTTATTTTATATTTTAAACAAAAGATTTAAGAGAATAGCGTTTTTTTTACACACGCTCCAAATAAAGCAACGTCTGAGCTTATCTTTATATTCCTTTTCTTGGTATTTTTCAGCATTTGAAAACAAAAAGCATATAAATGCAATTTAAATGCTAAATTTCTTTTATTTCAAGATGAACAATGTTGTGAACATACACAAGAAACAACCATCAGCAGTCAATTTGCGACCATAGAAAAGAAATGTCGATTCGAAGGAGATTTTTTTTATGAAATAGGTTAAATCCTGGAACTATGAATGAAGCGGAAATGACATATTCTCAAAATAGCGAAGCTTCAACTGTAACCGACTTCGCAGTGACTCATTACAGATGGGCAAGTCTCCACCAGTAAATTTGAATAGAAAATATCTTCTTATTTAAACGCCTTATTAACACAGAAATACAGACATAATTATGTCCAAAATCATATATTTATTTTTACAGGTTGAAGGTTACTTCTGCTGTAGTCAAGTCCTGCGTTTTTGCCATATTGTGACAACATAAACATTAAACAATATCCTGTCAGTGTCAGAGTTAGAGATTATAATACCCAGCTTCCCAATACCCAATTCCTTTTTTTTTTTTTAAATAAGATGATTGTAAATTGCTAATATGCAAATATTTTTAGAGGTTAATATATTTATTATAACATTCCCAGCAAAAAGGAAATTGCTGGCCAGCAGCAAGATAGGTGCTGGCAATGATGGAGAAGTGCTGGCCAAAGCGATATAAGTAAGCGTGCAAACTTAATGCTGGAATCGGGCGTAAATTAACACAGTTGCGCCATCTTGTGGACGGAGTGATAATTCACATACGCGGGCCTTTAGTGTGGCGCGTATTTTCTAAATCTTTAGTCACGCATGGAAATCAGTTTTGTTTGCCACGTTTATTGCACAATAACGGCGTAGCGAGAGGGGGATCCGGATGCACTTGACACCACGAAGCTTTTTTCGCCTTAACAGCAACACTTCAGTAATTAATCAAGGTGAAAAAACTTTACAATTTTAGTGGTGTGAGTAAGAAAACAGTTAGGTATCTACCTGTAGTTCACACTCCATCCGCTACGTGGCGCATGACCTTGATTGATGTGACCTCGCTTTTAATCTTGCGGTTACTTCTCCCATTTAAGATAGGACGCTTACTTATATCGGTTTGAGTGCTGGCTGATGGTCTACCACTGCATGACCAGCACTGGACAGCTTCAGTCAACTTCGCTGTTGGAAATCATCAGACAAAATTCTCGTGGGCAACCATTTTATCTCATGCGCTGGCCCACCACTACATGGAATTGAACGAACTTTTGCAGTATTAGTGCTGGGAACCCTTACGCTATGTGGCGCTGAAAATATCGAAGGCATTGAGTATTTGAACACAAATCTGAAATGAATATCTTAACAGAACTTAAGCTGTGAAGCTAATTTTTTTTTAAACTGTAAAAAATATAGCACCACTGCCACCAACAAAATATATAAGTGAATAAATAAATAAATAAATCCTTTATTTTAAAGCATTTCTTTCTCCTTAAATCTGGTTTTACTAGGTTACAAAGGATTTCGGTTTTCATAATTTACGCAATTCAGAATCAATAATAAAAAAAAGCGTATAAAATGCATAGGATTTCTATACAATAGAATAATTTCTATACCAGTTTAATGATTGGGAACGTAAATCACAAAAGAAACAAACTTGAAATAGTGTAATGGGAGCGTGAAAGCTACGAGCAGTCGTAGCGTACGCTGAAAGCACTTGTTCATGTCCGATCACAAAAACCAAGCAGCATGGAGCGCGGTTAAACCTTGGGAGGGTGAACACATGAAAACCGCTGAAAGTTCAAATATTTCTATAGACATTTCCATTATAGACACTTCTACAGATATTTCTATGGCTCTTGGTGAAACTAGCTTATAGAAAAAAGAGACATAATTATGTAATACTTTGTTATTTTAATAGAATACCATAAGAAATTTTTGTAAGGGAAAGTGCTGGGCCAGCAAAGGAATAGCAGTGGGATAGGTGCTGTGGCACTGCAGGAAAGTGGCGGATTGAAGTAATGTGATGGCATACCAATGCTGGCCTGCTGTTGGCCATCACTGATGGGCCAGCTACATTCGGCTTGGACACTTTTCGACAGGTTTATGTAATGGCACCCTTGCACTTTACCGCTAATGGCACTGCTGGCTGCCATCTTTTTTCCAGCTGTTGGTCCACTGTTTCTTTCTTTGCTAGGTTGATAACATATTCATTTACTTCAAATTTAAATAAATTGAACTGATGATTTTTTTATGCCATCTGTGACTGACAATCATAAATTTTTCTTCCAGTGATGACGATACTGGAATTTTATAGTGTGGTACAGACATCATCAACCTACAATCTATGTTATACTGTATACCTAACCGACACTAGACAATTTGTGCCTTATAGCTTTGTTTTACAGCTGTCCCATACCTCCCTGTTAGTGGGGAGGCATGGGACACATTTTGAAACTTGCAGTTTCTTTTATTATAAAATTGAGTCTGCAAATTATGTTTCTATATTGTTCAAGGACATTAGAAAGTGTCTTGTTTTGTATTCTATAAATTGAAATTTTTGTTTTTGTGCCAAACAAAGTTGATTTTCTTACTTTTGTAAAAAATGAAATTTGGGTGAAAAAATGGCCATAATTAATATATATCTATATATGTCCATTTTTCCCCATTTTGAGCAGAAAATCACAGTTCCAACTTTTAACGGCTGCTCTTTCACCTTCACCTAACACTTCATTTATAATAGCTGTTTCATAATAATGGAAGTCATTATTATATCAGAAGAAAATAATTCGGTTTAAGCGGAAACTCGGATAATCGAGACTCTACTGTATATTGTAAATAATAATATTTGTTATAATTTAATTTTCAGTTCCATTGTTCTAGAAATGTATCTACTATTCTATAAAGCAAAATTTTAAACATTTTATAATCAAGAAAATCTTCAAGGCAACAAAATAAGGCATTTGAAAAAGTACCCAAAAATTTTCTGCTTTCGTCTCACAAAAAGATCTATTCTTTATTTCAAATGTTTCTTTAGTTCCGACATTTATTTTTTGAAACGAAAAGCATGTATGCAAAACATGTATCAGTAAAAGAAAAGCTTTTTTCTTACAATTTCCCTTAGTGTCTCCATCTGCAAAAGCTCAAGAATTTCAAGAAATGGTATTTTTTATTATAAAAAATATATATAGAGATATTTTTTTTCATAGATATTGTGGTGTAAAACTTTTCGTTTTTTATTTAGATCGGAAAAGATGTACCTAAAATTTATAATGTGAAGTGCAAAAGGAAAGGATTGTGTTATTATGTACGTTAAAATATTCTCTCTATCCTAAAATCTTCGAATCGACTGTGACCTTTTCACTTTTCAGCTTATAATATAAAACTATTCCATTTATAAACACGAAAACTTGGAATGTTATAGAGAAGTAAAACATATATAGGAAGCTCAATGCAGTAGTTGTCAGGGCATCTGACTGCCATGCAGCAGGTCGAGAGTTCGACTCCCGACTGGGCTAGGTTCACACAGATTTCATATTTTGGGGCTCGATAAAATGAGAACCAAGCTTGCTTGGGAACTAAACACAGAGGAACTAAACACTTGGGAACTAAACACAGGAACTAAACACCGCGTTAGACTGAACACCTGGGTGATGCGTATGCTATATAGCACCTCGGTGCCCAGGGTCAAGAAAACAGGGATGGGCACTATCGGCCCAGATCTTTCATGGATTGTATAGCCACAGATTTTAGTTAAAAATATATAGAGAGAAGTAAAAAAAAAAGTCCTTCCGGCCAGTGCCGGGAGGGAGAGGTAGCTTTCATAATCCTTATTTTTAAAAAGCCAACTTATATCATGCAAACACACGAAGCTCAATTTAGTGGAAACCGAGTATGGGAGATTCAATACTAATTTTTATCAATATAATGAATGAGAATTTCGCGAAATTAGTCAGCTTTATCCATGTAACTTATATTTGGCTGCCAAATTCGGCAATTTCTTAAAGTGCCTGTCATTTTAAGACAACATGGTGGATGAGGCTAAGCAGTGAACTTGGTCGAGACCTTAGTAATTGCTGTGCACATGCTCACTCACATCGGAATCGGTAAATATATAGGAGTGCTGTCGCATGCAAAAAATCAGATTTTTCAAAATGTCACCCACAATAGAAATTGAAACTGCTATATCTGAGCCATTTTTTAAGGTAAAAACAAACAAAAAATGCTCCTGAATCCTTATATCAAGATCAAATACTTAAGAAAGAAACCTTTTTCAATTTCTAATTTTTTTGCTTTTTGCACCTCACTTTAAATATATATATATTTTTTAATTCAATGGCCGCCATTTTGAAACAAGATGGCTGATGAATCTGGCCAGCGAACTTGGTCGAGGTGTTGATGTATACTATCCACATGCCTTCTTACATCGAAATAGGCGAATACGTGTGTTATCGCGTGACAAATACAAGATCGTTTCAAAATGTTAGCCATGCTAGAAATTCAAAGTGCTATAAATCAACCATTTTTTAAGATATCAACAAAAGAACAAATTTTCAGAAACAAAAACTGCTCCGGAATCTTTGTATCAAGGCCAAACACATAAAAAAAATCTTTTTCATTTTCCAATTTTTTAATACCTCATTTTGAATTTTAAATTTAATTTTTTTTAAATGGCAACCCATTTGAAACAAGATGGCGAATGAAGCTGGACAACGAACTCAGTCGAGACATTGGTATGTACTATGTACAAACCAAGTTACATCCAAATAGGTTCATAAATACGCCTGTTATCGCGTGACAAAAATCAGGTCGTTTTAAAATGTCAGCCACAAGAGAAATTCAAAATGCTATTACTCAGCCATTTTTTTTTACATATAGACGAAAGAAAAACTGTTCCGGAATCTTTGTATTAAGGTCAAACACATACAACAAAAAATCTTTTTCATTTTCCATTTTTTTGGTATCTTATTTAAATTTTTTTATTTTTTTAAATGGCCGCCATTTTGAAACAAGATGGCGGATGAAGCTGGCCAACGAACTCGGTCGAGATATTTGTATGTACTATGTACACACCAAGGTACATCCAAGTCGGTTCATAAATACGCATGTTATTACGTGAGAAAAATCAGGACGTTTCAAAATGTCAGCCACGCTAGAAATTGAAAATGCTATAACTCAGCCATTTCTTAAGATATAGACGAAAAAAAAACTGCTCCCGAATCTTTTTATCAAGGTCAAACACATAAGAAGAAAATATTTTTTCAATTTTCAATTTTTGGTACCACATTTCAAATTTAAATTTTTCTTAAAAATTTAAATGGCCGCCATTTTTAAACAAGATGGTGGTTGAAGCTGGCCAACGAACCCGGTCGAGACATTGGTATGTATTATGTATAAACGAAGTTACATCCAAATCGGTTCATAAATACGCCTTTTATCGCGTGACAAAATTCAGGACGTTTCAAAATATCAGCCACGCTAGAAATTCAAAATGCTATAACTCAGCCATTTTTTAAGATATAGACGAAACAAAAACTGCTCCGAAATCTTTGTATAAAGATCAAATACATAAGAAAAAAATATTTTTCAATTTTCAATTTTTTGGTACCACATTTCAAATTTTAAATTTTAAAAAAATTTTTAAATGGCCGCCATTTTGAAACAAAATGGCGGATGAAGCTGGCCAACGAACTCGGTCGAGAGATTCGTATGTACTATGTACACACCCAATTACATCCAAATCGGTTCATAAATACGTCTTTTATCGCGTGACAAAATTCAGGACGTTTCAAAATGTCAGCCACGCTAGAAATTCAAAATGCTATAACTCAGCCATTTTTTAAGATATAGACGAAACAAAAACTGCTCCGGAATCTTTGTATAAAGGTCAAATACATAAGAAAAAAATATTTTTCCATTTTTTATTTTTTGGTACCACATTTCAAGTTTTAAATTTTTTTAAGAATTTTAAATGGCCGCCATTTTGAAACAAAACGGCGGATGAAGCTGGCCAACGAACTCGGTCGAGACATTGGTATGTACTATGTACACACAGAATTACATCGAAATCGGTTCATAATTACGGGAGTTACAGTGTGACATAGGTCAGATATATATATATATATATATATATATATATATATATCAATTTTGAACGGAGGGTGGTTTCGGGGTCTGGGGGTCATGATCGATGAAAATATACCAAAATTTTTTGAAATCGCTTTCCTCCGAACGGCTGCAATAGGTAGCTTTTTTGTAAAGAAAGCTACCTAATAGAGAAGTAAGTCATATATGGTCTAGATCAGGGCAGTGTCCTATCTTTTAGTAAGCGCGGGCGCATCTCATCTAGTGGCAAGCATTGAAGCGCGCCTTTATTTACATGTCGTGAAATATAGAGCAATATTGACTTACTATAATAGTTGGCATGGTCACCAGTTTGGGCTCCTTTTTTTAATTCAAAAATTCCGAAAGAATTTTTATTTTGGGTAATCGTAAAATGTCTCATTAAATAAAGCAAAAAATACTATTTAGAATTTATGATATGAATTCAGATTGTCAGTAAAAAAACGACACCATAGTGGCAACCCTGTTAGAGAGTAAAAATATTGAGACGTCTTTTAATATGCACCGACACCTCACAATGTGAGTCATGAGGTGCCAATACTAAACTCGAAGTGAAAAATAATTGCTGAAGAAAGCATATGGCTAAGATCCAGATAGATTTTTCGTTCAGCGAAACGAAATTGACCAATCAGAAGCGTGTATTTTTGCAAGCAGCGAAAAATCTATCTGGATCCCGGCCAAATCATAATACATTTAGAATTGCATTTTCCAGAGAGGGAGAAGCTTATCAATATATTTTGTAGAGAAAGGAACCAAACATTTATCGCCGCGTACAATAAAAATCATGTGGCAAACTATTGACTTTGAAGAAGCATCTTTTAAAATGATTTTTTATATTAAAATGACTCCTTGTAACAGGAATGATTCAAAGGGTCACCATGAAATTCTTTAAAAGTCGCCATTGCGCGCACGGGCGCTGCGTTGAACAGCGTTCGCCAACATTATATATATTCCTGCTACACTGTGCGTACTGATGGTTATATTTGGATATCATTTATCCCGAACACAAAAATTCTGCTATTAAATAAGGCGACCATTAGGTAACATTAGGTAACATAAGGTAAGCCAAAAATAAACGACCTAGCAAACACTTAAGCTAGTACAAGCAACTAGAGGTCTTTACAGCAAAGCAGGATATAAAGAAAGCGTTCAATCTTAAATGGGGAGATAGTCGCAAGATTGAAAGCGAGATCACGTTAATCAAGGTCATAGCCCTCCTAGCGGACGGGGTTAAACTAGAGGAGAATGCTAAACAGTTTTCTTCATTATGGGTAATCTATTCGATGTTATATCAATAACATAACTGCGCAAGCGTAAACGTCGTCATTTCATTTGTTTGTTTCATTCATTTGTTGAGAATATAGAATATTCTATTATTTGTTATTCGTAATTCTTTAATTTATTTATTATAAGCTAATTATTTAAATAAAAACAGTCATTTTTAGAGCTAATATTATTTGTAAAAATGTCAAAATGTTGGCCATTTAATTGCTGTAGTTTTTGAAATTGTAAGAAAATTATCTTCCTGAAAGAATTCATTTCTTTCGTTATGCAAAAGAGAAAAACAAGTTAGTTATTGTGGTTTTATTTTAAATTTCCAAAAACATAATATATCATTTAATATATATTATTAAATGTCGTTCGTTTAAATACGCTCGATTTTAATTATTATTATTTTTAATCTAATGCACAATGACGCATAGAAATTAGTTAATATGTTTAAAGATAGAATTTTCTAGACTCATTTTTTACTCAATTCCTGATGTGATAAAATTATAAAAATTATACACACGGGTGCATTTCCGATGAGAATATGTTTATGAATATTTAGGATATATACAGAATTTAATTATAAATAAATTAATAAATTTTAAGTCTTTTTTTTTTTTTTTTTTTTTGTTTACCGAGCGCAGACCAGGGTTGCTACCCTTTCAGCTGAAATACCAGTATTTGTATCCAGAAAAACTAATCTTACTTTATCTAACATAATCGCGCAATTTCAAAAGCCGAGTCTTTCTCTAAATTAATACTGGTGTTAAGTCAGGGAATTCCCTCACCCCGTAGCAACCCTGGCAGACGATAAATTGTGAAATATTCTCTTGATCGCATTGCACCAATGTTACATAAAATACAAATATTTCATTAATTTAAATTAAAACTCATGTGATTATATATTCGGATCTACTTTAACTTGAAATGCATGCATTAAATATTGTACTATTAAACGAGCACGTTTGTTTATTTGTTTAAATATTTTGCGGATTTAGACAACAGATTCAACAATTTTCCAGAAATCGACAGATCAGATTTGGTTTTTATTTATTTTATTATTATTTTTTTTAAATCTAGAAATCTATTTGTCAGGATGTTATCTTCAGGGAAAAATTGTTTTCACTTCGCACAGTTAACACGTTCAACGCCAGAAGGTATAGGGAAACAATGCTTTTAGTCCTGACTTATCTTGATGCAAACGTTGAAAATATTAAAACATATTGCAGAAATCATGCAAAGTGTACAAAAATCTTCAAAAATTGAAATGTAATATAAAACCTTAACAAATAGTATGATATTTTATGAATCTTTACCCACTCACGGAAGATGAATATAGTGTATCAGATTTATTGCAAAATATTTTTGTTAAAATTCGTTTCAATTAAAATATGTGTATTTTAAAAAAAGGCCGCCATTTCACTTTAGTTTCAGGATAAACGTCAACAACGTTTTCGTAGCATTAGTGAATTTTCTCCCAAAACTAAAATGATATTGTTAAATATACATATCTTTATTAAAACAAACTCCAACAAAAATATTTTGCAATAAATCTAAAGATTCATCTTCCGTAAGTGAATAAAGATTCAGAAAGTGTGCGCAGGAGAAGTGCAGATGATAGATATTCTGTCATATATGATGCCATAACACAAGCCCGTGTATTTGCATGATCAACCCTGTCCAAAAGATGGCACAGCTGTATCAATTTTGTCCAATTCCAGCGATAAGATTGAACGCTTAACCGTTTCAGGGGCAAGGTACTTGTATTCGTAAAATGTTGAAATAATTGAATGACACCAGTATTTACAAGAAAATTTATTTGTAAACAAGTAAAATGATATTTTCGCGTATTTAATATATTTGAAATTTTCATTAAAAAATTCGGGTGCCGATGTAGCAATTAGGAATTAAAATTGTGTGATGCCATGGCAGAATCACCGCCCTTCAAGGATTTAACATATTCAGTTTCGACTTTACAGTTTTAAGATTATAGGACGCAAACCTTCAATTTTGAAGAATCGCCCTCTCGAACACAACAACCAACGCACAAGCAAATATAAAAGAGCAAACCTTGAAATACACCAATCTAACTAATTCAAGTATAATTTCCGGTGGCGATTTTATTTTTATCATCCGTTAATAATACCTATTTTAGTTTAATGGAGATATGTAGATTTTTGCTTGCGAACACTAAAAGAGATTCGGGGCCGAAATCCTGGTAGATTTTTCGCTGTTAGCGAGACGAGATTGGCCAATGAGAAGCTTGCATTTTTCCCAACTTTTTGCTGCTTGAAGTAAATTGCAAAAATTACACAAAAATGCAGGCTTCTGATTGGTCAATCTCATTTCGCTAACAGCGAAAAATTTATCTGGATCTCTAATTTGGATTTAAGGTACGGTGATATGCAGTAGTGTTTTGGTTTGGGTGAGCCGAATTTATTTGAACTCAAGGGGCGTATGGCACACTATTTAGATTCAATTTAAAATGTTTTTATTTTTAACCCCTTGAGGGGCACCGGTATATATTATATACCACCTACGATTAATGAAGTTTTACACCAGAAAAATGTTATTAAATTTTACTTTTCTAACTTTGGTGGAAAAAAGCCGAAAAATTGCTTTTACTTATTTTGAAATAGAATTTTTCAAAGATTCCGGTGGGAATTCAGCATTTCACAAACGCAATTGCTTGCCCCTCAAGGGGTTAAATCATAGAATCGCAATCAACTTATTTAACCCTCCAGCCGCTGTAAACGCTATTTTCGTATTCCAGTGGGCTACTTTTGTAAAATTCAGATTGCTTGATTCCCACCACTTTTTTAAAAGCGTATAATTCGGCTTATTCTTGCATTATTTAAACTGTAAATAAATAAAGTGACTATTGCAACTTAAAAAAAATGGCGGGAATCAAACAATCTTAATTTTAAAAAAGTAACCCACTGAAAAAGTCACCCACGGCTGGAGGTTTAATAAAATAATTATGAAAAAAAATTATGCCATTATATAAGGCAATTTTCTAGTTAATAACTATTGTATAACTATAAGCATCCCCAGGATAGGGTTGCAAGGCTGTTTTTTTTTTTTAAATATGAAATTTCGCATTCATATAAGAAATTCCTTATAACATTATTTTCATTATTTAATCCCTTGAAGGGCGGTGGTTCATTTGTGGACCACTTAATTTTAATCTATTTATGGCACATTGACACCAGAATTATGGAATAGAAATTTTCTTTTTATTAAATACACGAAGAAAATCTTTTAGTTATTTTCAAATAAATTTGACTGTAAATTCTGGTGTCAGTCAACCACTTCAGCATTTTACGAGTGGAACTTCTTCGCCCTTGAAAGGGTTAATAACAGACATTTTGTGATTGGATAAAGTAAAAGCTCTTCTTACACAATTTACGCTATGAATTCGAATTTTTTTAATAAAAAAAGTCCAAAGTGGCAACCTTGCCACAGAACCTAACTTTATTTCAAGAAATTTCAAGTTTCAATTATTTCAAGTGAGCAACTTTTTTTTAAATTCAGATTTCTTGGATCTACTTTTTTGAAATAGTAAAATTCGCCTTATTTAATGACAAATTAATTACGGCGGAAACAAGAGGAATATTGCCATTTCAAAAAAGTGGTGACAATCAAGAAACCCGAAGTTAAAAAAAGTAGCCCACTGGCAAAACTGTTTTCATACTGGATAATTTGACATGGTACCGACGAAATCAAGAAAAGAATTGTTGATAAAAAAAAATTAATATTCATATAATACTTCTTTAATTCATATTTTTGTAACTATACAAATAAATTAACCATTAGTGGTGAATGAATCACGTACAGTCGTGGGAAAAAAAGTAAACATCCCCTACTAGCTCCTCAACAAATTATTGTAGGCGAAAGTTACTGGTACCGAACAATTGGAAATAAAGTCTACTTTTAAATGATGTATATAAAATTTACTTAGGGGGCCATCTACAAATTAAAACGAATCCAAACTTCATTTTTTCCAATGGCAATACCCAATTTTAACGAGATATTTCAAATCTTTGGTTCAAACTATGCCTAGACACCAAATTTCAAGTCATTTGAATGATAAGTTTTTAAATTATAAACATTCAAAATTTAGTGCTTCTAATGTTAAATTACATTTTCATATTTTTATTTATAAATTCTGAAATTATGATCCTAATGTTCTAATTTTTTGTGTAGCAATAATACTAATATACCCAAACATAAATACGTTGAATTTGCAATTTTTATAATTTTCTGATATGAATTATGAAATTAATATTCCAAAAAATTATGAATTGCAAACTACAATTTTTTTGATGGATTCAGATTTAGTCCTGCTTTATGGAAATCCAAAATTTCACATTTTTCTTCCTAGTAGTTTCCAAATTTTGCTTAAAAAACGGCAAAATGATGATTTAAGAATGTGAATTGTAATTAAAGGGTCTCAGGACTCTTAAAATTGGAAAAAATGAAAAAAAAGACCATTTTCAACATTTAATATCTTAAAATGTATTTGATTTGAAGACACAATTTTAGATGGGAATGAAAGATATAAGTATGTTCTTTCATTTCATGTATTTAAAAAATTATAAGATGCAGAATTAGCATTTATAGGGGGCTACAAACAATTAGACATTTGACGAGCAAAAAATCGTCATGACAGCTTACGCGCACGATTACAAAATAAGTATTGCAACTAGAATGAAAATTTTGGTGCCTAATTATACTTCAGATTATAATAATTACCCTGAACCTAAATAAATTTGTATTTAAAGCTTTTTTGTATTTTTAATACAAAGTTGTATTTAGCTAATGCAAAATTAAGAAAATTTCAATACTATAATCCCCTAAAAAAATATTGTTTTGAACAATAAAAAGGAAAATTTAGGTTCAGTTTATACAGACTAACATGAAACATATGTTTTGAAAACTTCATGAAAAAATATTCATAAGTTTTTGAGATATCGTGCGCGTTATGACCAAAAACGTCATTAGGAGAAAAATGGCTTCAAAGTTTCCGAAACGACGCTTCAGCTATTGCACGTGTATAAATATAAAAGTCATAACTTCAGTTCTAAAAGGAATTTCAAGGAAACAATTAGGTCAAAATGTTCAGAAAAGATAGAATGTTAACCTCTGAAAAAACAAAAATTTCGAAAATTTTAAAGCTTTAAGAGTCCTGAGACCCCTTAAGAATATCTATGATAGAAGTGACTAAATATTTTGAAATTTCTTATGTTATCCTGTAATCTAACAGGCTTAATTGACTGCTTATGGTGCCTTGATGAAGAAGGGCGCTCTCTCGGTAAACAATCGAGTACTGAACTTCATTTTGGATACAGCCTATAAAATATGCTCGTTTTAAAATAATTAATTTCTCGGAAACATATAACGAATTGCATAAAAATTTGTTTTTAGACTAAATGAAGGGTGTAGAGTTCATTTATGCTGTCAGAATTGTGTACTGCTATTGAAAAAAACAAAGTTATGGTTCGTTTTAATATGTAGATGGCCCCCTAAACAAATTTTATGTACATCATTTAAAGGCAGACTTTATTTCCAATCGTTCGGGTCCAGTAACTTTCATCTACGATATTTTGTTGAGGAATAAGGTAGACTTTATTTCCAATCGTTCGGTTCCAGTAACTTTCATCTACGATAATTTGTTGAGGAATTAGTAGGGGGTGTTTACTTTTTTTTCCACGACTGTACCTTAATGACGAATACTTCCATTTACTAAAAATCGCGTCGATCCAAAAATGATCGACTGCATTACTCGATTATGCCAAGAAGTAATTCACCTGTATAGTGCCAATGCAGAGTTAAATATCTTATAAAAAATTGTCAATCATTTTTTCTGGTAAATGCTAATTAATTTAAAATAATTTTATTATTATATGTTGAGGAGCTAAAAAATCGTTATTGTTTTTCTCATTACGCATAATTTAAAATTTACTATGTTAATGTATCATACTTCACCATAAAACACATTATATTCAAGGTTTCTTAAATAAAATTTTACAATTCCCCTATTTGCTCTATTAACCCCTTAACAGTGTGGCCCGAACTGGATTCGGGCAAGAACACTTTGCTTGCTTCGTTATTAAAAGCATGTTGATACCACTAATTTGTAACTGAAAATTTACCTTTATTGATTGTCAGATATTTTTCGATTAAATAAGCTAAATATTTTAATATGGAAAAAGTGGTGACAAGCCCCATTTTTAATTTTTTTGTAAGAAAACAAATGTCACTGTTAAGGGGTTAAACTAATCGCAGAACCGTGAGGTGCAAATTCTAAGAAATATTTAAATAATCCTATCATAAAATATACTGCGTGTATCGCCGACCTTTAATTTCTTAACCGTTGGTCATAGACACAAAGTTCCAATTACAAAAACGTTTCAAATGAGGTAAATATTCATGTTGTGGCATTATTTAAAGTAAAAAGTCAATTTTATAAAAATCACGAAATCTAACTTTTTATACGGGGCCCCAGTTCCTGTATTTATATTTAGTAAACGTTTACACATATCATAACAGATATAACATAAAAACTTTGACATCTGTACTACAAAAATTGACACAGTTATTAAATTTCAAAGTTTGTGATTTTTGCGCATTATTTTGTCTTTCATTGAGGGATCAGTTAAAAGATGAATTAAAGTAATTCGAGATCAAAATCAGAGTGAAATTCCGCTGCCATTTATCTAATCCTTAGTGAGTATGTTTTATTTTCTGGTTGTCGATTCTACCTACTTTGACGTTTGATTTTTTTCGACCCATAAAAGTTAGCCCAAATTTTTTAGATGAAATAACCCTTTTTGGTGATTCCCCGATTTGGCGATACCTGCTAAAGGTGGTTTCGCCGTAAAAAGGACATTGCACCCTGACTTTGATCTCGAATTTCTTTAATTCATCTTTTAACTGATCCCTCAATGAAAGACAAAATCATGTGCAAAAATCTCAAACTTTGAAGTTTAATAACTATGTCAATTTTTGCACTACAGATGTCAAACTTTTTGTGTTATATCTGTTATGATATGTGTAAACTTTTACTAAATATAACTATAAAGACTGAGGGACCGTATAAAAAGGTAGATTTCGTAATTTTCATTAAATTGATTTTTTACTTTAAATTACGCCACAACATGCATATTTAGCTCATTTGAAACGTTTTTGTAATTTGAACTATATGTCTACGACCTAGTCTAAAAGTGGTGCCAATAAGCAATATGAATTATTCAACCGTAATTTAATTCGGCGTTAAGGGATTAATAATATGGTGACAAATATTAAGTGCTTGTGACCGGATAGAACTGGTCGCCCGATTGGAAGACAATGGCACTTCTTTGCAATCGTATAAGACATATTATTCTAAGAGATATAAGACATTTAAGAGATATAAGACTATATAAGACATTTTTTTCTTACACAATTTTTTTAATATATAAGTAAAATGTTAATCAATATTTTCAAAAAGTCCGCAGGTGATATGAGGACTAAAATTGAAAAAGATGAAAGTCCAAAAGAGAAAATTTTCAAATCAAGAGAGCGAAAAAAAGAAAAACTCCTATTTCTGGTACTTGCAGCATTTTCCATTTCACTCATTTTGGGCTCTTAGTCAACACTTTAAAATGTACTTTCCTAGCTTCCTTTCGTTTAGTCTTTAAATAACTAATATTATTAGTTGTAAACATTTATTTTATTTATAGTTTTCTACTTGTTTAAAAATATCCCCTTGATGTAAAAATTTTAGACAGGGAAAAAGAATAAAAGAAAAAAAACCAAAACAACGTTACTTTCAAGATAAAATTACAGTGGAACTTTCCTTTCACGAAGTCCTTATTTAACAAAGTTTTCTACTTAACGAAATTTTCTGCTGAACCTTGACTTTGGACACCATTAACACGTAAATTAATCTCCATATTACGAAAAATATATTCTATAAAGCGAAGTTTATTTAACTTTCGTGCGTGTACAGCATTCAAACGGAGAGATTGCTTTTGCAATGGATAGATGAATTTATTTCCGCGGATGGTATGAAAATGAAATTATTTATTTATTTAATCATTTCCATTGTTTTTGGTGCTAAACAAAAAATATTTTCTTACTAGGACAAACAATTTTTTTATATATCGAACTCTTGTACAAAATTTTTAGCCCATCTCTATAGTATGTGTTAATTTATTATTGTTGAACTATATTTTTATTGATTCAATTTTGCTAAATGAGTTCTAAAAATGTTTTTGGAGTGCTTTCAAATTAAGTACACGATAAGATTCCAATTGTTATTGCCCTTAAATACTCTTATCGTTAATAATATCATTAACAAGGTATTCTAAATATCTGGTTTCAGGTACAGAGAGATGGCAGTTTCAGAGATTTTTTTAAAAATGCTATTATTTACTAATATGCTATTATTTTTTTAAAAATGCTATTATTAAAAAAAACTGTTACTTAGTAAAAAATGTCATTATTTTATTATACGAATAATTTGAGCTAACAATATGGAATTAATATAACAAATTTTATTTATTTTTATTATTTTTTTAATCCAAAATCTACTATTATCTGCGAGGAAACAGGGACTGACTTCAGGCAGTAACTTTGAATAGACATTTTCAATTTGTTTAAACGTGCAGTATTTGTTGTATCATTCATGCAGTATTTGTGTTATAAATAAGCCGAATATATCTATTCTTTATCACTTGTGGAAGTTTGCCTCGGATGTAATCAGGTTCTGAAAGAATTGCCAGTTTGACCCCTTTTTTTTAATTCAAAAATTTCAAATTCACACCGGAAATTTTCAAACAATAAAGGCGTTGCAAAAGCCGTTGCAAAATGTCTGTCATTAAATAAAGAATTTCTCTGGTGTAATGATTTTGCCTAACACTTTAAATGCGAAAAGCGTGTTTTATATTGCTACCAAGGTTGCCAGTTTCATGCTTGCCAACATTCCCTTAAACTTCCGTAAAATGTGAGTTAAATTGACCCAGGTTAAACACGTTTCGAACCAGAAATTTACTAAAGAAATTAAATCAAATAGTTTTCACAGAGAAACATGATTTTAAATATCTAATGATACATCAAATAAATTTTTTGGCTAGTAAAGCATATAACCTGGGTCATTTTAACTCATATTTTACGGAAGTTTAGTTGAATGTTGGCAAGTATGCACTTTGGCCTCCAATTTTAATCCAAAATTTCAAATTGATAACGTAAGTCTTTAAAAAAGAACGTTTACTTAATGTGATCGATAAATGTATCTTAGTAAATAAAGAATAAAATAATATTCTATATTTCTGGAATAAACTCAAAACTTAATAAAAATGCAACCCTGATTGGTACGGTTGTCCACTTGTATCGCTATCACAAAATTTGACGAAACCGTCAGTTATTTAACCCTAAGAGTAATTTCACCACTATTCCCTCCGTAATCTTCATTTCATTTAATCAGTCTATTTTTATATTAAGCAAAAACTTTTATGCAGAAGTAGTGGTACTAAAATTGGAAGGTTAAGGCATCAATGTACACGTTTTCATATTAAGTCAAAATTAAACATTTACTTCTTTTTTAAGGTGTCAGGTACCTTTGAAGCTGACAAATTACATAAAAATGAGACCCTGATTTTTATTGCGATAACTCTACATCTGATTAACTTTTGGATATGAAACATGAAACACACATTAAGGGATATATAGGTTAACAGTTAAGATTTAGAAAAAAAAGTCTAGAAGCATATAAAACTTTTTAATTTCATTTGAAATTTAATGCTTTTTTAATAAATAAATTTACCTTACATGCCTTGCGCGCAGGATTTCTTATAATTAAATTGCCCCACTGAGACCAAATTTTATTATTGTGTAGGGATATAATATGCGTTTAAAATGACTTATCCTGGAAAAAATATAATGATTAGTTTATAAGAGGAAAAAATGTAAAATAAAAAGTATGATAATTTAGAATATTTTTAATAAAAATAATCGTCAATTTAGAATTTCTTACTTAGGCTAATTCCAAGCGAACTTGTCATGTCTGTCACACAACTGAAAATCGTCATGCTCGTTGGCCACCGTTATTTTCGAAACGTTTGCTTCGCCTTGTTCAATTGATGAGATAGCTCCGATAAAATAAGTCACATTTTCCGTTCTAAAATACTGGTAGCCAAAAATCTTAGTATGTGACAGACATGACAAGTTCGCATGGAATTAGCCCTTAATGAACATAATAATAGGCCGTTATGTGCATGCATATATAAGGTTTACACCTCCAGTCAAAATTTCATGAAATATTATCCTTCCATTTCCTAGAAATCACGCGCGCTATTTGCAATGACCAAAGTCACAGTTTTGAGAAAATTGACTTTAACACTAGAAGCACTAAAACTTTTATAAATTTTTGTTAGAAAGTATGTATTTATATATTATATTTCAACATTTAAAATTTCACCTGAAGCAAATTTTATATTAAATTCATATTTGGCATTTTTATTGATGCGTGAACATGGAATACTCTAAACTTGTGTAGTTCAAAGAAGAAGGTTCTGTTGTGTTCATAGAAAATTGCCGCTCAATTCATGTGAGATATCTTCTTAATATTTCTTAAAGAATATATTTCCTAAAATATACATTTATTATTGACTTAAAATAATTCAATATAGGTATACTAGAGTACTAAATATTTCAAGTTTTAACATAATGTACTTTAAAGTCACAAAATGACTTTGGATTGCGCGCAACTACTTGATATCTTCAGATTTTATAGATTATATCCATATATTAAGAATAAACCAAAATATGTTTATTGTTTCACCTACAAAAAGTTGGCGTAGATAAGCTCCGAAAAAATAATTTGCGATACATACTACTTTTTCTTATATATTTTTAAATTACACAAACGTTTAGTTTCAGTCTTAACCAGTGTTGCCAGATCGGCTACTTTTTTTAAAATCAGATTCTTGATTGGCACTACTTTTTTGAAATGGTAAAATGCGCCTTATTTAATGGCATGTTAATTAAGGCGAAAACAAAGGTAATTATAACGTTTCAAAAAAGTGGTGGCAATCAAGAAATCTGAATTTAAAAAAAAAGTAGCCCACTGACAACACTGGTCTTAACCTATGTAAATGATCTATGAGTTTGTAAAGATTGCAATCAAATAATTAAATAGTTCAAAAGAAACCTTGTCGCGGTTTAAAAAAAAGGAAATTACAACTTTAAGAAAGGACTATTTTAAGCACTGCTTACATAGAGATAGTCTGATTTACTTCTATTCATAACTAGCGCAATTACAGGAATTTTTAATGCCGTTATTTTTTAATGCGCAGTCAAAATGGTTGAAAATTTAAGATTAATATAGCCCCTTAAATGAGCACAAATTGCTATTTGGTATTTCTGATTTTAAAAAAAAATTCAACTAGTAATCTTGTGTATGCATAAATAGTTGCAATTCTCTTGCTTCATTATCCCTTGATTACATCGTGTATACTGTTTGTTTTAGGAAAGCAAAACCCTCCGCGCATTTGAGCGTGCGTCAGGCCTGTTTTGATTTTATCAAAATCGGAATGATCGAGCTGCGTTTGGCTAAGTGCCAATCTTAGTGACAACGTACAAGTGGAACTTCAGAAAATACACATCTTAGCGTGAACACCCCTTTGGATAGTAGAATCGTCCCAGAGTGTTAGGCTCGGCTTTCGAAAACGAACAGTACTTCCCAACCTCCAACCTTTTTTTAAGCCAAAAATACATATTTTGAATTTTAATATAATTGTTTAAATAAATATATATCTTGTTGATATTTGTTAGTCGTTTAAATTTACGTAATTTCATTCATGAAATAAATTTCTAGTTCGAAGTATATTCTTTATGTTTAAGAAAAGCCAGAATTCTTCCTGTATGCATCGTTATCAGGATTTGCGAGTTTGGCTTCAATTTTTATTCAGAAATTTCGTGCTCATACCAGAAATTAAGAATTGTATTTTCCTTACACTTAATGAGTGACATTTCATGATTGCTTAAATTAAAAACTTTTCTTTCGAGATTCAGAAATTTCAAGTTTATACCAGAAATTAAGAATTGTGCAGGTTTCGTACGGGTCCTTGAATTTCCAGGATAAGAAATTCGTCGGTACCAATATTTTCTTATGGAAAATATCTACTTAAATAAGGCGAAATTTCATCCGTTTAAAGTAGATTTATTTTTCTATAAAAAAATTCTGATATTTGGCCTTAAAAATAACGGTGCCCGTACGAACCCTATTGTATTTTCCTGAAATTTAATGAGTAGCATTTCGTGATTACATAAATTAAATAATTTACTTTCGAGAATTTGAAATTTAGAAATAAATTAACTGGCCAAACTGGCAACCTTGAACGGAATACACGTAACTAAAAAACCTGGACGCATAAAAAAATCCCCAAAAGAAAACTTAATAGCGGTGCGAGATACCTTATAAATTTCAAGCTTTCTGCTCACTTTTCATTTGCCAGTTACACATTTTGCATTAATAAAACATCATTTAAAGTTTTTATGTGATTGTTTTAACATAATGTTATATACGGGGTGCAATATGTTATATATCGCCGACCTTTAACTTCTCTAACTTTTATGAAAAAGAAATATTCACCTTATTTAATGACAGGTAAAACGATACTAAAATATAGCTAATTTCACTATTTTATAAAACTGGTGGGAATCAAACAATTTGAGTAAAAGACACAGCCCGAGAATATCTCGGGAGCGAGAATTAAGGGGTTAAAGGCCTTAAACTCTCTGGAGCTTAAATCAACAGTTAGTTTTAAACAGAGATGACAGTTTGACCTCCACTTTTAGTCAGAAAATTCGGATACACCAGAAAAAACAAAACGTATTTTCAGATTAATTTAATGACAAGTCACCTTATCTTATTCATATAAAAATTCTATTAGGAAAGTTCTAGCCGGAAATCCGAATTTCAGTATAAAAAAGACAGTGTTGCCAGCGGGCTACTTTTCTTTAATTCAGTTTTCTTGATTGGCACTACTTTTCTGATATGGTGAAATTCTCCTTGTTTTCACCTTAATTAATATCGTCATTAAATAAGTCGAATTTTACTATTTCAAAAAAAGTGGTGCCAATCAAGAAATCTAAATTTAACAAAATTAGCGCACTGGCAACACTATAAAAAGGTAGAACAAAGAGGTAACCCTGGCTTAAAAGTGATCTAGGACACCAGAAAACTTTTCAACTCAAAATCCCACAGTCGACCCCACAAGAGATCTGCTGCGTCACATGAACAAGTTTAAGACTCGATGCCGCAGTGCAATAACTTTGCGACACATTTATAGTACTATATTTAAAAACTGTCAAATATTTTTTCTGGTTGTTTATAATTAATTCTAAATAACTCTTATATTTCTAAATCTTCAAATGTAAAGTTCGGTATCAGTGTTGCCGCATCTGGCGGATTGTTTATATTGAAATATTGATTTCACACCAGAAAATTTTGAATAGCAATTTTCATCTATTTTATTTATTACATATTTACTAGACACCGGCTATATTTTGTTTAATTAAAAAAACAGATTTTGAACCAGAAAAATTGTTTAAGTAAATGTGTCTCGCATTAAAAGAGACCGTCATTTGAAATTTACTTAATTTCATTAATTAAATAAATTTCTAGTCCGAAGTACAATTGTTTGATTTTAAAAAATGTCGGAGGTTGGCATGTATGTTTATGATATATTTATCGTCTTATAAAGCAAAAATAACGATTGAAACTTACTAATGATGTTTCGGAATGCCTAAACCAAAAATCAACCAGATTCAGCATTACTGTTCGGTATTTACTTTCTCATTACACATAAATTAAATTTCATGAAGTTAAACATATGCCACTGCATCGTAAAACACATAACATCAAAGCGATATAAGTAAGCGTACAAACTGAATACTGGAATCTGCCGTAAATTAACACAGTTGCGCCATCTTGTGGACGGGGTGATAATCCACATACGCGGTCTTTTAGTGCGACGTCATACGTGACAGGATATCTATCATATGCGCATATTTTCTAAATCTTTAGTCACACATGGAACTGAATTCTGTTTACCACATTTATTTCAAAATAATGGCGTAGCGAGAGGGGCGTCCAGATGCAGTTGACACCACGAAGATTAATTCGTCTTGTCAGGCACATTTCAGCTATTAATCAAGGTGAAAAAAAAACTTTAGAATTTTAGTGGTGTGAAGTAAGAAAACAGTTAGGCATCTTCCTGTAGTTTAAGTCCATCCCCTACGTGGCGTGCGACCTTGATTGATGTGACCTCGCCTTTAATCTTGCGGTTACCTCTCCCATTTAAGATAGGACGCTTACTAACACTGGTGTCCAAAATTAAGGACCAGTCACAAAATGCTAATTTTTAAGTAAGCGAATGCTCAAAAGGAAATAATATAATTCAGATAATTACTATCCCTATAGCACAGCTAGTCTGTATAGCATCTCATTCATGTCACACATGGTCACAAGTGTCACAGTCACTACGGTGAAACAAAAAATAGGAAATTCCACACGTCTCATTATTAGTCTCAAATGATCACTATATGTGACTCCACTGAGACGTCAATATGACTTCTGCTTTGTGACGAGTCACCAGATGACTTTATAATGTAGTTACATTGTGACGCTCATGTGACTGCCATTTTTAGACTCAATATCAAAGCCCTCATGAACGTTGCATTATGATAAGTCACCAAATAATATCACATTATAGTCACATGGTGACTTTTCACAAAAGAGCACAATGGTGACATCAGTGTAGTCTCTCTGTCACTTGAAAGTCATCATGTGACTTTAATGTGACAATATTTTTTAACTTATCACAATGCAGCGCTCACGATTACTTTGAAATTAAGTCTGCAGATGACAGTCACATGAGAGTCACAATGTAACTACATTGTAAAGTCACATTGTGACACGTCACAAAGCAGCAATCACAGTGACGTCTCAGTGGAGTCACATATAGTGATCAGTTGAGACACATAATGGAATAATATGGAATAATATGGAAAATATAAATAATATGGAATTTCCTATTTTCTGCTTCACCGTAGTGACTGTGACACTTGTGACCATGTGTGACATGAATGAGATGCTATACGGACTAGCTTTGCTGCAGAGATAGTAATTATTCGAATTATATTATTTCCTCTTGAGTAATCGCGTACTTGAAAATTAGCATTTTGCGATTGGTCCTTAATTTTGGACACCAGTGTACATCGCTTTGACAGAATTTTGCTTACCCCATTTATTGCAAAATAATGACGTAGCGAGAGGGGCGTCCAGATGCACTTGGCACCAAGAAGTTTTCTTCGCCTTGTCAGAGACATTTCAGCTATTAATTAAGATGAAAAAAACTTTCAATTTTAGTGGTGTGAAGTAACAAAACAGTTAGGCATCTTCCTGTAGTTTAACCCCGTCCGCTACGTGGCGTGCGACCTTGATTGATGTGACCTCGCCTTGAAGGAAATTTCAAAAGACAGTCGTACATCAAATCAAAGAAGGAGGTGCTGGTGAATTCTTTTCTTGAAATATTTAATGACTATATACAGATCATGATTATATACATATTTACACGACAAGTATTATCAAATACTTGTTCTGGTTTTTCGAAAAAGGGAGGCTTTTAGCCTCACCAACAAACTGTAAAGAAATTACAGCGATCATGCTTTTGAAATCAAAACATCTCTTACTAACATTCCAGCCATAAAGAACGAAGTCGCATTCTAAAGTAGGATGCGCGCGCATCGCGCGTCCTTCGTTGCTATGGGGAGCAGAGAACAGTTTCTCTTCACACTCCCCACCTGAACTCTTAAAGAGTTCACAAATCAAAATTCCATCATAAAATCATAAAAATTCAAATTTTCGTATCAGTGGTTCAGTAATCTAATACAATTTTTAAAATTCGAATACAAAATACCAAATATAAGAATTCAAACAATATCTAATCAATCAATTAATTAGTCAAATTCAAAATATCAATAAATTCTAAATAAACACTTTAAATTCAAATAAAGTAAAAATAATGACAGTTAATTAACACAGATTTTTTTTTCTTTTTTTTTCAGTTAAATCATATACTTACTTATATCAAAATTCAAAAAGATTCTATATATAAATAAGACTAAATTAAAAAAGAGAAAGAAAATATTTAGAGTCCTAAATGCAGAAAAAACAAACCAAATAAATGTCTATAAAAGTTTATGAATGTTTATAAAAAGCCTGCAAAAAGTCATTTGTTAGTCGTTTTGTATTTCAAAGGGATCAAAGGGATACAAGTGCTGAATGGATCTTTTTAAGATTCCACTCGCTGTTTTTATTTCGTATGCACGAATATTGCCATCTCTTCCAGGAATGGCAGTCTGAATCTTACCAAGTTTCCAAAGAAACTTATTTTTTTGCGTCATCTTGAATCAAAACAATATCGCCCACTTTCAGTGGCGTATTGGCATTAGGATTTTTCAAGGAATGTGCTGTTTTCAATTACATCAAATATTGTTTTTTCCATTTGGTCCACAAATGTTTCAATAGTAAAGATTGATATTTTTTTCTTTTCAGGAGTGTTGATCTCTTTGAACAATCTTCAATTATTTCAAAAAAATTAATGGGAAATGAAAGTTCTTTTCCAAAATTTAAAAAGTGCATTGGAGTAAGAGGTTCTGGTTCATCGCTGTCGATATATACGTACGTCAGTGGTCGCGTATTCAAAACTGCTTCCACTTCTGTCAACAGAGTCGCTAATTCATCATAATTTAAGAGTGCTCTACCAATTACTTTTCTCACACAGTCTTTTACTGACTTTACTAGTCGCTCATAGAAGCCTCCCCACCATGCTACTCTTTCTATAATATTCTTCCATATAATTCTCTCTTTTGTAATAAAATTTAAAAATACTTTGTCTGTCAGTAGGTTGTATAAAATTTCGAGTTCACCTTTGGCCTTTTTGAAGGTTTTCGCGTTGTCAGAATAAATAATTTTGGGATATCCTCGTCTAGCTGTGAATCTTCTGAATGCCATCAAAAAAGAATTTGTTGTCATATCAGACGCAAGTCCCAGGTGAATGGCTCTAGTCACACCGCAAGTAAACAGGACAATGTAAGATTTTTGCGTTTCTTTAAAATTTCTGATATAGATCGGACCGGCGAGTTTAAACCGCAGATTGCGAATGGCGGTGCTTCACTAGCTCTGTCTTTTGGTAAAGGTACGGTGATCTGGCCTGCTGGTTTGGAGAAATATTTTTTACATATTATACAATTCTTGATAACACTCTTGACCAACTGACGACCTTTAGGTATCCAAAAACGAGATCTAATTTTTGCCAAAGTACCGGCTGTCCCTCCATGCATAATTTTCTCGTGTTCTTGACGAACTATTAGAGTAGTTAACCAAGAATGTTTGGAGAGAATTATTGGGTTTTTCTCTTCTGCGGACAGGTTAGAAAATTCGAGCCTTCCGCCCAATCTCATCAACCCGTATTTGTCAGTAAAGGGCATGAAATTTGATAAGGATGACGTCTTATCCACTGATTTACTATTTTTTAGAGATTCTATTTCTTCCTTATAAAATTGTTTTTGTTCAAATTGTATCAAAAATTTTTCAGCTTCGAGTAATTCTTCGGTTGTTACTACGTTTTGATCTTCAGTTGATTTTTTCAGCTTCATAATGAATTTCTTTACCCAAATGATAATTCTCAAAAGTTTCTCTAAATTACTATATTTTGAAATGTTTATGGGATTTTCGAGTTTTTTGACTAAGCACTCGCTCTGAAAAACATCGTTAGGATTTTTTTGTATTCTAATTCATCTGAGTAAGCGATTTCTTTGTTTTCTGATTTTGGCCAACACTCAGGAGGTAAACTTAGCCATTCTGGTAACCAAGTTGTATCATTGATTATCCTAGAGATTTTTGATCCTCGAGAAACTATATCAGCTGGATTGGCAGTACCAGGACAATGATACCAGTTATCAGGTGAGGTCAATTTATGGATCTCTTCAATTCTGTTTCTGACAAAGGGCTTAAACTTTTTACGGGATCCTTTTATCCAAAAATAGGATATTTTTGAATCCGTCCAGTAATAAGTTGGTACATTCAATTTTAGAGCTTTCAAAATGTTATTACTTAGCTTGGCCGACAACAATGCGGCCATCAATTCAAGCCTTGGCAAGGTAAGCGCTTTCAGTGGAGCAACCCTGTTTTCCGAAGCAACAAAAACTGTTCGAACATTTTTGGTGATTGTTGCTACACGTAAATAAGCAACCGTACCATAAGCCTTCATGCTCGAATCGGCAAAAATATGCAATTGTAGGTCATAATCATGCCAATTGGTGATGTCAGAAAAATAGTATCTGGGTACTGAAAAGTTTTTTAAATGAGTGAGTTCGTTACACCAGCTACTCCAAAGTATACGTAAATCTTCGGGTAAGGTGTCATCCCAATCCAGACCCAAATTCCAAATTTGATGAATTATACATTTTAGTCTTAATGTAAATGGTCCTAGGAATCCAAGTGGATCAAAAATCCTGCCTAAAACTTGTAGAATAAATCTTTTGGTGTCTATTCTTTTTGAAACGAAATCAACTAAACCTCGAACATCAAAATAAAGTAAATCTTTGGAATTATTCCAAGCGATTCCTAAAACTTTATAAGGGAGATTTTGTTCTCCAAAAGCTTCAGAATTGACTTCTGCAGTTATGCCATTTTCTTTCCATAGTTCACTAAGTGGTATAGAGTTTGTATGCCATTTGTGTAAATGCATACTTGCATTTTCAAATATATCAATACATTGTAAACTCGTGGATAGGGCTTGATCAATATTTTCATGACTTCCTATAACGTCATCAATATATATATTTTCATTTAAAAATTTTACTGTGTCTGGATATTTTTCGGTGTATTTTTTCAAGTGGTGTTTAATTGTTGCAGCCAATAAAAACGGACTGCTACTAATTCCAAATAACACTCTGGTGAATCTATAAATTTCAAAGGGTTTAGAATTATCAAAAAAATCTTGTGAAAAGAAAAATCTTGTTACATCACGATCGTTTTCATCTATAACTATTTGTAGAAAAGCTTGTTTTATATCAGTTGTAAAAGCTATGGGATTAAATATAAACCGTAACAAAACATCAAATATTTCAGGATACAAATTTGGACCTACATGCAGGCAATTATTCAAAGACAGTGAGCCTGTGTCATGAGCAGAGGCATCGAAAACTATGCGTAATCTGCTCGTTGTCCTATCAGTTCTAATTATCTCTCGATGAGGTAAATAAAAAGTTACATTTTGTTTTTCTTCAGGATCTGTAACTAACTCAATAATACCTTCTTTCAAATAATCTGCTAACACCTCCTTATACTCAAAAAATAATTCAGGGTTTCTAATCAATCTTTGCTTGAGTTTAAAAAATCTATATTCTGCTATTTTCCGATTGTCATTTAAACATTCCCTTTCAAGCTTCCACGGAAGCCTAACTGTATATCGCTTATCATTGTATTTAATTTCTGACTCAAACTGCTTCATAACGTTGTTTTCTGAAAAATCTGAATCTTGTTTAGTATTAAAAAGGCCAGATGATTCGATATTCCAGAATTTTTCAATCTGTTCAGAAATAAAAAAAATTTCTAATATTACATTAAATGCTAAGGGCGTATAACTGTCAGTTGTTTTTCCCTGTAGACACTAACCAAAAATGGTGTCGACAGCTACTAATTTGTTATTCAAATGTTTTATGTTTCCAGTAACTATATTATAATAATAGTCAGCCCCTACAAGTAATGTAATGGGTTCTTTGGATGTGGGTGTGTCCGCAAGGATTAAATTTTCAAATTGTTTACTTTTCATCAAATCATTGATTTCAGGTGGGGGGATTTCAGTAGCTGATATTTGATTGGTGACTAGCGCTTCTATATCTAATTTTGAATTAGGTACATTTTTATTTTCAATAGTTAGTTTAACTACTTCAAAGGTTTTTTCAATGGGGTTCTTATTTCCAAATGTAAAAACCGACAATTTTTCTTTTCTTATTGCCTGTAAATTCAATTTATTTGCTATTTCTTCAGATATAAATGTTCGCATGCTCCCACAATCTAAAAGTAACCTAATTAGAGATTGTTTTCCGTTTGATTTTATTTTTACACAACAAGTTTCTAGAAGAATTTTATTATTTTCTGTAGAGGAAATAGCCGAAATTACTTTTTCCCTAGTTTCACTTAAATTACCTTTTAATTCGGGTGTGTTTACTTCTTTTATTAATTTAGATTTTAGGCATATCGTTTGATTATGTCTGCCTGAACACTTCTTGCAACTAGTTTTAGAGTTACAATTTTTGATAACGTGTTTCCTGCCTAAGCAAAGGAAACATCTTCCTTGAGATTTCAACAAATTTCTTTTAGTGTTTACATCAACAGCCTCACACAAATCAGATGAATGTTTACTATCGTTGCGAAAAATGCAATGAGTTAGCTGCCTATCTGAAGTCGATTTATCATTCGAAATATTCATAAATTCAGAAGTAGATTTAAATTCAGATTTTGTTGTTTGACTCTTGATTTTTGTTTTATTATTTTCAAATACTTTCATTCTCGAAAAAAATGTGTGTTCTCTGCTTTTTATTTCAGTGTGCAGAAAATCTAATAATTTATGTATATCCCAATGTGTTAAATTATCTACATTTTGTCTATTATAATCCAAAGCTAATTCTGCCGGTATTAATTTTAAAATTACGGCGATAAGCATGGAGCCATAATTTGCTGGTTCGAGTACTAATGTGGACAAACATCGAACATTTATTTCTATATCACTGTGCAATTTTTTCAATTTTTGAATTTTGTTAGCCTTATAAACAGGGGATAAATTAAGAAGCTTGTTCAGGTGATGATTAATTATCACGTCTTTTTGACCATACCGTGTTTCTAAAACTTTCAATGCTGCGTCATAATTAGTTTCTGATATTTCAAAACCTTCTACAGCATTAGCCGCAGCTCCAGATAAATAACTCTTCAAATAATGAAATTTTTCAATTTTCGAAAGCGATTTATTTTCGTGAATTGTATTTTTAAAGGTATTAAAAAATGAAATAAATTGCGTACAGTCGCCATAGAATTTTTGTATATTAAGTTTTGGCAATTTAACAACAGAGTTTTCATCATTAATCACATTTAATTTTAAATCTTGACTGTTATTTAAATCAATATTAACAATTTTTTTGTTTTCGGTTAATTTTTTCTTCACCCGGAATTTCGCAACTGATATTTTATCCGCGCAATCATAAACAGAATTGATTTCAGTTTCATAGTCGTCTAGCCCTAAAAGGGGCTCAATTTTCTCGTCAACTGACTTCAATAATTCTGCTTTAGTATATAACTGAATAAATAATTCTTCTAAATTATCAAAATCTATTGGACTGTCCTTCATAACATTTTCTATATTATTAATCAGCTTTGTTACTGCTGTTCTCAAAACTGTTCGGTTCTTTTTCAACTTTTCTAACTCAGACATTTCGAAATAAAATATGAAAAACTTATCTTACCTTTACCGTCTTCTTATTACTTACTATGCTCTATTTGTGTTTTGAAGACATTAAAAAGGTAACAAATATATTTTTTTTCTTTCTTTCCCGGCGTGATGCACCATGAAGGAAATTTCAAAAGACAGTCGTACATCAAATCAAAGAAGGAGGTGCTGGTGAATTCTTTTCTTGAAATATTTAATGACTATTTACAGATCATGATTATATAAATATTTACACGACAAGTATTATCAAATACTTGTTCTGGTTTTTCGAAAAAGGGAGGCTTTTAGCCACATGAACAAACTGTAAAGAAATTACAGCGATCATGCTTTTGAAATCAAAACATCTCTTACTAACGTTCTAGCCATAAAGAACGAAGTCGCATTCTAAAGTAGGATGCGCGCGCATCGCGCGTCCTTCGTTGCTATGGGGAGCAGAGAAAAGTTTCCTCCAGCCTTGTGGTTACCTCTCCCATTTAAGATAGGACGCTTAGTTATATTGCTTTGCATAACATTAAACGTTTCTTATGTGAAAATTTGCACTACATTTATCTAACTTACTATTTTGAAATATTCGCAGAATCGTTAGGTCCGAATACGAAGACACTTTAACCCCTTGAGGGGCTGTGGGATACATTATACAAAGGTTAATAATAAATTGAATTATGATATTATATGGTGGCATATATTATATCCCACTTAATTTCAATCAAGATTCGTACCAGAAACTTTAATTTAAATTTTTAATTTCTAACTTATTAGGGAAAATGTTGCAAAATTGCTTTTCATTATTTTTAAATAAAAAATTTGAATATTCCGGTGCGAATTCAACATTACAGAGACTCAATTGCTTTCCCCTCAAAGGGTTACCCAAAGTTATTTCCCCAAACTTATCAAATGTATTTCCCCTTACAATATATTTATCACATGAAAAATTTCCACGTATTATCTTTGATTAATGAAAAAAATATTTTTGAGAAAATGCAAGGTTAGTACAATCCCTGGGATTTCCAAGAAGTCTGGCTCGCACCGTTATTTAAGATTAGAATTTTTTTCAAACTAAGTTAATAGTTGCTAAAAGTGATAAAAGTATATTTATCTTCTGTACAAAATCATAAAAATATGAAAAAAAAATACATTACTGTTATGTTTCAGAATTCCGATTGACATGTTTCATTGCTCAGACGACGACATTGTCAAGATTTATAAAGATACAAATATTTTCTCTTTTTTTTTTTTTAAACTGAAAACTGGTAAACAAGATCACGAGATCTTATGTATAATGAAATCCGGTGCAATGATAACAAGTTGGAAATTGCTCGTCAAATGTGGCAAATGAGGTGCGTTCGTACTGTAACTAGTTTTATAAATATTTTTTGCACCCCATATTGTACTGAATGTATATTTTTTTGCACTTCATAAGTGCATAGTCTGTAACATCATTAAAATGCACTTGCGATATTTTTTTTTCCCATTCCCGTAATGTAACGGATAACTTTTGACAGTTCCTGTAATTAAACTATGCTTCCGATTTTCATAAAATTTGAAATGATTCGACAAAATTTTGCAACAATCATATATTTGAAATTTCAAACCATTCGGTTGTGTAGTTTTTGCTCTGTTATATGCGGACGGACGGACAGACGGACGGACAGACGGACTGAACGACGACTATAGGTGCTACGTATTTATATAATTACGAACTCACCTAAAAGTGGATATTCGTGCAAATGAATGACGTTATACTTATTGAAAACTGGTAAATAAAAATTACGTGATCTCATGTACAGTGAAATTTAGTGCAATGATAAAAATGGATATGCATTCAAAACCCGATTTGGTGCCATCTCGAAATAGCGCCAATTCTGTTTAACCGCCAACTGTGTCTATGAAAAAATCTGCCAAATAGGAATTTCCGTGTAATGCATCCGTTAATGCGCGAACTCGAGATACCACCAAAAAAAATCTAGAAATTAATGTATTTTCTTTGCATATCTTTCCTTTTAATTTTTTTTGTTAGAATTTGAAGGGCACCTACTTTTCCCGCGTCAAATGGTTTTCAAGCTCAATTCAAACTTTATTAAATACAGTCCTCAGCAAAAGTTTAGACACTGGTGATTTTTAACCTTTAAATAAAAAATACGAACACTTGGGTTATAGAAATGGCTGTACTTATATTTAAATATATTTTACACGTTTTAGGACAAAAATGACGGTTTTAATGTAGGATATTACTTAATTTAACTGAAAAAAGTGAAATTTGCATTTTGCAAAAGTTTAGACACTTTTGTGATTTTTAGGCAGCTGCTCACGGAAAAACGTGGATTTCAAACTTATGATATCATATGCATGAAGTATTTAAGTGCGCCTCTCGATAGTATCGGTTAGTGAAGATGCCGCGAGCTAGAAATTTTCAGTCAGATGAAGTAATTAAAGCATGGAAGCTGAAATCGAAAGGGAAGACTGTTGCGGAACTTTCAGCTACTTTTAATCTTCCAAAGAAGTTTGTCTATCAAGTACTGTCTACGGGTGACTATTTCAAAGCGAAACATAAATTTGGAAGCCCTTGTGTGGCCAGAAAACGATATTATAGAAGGATCCATAAACAGGTATCTAGACAAATGATGACTGCTAATCGCAATAAAAGTGAGTCAGAGCTTTCTGTGTCAGCGGATACTTTCGTAGATGAATTATAGAAAGATGTACATTAGTTTACATGAAAATAATAAAACAACCATCCTTGAAATCTCACAACAAATTGAACCCTTTCCGTCGCGGAGAAATTCTGTTTATAAAACTGATGAAATAATGGAATATAACCAGAACTTATAAACGAATAACCAGAACTTATAAACGAATTTATTAGAAAATACGAACCTGCTTATTATCGCGTACATTATAAAACGAAAATTTTAATTAAATCTTCCTGGTGCCGACTGAATTAAAATTAGGTGTCCTTTTTAAGGACACCACCCTCGAAAGAGTTAATAATTTGGAGCTCACTTTGTTTTAATTCTCAAGTATCTCTAGAGTTTCTCAATGGTCGCCAAACAGCGTAAGACTACATACATACATTGGAAAACAATTTACAGCCATTTGGTGAACTTTTAGCTCTTTCAAAGTACGTATGTGAGCAAAATAATGCGTCTGTTCATGTTGAATACAAATCAAAAAATTAGTTTAACTCTCAAAATATTACTTTTATCGACTTTTCCTTGTGTAGCCCTGATCTGAACCCAATTGAAAAATTTTGTGGCATCATATCTCATACGGTTTATGCAACTTTTTGACAATACTCCTCTGTAAATGAACTTCGATCTGCTGTTGAACGTGTTTGGTACGAAATGGACCCCCAATTGATGCAGTATTTAGTTTCTTCGATGGGAACTCACATTTTTGCATTAATAGCAGACAATGTAGGTGCAGTTCGATTTTAATTTATGGACATTTTTCTGTTAACAGACAAATTGTCTATACTTTTGCCCCAATGTTAAATTTGCTTTTTTGTCATTATATATTATGTAAAGTGTATAAATTAAAATTTATTGTTTGTGTATGAAAGTCCCCAGTAATATATGACAGTTGAGTTACAACAATTCGTTACATACTTCTCAGTACAGAAGCATAATCGATCATTGTCTAAACTTTTGCTGAGCACTGTTGAAAAGAATTCCTATTGTTCCCAACAGTTACCAAAATGCACCTCCCACCCATTCTGCCTGCCATTGGGAGAAGAAAAATACTGCGCACCGAGCTGCCGATCAAGTGAAAGTTCTGATTCCGACTGGGCACGCGATTGGCCGAAAGGACCTTTCGTTTCTCAGTGAGAACAATGCAGAATAGATGAAAGACTGCCTGCAGTTTACGTCGATTTCTAAAAAATAAAAAATAAAAAAAAACACAGCGTGCAATGCAAAATCTCTCATTCAAAGTTTCAGTCGGACGTTGATTGCAACATCGAACGGTTCACCAGCTAAATCTGTAAAATACCCTGTCCCTTTATTTTAACTCATTATGGCGAAAAGAACAGTTTTATCAATTTCGGAAAAGCGGGAAATTTGTAATTATAAAGAAAGAAGTGTGAATGCATCGCATCTACACATCTCCAACCATTTTTCTACGTTATTGAAAAAGCCTGTTAGCATGGCCTGCATCGGAGACATTTCGATGAATACGGAAAAATGGATTAACACCAACGATCTGCAGTAAATGTAAAAAGACTGAAAACAGCGAAACATGAAGACATATAGAATGCCCTTTGCACATGGATACAACAAATGCGTGCTTAAAAATGCTACCATAAAAAGGAGACATCGTCAGAGAGCAGGCAGAAGTCTTTGTCTAACAAATGAATATCACAGATTTCGAATACATTAGTGGATGGTTGAACAGATTTAACCCCTTGAGGAGAGGTGGTATTTTTATGAAACCACTTAATTTTAATTCCAAAATTCCCCATCGGCACCAGAATTTTGGTTAAAAATTTTTCGGTTTATTATATATGCAAAATATAGCTTTTTCTTATTTATAAATAAATTTCTTTTTAGATTCCGGTGTCACTCATTAATTTCAACACTTTAGCAATGAAATTGCTTTGCCCCTGAAATGGTTAAAAAGCGACGAGGATTCCCTCAGTACAAAAGAAGTGGTGAAAATGCAGGTGTTGATGAAGATATTGCGTTAAATGGTCATATAAAACTGGGTGTGCTGATTTTAGAGTATAAAAAAGAGGGCGTTTACAATATTGGTGAAAGTGACCTTTTTTATCGCTTGCAGCCAGATAAAATAATTTTGAATGGGCCTTCTAAAAGCTGAAAAAAAAGGATCATGTGTCTCTTGTGTTCTGTACGAATAGCGATGGGTCTGATGAAAGAACTATGGCAGTGATTGGAAAATCAGCTAAGTCATGATGTTTTAAAATTTTTAATCCTGCTCTTTATGTAGATTATGAGAATAACATGAAAGCTTGGATGACTGCAGCATTAATTCAAAAATGGCTAGTGAATTTCAACTTAGAAATGAAAAGAAGCAAACGCCATATTTTAATGATTTTGGATAATGCCCCTTGTCACATAGCATATCCAATGTGCAATATCCGCATTGAATTTTTACCTCCTGACTGTACTGGATTTTTACAACCTTTGGTTGTGGGTATAATAAACTCATTCAAAACTCATTATCGAAAGTACCATTTCCGCCATATCGATAAAAAAAACAGTAAAGATGATTTTTCTCCAATCCACACCAAAGATGATTCTCCAATCCAAAAAAGGATTTTTCTCCAATACATGATGCTATTCGCATGATGAAAAAGCATGGGATGAAATTTCATCAGAAACTGTTGTTAACCCGTTCGGGACGAGCAACCGATATTCGTACCGCGTAAGGTGCTCATAATCGGCGATTATTCTCACCAGTAAATTTTTATTGTAAATTTTGCCATATTTAATTCGAGCATTTTCCCGATTCAATTAGGCGAAATTTTCTGTTTTGAAAAACCGGTTATTTTGTGTTTACTTTTTTTCCACGACTGTACGTTTTAATGTCTGAATTAAAATAATATTTAAACTAAACATGAAATATTAGACATACTTGAATACATTTAAAAAGCAATTAAATTTAAAATATATACATAAAAACATTTAATTAAAATAAAAACCAAACAAAATATACTTTTCTCTATATCATCGCACAGGCACATCAGTACTCTAACAACAACCACAAGAACAAAACATCGAACGTACACTGGACTCAGTCAAAGTTAAAGTTTTTCTTTTAGAAACAAGAAATATTCATTAGGAAACAAACCTGATTCGTTCAAGTTATATGGGCATAGCTTAGTGAATCATCGCTTATGAAAAAGTCTGTAATTGTAATCTTTGAAGTTATTTTTTTTAAATTAACGAATCTGCGAAAGCGGTATGTCCCATGTCAAAAGCAGGTTGGAATAATCTGGAAATCAATTTGCCATTTTTAAATGCGCCGATATGCTCCTTAAGTCGTATCTCCATAGATCTTCCAATGTCACCTATATATATATGCTCTAGCAATCACTGCACGGGATCATATACACGCCAGTGGTTAATTTTGTTTTGTCATATTTAACCCATTCGGGACCATGGGTGCATATGGGTCATTCTCTGAAAAGTGGCTGCTTTAAAAAAAAAATTGCGGCCCAAAAAATTTGCCTCAAAAATCTCAAAATTTAGCCTACAAATACCTTATTGCTATATTTATCAAAAAATAATATGAACCAAACAGAATCTCATAGTTCTTCTGATATTATAATTTCAAAGCACTTCCATTGCTAAAATGTTCAAATAAATGATTGGCAACGGAATTTAAGAACAAATTTATTTGTAAATAAGAAAAATGTTATACTTCACATACGTGTTAAATAGAAAAAAGATTATAAAAAGTCCGGTGCATTTGTGGCGCTTGGGAATTAAAATTAAGTGGTTTCATGAACATACCACAGCCCTTGACAGGGTTAAAAAGGAAAAGAAATTATAATTAGAAGTCATACTGTCAATAAATAATATTTTTTTTTACTCTATGTCAATTGAAAAATAAATATAAGCATTAACATTTAGAAGAGTTAATGTTTATTTGAATTAGTACAATTTTTTTTAACCTCTCCCTGTAAAATAATAAAAATTAAAAATGTATTACCTTTACTTACTGTAATTAAAAGTCATATGAGTTTTTTAATGTGTATTTTACTGCAGTAGATTTTCTTATTTTACTGTTTAGTACGTATATAAATAGAGTCATATCATTCCCTCTTATTAAAATTATGAGGGAATGATTGTAAGGGTATGACGAAATACTTCTGAAAACCATGTTATACAAAAGTGATTAGTCTTAAGTATATTTTTAGTTACTAAATATCTTTTGAAACGTATTTCTAACAATATAAAAACATAAAAAAGACATTTCATTAGTTTTTATTAAATTTATAGTAGATAGGAATGACGCGTAATAAAAATACTTACATTGATCCAGTACTTCAAAGCCGTATACTAACTATTCAGGAACGTTTTTGAGCAAACAACAACATGGATACTTCTCTTTACTCATGTACAAACTGTCCTAGACACATATAAAGCATGTGCTGCTTTCTACTAAGTAAATAATGGCAAATTTATAGGTATGTGAGGGAATGACGACAAATGCTATGGACATCATTAAAAAGTGCCCAAATTCATTCATTATATAAAATATAAATATAATTAAATGGTTAAAGATGTATTTAAGTGTGTTTAATGGATTGAGAAAAAAAATAATTATAAATATACGTGCTGCAATGGTAGAGAAAGCATTTTCTTTCCTACATACGTGAATGGGGACATAGTCAGGGAATGACATTTGCATTGAAACATACATTAAATTTATCCCATTTCAATTTCAGTAAGCAAATAATTACAGTTTATATGTATAACTGATTAATATTGATAGTTTAAATCACTTTTTCTTTTTGTGATTTTAAAATTATGTCTTCAAGACGTCTGGGACATAAAATTTCCACTTTTCAGAGAATAGCTCATATATGTATCTTCAAAAGAGCATACATAATTTGTTTTAGTACCAGTACAAAAATAAAATAATATTTGGTTTGTTTAATTAGAACATTTTCATGATTATTTAAGTAAAGTTAACTTTTATTTTTTTTTAAGTGGTGCGAAATAATAAAATTTGTGTAAAAGCCACCGGTCTCGAAGGGGTTAAAGGACCTTTCCATATCACGTATGGAACAGCTTTTTTATATATTACTGCTGTTTTAAGAATGGCATAGCTGCCAACTTGTACGGATTTTTGCTACCACTAAAATTTTACAGAAAGTTTTGCCTAATTCAATCGCCGAATTGCCGTGAATCCTGATAATTAAATGAGGCAGAAATTTCTCTTAAATTTTAGTGGTAGCAAAAATCCGTACAAGTCGGCAGCTATGGAATGGTATTGTATCCTCAATTTAAAACAACTATGCTAATATGAAAATGTAGGTCTTTTTGTTAATTTTAATGTATAAGTTACATTTTTACAACTTGTAAGTCAATAAATATAGGTATTCATGTAAGCGTCACGTGTGGAATATTTTGTCCGTTTCTCATTAATGGCCCATCTGTGTGGGTTAATCTTGTGATGTAAGAAAGTCATCTGTTCATGTTATATTTTTCTTAAACGGCTCTTTTCAAGCACTTCGCTCTGCACTATTATAATATGTTTAAAAATTTCCACATTTTAAACCCTAGGCCTTAATAAACTGTCCGTTTTCAATAATAAATAAATAATTAGGATGAGCGAGGCGAATCCTCTATTAGGCTATACAAATTATATTTTGTCGTACACTTTACAAAAAAACTATTCAGTATTTTGACTTGAAATTAAACATAAAAATAAATTATGATGTGTAGATTTGCCCAATATTATTTTTTTTTACAGAATAACCTTAAAAAAATATTATGTTAATTTGTTTTGCATGTTTTTCCATTACGGACGCATTTTTGCAAATAAAAAATGAAACACGTATATTTCCAGAAGAAAAAATAAATCATGGAGTTAAGATTTCTTTTATGAAATTTTTAAAATACCTTTTTTATGAAAATTATAGCGTATTTTTAATGAATTAAAATTTGTGAAAATTTAATTATTTACATTCAATTATAAAAGTATTTTCACTGTAAAGAATTCAAATACGCAATTTATTCTTCTTATGTGAAATCATTTACGCAGACGATACTTACGCATTTTAAAAGTTATATTATGATTTTTTTTTTGTAAAGTGGCAACAAAAGAATTGTAAACAGATAAATTAATTGTTCAAATCATTATATAAATATTTTGTAAAATTTTGCTTCGAAAATATTTTTATTTATACTAGTCTTATATGATAAAAAAAAATCCGAAGAAATTCTTAGTTATTTGGCTGAATTTATATTTCTAAAATTAAAATGTGCCGAAATATAAAATAACGTTTTTGCTTAAAAAAGATGCAAGAATGATATAAAAAAAAATGTCACTTTTAAATATGTATCTTATTAAATAATGCTTCGCGAATCCAAACAAAGCATGGCTAATAATAGATAATAAAAATCTCCACATTTTAAATCCTAGACCTAAGTAATCTGCCCATTTCATGGCCATTTCAGGAAAAACTGACAAAATGTCCTGAGCGCGACTCTTACGAAATACCTACATCTATTGACTTATAAGTTGTTAAAACATAAACTATGCATTAAAAATAACTAGAAACTCTAAATCTTCATATTAGCACGGTTATTTTAATTTGAGGATATAATAACATAGTTAAAACAGCAGAAATATGTAGAAAAGTTGTCCCACACGTGACAGGGAATGACCAGGGTTCGTACGCTTCAGGGAATTTTCCAGGAGTAATATCAGTATCTTTTTATTGAAGAAAAAATCTAGGTTGAGCGCGCGAAATTTCGCCGTATTTAATCTGGAATTTTCTGTAAGAAAATACTGGTACCGAAGAATTTCCTGGTCGTAAAATTCCAGGAGGCGTACGAACCCTGAGTGACACAGATAAAATTTAATATAGAGAGAAAATGACATACTTGCGGAAGTATCCACACTCTCTTATTCTGAAACTCACAATCGATCGCGAGAAAGATCAGTTGCACTTCATGAACTCCGGACTACCTGTCGCCATTACCACGTTTCAGTGTTTTCATTTTTATACAATATATAAAAATTCTTAAAAAGAAATTCTGGTAGCTATCACTATTCTTCTGGGACAGTGTTGCCAGTTTGGCCTCCAATTTTAATTCGAAATTTCAAACTCATGCCGGAAAATTAAAAAAAAAAAAGATTTTTTAGTTTATATGGGCGCTAAATGCCTCTTATTAGATAAAATATGAAATACTCTTCTTTATTTCTGGTATGAACTCTAAATTTCTGAATAAAAATGGAGGCCAAATTGGCAACCTTGTTCTGGGAAGAAAAATTGAATAGTTGAACCCCGAAGGTTCTTCCTTTTAACCCATTCAGGACCATGGGGGTATATATGGCGCATACAGAATTTGTTTCCGGCACCGGTAGTAAAAAAAAATTGCATTTATCATTCTGAATTAAAAAAATTTTGAGATTATGAAATTTGTAGAAAGCGTTAAGAAAAATTGGCGCCAACCACATAAATTTTGTTAAAAGACGTTGGTCCCGAAGGTGTTAAAATGCTGCACAAGGCTAGTAGGAACATTTTTTTTCTCTAAATTCTGGTATTCAAAGAACGAACTAGTGGCAAACAAGAGACAATAATTTTTGTGAAAACAATGTTTGTATACTTTATTAATCATATTCATAAAACATATAATATTAAGAAATTACGCAGATATTTCACATGAAATAGTTTTGACCACCGATTTGCTAAAAACAAAACAGGAGCCCCGACCTGTTTTTTGAACATTTCGAGTTTTTGTAGATATTCCGTATTCACGCTTCAAAAAGAAAAAAAAAAGTAACATTATATACATTTAATATAAAATTTGTTACATTTCTAATAAAAAACGGCGAAATGTATGATATAGAGAGATATTTATTCGCTCTAAAGCTGTAAACGTCTTATGCAAAACGACTTGCATATGCAGGGCTCTCAAATGGTCCGCCAACTGAATACCAATAAATTTTAACAGAAAATTTTATGGTAGATTTGCGCTAGAATTAACTTTCAAAGGTGATTCCGAGGTGGTTTGTAAGAAAAATCTAAAAATAAAATTTTTCTAAAATAATATTCGTATTCATTTGGCTGATCATTTGGGAGCCCTGCATATGTAAAAGTATGAATTCCGGGAACGCATTTCCAGTGCGCAAATTTAGAGATACTGAAAAAACTAAAAATATTTTTTTAAAGTTGAAACTTTCTTCTAATCGATAGTACAATCGAGTTTAAAAAATATGAATGTTAACCCTTTCAAGTACACCGCCAAACGCATGTCATATCAAGCCTCACGGAGTGGATATTTTTTCTACGCTAAAAGAAACTAAAAGTCCATATTTTAACACAATCTTTTTAGAGCATCTCAATAGAATAGATTTGCATGACCTACAAAAATTTTGAAATGTTCCGACTGATTATATTTTTTACAAAATAAAATGTATGAAAATTTCAACGAAATCAGTAACAACGTGAGTGTTTCGTCGCGGTTTCGCTCGCTTTCGCTACGCATAGACTCCAAAAATCAAACTACGCTGAAAAAAAATTACCATATAATATATACAAGGTTCCCACTGGTCCGCATTTTGAAAACCAGTAATTTTTCAGAAGAAAATTCATGGTAGGTTACTGCAACAATTCTAAGAAAAACGCTGTTTTGTGCCAGTTTCTAAGAAATTTATAAAAAGATTTTTTCTTGAAAAATACTGCTGTTCAAAAAACGGACACAGTGGAAGCCTTGCATATACTTTCAATTCAATATTTTTTGGCGATTTTTTCATTTAAAAATAGAGTTATGAAATCATCACAGTCCTGGGCAACGCCGGACCGGTCAGCCGGTATCATGATAAAACGAAAGCAACTTAGTGAAGTAATTCATAAGGGTGAACATCCTCAGTTTTCGTTAAACTATGCGAAAGAAATACAAGTGTGTATGTAAAACATGTTTCCTGCATTAAAAGTGTTATGAAAAATCATTATATGAGCTGGGTCATTCTGAAAAAAAATAATAGCAAATAATTATATAATAGCAAAGATTTTAAAATAAGAGTAAATTTTATTGTTTTACTATCAGATTTTAAATTCAATTCACTCCATATAATTAAATAGTAGGATTTTTTGTTAAGGAACAGTCATGGAAATTTATCTTCTATGTATCCTTAAACCCTTGGGGACGAGCGGCACGAATACGTGCCGCATGAAGCGCTCAGAATCATTGTTTTTTCTCATCAGTAAAATTTGCCTTATTTAATCAGCGCTTTTGTCAATTCAAGAAGACAAAAATTTCTGTTTTTAAAAAACGGTGACAAAAGATTAAAATTTCCGTAAAAAGCTCCCGTCCCGAAGGGGTTAAAGCAATAGCAAAATAATTTTATAAATCATTCAGAAAAATTAAGTAATAAAAATTTATTTCTGCAATAAAAACAAAAATTAGTAATGAATCATAATAAATTCATTGATTAAAATTTTGATACTAGAACTTTAAAAAAAAGACTCAATACCTATATATTTAATTAAAAATAGATATTACTGCTTGCAAGAACATGCGCAACTGTACCGTCTAAGACAGTTTTAATTTTAATAATCCGTATATTAGAGAGCGGATGTGTTACCACGGTAATGTTAATTATTTTTGTAAAAAACTGGAATTAATGATAATTAGGACCGAATGTATAAAATGAGCAAATGTATAAAAATAAAGACAAAAAAGATATCCAGGTGGTGATTATTGCATTTTTTCTAAAGCTTTCCACACCTTAAAAATGAATTTTTCAATAATTAAATCTGACTTTTGAGATGGTATTGACTTTTAATCCTTTATGTATAAAAATTAACTTTTTCTCATGATTAAGTGCTTGAATTAAATGGTGTACCAAAAATTTAAACTTCCATACTTGACTTGCGCAATTTACATTTTTAAACCAAGGGCATAGAAAGTTACATAGGAAGGACAGTCTAAAAGTTCTCGGGATTTATTTGTAATTCTTTATTACCACAATATAGGTAAACATTTACTTAACCGCCTTCAAAGTAATCTCCGCCATAACATACACACTTCCTCCACAGCTCCTGCCATTGCTGGGAACAACGATGAAAGTCCTGTTTTGGTATTTTCCCAAGTTCAGCCGTCATGTATGTTTTCATGTCTTCTACTGTGTTAAACGGTTACCTTTGAGGCCCATTTTGAGGTTGGGGAAGTGCCAGAAATCGTCATGCATTCATTTGTCTTCCATTTGTAAAGCTAACAAAGTCCCTGAACTTGATGTTCGCCCTTAACCACTTGAGAGGCGGTGGGATATATTATATCCCAACTTGTTTAATGATGATTTGCACCAGAATTTTTTTTTAGTTTTACTTTTCTAAATATGGTGGAAAAAAGTCGTACAATTGCTTTTCGTATTTTGCAATAAAATGTTTTGAAGATTCCGGAGTGAATTCGGCATTAGAGAAACACAATTGCTTGCTCCTAAAAGGGTTATCTCGAACTTCGACATCGCGCCAACCAATGACCACACCAATAACCTTCAGCTACACTGCCTGCAATGGATTCCGTTTGTAAAAATATATTGTGATAAAAATAAATTAACTAATTATATTGCGGTATTAACCCCTTCGAGACGAGCGTCTTTTACAAAATTTTTAATCTTTTACCACCGGTTTTTGAAAACAGAAAATTTTGCCTAATTGAATCGGGAAAATGCTCGGATTAACTTCGGCAAAATTTACAATAAAAATTTACTGGTGAGAGTAATCACCGATTTTGAGCACCCTACGCGGCACGAATATCGGTCGCTCGTCCCAAAGGTGTTAAACAGTTGCAACCTGATTCCTTAAACTTTTTAACTGCCCCATGTATAACAAAAATGATGCAGCTACACAAATGACGATAAACTTTCTTCTCAAAACACCGCTGTCGATCCCGAGATAGTTCAACTACGTAACTTGAAGATATACACAGACAAGATTTATTCACGTATTCATTAAAACTCCGATTTATATTATATAAAAATTAACAGACATTTTTTCTGGTAGTTTTTAATTAATTTGAAATAATTTCGATCCCTCTGTACTAAGAAATAAAAAATTCGTTATTTACTTTCCCATTATGCAGAAATTAAATTTTATGATGTTAAACGTATGACACGGATTTTAAGCTCTATTTATTCCACATAATACTGTAAGTTCTAGCCTTGTAAAATATTTCTAATCCGTTTTTATATGTATCTAAACGTGTCATTACTGTTCCCCTAAACCCTATGTAATTAATACAGGAAAAAACTTTATCAACTTTATTTTAGGGTTGAACTTTAAAAATTGAATGCTTATGGTGAATATATTCTGTAAGAAGTCTTAATTTATTTTATAATTCATCCAGCAAAATTGAATTATTAAAAACACTAGGAGATCGTACCCGGGATTCCCGGGTTAAAGAATACAGGTGAAAACATTTTTTTTTTTTTATTGAAAACTAATAATTTTTTTTATATACAATAATTTTTTAGATTGACCACTTACCTTAAAAAACCATTTTTCATATGGAAAATACGAATTACACAATCAAATACATTTTTGAAATTTATCAAAAGCGACAATCAGTAAACTGAGATGAACTTTGCAAGCAAATTCCATTTGAAAAAAAATAATCCTATTTGGTGATCTAAAAATTTAAATTGTACGATTACAAATATGTTAGATTTATGTTTTTTCAATATTATTCTTTTATTTGTTTATAAAAGAAGTATTAATTTCGTTAATTTGTCTTTCTCAAATATGTTAGTTTGGTGGTTTTTTTAATATTATTCTTTTATTTGTTTATAAAGGAAGTATTAATTTCATTATCCAAAAATAGTCAGAAACAAATGCTGAAAAATGTCTGTTGCTTTATAGTGCAAAATGCTTCTTATTTTATGTATTGAAACCGGCACGTGATAAGATAAACTTTAAAAAAATCATGCTTAAAAATTATTTTAGAAAATATAATACATCAATCAATGAATACACTTTTTAAACAAACTGCATTTGAAAGTAATTTTTTTCCCTATGCCACGAAAATTGAAAATGTACGATGGTCAGAAGATTGAAAAATTGCAGTAGCGAAAATTTGAAGACCGAAATTTGATCGTGAAGTGTTGCCATTCGCAAAATTACGTCAGCGTTATGCACAGATACGTTTGTTCTTTATAATATAGATACATAATCAGTAAAATATAATAAAGATCAGTTATTAGGATGTGGTCATCAATTGAGGCTCTTATGCTTGGATTTCCGAAATGAAAACAGCAATTTTCACCTTCTCAAAATTTGCATACGCACTTCTCATATTCATATTTATCATTTAAAAAAATGTATTTTGTTTGATCATTTAAAAATCATATTAACTCAAAACTTGAAGTCATGATTGTCAGCAACATCTTTTATGTGAACAGACGCACTCTTTATTTGAGATTCTAATCTCAATTTTGGAGAGTAAAAATTTCGGTAATTTATGTTTTTTAGACGCATTTGTGTTAAAAAACTTAGTTTTATCGAATAAAATTATCGTTTTCTTTTAAATATGACTTCATTTTCACTTAAATAAGTGTTTCGCCTAGTATCTGAAACTTAGTATCAGTACACTGCAGAAAGAAAAACAATATCGAAAATTTATGAGGAAAAATGTGTGTTTTCAAAAGCAGTATGTCATTTTCCGTTATTATGCACCTAATATAATATTCTGCTCCTAATGGGCACCATATTCTGCCCCACTAAACCCTATACAACAATTTTTATCAACAATTTTGAATTTTTATCAGAAAATAGCATGAATAAAGTTTAAAATATCTCATTATTTCTCTCTTGTCTGTAGCAATGAAAGCTATCTAATTTTCATCATTTTGAAGAAATTTCATAAAATGCTTTTAAAATTAAAATATAAAAGTGGGGATATTTAAAAAAAAACAGATAGTGCGACCACATCTACAAAGAAAGAGCTTTCAGTTTTCAAAAATATATATACAGTGAAACCCCGATTTAACGTAACCCGTATTTAACGATTTCCCGCATATAACGTCATTTTTAGCAAGTCCCAATTAATTTCCTATACTTGTAATGTTAAAAAATCTCGGATTTAACGTTATCATTTTGAATAATTTCCCGCATTTAGCGTTTTCTTGAGCGGCAGAATCATAATGAAATTTATCTAAAATAGTCAGAATTTGTGATAAAAATACTTTCTTATCAAAATGTTCAAAATTCGGAATCTATCCCTTTTTTTCATCCTTTCTTATTAACTGCAGATGTAATATTCAAAAGACATCCTCTTTTTCACCCGCACCTTTCTATTTTATTCGATTGTGCTTTCTGTACGACAACGCACGGTTACCTACAACGGAGCTGATATGGTCCCTTAGAGCTTTAGATTGTATGGACTCAAGAATAAAGCGATTTTCTATACGTGAAAAATTTAAAGTTGTCGCGAAATCCCAAAACTACAATTAATACGTTTAATTTGAATTCCGTATTCAAATTTGTAAACAATTTTACAGTAAGTAGATTTACTGGAGCAAAATAGTAAAAAATGAAAAAACAGACTAAAAAAGAAAAAAAAAAACGTGAAATCGTCATCGTTTAATGAATTTTAAAATTGGAATCCATTAGAACTTTCATAACACTGAAAGCATTCTTTTGAAATAGTGAAGACCAAGAGAAAAGCTTACAAAAACTCATACGTTGAGAAAGCGATTCGTGATGTAGCTGATAAAAACAGGACTCAAAGTAAAATAAAATATTTCTTTAAAACATAATATAGAAACCTGATGTCTAAATCATTGTAAATCAAGAAATGAAACATATCTTACATAAATTAGTCTTTATTTTATGGCCAGTGTTTTGTTTTTGTGTTAACCCGATTTAACGTTTTCCCGCATTTAGAGTTAAATCTTTATGGTCCCTTGAATAACGTTAAATCGGGGTTTCACTGTATTAGTAAAATTGGTTCAGCAGAAAGTTCAGGGCAGATGACTAAAAAAAAACCACTTGTGTTTTAAATATATAGATTATATAAAATTAGGAAAAATTAAATTAAGCAAATTATGTTATTTTGATAAAATTATAGTAGAATGTCCTAAAGAATAGCATTAAAATTTTATCATTCGAGAGAATTTTCTACAAAAACTTAAGGAACACGATATTATTTTAAACCACGAATTATTTGTTTCCTTGTCTAACTCGGCGAAGCAAATCCATCCAGGCGAGAATCATCAATTTCTCTAACATAAGTCGCTATTGTTTGCATGTCACCTCTCTTTTATAAAGACACTCTACATTTTTGTAAAACATTTCGTTTATAAGTGTGTGCTTTCCTTTACATTATTTTCAAAAGTGAAGCATTTTCAAAAAGTCAAATCAAAAGTCATCAGCAAAAGTGAAGAATTTCAAAGCAGTTGGGCTGTGAAAATGACGCACTTCTACAAAACATAATTCAGGTTTAAGAATTAAAATACACGCTTTTTTATAAAATGACGTCATTTGCATCCGCTAAAGCAATCTGCTTTTACAACCAAGTCTTAAACTTCGTCTATAGAAAAGTGTGCATATGACGTCATTATCACGGAATAACAGACAATATTCTTGACATAGCCCATATTTTATTTTCAACTATTTTTTCAGGTTTTATGAGCAAATGGCAACAAAAAGATACAATATATCCTATTTTCAACTATTTTCCGTTTACTTTCAATGACTTTCAATAGAAATGAGATATTTTTGTTGCCACGATAAGAAAAATGGTATTAAAAACTGCAAAAAAATTAATATCTCAAAAAATAATTGAGATACAGCTTTCAAACAAATTGCATTTAAAAGAGCATTTTTTTTCCTAATACGACGGTGTAAAAATTTAAAATGTGCGATGTTTAGAAGTTTAAAAATTTGCAGTAGAGAAAATTGCAAAACCAAAATTTCATTTCAAATTTCAAAGTGTTGCCATTCGCAAAATGACGTATGCGTTACGCACAGATATGTTTGTCCTTTATAATATACATAGTTCAGTAGTAATGAGCTTGATAATAATACATAATTGTTGAAATGATTAAAATTTTAGTACAAGAGGAATAAATTAAAGTTAATAAAAACAGACAATACTACTTGGATTAACACTTCAAACAGGACCATGTAAGAACGTTATCACATCTAATTGCCATCTAGTAGATTTACCGAAAAAAATCTGCAGTACATCACGGTAGAGAGATTTATTTCTAGGAACAAACCTCAAGGAAGAATAGTAAAGATAAAGGATTTCTTTGAAAGCTATAATGCCACATGTATGAAAAATAAAGACATGAAATATACCCAGATTTTCATTGTCTTTATTCTAAAGCTTTCCAGTTCCCTAAAATAAAGTTTACATTAAATAAATTTGACTTTTTGGACAAGCAGTAGTTTTAGATATTTATTTCATATTCACCAATCAATAAAAATGACAGAATATATAAATTTATTATAAAATTTCCAGCAAGTCTAATACGAATTGGTAAAACATATGATAGAAATACATTTTCTTCCAAATGCTTATAAACGTTTTATGCAAGACAAATTACATAAGTAAAACTAAGAAGTTTTTATAAAACTAATAAAAAATATGTAAAACTAAGAACGTATTTGTCGATGACATTTGCTTTTTGAAGGGAAAATAATAAAGTAAAAAATTGTTGCCGTAGAAAGCAAAGTCCCTCCGAAATCGAAATGTAACACTACTGTTCTGAAAATAGAGTGTTTGCGTCCATGCGAACCATAAGTTGGGAACAAATTCTTAAGTACATAAAGTAAAAATTAATCTTTTTTTATTTTCTAGTATGAATTCGGAACTTCAGAGTAAAATAAAAGGCAAAACTGTAAGACCTGATGCAAACACAGAGTTCCTGTAATTGAGAAACCAACACCCTGGACACAACATCTTCGATTAGTGTTATCTAAAGCAGAAGCAGTCACTACACAGTTCGCAAAGAGCGGTTGCTATTTTAACTTTCTTTATTAGAGGGAACCACCTTTTTTAACAACAATTTCTCTATCATTATCCCCTTGAAGGGCGCTGGGATATATATTATCCCACCTATGATTAATGATGATTTACACCAGAAAAAATTTATGAAATTTTGCTTTTCTAACTTTGGTGGAAAATAGTCGTAAAATTGCTTTTCCATATTTTGAAATAATTTTTTTCAAATTTTCCAGTGGGAATTCAGCATTACACAAACGTAATTTCTTGCCCCTCAAGGTGTTAACTCAGGGGAATATTACTTTTTTCAAATACAACTTGTTAGCCTTTTTAACACGTTCACTACCGCAAAATGTAAGAATTTTCAAATTTCTTATTGAAAGGCGTTTGCCACAACAAATTCTGAAAGGTAATTTTCGCTTTACTAATACAGCAAAATTTAAGCAAAGCAGCAAAACTGCATTATTCGCTTTATTTAATGGTAGACTTATTTCGATTGTATAAGACAAATATTTCATTACGGTAAAAGTAGTGTACGTATTTTTAGTTTATTGCGTCAAAAAATGCACATTTTCCAACCATATGAAAATTTACCCTTACCCCCTGAGTGGCGGTGGGATCACCTACGATTAATGAAGATTAGCACCAGAAAAAAATTATTAAATTTTGCAATTCTAATTTTTGTGGGAATAAGTCGTAAAACTGCCTTTTTTTATTTTGCAATAAATCTTTTCGCTGATTCCGGTGTGAATTTCTCATTACAGAAACACAATTACTTGCCCCTCTAGGGGATAACCTGAATAACGGGCCCAGACGCAGCGTGACGACAAAGCTCTGTTTAGAAACTTACAGTTGACCTCGAGAAAGACCTACTGTACTGCTTGACTATGTAACACAGTTTATTTGAGAACAATAAGCAACATGATAATTATATAGTATTTATAAAAAGTGTCAAATATTTTTTCTGGTGTGCAGTAATTAATTCGAAATAACTTTATTCTTCTATGTTGAGAAATAAAAAATTCTTTTTTTATGTTCTCATTGCATATAAGTTAATTTTTAAGGCGATAAACGTATCATACTACAGCATAAAACACATAATATTGAACCTTTTTTAAATGAAAAATTTTACCACATTTTATTCTCTATTTTACAGTCTCACAATACTCGCATTTAAAAATAACAGCATATACAAATTCCTATAATTACGCTAATTATGAATAGAAGTAAATCTGACTATCTCTTTGTAAGAAATGCTTAAAATAATCCTTTAAGCTCATTTAGTTCTTACTATCGTAAATTTGCTTAAAAAAAAAAAAAAAAAAAAAAAAAAAAAAAAAAAATCCAACAAGATTTTTCTTGAGCCAGTGAATATTTTTAAATGTAGTCATCACAAATTTATACATGATATGCATAGGTTAAAACGGAACCTAAATATTTGTACATATTAGTTAAATAGCGGCTTCGTTAAAGGGAAATTCCGCTGTATAACAGATATTTTTGTCTTGTGTATAACAGAAACTCTCCATGGATAAGGCATTTAAACAAAGTTAAACTTTCTATTCAAATTTCCTTCTAGAAATTTTCTTCGTCTTCTATCAGCCCCAGGTCGAAAATACAAAAAAGTTACATTAAAATTATTATGGTTAAATTAATTTTGTGTTTAGAGAGTTGTAATTAGAGATTCTTAGGTCTCATGGTAAAATAATAGCATTTTTTGTTAGGCAATAGAGAGGAATTTTTAAATGTTTCTTTAAGTGTCATTACAGGGTTCGTACGGATATCGTTATTTTCAAGGCAAGATATCAGTATTTTTTAATAGAAAAATAAATATAGTTTAAGCGCGCAAAATTTCACCCTATTTAAGGAGAGATTTTCTAAAAGGAAATATTGGCAGCAAAGAATTTCTTAGTCTGGAAATTCAAGCACCCGTACGAACCCTGCATTACTCTCTGTCTCAAACTAGAAGCCGAGGACGATTTCGAGTTGACCACGATAATGACATTATCATCCTTAAGCCTATTTTAGGGTTAAAATACAGGGTATTCATAAAAGAGCTCCGGGGTGTTAAAAAATCATATCGAGTTAACGATATGAGTTAGTTGAGGTTAGTTAATTTTGAAGAAATCAGTAGTTCATCAAATTTTATCCACACCAGTTTCAGTTTTTTTTTCAATACTAGGTAGCGCTGCGCGTCATTGACCTTGAGGTAACGTAGCAGACATTCATTCCATCATTCCATTTAGCTAATGCAATGAAATGGCGATGCCACAAGGAAAGGGTCAGTGTGTTATCTGGTGTTTTGAAACTGGATCTGTTACAGCGGAACTTTCGGCGCGAGTATGGTGGTAATGCGCCTACGGGACAAAACCGTTCGTCAGTGGCTACGTGCGTTTAACCCTTACCGGTGCGGAGTAATTCTGTTTATAAACTGATGAAATAATGGACTGAAACCGCAATTTATAAACGAATTCATTAGAAAATATGAACTTGCTTATTTTCGTGTACATTATTATAGGAAAATTTTAGTTAATTATTCTTGTTGCCGTTTGTCAGTTTTGGAATTAAAATTATGTGTCCTTTTTTAGGACATCGCACCGGAAAGAGTTAAAGAAACGGGAAATGGATCTGACTCCATTAGAGTTTTTATTCTGGGGGCATATCAAGAATCTTGTTTACGCTGAGAAAATTCAAGATATAAACCAGGGGTGGCCAACTGTGGCACGCACCATCAATTTTTCAAAAAAAAATAGCCGACTTCTTGAATCGCACAGATTCAATGATTAGATAAGCCAATGACTACTATAAAATTTTAGTGGTGTACAGCGTGCCACAGTTGTTCACCCCTGATGTAAACCATCTCAGGCAAAGGATAATCAATCGTGTGGCAATCATTACTACAGACATCTTGGTCACGACATGGGAAGAGGTTGAATACCGTTTGGATGTGTGCCGTGCCACAAACGGGACACGCATTGAAATCTAACAATTGGTAAAAATCTTATACATTTACTTTTACGTACATATATAAAACATTAACCTAATTTTATGATTGGTTTAAAAAAATTGTTTCAAACAACCGGAGTTTTTTTTATGGACACCCTTTATAACAACTGAAAGCTTACAGTACATGCATTCTGAAAGCAACTCCAAAATAATTTTATAATTCATTCAGCAGAATTAAATTACTATAAATATATTTGAGCAATAATAAACTCTGCGATGCACGTATAAAGTTTTTGACTAAAATATTGTACAAGGGAAACAAAAAGAATTTATATTAATAAAGTTAACCCTCTCGCTGCGCAACCCGAGAGTTTCTCGGGCAAGGTAAAAGTAGCAAAATTTGCGCAACCCGAGGTTTCATCGGGATGCCTTTTTCTGTCTAATTAATCCTCCTTCATCATTCCCACCTGTTACTTTTTACTGTAAATTTTGCCTTAACTAATCGCAGCATTTTTCCGATTACATCAGACGAAAATTTTTGTTTTGAAAGACCGGTGACAAAAGAATAAAAATTCTCAAAAGACGTTTGTCGCAAAGGAATTAAATACGCAATTTTTGAAGCTATTTTGATAAAACAATTACGCGGCGAGAGGGTTAATCTAAAATTGACATTACTGCTTGTAAGAACATATGAAACTGTAAAATATAAGAGCATTACGATATCGAAATTCCATTTATTACAGATCGAAATAAAAATCTTTTGCCTATTAACGCTAGAACGCCAGGAAGGAGTCGCATAAACTCCGGTCAAAGGTTAACTCTTTGAAGGGCGCCGTTTACAGTGCGCAAACGGTTAATTTTAATGCCGAAATTAACAAATGGGACCAGAAATTTTTTATTACACTTTCGATCTCATAATATACGTGGAAAAAAAGCTTTTGATTATTTTCAAATAAATTTGTTCTTAAATTGCGGTATGAATTAAACATTTGAACATTTTTCGAGCACAAAATCCTTGCCCCTGAAAGGGTTAAAAGTCAGTTGGAGCGAGAATTTTTTTTCATTAAACAAGTTAAATTTAAGCCACACAGAAATACATTTAATAAAACCCTTAAATAATTTTAAATAAAAATTCTGGTGTGAAATATTTTTATGAAGCTTGGGTAAAATTTCCGGGCGTTCTAGTGTTAAGTTAATGAAATTATTTTTAAGAAAAAAAATTAATACGGATATTTAATATATATTATCTTTGTTAGAGCTAAAGTGCCAAATATAGAAAAAATAAATATATGATATATGCCCAGGTAATCTTTGCCTTTGTTCAAGTGCTTTTGAAATTAATGGTTACAATAAAAAACTTTGAAGTATAGCACAATCCATGATAGAGGAAAAAAAAAATTAGTCTTATTTTTTATGTATCGTAGAAATCCGTTTTCGATATTTAAAATGTTGCATAGATTAGTGTTTGAAAAGAATTTAACCCCTTAACGCTGGAATTAAATTACGGTTTAAAAATTCAAATTGCTTATTGGCTTGGCACCACTTTTATGAAAAAGAAAAATTCACCTTACTTAATGAGAGGTAAAACGATACTAAAATATAGCCAATTTCATTATTTTATAAAACTGGTGGGAATCAAACAATCTGAGTAAAAGACATAGCCCGAGAATATGACGGGAGCGAGAATTAAGGGGTTAAACTAGGATTGCCAGTTTGGCCTCCACTTTTAATTCGAAATTTCGAATTCTCTCCAGAAATTTTGAGAGAAGAATTTTTACTGTATGCAATCACAAAATTTATACCAGTAAATAAAGAAAAAAATACTATTTTTGATTTCTGGTACTGCTGGTAAGTTTGAGACATAAACTCCTAGAGTCGGTTACTTATGTCATAAAATAGTAAACTACAGGGATGAGAGCGTTCCGATCAAAATGACAGATTACTACCACTAAATTTTAATAGTATTCTTTGCTTCATTAAATCTCAGAAATTCTGTTATTAAATAATGCGAGAATGACTATAAAAATTTAGTGGTAGTAATCGGTCATTTGGGTCGGAACGCTCTCATCCCTGAAACTACCAATCAGGAGCTAATCGAGGACTTGGGTAATCCCCATTCCTAAACCTTTTGACCAGTAATTTTCCAGGGCTTCTGTATCCAGAAGACTATGTGTTCGCTAGACATAGACAAACAAGGGATAACCAACGGTTACATATAAGACTATCACTTTAAGACTAATTGGATTTGAGGTGTGTAATTTACGATGCTTATCCATCATATGGCCTCTTTGGTTTGAAAATAGTTAATGAATAGACTTAAAGGGAAAAAAAAAACAATTTAAAAAAAAGACACTACTGAAAAAATGGTTTGACTCTATCCTAACATTTCCTAGATATTATTAATGAACTCATAATATAAAATGGTGAAATAGTATCTCCTGCGGCATTACTTATATACAATACAACACACATTCACAGAGCTTCCAAGTCTCCGGCTTTTTGGCTATTACACAATTTGTTATTACACAGTGTTTTCAATATTTTAATACAGAAAATGTTGTTTTATTTAATTGGAAAATTTTGAGATTTAAAATAACCAGATTTTCTCTAAGATAATAATCGTATGCAAAAAGTTGGAGACTTGGCAACACTGAATTCGTGCATGGTACACATAATACTTTTAAAAGTCGTACCTGCGAACTCAGAATGAGATGCTGAGGTCCTCATAGGCTGCATAGAAGCGGCTAAGTCGTTTTAAGCTGAAGACACAACATTAAAATTCTATATTTGAATATAATATGATCCAACATGACCGAGAAAATACTCCTTGACAGTTTGACATTTTTTTACTAAGGGACATTTATGTCCTAACTTTCTAAAGACTTCTGATAGAATGCCTCCCACACGAGATCCTTCTCTTCCCTTTTTTACTCCCTCTCTTCAAGGCAGCCTATCTCCATACTTCTGTTCAAAGATTTGTATAGAGCCTGTAAGTGGTCGGCCCAAATTAGCAAATGGCGTATAATTTAGGCCCTGGCCACTCATAAAAATATTGGTACTCCTCAGCTAAACCTTAGTGGACAAGAAGGGCCTCTCTATGCTCTATGCCGCTATTTTGCTGACAACACCAAATGGGTCCCTTCACTCTCAGAAATAAAACTCTCCCTTTTGACGATTCAGAAATCCTCGAGCTGTATTTCGTCGCTTTTGACGATCATTTCCTATTAACATCACGTGACTTTTAACGAAACGTAAACCCTCAAATATTTGACGAAAGTTTTGCCTCAATCACGGTCATACTCAATGCATTTTAAGGAAACAGTTCCTCAAATCCTGCGATTTTAGCAAACAGATATTTGCTTGTTTATGTTTGTCCTGTAATAATTTATTTTAAAACAGCACTTGGTGCTTTTCAGAAAATACTGAAATATAGGTAGTTATTGTTTCTTCATTAGTTATTTTTTTAGCTGTGAGAATTTTTAGGAATGCTTATTATTATTATTATTATTTTATTTATATGTTGTCGTTCGTTATGTTTTAATTCGAAAAGAACAAATTTCCTGTGTTCTTCAAAACCATTCAATAAGAAAATTAGATCAATAAAATTTCAAACTTCTAGGATATCTATTTTTTTTAAGAAGTATATTATATTTCAAATGAAAATCAAATTTCGAAATAATTGCTTAAAAGGCGCAAAGGCCAACATAGTGAAAAAGATTCCAAGCCGGGTCTCGAACCCGGGCCATCAGTATAGCGCGCTGACGTTCTACCGACTAAATCACTTGGAACGATACACAGCTGGATTTAATTATGTTTCGTGTTAGCCCCAGGTCGGTGGCTCACGATAAATATTCCATCTTGTGCTGCGTTTGTAGCCTTGCCAACCTATAATAGTGAGAAATTTTCCGAGCTGTGTATCGTTCCAAGTGATTTAGTCGGTAGAACGTCAGTGTGCTATACTGATGGCCCGGGTTCGAGACCCGGCTTGGAATCTTTTTCACTATGTTGGTCTTTGCGCCTTTTAAGCAATTACTTCGAAATTTGATTTTCATTTGAAATATTGTATCCAAGGCGAATGTTTCTCTCAAGAATAATTTCCATGTATTAAAGTATATTATGTTTTCAATCAAATTAAAAATAAACATAATTGATCCCTCTCCTCTTCATAAACAGTAAAGTGTTAAAATCTTATCCTCCTACTCAAAGTGATAAAATCTCACGCAATATGCACTTCACAATTCGTTATTTGTGAGCAACAAATTAACCAAACCATATTCTAATCATCCATTGATCAAAGAAAATTTCAGTTGTAAATTATTTAATCAAGCCATATTATAATTATTCATTGATACCAGAAAACCATAAAAATAAATTAGCCTTTCTTAAAACTTTCAGAAAATATAGCAGCGCCGATAAAATTGTAATCTACATTATAAAAATACAAACACGAAGTAGAATTCATTACACCAGTCTAAAAGCAAACACTTTCAAGTCCCCAGCAGTTAGGTTGGAAGAGCAGCGACCTCCCACACGAAAGGTCGTGAGTTAGAATCACGCCGAGGAAAGAGAGATAAGTGATTTTTTTTCTTTCCCCATGTCAAATACTGGAGCTTCCAAACTGTTTGAGAGATGGCGCCACCAGTCCTCTTTTGACGAAACTATAGACGAAATTTATATCGTCAAGCAAGTGAAGAAACTAATTTCATCAATTTGACGAAATGTTCGCTCGGAGCATTTTCCAGGAAATCATTTCGTCAAAAAAAAAGAAAATTTCGTGAAATCTGAGTATTAATTTCTGAGAGTGTTCAGGGCAATCACGTGACTTCATTTTCATGGATACGACCACACATGTAGTTTGACTCCTGATAGCTCATAAATCATAAAGTCATAAAAACATCAGCTCTACATATATATATATACACATAAAATAAATACATAAAAAATAAAAGAATAATAGCAATGTTAGGTGTGCTGCTATGTATACTGGCAGATAACTTTCGTAATTATATTGCATATTAATGATTGAAAATACAATTAATGATTAAATAATAAAAAATGGTGGAATTACGCCATCAGGTACAAATTCGGATTTTCTGAATTAAATGGAGGCCAGACTGGCAACCCTGATAATGGAGTTATGAATAAAGAGGAGGAGACCTACAGTGTACTGTCTACCAGTTGCGATTGAAGTAACTGAGGAGGTTGTCACAATATGGCGGCTGTTTTTTAAATCGGATCTACAGCATCAAAATACCGCTGGGGCAAACTTCCCACCAGTACAATTGAATAGAAAATTTCGTCTTATGTAAGAGTCTTATTCATGGAAATATTTTCTCACAAATATTTTCTGGTGTCAGATTGACAGGTAAAACAGTCGGATTGCATCACCGGTTGTCACAATATGGCAGAAACGGTGGACCTGGCTACCGCAAAAGTAAACTTACGCCGGTTAAAATTTAAATCTTTTTCTGCCATTATTTATGACTGAAATTTTGCATTAATAACGCCTTTAAGTACGGAGAAAATTTCTATATAAATTTACTGGTGGAAGTTCCGACCGGAGGTAATCAGCCCTCCCGAAAGCGGTTACAGTTGAAGCTTCATTCTTTTAAGGATATGTCAGGTCCTTTTTATTAATAGTTCCATGACCCGGATTTAATTTTACCATTTTTAAACAGCAAAATAAAACATCACCATAACCTATAAATGACACTCACCGAAGAGATACATAAACATTTAACTGTGTAATTCACAGTCGATCCCGAAGCAGACCGACTGCATTACTTGAACGCATTTCTAAAGAATAGTTTACAACATACTAAAAGTTTTGTTTTATTTTATATACAAAACATGTTAATTATTTTTTCTGGTAGTTACGTTTATTCTTCTGTGTTTAGAAATTGAAAGAGTTTGTTATTTGCCTCTCCATTTCACATAAATTAAATGCTATCTATCTATATTATAAAGGACAAACGTGTATGTGCATGACGCTGACGTCATTTTGCGAATGGCAACAGCAGACGAAGAAATTTAACTTTTATTTACTTTTATTCCGATTTTTTAACCCTTAAATGCCTGATTTATCAAAAATCATTGTAATGATGCTTTTCGGCTTTCATTTTTAAAATAAATCATGGAAAAATTATTTTAAAAAATCATATTTTGTTTTAAGTAGAGTTTACGGCTAAAAAACAGTTTGTTACTAATCGGCAATACTGGTGTTTAATTGAAAAAATAATTTCGCTTGATAAAATTCTACAATATTAACCCCTTAACAGTGTGGCCCGAACTGGATTCGGGCAAGAACACTTTGCTTGCTTCGTTATTAAAAACATTTTGATACCACTAATTTGTAACTGTAAATTTATCTTTATTGATTGTCAGATATTTTTCGATTAAGTAAGGTAAATATTTTAGTATGGAAAAAGTGGTGTCCAGCCCCATTTTTAATTTTTTTGTAAGAAAACAAATGTCACTGTTAAGGGGTTAAACACACAAGAATTTTAGGAACTGTAATAAGAAATACACTTTACTTCGCCACTGCAGGTCAAAATAGTTTATTTCACAAGCTTCCAAACAAAACAAAAAGAACAAGTAGAAACATTTGAAAAAATAAATTTATCTTTATTCTTAAACAGCACAAGTGTTGCCATCTAAATGTTGAAAATCGATTTAATAATATTTACAGGCTGCATTTTATCGGCAGCATTAGGCATTATAGCTTCAATATTATTCTAATAGTATTTTAGAGCCTAAATTGGATATGTTGCCGAAAAGGAACATTTAAGGGTTAAATTTCTAAATATCGCACATTTTCAATTTTTGCACCTTCGAATAGAGAAAAAAAATTACTTTGAGGTACAATTTGTTTCAAAAATATATCGCATATCTTTTTTAGAACTGTATTGGAATTTACTCAATTTTTATTATTTTAAAAATAATTTCAAAGCATGATTTTTTAATCTATTTATGACACTTGCAAACAGAGGATAACAAAAGGTAAATACGAAAGGGTATAGGTAAAGTTTCAAACGCAGGCGAATATTTTGTAATTCTACCTCGAACCACTTTTTCAAAACAAAAATAATTTACATAAGCTTTGAGAACATTTGCAAGAGAAATATACTACAAAATGTATTTTTAAAAAATAGTGGTGCGAATAGAATATAAAAACAGTCAAATGTAATTCAAACTTTACGATACCCCCTCGTATGTTTACATTTAAATTAATATAGACATGGCTCCCAAATGGTCCGCCAGCTGAATACCACTAATTTTTTAGAAAAATTTTCTTTTTAGATTTTTCTGAAAAACCGCCCCGGAACCGCCTTTGAAAGTTAATTCTAACGCAAACCTACCATAAAATTTTCTATTAAAATTTATTGGTATTCAGTTGGCGGACCATTTGGGAGCCCTGTATAGATAAGGTAATTCATCTTTGCTTCTGGCTTATACTCCATAATGATATTTAAACTTTATTAATCCATAAATTAAAAAAATGTAAATAAAACAAATTTAACCCATTGATTATCACGCCCGTATTCAAATGTAATGTTATTAACACCTTAATTCTCGCTCCCGTGATATTCACGGGCTGTGTCTTTTATTCAGATTGTTTGATTCCCACCAGTTTTATAAAATAGTGTAATTGGCTTTATTTTGGTATCATTTTACCTGTCACTAAATAAGTAGAATATTCCTTTTTCCAAAAAGTGGTGCCAATAAGCAATTTCAATTTGTAAACCGTAATTTAATGCGACCGCTAACCCTTTCGGGACTGGAGGCAAATTTCATTCGGTTTGTACCACTTGTTTTACAAAAGTTACCTTTACTTAAAGAATTACGAAAATGCTCTGATTCAAAAAACTAAATATTACATTTCTTTTTTACTGGTGAATAAAACACATTTTGTATGCTCTTTTTGAGGGTGCATGTATGCACCAATGGTCCCGAATGGGTTAACCCCTTGAGGGGCACCGGTATATATTATATACCCCCTACGGTTAATGAAGTTTTACACCAAAAAAAATTTATTAAATTTTACTTTTCTAAATTTGGTGGAAAACAGCCGCAAAATTGCTTTTACTTATTTTGAAATAGAATTTTTCAAAGATTCCGGTGGGAATTCAGCATTTCACAAACGTAATTGCTTGCCCCTCAAGGGGTTAAGGGGCTAAGACGTGCAAACGAACCATGTTTGACTCCTTAACGGTCGCATTAAATTACGGTTTACAAATTCAAATTGCTTATTGGCATTACTTTTTTGAAAAAGAAATTTTCACCTTATTTAGTGGCAGGTAAAATGATACTATAATAAAGCCAATTACACTATTTTATAAAACTGGTGGGAATCAAACAATTTGAATAAAAGACACAGCCCTTGAATAACACGGGAGCGGGAATTAAGGGGTTAAACCACCGAAATTATTAGAATTAGTTAGATGTGCCAATCCCAAAACTTTCTTCTATCTCATGCATCTTAATATTTCAAAAAGTAGTTACATATATTAATACTGCAATATTATTAGTTCAATACTATACCAACTTTGATTTTACTCTTTAATTTCTGCTTCAGTCAATTAATCATAGTAAAAATGAGTTATCTCGATCATGATATATATATTAATATCAATAGTTTTTCGTTATTATGTTGTACATCAGCTTTTTGAGAATAGCCGGCTTAGCAGGACGCGAGTTCCTGTCGCTGCGCGAGCCGCCGATAAACAACAGAACTACGAAAAACCGAGAAAATTATACAAAAAGCGCTATCAAAGCGCTCCTTTCCGACGGAATATATCCAAATTCAAGGAGGACCTACTGGCCATAGCCCAAAACATACACAAAAAATTTGGTTCAGTTTTATGCATAACTTCATACTCTTTTCGATGGTACAATATTCAAAGTGACACACACGTCGCTATTACAGTGCCCCCTAGCGGCGGAACTTTTTCAAATTCTGTGAGGACCTTTTGGCCATAGCCAGAAACACACACAAAAAAAATTGTTTCTATTCTATGCATAACTTCATACATTTTTCGATGGTACAATAATCAAAATGGCCCAAAAATTGCTATTACAGCACCTCCTACCGGCAGAATATTTCCAAATTGAAGGAGGACCTGTTTGCCACAGTCAAATACATACACAAACTAGTATGTTGTGGCCATCACAAAACTTTCTTCTATATAAATCACGTCAATTAAATCATTTAAATATTACAAGAAATTACATGAATTTAGCACCAATTCATATCAAAGTATATCTGAATTTGAAGTTTGATGAAAATTCGTGCATTAGTTCTTGAGATAGAGGTACAGCGGGAATTCTGAAAAATGTAGCATAGCAGCGCCACCTGTTGAGCGTTTTACACTAAAAATAAACAACACTAAATGATATCAAGGTATACCTGAATCTGAAGTTTGTTGAAAATCTAAGCATTAGTTCTTGAGATAAAGCTATTGCGGAAATCGCAAAAAATACAGCATAGAAGCTCCACCTGTTGAGCGATTTACACAAAAAATTAAACAGCACTAATTTACACGTCAATTCATGTCAAGGACTAACTAAATCTGAAGTTTGATGAAAATCAGTGCAATAGTTCTTGAGATACAGCTCTTGCGAAAATCGGGAAAATGCAGCACAGCAGCGACACCTGTTGGGCGATTTACACCAAAAATTAAACAGCACTAATTTATATCAAGGACTAACGAAATCTGAAGTTTGATGAAAATTCGTGCCTTTTTTCTTGAGTTAGAGCTATTGCGATAATCATGAATAATGCAGCATAGCAGCGCCACCTGATGGGCGATTTTCACAAAAAAGTAATCAGCACCAAACTATATCCTGGTCTAACTGAATCTGAAGTTTTATGAAAATCCGTGCAGTAGTTCTTGAGATATAGCCATTGCAGAAATCGTGAAAAATGCCGCATAGCAGCGCCACCTGTTAGGCGATTTTCACCAAAAACTAATCAGGTCTAGTTTATATCAAGGTATAAATAAATAATAGGTTTTGTGAAATTCTGTGCATTAGTTCTTGAGATAGAGCGCCCGCAAAATTTTTGTCACATACAGACTCACAGACAGAGTGACAGAGTGACAGAGTGACAGAGTGACGGAGTGACAGACAGACTCACAGACAGACATTTTCTAAAAACCATCAAATCGTGTTCTGGGCATTCTAAAACGTGTAAATCCGTCGAAAACCAGGAGTCGAAAATTTTCACGAATCCAATACTTTCTTCTTGTAAAGATAGAAGAAAGTAAAAATTGGGTTCAATTCTATGCATAAATTCATACACTTTTTGATGGTATAATAGCGGACAGACGGACAGACAGACATTTTGTAAAAGCATGTTTTTTGGGATCTCTGACCCCTTAAAACATGTAAATCCGTCAAAAACCGAATGTCGAAAAAAATTTCGATTACAATACTTTCTTCTATTGAAGATAGAAGAAAGTAAAAAAATGACAAACGATCTTCGGCGATTTCTTCGACTGATAATACCTGTCACGAAGCCAATACGAATGTATCGGTTTTAATAAATTCAAAATTTTATTTGAATACAAAGTTGCTAACATATAAAAATTATTGTTGGTATAGTTAATTAAAAAAAATATATATATATATTAAATGTAAAAAAAGATCTATTAGAGTTTTCGATTTAAAAAAAAAGTATATGGTTTTTACCTGTATTCTGTAACCCGGGAATACCGCCGTGTTGGAACTCCTTGTGATATTAAAGATATTAAAGAATACTACTTCATAAAAGGCACAATATATTTTTATAAAGAGATTTGTACTACATATTATTCCAGGTTCGCACGCTATTAACACTAGAACGGCGGCGAAGGGTCATTTTGACCCTTGCCAAATGAATACATGCCGATTCGAACCAGAAAACTTTTTATAATATAAGAGTAATATATGCTGCACAAATAAAACTTAAATAAGTTAAATAGTTTGAAGTAAAAATTCCGATATGAAATATTTTTATAAAACTTGAGTAAAATTTCCCGCCGTTCTAGTGTTAAGCCATGCCCTATTTTGTAAAGACTCTATCAGCAGTAATCGCATAAAACCATCTTCTAGCTAATGAATCGTGAAGAAAATAATACTGGTGGTAGAATCCTTATAAAATGGGGGCGTGGCTTAATAGCGTGCGAACCCTGTATCCTCCAACTCGCTTTATTAAAATACTAGAGGAATGTTAATGTCCAAATCTGAAGATATATTGAAATTATTTCCCTCTAAAATTCGAATATCAAAGCCGTACTTTGATAACATTACATTTGATTAATGCATTACAAAAACGTTTCTTGGAAAATACAATGGGTGTAAACTCCTTGGATTTTCCAAGGTGTCTGGCACCTCCGATTCAGAGAAGAAGATTTCTTTTCAATATTTAAATTGCAGAATTCTGAATCGCAATTGCCACGCTTTTTTTCCAGATTTTGTAAATTTTGTCTGAGAAGAAATGAGGCAAAAGATTCTATTACGAAAATCTGTTTAAAATGTATACGCCTTAGAAGTATGACAAAATGTTCTGCAATTTAAAAAAAATGTGTACTTCATAGCCGCCAACTCTTACGCTTTTTTATACTGCAAAAATTTTATAGAAAATTTTACCTTTTTAAATCGCTATAATTTGCCGATTAAAGAAGGCAAAAATTTCTATAACATTTTTGTGGTACAAAAAAAGCAAAAGAAGTGGCAGCTATGGTAATTGCTCATAAACCAAGTTTTTAACACTTTCCAAAATAGTTGAGAAGTGTTTATGAATTGGGTTTGTCTGTCCGTCCGTCTGTCTGTCCGAGCTGTAACTCGTGTAAATATACTCGAATCGTAATTTAATTAATACACGTTATTGACACGTTAATTGATACACGTTATTGGCTTACCAACGCATATTCGGTATTCAAAATTAAATGTCTAGACTTTATTCTTCATTTACATGGCCATTCAAAAGTATTTCGTTACATTATGTGCAAAGGGGAAATATCCTTCGCGGTGTATTTTAATGATGTTAAGGGGATCTGGCAAGCTCTATCTCGACCATGTTAAAATACACAAACTTTATGTACCTTTTTCTCTAAACTGGTGAAAGATAGAGCTCTAGATTTTTTAGAGTAGTTTGAATAGCATGCTTTACGTATTTTAACTGACGATTTTCTTTCTAAGTGAAACTGAGAATTAATCATTAATTATTATTGAAAGACATTTTTAAATTAGCATTTTTGGTAAGATTTCACTGTCTAAAATAAATAATTCTCAACAAATTATTAAATCCTTGTGTTAAAGTGTGCACTATAACTTAATATTAGTATTTACAAAAATATGAGTTCTTAAGTTTAATATATATTGGAGAAAAAAAAACATAAACCTGCAAAATCGAAGTTTTGAGAAAAAGTCAATTAAAGCTGTGAAGCAACGTTGCCAGTGGACTACTTTTTTTTAATTCTTATTTCTTGATTGGCACCACTTTTTTCGAACAGTAAATTCTACATATTTCACAACACATTAATCAAGGAGAAAACAATGGGAATTTTACCACTTCAGAAAAGTGGTGCCAATCAAGAAATCTGAATTTTAAAAAAAAGTAGCCCACTGCTGTAAAGTGCTCTTAGAAGGAATGAAAAAATCCAACACCTTTTTATACTTTCTTCTATCTTTACAAGAAAAAACTATTGGATTCGTGAAAATTTTCGACTTTCAGTTTTCGACGGATTTACACGTTTTAGTGTCAGAGATTCCGAAAAACATGTTTTTACAAAATGTCTGTCTGTGAGTCTGTCTGTCGTCTGTATGTGACACAAATATTGTGAGCGCTCTATCTGAAAAACTAATGCACGGAATTTAATAAAAAATTATATTCAGTTAGTCCCTGATATAAATTGGTGCTGATTAGTTTTTGGTGTAAATCGCTCAACAGGTGGCGCTGCTATGCAGCCTTTTTCACGATTTTCACAATAGCTCAATCTGCAGAACTAATGCACAGATTTTCATCAAACGACAGATTCAGTTAGACCTTGACATGAATTGAAGTGTTGTACATTTTGGTGTAAATCGCTCAACAGGTGGCGCTGTTATACTGCATTTTTTACATATTCCGAAGTAGCTCTATCTCAACAACTAATTCTTGGATTTTCATCAAACTTCAGATTCATGTATACTTTGACATGAACTAGTGCCGTTTGTGTTTTGGTGCAAATCGCTCAACAGGTGGCGCTGCTATGCTGCACTTTTCAGAATTTCCATTATAGCTGTACCTCAAGAAATAATGCAATAATTTTCACCAAACTTAAGAATCAGTTAATCCTTGACATGAATTGACATTTTGTGCATTTTGGTGCCAATCACTCAACAGGTGGCGCTGCTATGCTGTATTTTTCAGAATTACCACTATAGGTGTATCTCAAGAACTAATGCACGAATTTTCATCCCACTTTAGAATCAGTAAGTCCTTGACATGAATTGCCATTTTATGCTGTTTGGTGTAAATCGCTCAATAGGTGGCGCTGCTATTCTGTTTTTTGTGATTTCCGCAATAGCTCTATCTCAAGAACTAATACTTGGATTTTCACTGAACTTCAGATTTTTGTATACCTGGATATCAATTATTGCTGTTTATGTATTGGTGTAAATCACTTAACATGGGGCACTGCTATGCTACATTTTTCAGAATTTCCGCTAATGCTCTCTCTTAAAAACTATGGGACGAATTTTTATCAAACTTCAAATTCAAATACACTTTGATATGAATTGGTGCTAAATTGATGTAATTTCTTGTACTATTTAAATGATTTAATTGACGTGATTTGTATAGAAGAAAGTTTTGTGATGGCCACGACATACTAGTTATATATATATAAGCATGTGTAATACACCGTTGAAAAGATAAAAGTTTAAATTATTTAATGATATAAAAAAGTAAAAATTGATTTTTTTGTTAAATTTCGTTAAACGGTCCCCTTAAACTATTTTAAACATAATGAAATTTATAAACTTTATTGTATTCCATTAGAAGATGGTATCTAACGAATATTTTATGTGCAGCACTTATTGTACGTGTACAGGGGAATTCAAAAGTATTCCGTTATATTATGGTCTATGAAGAAAAAGCGTTTTTATCGTAATTGAATAATATTTCTCTGTTACAAACGTAAGGAAATTTATATGAAGTTAGTAAAACACACTAAAACATGAAAAGAATATGCATATTTCAAATGAAAACCAAATTTCAAAGTAATTGCTTAAGAGGCTAAAAGACCAACAAAGTGAAAAAGATTCCACGCCTGGACACGAACCCGGGCCATCAGTATAGCGCACTGACGTTCTACCGACTAAATCACATGGAACGATACTCGGCCTGGAAAATTTCTCACTATTATATTTTGGCAAGGCTCCAAGCGCAGCACAAGATGGAATATTTATCGTGTGCCACCGATCTGGGGAGAACACGAAACTTAATTAAATCCAGCATCCACAGAAACTATATTAATACATGTAAATTATTCCAGAGAGAAACATTCGCCTTGCATATAATATTTCAAATGAAAACCAAATTTCAAAGTAATTGCTTAAGAGGCGCAAAGACAAACACAGTGAAAAAGATTCCATGCCGGTACTCGAATCCGGGCCATCAGAATAGCGCACTGACATTCTACCGGCTAAACCACATGGAACGATACCCGGCCTGGAAAATTTCTCACTATTACATGTTGGCAAGGCTACAAACGCAGCACAAAATGGAATATTTATCGTGAGACACCAATCTGGAGCGAACACGAAACTTAATCAAATCCAGCATCGATAGAAAATATATTAATACATGGAAATTATTCCAGAGAGAAACATTCGCCTTGCATACAATATTTCAAATGAAAACCAAATTTCAAAGTAATTGCTTAGGAGACGCAAAGACCGAAATATTGGAAAAGATTCCATGCCGGTGTCGAACCCGGGCCATCACTATAACGCCCTGACGTTCTACCGACTAAACCACATGGAACGATACCCGGCCTGGAAAATTTCTCACTATTATATGTTGGCAAGGCTACAAACGCAGCACAAGATGGAATATTTATCGGTAGCCACCGATCTGGGGCGAACACGAAACTTAATCAAATCCAGCATCGATAGAAACTATATTAATACATGGAAATTATTCCAGAGAGAAACATTCGCCTTGCATACAATATTTCAAATGAAAACCAAATTTCAAAGTAATTGCTTAAGAGGCGCAAAGACCAACACAGTGAAAAAGATTCCACGCCGGTACTCGAATCCGGGCCATCAGTATAGCGCACTGACGTTCTACTGACTAAACCATATGGAACGATACCCGGCCTCGAAAACGTCTCACTATTATATGTTGGCAAGGCTACAAACGCAGCAGAAGATGGAATGTTTATCGTGAGACACCGATCTGGGGCGAACACGAAACTTAATTATATCCAGCATAGATAGAAACTATATTAATACATGGAAATTATTCCAGAGAGAAACATTCGCATTGCATACAATATTTCAAATGAAAACCAAATTTCAAAGTAATTGCTTAAGAGGTGCAAAGACCAGCATTGTGAAAAAGATTCCATGCCGGGACTCGAACGCGGGCCATCAGTAGACGCACTGACGTTCTACTGACTAAACCATATGGAACGATACCCGGCCTGGAAAATTTCTCACTATTATATGTTGGCAAGACTACAAACGCAGCACAAGATGGAATGTTTATCGTGAGCCACCGATCTGGGGCGAACACGAAACTTAATTATATCCAGCATCGATAGAAACTATATTAATACATGGAAATTATTTCAGAGAGAAAAATTCGCCTTGCATATAATATTTCAAATGAAAACCAAATTTCAAAGTAATTGCTTAAGAGGCGCAAAGGCCAACATAGTGAAAAAGATTTCATGCCGGAACTCGAACCCGGGCCATCACTATAGCACACTGACGTTTTACCGACTAAACCACATGGAACGATACCCGGCCTGGAAAATTTCTTACTAATATATGTTGGCAAGGCTACAAGGGCAGCACAAAATGGAATATTTATCGTGTGTCACCTATCAGGGACGAACACTAAACTTAATAGAATCCAGCATCGATTGAAACTATTTTAATACTTCGAAATTATTCCAGAGAGAAACATTCACCTTGCATAAATATTTCAAATTCAAACCAAATTTCAAAGCAATTGCTTAAGAGGCGCAAAGACCAACATAGTGATAAAGATTCCATGCCGGAATTCGAACCCGGGCCATCAGTATAGCGCACTGACGTTCTACCGACTAAACCACATGGAACGATACCCGACCTGGAAAATTTCTCACTATTATATTTTGGCAAGGCTACAAACGCAGCGCAAGATGGAATATTTATCGTGAGCCATCGATCTGGGGCGAACACGAAACATAATTAAATCCAGCATCGATATAGTAGTTTCATCGATATAGTTTCTATCGATACTGGATTTAATTAAGTTTCGTGTTCGCCCCAGATCGGTGGCTCACGATAAACATTCCATCTTCTGCTGCGTTTGTAGCCTTGCCAACATATAATAGTGAGACGTTTTCCAGGCCGGGTATCGTTCCATATGGTTTAGTCAGTAGAACGTCAGTGCGCTATACTGATGGCCCGGATTCGAGTACCGGCATGGAATATTTTTCACTGTGTTGGTCTTTGCGCCTCTTAAGCAATTACTTTGAAATTTGGTTTTCATTTGAAATATTGTATGCAAGGCGAATGTTTCTCTCTGGAATAATTTCCATGTATTAATATAGTTTCTATCGATGCAGGATTTGATTAAGTTTCGTGTTCGCCCCAGATCGGTGGCTACCGATAAATATTCCATCTTGTGCTGCGTTTGTAGCCTTGCCAACATATAATAGTGAGAAATTTTCCAGGCCGGGTATCGTTCCATGTGGTTTAGTCGGTAGAACGTCAGGGCGTTATAGTGATGGCCCGGGTTCGACACCGGCATGGAATCTTTTCCAATATGTCGGTCTTTGCGTTTCCTAAGCAATTACTTTGAAATTTGTTTTTCATTTGAAATATTGTATGCAAGGCGAATGTTTCTCTCTGGAATAATTTCCATGTATTAATATATTTTCTATCGATGCTGGATTTGATTAAGTTTCGTGTTCGCTCCAGATTGGTGTCTCACGATAAATATTCCATTTTGTGCTGCGTTTGTAGCCTTGCCAACATATAATAGTGAGACGTTTTCCAGGCCAGGTATCGTTCCATGTGGTTTAGCCGGTAGAACGTCAGTGCGCTATACTGATGGCCCGGATTCGAGTACCGGCATGGAATCTTTTTCACTGTGTTGGTCTTTGCGCCTCTTAAGCAATTACTTTGAAATTTGGTTTTCATTTGAAATATTATATGCAAGGCGAATGTTTCTCTCTGGAATAATTTACATGTATTAATATAGTTTCTGTGGATGCTGGATTTAATTAAGTTTCGTGTTCTCCCCAGATCGGTGGCACACGATAAATATTCCATCTTGTGCTGCGCTTGGAGCCTTGCCAAAATATAATAGTGAGAAATTTTCCAGGCCGAGTATCGTTCCATGTGATTTAGTCGGTAGAACGTCAGTGCGCTATACTGATGGCCCGGGTTCGTGTCCAGGCGTGGTAACTTTTTCACTTTGTTGGTCTTTGCGCCTCTTAAGCTATTACTTTGAAATTTAGCTTTCATTTGAAATATTGTATGCAAGGTGAATGTTTCTTTCTGGAATACTTTTCATGTATTAATATAATTTTATCGATGCTGGATTTAATTAAGTTTCCTGTTCGCCCCAGATTGGTGGCTCACGATAAATATTCCATCTTGTGCTGCGTTTGTAGACTTGCCAACATATAATAGTGAGAAATTTTCCAGGCCGGGTATCGTTCCATGTGGTTCAGTCGGTAGAATGTCAGTGCGCTATACTGATGGCCCGAGTTACAGTCCCGGTGTGGAATATTTTTCACTATATTGGTCTTTGCGCCTCTTAAGCAATTACTTTGAAATTTGGTTTTCATTTGAAATTTTGTATGCAAGGCAAATGTTTCTCTCTGGAATAATTTCCATGTATTAATATAGTTTCTATCGATTCTGGATTTAATTAAGTTTCGTGTACGCCCCAGATCGGTGGCTCACGATAAATATTCCATCTTGTGCTGCGTTTGTAGCCTTGCCAACATATAATAGTGAGAATTTTCCAGGCCGGGTATCGTTCCATGTGGTTTTGTCGGTAGAACTTCAGTGTGCTATACTGATGGCCCGGGTTCGAGTCCCGGCATGGAATCTTTTTCACTATGTTGGTCTTTGTGCCTCTTAAGCAACTAGAATATAGCCCGTCAGAATGACGTTTTTGCATTTTCAAAAAAATTATATAGTATTGCATTATAAAAGGAATTGTGAAGTAATAAATTTTGTCTTGTCTGATTAATAGGATCAGGTGGGGCAAAGTAAAAACAGCCCATTTTTCATTGAAATTTAATTGGCAAGAAAATTATAAATTGAATTGGTAAAATACTGATATAAAGTATGCAAATGAACTTCACTCACAAAATTTGAAGAAATATTTCACAAAAACATTCAAATTAGTACTAATAATGTTATTTTAAAACATATTGTCAATTAACTATTTTATCTGATGGTATGTGGTAAAATAAAAGACAATTCCAACAGAAAGTTTATTTGTTTTTATTAATTGCCTAAATAATAATTATATAACTTAAATTTTAAAAAGTTGAACAGAGAAAATCCCGATTTTTTTTAAACATGCATAAAAGAAACCTGTAATAAATTTTGATAATTAAAAATCATCCTTTATCACATAAGTAAATTGCAACTATTAATTACATTAACAATTTTTTTCCTCAAATTCTGTTATTAAATTACAAATTTATTTTCCCTACAAAATACAAAATTTTATTTATTATAATAATGCTTTGATATATATACACATATATATATATATATGTAATACACGGCTTTACATATTCCTGAAATTCTAATTTCATTTTATAAGAAATATTCATTTTTTCCCCCAATGCCTTCAGAATTCAAAAAACATATTAAAAAGATAATTTTTTTTAACTACCGAGAGATGGCGCAATAGAGCATATAAACGTTTGTTTTAATATTTTTCAAGACGAATGAAACTTGTTTGTTTACTTTCATATAAGGAAAGATAAAGCTGCCAATCTAATTTTAACTGAAGTTATCGCAGCAGAATATTAGATAATTGAATGTAAGTCATCTCTTAAATGTTAATTTATTTTGAACAATCTGTCTAAAAATGTAACTTTTGCGAATAGTGGAAAAGAAAGCACGCTTTACTCGACGTTTTAAGATTGAGAATCAAATCAACATTCACTCGTAATGCCACATGTACAACACAAATTCCAAATCCAGAAGCAATTGAATGACTCTTTGAAAGAATCATTATAAAATACGGTCGACATCCGATTTTGCTCTTAAAAATATTTGTAAAACCATAATAAAGCCTTTAAATAATTTGAAATACGTTTGTTTTTAGAAAGGAAACGTGAATCCGGTACAAAATAATTCACAGGAATGAATCACAGAATACAGCTACATTCACTGAACACTATGAAGCGTTCTCATTGTTCAGAAAATAGATACCCTTAAAAAACAGAGGTAATTTTTCGCGATATTTTTAACCGTGTATACTAAATTCAAACTGTAAATAAATGTAAACAAACGTGAAAAACGTATTTCAAAATATTAATATGCTTTTGCAAAATATTTCAAGAGAATTTAATGAATAGCTGAAAGAGTCATTCATTTGTTTTGGGATTTGTAATTTGTGCTTAAGAATGGCAACGGTAATCGCTTGTATACATCGGAACCCTGTTGTTGGTATCTGGTTATTTTTAAATTAGATCTTAAAGCGTTATAATTGTATACTTTTTGAAGGTTTTAGAAAAATTGAAGAAGAATATGTTACACAACGAATAGATAGACAGATTAAATAAGGCAGTCGGCAAATACGGCATCGGAATGCTTAAGCCTAACATGGCCGGGTTTGGATTATCAGGAAACGGATGAGTTCAACCCCGGAAGCGTTATACATTTTGTGCTTTTATATATATAATTACTTTGAAATTTTGTTTTCATTTGAAATATGGTATGCAAGGCAAATGTTTCTCTCTGGAATAATTTCCATGTATTAATACAGTTTCTATCGATGCTGGATTTATTTAAGTTTCGTGTTCGCCCCAGATCGGTGGCTCACGATAAATATCCCATCTTGTGCTGCGTTTGTAGCCTTGCCAAAATATAATAGTGAGAAATTTTCCAGGCCGGGTATCGTTCCATGTGGTTTAGTCGGTAGAACGTCAGTGCGCTATACTGATGGCCCGGGTTCGAGTTCCGGCATGGAATCTTTTTCACTATGTTGGTCTTTGCGCCTCTTAAGCAATTGCTTTGAAATTTGGTTTTCATTTGAAATATTGTATGCAAGGCGAATTTTTCTCTCTGGAATAATTTCCATGTATTAATATAGTTTCTATCGATGCTGGATTTAATTAAGCTTTGTGTTCGCCCCAGATCGGTGGCTGAGATAAATATTCCATCTTGTGCAGCGTTTGTAGCCTTGCCAACATATAATAGTGAGAAATTTTCCACGCCGGGTATCGTTCCATGTTGTTTAGTCGGTAGAACGTCAGTGAGCTAAACTGATGGCCCGGGTTAGAGTCCCGGTGTGGAATCTTTTTCACTCTGTTGGTCTTTGCGCATCGCAAGCAATTGTTTTGAAATTTGGTTTTCATTTGAAATATTGTATGCAAGGCGAATGTTTCTCTCTGGAATAATTTCCATGCATTAATATAGTTTCTATCGATGCTGGGTTTAATTAAGTTTCGTGCTCGCCCCAGATCGGTGGCTCACGATAAATATTCCATCTTGTGCTACATTTGTAGCCTTGCCAACATATAATAGTGAGAAATTTTCCACGCCGGGTGTCGTTCAATGTGGTTTAGTCGGTAGAACGTCAGTGCGCTAAACTGATGGCCCGGAATCGGGTCCCGGCATGGAATCTTTTTCACTATGTTGGTCTTTGCGCCTCTTAAGCAATCACTTTGAAATTTGGTTTTCATTTGAAATAGGGTATGCAAGGCGAATGTTTCGCTCTGGAATAACTTCCATGTATTAATAAAGAATATGCCTGTTGACTAAAACATGCCTTCTATAGGGAGTGTAAAACGCTAATCATTCATTTACAGGTCACGCAAAAGAGTTCAGTTTTATTATTGTCTACGGGAAAAAACTGTTTGCAGCGTGATTTAATAATATTCCAATATTTCATACATGTTGAAATTTATATGCTTTACTGGTGTTTAGTGCAAGATACTTAAGTGGAATGTGATGTGTATCGCGTTTAATTTCGTTTACAGGAACACATAAATGATTTCGGATGCAATTCTGAATACTAAGTACCGTCTATTAGAGGTAATTGTTTAAAGTGCGATTTCACTTATGGTATGCATTTTTAAGTTAACTAAATTTTTTTCATACTGCATGGAGCATATAAATTCTATAGACCTTATACAAGGCTACGCAAAAGAATTCGTAAGAATATTCGAGAATGAGCATGAATTGCTTAGAGTTTTCTTTTTAATAGAGCTATGCATTTTTCAGCTCAACTATATTTAGAAAGATATGTTTGTAAAATATAAATAGAATGTATTCAAATTTATAGAAAGAAATCCAAACATATGTGTACACAAATGTATGCACAGAAATGTGTACATGCGATTTTAGTAGTTTTAAACATGTTTTTGCCTGAATTAAAATTTCCTTAATATGAGGTGTGTATAGAAATTTGTTGCTAATGTAAAAGGCTGTACAAAAAAATTCAAATATATTTTCGTTGATTGGTAGAAATTGCTTAAGGTTTTGCAACTGTATTATATGTTTTCTTACTATAGTAGGTCTTAGCATAATATGCAGAACAGTAAGCACCCTCTAATCCGGCACGTTAGGGACTTCAAGAATACCAGATTACAAATTTTTCCGGATTATTGGATGAATGTCAAGTAAAACGTACAGAACTTACAATGAAACAAAAAGTGACAGCAAAGCGTGTTTTATTATTTTTTAAACATCTTAAATAGAATTAACAAAATGATCAATAATGTAAAGCACAGCATATGTTCGTGACTATAATATTAAAACGTACAATGTTGGCCTACACAGCCGGCCTACTCTTATAAGCCATCTTAACCCTTAAATGTGTGATTTTTTATTTTGTTTCGAGAAAATTATATATGATTCTCTGCAAGGTTTTTTACGGAGGAAAAATAATGAAAAAAATCAGATATACATTTTTCATATAATACGTCAATTTTTTCTTCTGTTGCACATCAGCAATATAAGTAAAAACTACTGTCGTGTGGTTGCTTTACGCTAAAATATTGCAAATTAGTAATTATTTTAATAAGTATGTCTTATTTTACACAATTATTTATTTTATAAAACTTAACCTTGTAACCCTTTAATTCCCATGATAGAATTCATTCTAGAAATTACTTAGTTCAGAGAATCTGATTTTACACCAGAAAGTTTCAATGGTTAATTTTGCTTTATTTAAATACGGAATGTCTGTTATTAATTAAAGCAACTCTTGCTATTTTTATTTTCTGGTGTGAATTAGGTACATACGAATAAAAATTTTTATTAAATTCAAAGCACTGTTGCTTGCATATCTGCAAAGCTGCGCACTAAAGGGTTAAACAAATCTCGAATATCAGTTTGTTTGTAGTAGTCTTCCCCATTCTTTTTTTTATGGAGTCATTTTATATGATGTGCAGTTTCATAATTTCGACATGATTGAATGAACGGCTGCTACAAATTAGGTGTACCATTGTGTTTTCCTGTATCAAAAGGCATGAAAACATGGAGAACAGGGAGCAGAAAACATAATGTTAAACCTACGAGTCAACCATTAAAATCGAGCTTTAAGGTGTTTTTTACCAAGATATGACTTAGCAGACCGATTGCGTTTTAATATGCGAATCAAGATTTTACTAATCCTAGAATTTCATCCGTGAACTCGATGAGGTGATTGCCTGTGCTGCTGGCTCCCAGTCTATTACTGTATACATAAAAATCTATAAATCATATACAGAGCTGCACAAAAGATGGAGTTCATTTCCCGCTCTGGGAGGCCATTGTTGAAATCTGGTTTTAAAATGTGCTATACGTTTTCCAAAACGTTTACTTATATATTTTCTTTACCTTAACGACAATGTTTTGTGAAATTTTTCTGGGAGTATTAGAAAGTGTTTCATAATCTATGTTTTAGTACATCCTTTTTCTTTCTTACTATTTTTAATTTTATTAAGGGGACAGTACACTTTTAACGGTCACAAAAAATGCGAAATTTGTCATGAGTTTAGCATTTTTTTATAAGAAAGATAACCACTCTAAAAGAGTATATTTAGGTGATATTGAACTACGTTTAAAATTTTTTTATTTGGATGTATTATAATTTTAAAAAATTCAAGGGTCAATTTCAAATTTTCTATTTAAAATTTTTACAGTGGATAACATTTCACTGCGCGCACGATATCTCATGCTAATTTCATTGTATATGCATAAACTTTATCTTAAATTAATGAAAACACTCTGGTCTACAATTTGAACTGGGATATTTGTAACCGGTTAGTTAGATAAAGAGTAATTAACATTTAATTAGAAAAACTATAAATTTTTACATGCATTCAATCGCATAATTTTTTTCATACTGAACACAGCTTTATAATCTTAGTCCATTTTCATGATAATATAAATATTTATGTAGGGCAAAAATTTTAAAGCTCTACTTGAAATAGTTTTTGAGGTATCATGTGCTCAAGAGTAAAAAAATGCCATTTTGAGAAAAAGCCGTTTAAAGATCAAATTGTATTTCTACCCGATATATATAAAATCCTAATGAAACAAATTTATGAAACGGAACTATGAAACGGAAGTATGAATCGACAGATTAAACAACTGATTATGTTTCAAGCGATTTCTCCTAAAATATGGAATACTTAACGATGAAATTACCACCAAAAATCAGCATTATCCGCAGATCTCAAAACTGGTATTAGAATTTTTAAATTCGAATTAGTTTTCGAAATATTAATTTTTTTCTAATTTTTATACACATTTTTCTAATGATGGCAACTCAAATTTTAATCAGATATTTTTTTTTCATATTTCAAAAAAGGTTGACATGGTAACCCGGCTATTGTTGTTTATTTGATAATAAATTTTTATTTACTTTTATTTCTTTTTATAAATTATATAAATTATTTTGTAAATAATAGAAAATAATTAAAAAATACGGAACTACTTAGTTATTCGGTCGACCAATTTCGTCAAATTATATAAATCGCAAAAACACTCGCCAAATTATAGAAATTGATATAATTTTTATAACGAAAGAACAAATAAATCTAGACACACGGCAGTGTGTCAGCCAAGTTCGCTTGACATAGCCGTGTGTTATTTACACGAACCATTTCAAGCTGTTTACGTCAAATTTCAATGCTCTACTACTGAAAATCTATGAGACCTACATACTTGTTATACGAAATGTGTAGTAAGGCCACCCTAATTACCTAAAATCCAAAATTTTATAAATAACGCATAATTAGTTTCCGATATAATGACATTTGAAAATGTCTGATAATCTATAATTTTACCACTGACTGACTGACTGACTGACTCACTCATCAAAAAGATCTCGTATATCTACTGCAGCGACATACTTCAAATTTGGTGCGAAGTTCGTTTACACTATAAAACTAAGGGAAAAAATGAAAAAATTGTGAAAATCGATGAATTACCCACCTGGGGGTGCCCATTTTTACTTTAACATTACGTCTATTAGGCGAAATTTTAATTTGCCGTAGGAGGGGACGCTGTTCTGTCGCCAAATACCGCCAAGTTTCTCGCCAACATGGCGATATATCGCCAAATTTGGCGACCAAAATTAGTCGCCAAAAGTGACGCCACCTTGGCGATATCTCTAATATTTCGCCAAATTCCCATAGACTTCCATTGTAAACCTATCTACTTACTGGGGGTTTATCTAGGTTTATTTGCTTACAGAAAATCAACAAATTGAGATATTCTGTCTGTCACAGAGCCCGTTCTCAGAAACTATACTCGTTGGAGACTTGAAATTTTGCATACTTATAGCTGAACACCACACATCATACGACAAATTATAAAATTTTGAAAAAGTCGTACATTTAACCCTTTGGACTCCCACATGTGTATTTTAAACAATTCTTTCTATGTGAGCCTCTAACTAGGTTGGAGGCGTGAAATTTTGCATACTTATAGCTGAACACCTCACATCAAATGACAAACCATAAAATTTTGAAAAAGTCGTACATTTAGCCCTTCGGGCTCTCACATGTGTATTTTAAACAATATTTTCTAAGTGAGCCCCTAATTAGGTTGGAGGCGTGAAAATTTGCATACTTATAGCTGAACACCATCATGCGACAAATCACAAAATTTTGAAAGAGTCGTACATTTAACCCTTTGGGCTTCCACATGCGTATTTTAAGCAATTCTTTCTAACTGAGCCCCTTATTTAATTGCAGACTTGAAATTTTGCATACTTTTAGCAGAACACTTGAGGCCAGGCGACAAATCATAAAATCTTGAAAAAGTCTTACGCTTAACCCTTTGAGCTACCATATATGTATTTTAAGCAATTCTATCTAAGGGAGCCCCTAATTAAGTTGGAGACATGACTTTTTTGCATACGTATAGCTGAATAACTCAGACCACACGACAAATCATGAAATTTTCAAAAAGTCTTATATTATTTACTCCACCGGGCTCTAACTTGTGTATTTTAAGCAATTTTTCTAACCTCCACCCTTTTCATCCGGGGAGCACTCTCCTAACTTTTGCCAACACCCCTTTGACCATTCTTTCATATTAGGCACCATAGCCTTACATATTTTAGTTCCACTTTTTACCGCCAGGTGCGCCTACTTATCTCGGTGCTATGGGCTCAATCCCCTCGACTAATATATCTACGGATAGTATGTAAAACGGAGTTTCGTTCGGATAAAGGTTTGTTTAGAATAGAGTGCGCCCCTGGTTGCGAAATGTGGAACTAAGATTTTTCAAAAGGATAAAGTGTTTTGAAAGGAATGTTAAACGAAACCCTCTGTGCGATCTGCGATCACACTTACCCACTTGTTATTTTCAAAATCATCAGAGAAAAGGATATTTAGTTAATTAAATTTGAAAATCCAGGGAGGGGCAATATCCTTCCTCTGCACTGCCTCTTTGCCGGCACCCATGGATGAATGATACATAGTGTGGCATAAGCACATAACTTTATTTTTCACTTTCAGTACAAAAAAGCAGGCCCAGCTATAGGATATTTAATTGGAAAATTTAATAGGAAAATTTAATATAGGAATTTAATAGGAATTGTTGTTTCAGAAACAATAAAAGTTTCGAATCAATACATTTCGTCTCAAAACATGCATTCAATGTAGCAGTATTAAAATATAGATTTCTGCCGCCAACTGACAGCTAAATAGTTTGTTGCAGGAAATTTAATTTATAATTGAATGTTGCTTGGTGAATAAAATAGTCACATGTAAACACATTAAAAAGCATTAAGTAAAGTGTCTAAATATATTGTAACTTTACAAAAAGTAATGATATCTAACAAAAACATAGCTGTGAAAAAAGGGAGCCAAGTTCTGTAAAGACAATGGCAAGAAAAGAAGTGATATCTAAGTGGGTGCCAAGTTCAAATAAAATTCACTCAAACTTACCTACTGAAGTATTATAGCATTTTTTAAATTGTTTAGAAATAAAAATTATTGATAGCATATTAATAATAAATCTAGAACTTGGCAAGTTTTTGATAAATGTTATGCCTATCCATTTCATGTCTTAATAAAATGGTGATGTTAATATTAATTTCAATGACATTACAAAAAAAAAAATTAATATAGATATTATTATAATAAAATGACTCATGTTAAAGATTTGATAAACCAATAAATACACAGATACACTCCCCCTCGTCTTTGGCTATCACTCTAGCACCCACCTCCAGAAACCTCAATGCAAACAGACTAAGATGCCTGACAAAGAGACAGATATACTTACGCTTGTTCTTGGTCATCACTCTAGAAACTGCACCCCTTTAACCCTTTCAGAGGCAAATAACTTTTATTTGTGAAATGCTGAAATGATTGAATCACACCAGAATTTACAAAATAAATTTATTTCAAAATGGGTAAAAGCTTCTTTTCAGGTATTTAATAAAATTAAACTTTTTAGTCCTGAATTCTAGTATCAATGTGGAATTTTGCAGTTAAATTGGGTGGGATATATTTTATCCCACCGCCCTTCAAGGTGAAGGAGCTCACTCAAATTAAGGCTTCCAATCATGAAATAACAAGATTTGATATGATAATGTCATTATTAAAAATAAATGACGCGTAAGTAAAAACTTGCCAAGTTCTAGATTTATTATTAATATGCTATCAATAATTTTTATTTCTAAACAATTTAAAAAATGCTATAATACTTCAGTAGGTAAGTTTGAGTGAATTTTATTTGAACTTGGCACCCACTTAGATATCACTTCTTTTCTTGCCATTGTCTTTACAGAACTTGGCTCCCTTTTTTCACAGCTATGTTTTTGTTAGATTAGTATAACATTAATAAATATACAAATAAAAAGTCGAAATAAAAATCATTTGATGACGTAAACACGTGTAACTTCCCAGCAAACACAGAGCTATCGGTAAACAATCGGCCGACAGCCGCTTTGCCGTTATTGACGGTATCGGCACGATACCGGCTGCCGTACCGGTTGAGTATCTTTTTCGACACGCCGGGCGAGTAACGCTCGACAGATAGGCGCACAGCCGGTCCAGTATCGGCAAAACACTATGCCGACCGCACACCGATAGCTATCCATACGAATGCCGGCCGCAGCCCGACACCAGCATCAATTGAAAAAAAAAATCTGTTTTGATGGCGCCATCTATGAACCATCGTGGAATGCACATTTGAAAGGAACGTGTTTCGACACTGGATGAGGTTGGATTTGATCCAACGAACTCAAGGACAGGAAGCAGATGCCTTAACCACTTGGCCACTCAGACTTGATCAGGGGAGGATTTTATGAGTTAATAGGGGGAAGTCTTACCGAAACGTAATGGTTTGTCATCAGAGGTAAATGGTAGATGGGGCGTAATACGTAATGGTTTGTGATTGGAGGTAAATGGTAGATGGGAAAATTAGAATTTTGAAGTGTTTTTATTTTATTTTTTATTATTTATTTATTTATTTGCAATTGTCTTACGCGCGTTTATTTAAAAGTTAATTTAATATTTAAATGAATGAAATAAATATCGTAGCGAATTCGTTAAAGTAAAGGAATTTAATTATAAATTTAAGTTTAATTAAGATATAGATACAATTAAGAATAATTAAGAATAGATATAAATTTAAGAATAATTAAGTATTTAAAAAAAATATTTTTAGAGGTCTTGTTCAGTTAATCAAATTTTCTTATTAGGATTATAATGTAATTACATGCGCTGCGTTAATTTATAAAATATATTTTTTTAACATGGAAAAATTTATTTTAATAAATAAAAAGTTGGTAATTATTAACTTTTAATTAGAATAAGAATTCATTTTATGTCGTTTTGATGATTTAAAGTAGAACATATATTTAATGAGTATGTTGCAATATTAATTTGTCGCGTATCAATATTTTTAATTTAAAAATAAAATAAAAATATTAATTTACATTTTTTTTCTTTTGGAAGACAATATTTAAATGGGGGATATTTCTGATACTTTCTTATAAATTTAAGAGTGCTTATGAAATAAAATAAGTGACTTTCAGAGGTTTTTCTCTTAATAAAATGTTTTCTTTAGGAATTATAATTTAATTAAATGCGTTAATTCAAGAAATATATATTTGTAACATAGAAAAGCTAATTTTAATTAAAAAAATGAGTTGTCAATTAATCACTTTTAATTAGAATAAAAGTTCATTTTTTGTCATTTGATGATTTAATGTAGAATATAGTTTTAGTGATTATGTAGCAAAAATGATTCTTTTACTTATCAACATTTTTTAATCATCAAATAAAATAGAAATATTAAATTATCTTTTTTAAAAATAATTTTTTAGAAGTGGTAGATTTCTGAATTTTTCTTTTAAATTTTAATGCTAAAAAGTTATGTATATTTTTATATATTTTTATAGCTTGTAAAATAATTTTAAGCACTTTTTTAATAATTTGATTTTTAAATAAAATAAGAAACATATCTATTGCTTTTAAAATGAATATATAATTAGAAAATAATTAATTTATGAAGTTTATTTTTTCTACGATTAAGTTTATAACGAACAGTAATTTTAAGGGCGATTTAAAAAACTCTTTTGATGATTCAAATAATTGTAAGCCTTTTTAGGTGCGTTCGTAATTATATAAATACGTAGCACCTATAGTCGTCGTTCAGTCCGTCTGTCTGTCCGTCCGTCCGCATATAATAGAGCAAAAACTACCCAACCGAATGGTCTGAAATTTTAAATATATGATTGCTGTAAAATTTTGTCGAGCCATTTCTAATTTTATGAAAATCGGGTGTATAGTTAAATTATAGGGACAGTCAAAATTTTTCTTTACATTACGGCCAATGGGAAAAATTATTGCACGTGCATTTTAATGATGTTAAAGCTTTCCGAATGGTCTCAAATTTTAAACATATAATTATTGCGACATTTTGTCGAGCCATTTCAAATTTTATGAAAATCGGATGTATAGTTTAATTACAGGGACAGTCAAAAGTTTTTCTTTGCATTACGACCAATGGGAAAAATTATTGCAAGTGCATTTTAATGATGTTACAGCTTTCCGAATGGGCTGAAATTTTAAATATATAATTGCTGCAAAATTTTGTCGAGCCATTTCAAATTTCATGAAAATCGGATGTATAGCTTAATTACAGGGACAGTCAAAATTTTTCTTTACATTAAAGCCAATGGGAAAAAATTATTGCAAGTGCATTTTAATGATGTTACAGCTTTCCGAATGGGCTGAAATTTTAAGTATATAATTGCTGCAAAATTTTGTCGAGCCATTTCAAATTTCATGAAAATCGGATGTATAGCTTAATTACAGGGACAGTCAAAAGTTTTCCGTTACATTAAGGGGAATGGGAAAAAATTATTGCAAGTGCATTTTAATGATGTTACAGACTATGCACTTATGAATTGCAAATAAATACACATTCAGTACAATATGGAGTGCAAAAAATAATTATAAAACTAGTTATAGTACGAACGCACCTCATTTGCCACGTTTGACGAGCAATTTCCAACTTGTTTAAAATGAATTCAATAACAGCTTAAGAAAAAAACATATAAGCTATTTTTGAAATTTTTTTGTTTATCACTATTAGCATTTCATATGAAATACATGAAATATACACAGCTTATCAAAACTCAAATCCAAACAAAATTAAGAAAAAGAAAAAAAAATGTCGGCTAAGACTAAAAATTCCGAATTCGGACAGATGTTGGCAAATCTAAGCGGGCCACTATCAGAAATCACATATCGGTCCTGCGTCACTTGCCGGTGTAAGTCGCTTGCCGATATATAACCATAAGCGGACCGATTAAGGTAACCGGCAGTCGAAAGAGCAGATTCTTATGTTTCATTTGCCGACATGCTGCCGACACTTCACCGAAACCACTGTGCCCATGCCGACACTTAACCGACACTGCCGGCTGCGGGCCGATCTTGTGCCGAAAGAAATGTGTTTGCTGTGTTGCTTAAAGTCAAGTGAATGTGACATTTACGATCAACCATTACTGGCAATAAATCTTATAGTTTGGTGATAGTTTTTTGGTCGACGTGATAACTAAGTAATACCAAAAATGCATATGCAACTGGTATTTGAAAACGAGGTTTTCGCAAAATTTTCGTTAAAAAAAAAGAGAAAATCACTCCAAACATGCTGTGCGTATATGACATCTGGCTGAATATTACCACTCGAAAAACAAATGCTAACTGGCGAGTAGAAAAAAAGCTATTGGCGAGATTTGCATCCGGCTAGCGTAACAGTATCAAGAATTCTTTGCAACCATTGCAAATTTGATGTATTTTTATTCGATTTTTTTTTTTTGATTTTTTAATCAAAATGGAAATCTTACGGTCCCATATTGGCGCGATTTTTTTCTGACGCCAATGTCATATACGGAACGGGCACTTAACTGGCGCCAAAGTATCGTTATTTTGCTTGATATGGTAAGCCTGATGTTGTTGTTTATGCTGTTGATGCGTTCCCCAAATTGGCGTCGTTAAAAAATCGCGCCAGTATCGGACGTATATGACATCTGTGCCAAACTTGCATATGAACGGCGAAGGGATCAGACCGTATTTGTTTATGGCAGTTGATGACTTGAACTATTATAATATAGATGAAATGATGGCGATAGAATAATATTTCGCGACTTATCACCTGTGCCTGGCTAACATTAAAGTACCAAAATGGCACCTGGAGTATAACAAGCGAAGTGGTCCGCCTGGAACTGTTGATGATAGGCACATGACTTAACCTATTGTTATACAGATTGTTTTAAAATACCGGGAGACAAAGACTCTGTATACTTAATTTATTTTATTTTAGCTTCTTTTCAAACGTTTAACTGATCCTCTTTAATCAAAAACGAAAACAACCATTGGATGTCTTAACAGCAACTGATTCGCCCTTAAATTTTTGCAATCAAAGGGAATTGAATGGAAAACCCTTTACAGGCAGATCTGCACAGCTATTTTCAGTATAATTCAATCTTCTCTAATATTTTTAAAACCCATCAGATTAGTGTGTTTTTAGATTCTGCTGTGTCTGAAAGGTGGTTGGCAAGCGTAGCTTGCAGGGGGCAGAGCCCCCTAGTTTTAAATATAAATTACATAATAAAGGAAACAAAACTATTAATTATATATCGTATTCTCTATTAAAAATAAAATTAGATGCTAGTTTAAAATGATAAATATAAAATTACTTGTAAAATGCTGCAGAATATAGAAACATGCTTAAAAATTAAATGGATATAATTTGTAGAATTGTAGCATTTACTATTGCAAAAAAATTAATTTTAAACACATAACTTAAAATTTTGTTTAGCTTTGATTGTAAAGTGAACTCAGTGTGCACGTTTCATGAAACTAAATTATTTAATGTAAAATATAGGCCCTTTTATAGGGATTCTCATATTTCGATATCTGAATCACGTACTTTGCTGCACAAAAATCCTGATAGTTTATTAAAAAGTTATATTAATGTCAATAAATCCGTATTCTAAATTGTCAATTGAAATATAAATCACTATCAAATTGACTACTTTTTAGTTTTCTATAATATGAGTTAGCGACTTATAATATTTTTCTATCACCGTATTTTATATAGCGATTACCATTAAACTGACTCCTTCTTCGATGCTGTTCTGAAGCACATTTTGCATATTGTTTCATTAAAAAGCTGATAAATACTAAGAAGTGGAAAACTATTACAAAATCAGGAAAGTATTGCTCTAGGGAAAAAAACTGTTTTATTTCAAATTTAAGCACTTAATAACAAATAAATCTGTGAAAAACCATGAAAGTAAACGAATTCGGTGAAAGTGGAAGTTGAAGTTAATATTTTAAAGGTTTCTTATTATTGTTTAAGGTATTTAACCAATAACAATAGTCGCATTTTAGCATTTTTTCAAAGTTACGCTAATGTGAAAGCGCGAAAACGAAATGTAAACAAGCCGCCATGACAATTGTCGCAGGACTGTTAATTAGGAAATGATGGGTGATGTCTACATTTTTCCTAATATCTCAGTGAATAATTATCACACAGTGAAAAGATTGGTATCAACTTATTCCAAAAATTCTTCGGATGTTGAAGTTAGCACAGCCCCAAATAACGCCTTAAAATTAATTTCAATAATTTTAATATACATTTTTGTAAATATTTATATGTAGTACCCAACGCAAACTTTCGGCATTTATATAGAATATACGGGCATATATGGAGAATTTTTTACAAGAAAATGGCAATTTTCGGATAACCATAATATATGATTTTTATTTTTTTTATTTTTTATTTCGCTATTTCACGCTGTTTTTATAAACAGAAAATTATACAAGAATTACCAGTAATGCATCTTTGGCATCTATATATCCTTAGTTAATGGCATGAAATTCCGCGCAGCAGTTTTTGAGAAAATCCGTTTTATAAAAGTTCGAAAAAACATTTTTATCTCATTAAATATCAATATTTATAGGTGATAATAGGGGAAATATATTGTCAGATATGTAGCCACATCTGGGGAAAAAAATCAGGAAATTTGATTGAAAGGCATTTTTTCAATTCGTGTCTGGCTATTAAATTGACTAATTTTCATAAATTAAAAATTTAGAATGGCAACATGCTTCCATTTGTATAATTTTTCGAATAGTTTGGAGATGTGTATAATTTGGCGAAACCGGCCGACGACGTGACGGGATAATCAAGTAGTATTCTAAGACGTTATCTAATATCTTTGAAAAAATGAAGCTGCTCTAATATCGTCTGTACCATGGATCAACTATCCAATGTGAAAACAGTGTTGCAGTAGGCTAATTTTTTAAAATTCAGATTTCTTGATTGGCGCCAGTTTTTTGAAATAGTAAAATTCAGCTTATTTAATGGCATATTAATTAAGGCAAAAACAAGGGGAATTGTACCATTTCAGAAAAGTAGTGCCAATCAAAAATTCCGAATTAAAAAAATAGCTTACTGACAACACTGTTTTCATATTAGATAGTCTGATATGGTATTGACGATATAGTTAATCAAAAATAGGCCATAAACCGTGTAACAACATGTGGAACTCTGCCGTCTATGAACTTTATTGTATCAAATAGCTATGTAGTAGATAGCTAATGAAAATGTACTGTATTTCATGGTAATGAGAATTATTTCTACAGACTTCAAGTAAGGATGATTAACATAAATGATTTCTGTCAAAGATAAATTGCGAGATATGTGAAAAATAAACGCATGAAATACAAAGGAGACTAGCTTTCACCTGCCCTTCGTTTGTCCAATATGTTACGTGTGTTTGTTACATGCTCAAGTTATTTTTGATTTGACATTTTTTTTTTTTGTATTTTTATTGGTTTACTAATTTATTTGTTATTTTGTTTTTAAAATAAAATATATCACACATGATATTAAAAGAGAAAAATATAATAGATTTCTAATGACGTCACAATACCGCGCAAACAGATAGTGATTGTATTTTTTCTAAAGATTTCCAATTAAAAAAATTAAAGGTTACATTTGATAAATCTGACTTTTTGGACAAGCCATGGTATTAATATATACAACTTTTTAATATTTTTAAATATGTAAATTTAAATTTTTATCATATTCAAAAGTATTTACAACGTACTGTTTGAAACAATAAGTTGACAAAAAAATTAAACGTGCATACTAGCACCTTTAGATTTTCTAATCGTATTAAAATGTATCGTTATCTGAGAATGACCCAGAGATGGAGTTGTGAATAAAGAGGGGCAGCTATACAGTGCATCGTCTACCAGTTGCGAGTAAGCTAACTGTGGAGGTTGTTAAAAGATGTCGCTGTTTTTTAAATTGTATCAACTTCCACCAGTAAATTCGAATAAACATTTTCGTTTTATTTAATTTGTTTATTCTCGAAAAAATTCGCTCAAAAATATCCTCAAAATTTATATTTGTTTTTACTGGTGGCAGCATGCTTAGGATTTATAATACTTTTCACAGAAACTCACACGAGGTTGTCTTAGTTGTCACAATATACATAGCTGCCAAATTGTACGGATTTTTGCTACCACTAAAATTTAATAAAATTTTTTTCCCTAATTAGATCGCCGAAACGCAGTAAATGTTGATAATTAAATAAGGCAAAAATGTCTGTTAAATTTTAGTGGTAGCAAAAATCCGTACAAGTTGGCAGCTATGCAATATAGCTGAAAAATATGGTCTGACTACCGCCGAAGTAAATAGCCACCAGTAAAAATGAATATCTGTTTTTGTCATTATTTATGACTAAAATTTTACATTAACAAGGTGTTTAAATCTGGAAAAAATTTCCATTTAAATTTACTGATGGAAGTTTGCCCTATTGGTAATCAACCCCACATATGAAGCTTCATTATTTTAAGAAGTTGCCAGTTCATATTTATTAACCTCTTGCACTCTATGACGTACCGTACGTCATGCTATTTTGGTAATTTTCGACAATGACGTTATGCAACGTACGTGATGTTATCTGGCTGAATTTTTAATTAGACATTACGAATTCTCACCATAAAGTTCTATCTCTTATTTTTCCTTTACAATAAGATTGGTTTTCCATTCATCTCTCCATTCTAAAACAAGTAAAAATTAAATTTAAAAAATCAGAAAACCAGACTGCGTAAAAAGCGAAGTAGTTAATTATTTCTCATCTGTGTGAAACTATTTTTTATATAACTTACCTATTTTTTTTTATTTACTTGTATTGACGACTTTTAAGTTGAGTTTAATTGTTAGCTCCTATCTATAAACACTGTTTTGATGAGGCCTATCGATATCTATGAAGGTTAGAGTTGAAGTAAAGCTAGAGACAACTTAACACTGGTGGCTAGTGTCATACATCCGCGAACAGCGCAAGAGGTTATAATTCCTATGGAGCCAGACACCATAGTGAGAAAAACTTCCGATTCAGACGAAAGCGATATAAGTAAGCGTCCTATCTTAAATGGGAGAGGAATGGAATTTAATCCCACTACTATCAAATCTATTTAAAATCAATTTGCCTCCCACGCCAATAACAACACACACACACACACGCACGCAAAAAGCATAAAATTTAACCCATTTCCGCAGATAAAAAAGAAAAACCATATTTTCCCTTTAAATAGGGACTTTCTCAGTAGCATAGGGAATTTCGCGGATGCATTTGCGATATGAGCCATGGGTGCCAACCTCGAACTAATCTTCCGTAATAAGTGAGTTAATTTGATCCAGGTTTAACACGTTTCGAACCAGAATTTTTTTGAAGAAATGCAATTAAATAAATTCCACGTAGAAACCGCAAAATAAACAAATAAAGATTCATTAAATAAATTTTCTGGTTCGAAACGTCGTTAACCTAGATCAGATTAATCCACGTATTACGGAAGATTAGCGTGAGGTTGGCAGCTATGTATGAGCCGTTGCGAGGGGCGCGGTTTAGACGCTAGTAATATCTCCGACAAGGCTAAGGAAATTTTGTGACGTCAAGTGCATCTGGACGTCACTCTCGCTACGCCATTATTTTGCAATAAATGTGGTAAACAAAATTCAGTTACATGAGTGACTAAAGATTTAGAAAAAATGCGTAGATGGCAGATATCCTGTAATATATGACATCACACTAAAAACCCGCGTATGTGGATTATCACCCCGTGAACAAGATGGCCCAACTGTGTTAACTTACGCCCGATTCCAGTATTAAGTTTGTACGCTTACTTACATCTCTTTCATTCAGACACTCACAGTTGATCCCCAGAAGGACTACTGTATTCCTTGATTATGCAATCCTTACTTTTTTCTGTGTACAAACGTAAGATTACAGTATTTGTAAAATTTTCTAAACATATTTTCTGGCAGTTATTAATTAAATCGAAATAGCTTTATTCCTCTATGTGGAGAAATTAAAAGTTATTTATTTATTTTCTCATTCCAAATAAATTACATTATAAACTGTTAAACGTATTATATACTGCATTTTAAAACCCGCAATATCGAACGTTTCGTATATAAAAATTTTACTACATTTTACTCTCTAACTTACTGCATTAAAATGCTCACAGAATCGTTATGTGCGAATTCAAAGAAATTTTTAAATAATATTCCCCTGAAATGTATAACATATTTTATAAATACAAAGAACATATATAAAAACTGTAAAAACATTATCTTTGATAAGATTTAAAAAAAAAAGTAACTGACAAAATACAAAGTGAGGTATTGTTTGGTATTTCCATGATGTCTGGCACCGCTATTTCAGTTATGAAATTTTCTATTTTTTTATACGTCCAGTTTTTTCAGTTCTGAATATTCCGATTATATGCATGCCAAAGTACAGCTTTTTCTATACTAATAAAGTGCAGTTTAGTTCAGTCTGTCTACGATGACATGCGAAACCTACAGCAGGTACAGGTCTGAAAATTTACATGAGTGTAGAACAACGCATGTCCTGATACATCTGAGGTCTGAATTTTAATTTTTTGAAAATTAGCCGAATCATTAATTGAAATCACAACGAACTCCCATCAAAAACTTATCTCTTTCATTCCGAGCCGGCCAAAGCGCTCTCTCATGCTCAGAACTCGATTTACATCGAAAATGAAGAAGAGAAAGCAGGGATTTTGGTGGTTTTTTTGTCGTTCTTTTTAAACTGTTATTGACTAAATGCTTAGTATAATTAACAAGTAAGAAAAATCATGCGTTAAACATAGATTATGAAACACTTTCCAACACTTCCTGTATGCTTTAAAAAAACTTCGTTATTTAGGGAAATAATGTATATAAAAAAATAAGTAAACATTTTAGAAAACGCATAAAGCATTTGAAAAACTGATTTCAGCAGTTACCATCCATATCAAATATGCATTCCAATTCTTTTGAACAGCTCTGTATTTGATCTGTAGGTTGATATATATGCTATATAATGGGGGAATTTAGTTTAGCAAGAAAAGTAATAACAGGTTGAAATTTCTCTTTCAGCAATTTATACTAATAGATGGAAACATACTTGTATACTTTTGTATAACCCTGTAGTTAACCTAGTACCCTTATTACACGCCACTATTTAGCTAAAGTTTAATTCAAACTAAAACACTCTTAAAACTATTGGATTCACATTTTCAGAAATTATCATTTATAGACGGCCATGTATCCAATTCTTTGCGTGACCCTGTATATAATTTTATCTATGTTTTATAATTTTATCTACAAACATTTGTTTGTAAACAAAATGCAGTTCAGCGTAAAAATGCATAACTCATTTAAAAACCACCTTTAAGCAATTTACAATCATACACAGTAGACATTATGAATTCTTTTGTGTAGCCCTATATATGAATTACAGCATTTATACACATCATATACAGTGCATAAATATAGTGAAACATAAAAGCGCATAACATAATTAAAAATGCATTTGCAGAAATCATTGTTACTGTACAGTACTTCGGATAAAATATAGTATCTGAAATATTTTGTGTGTCCCTGTAAATGCTATGTACTTCGTATTGTACATGGAATAAGTTAGAGTAAACCTCAGCGACGTATATCAATTCCATTGTACAAGAAATAATTTAACATAATTAAAATACTCCGGAAAAATTCCCTCCAACCGTATATCATTATGTAACGGAATTCTTTTGTGTGGCCCTGTAAATGAATAATATTTATTCTTTGCAGAGCATATTCTACGGAATGCATATTTTAGTGCACTTGATAAATGCATATCAATTTTATTATGTTTGAAAGCATGTAACATCATTAAAAATCGTTTTAAACGATTTTTTCACATAGGTCGTAATGTAACGGAAAACTTTTGACTGTCCCTGTAAATGATCTAAACATGCTACAAACTTCATTTGCAATAGGGTTCGTGCTATGGTCACTAACATCCAAATATTTCAGAACGATCCGAGTATATTTACGGGAGTTAGGGCGTGTACAGACGGACAGACGGATAGCCAAACCGAATGCATAAACACTTTTCAACTTTGTTGGAAAGTGTTAAAAACGAAAGACAAGTTATGAAAGATCGTGCGTTTATGTCTTAACCTTCTCGCTGTGCAACCCGAGATTTTCCTCGGGCAACTTAAAAGTAGCAAAATTTGCGCAACCCGAGATTTCCTCGGTGATGCATTTTTCCGTCTAATTAACCCTCCTTGATTATTCCCACCAGTTACTTCTCTATTGTAAATTTTGCCTAATTAAATCGGAGCATTTTCCCGATTAAATTAGACAAAAAATTTTGTTTTGAAAAACCGGTGACAAAAGAATAAACATTCATAAAATTCGCTCGTCGCAAAGGGGTTAAATAAGCAATTTTTGAAGCTATTTTGATAAAACAATTAAGCAGCGAGAGGGTTAACCCATTACACGCTGGTGGTGAGTTCACGCAATGTTCAACGTATTCGGAAATTCGCGTCCGTTTGGGAAAATCAATTAGTACAGGAAAATTCTATCAATTATTAGAGATTGATTCCGATGTCTAATGTCTAATCACTACCGGCCAGAATTTTCCGGTACGAATTGATTTTCACAAACAGACACGACTTTCCGAATGACCCAATAATTGTTAATCATTAAATTAATTACTTTTCCACTAGTCCAGGCAATAGGGAATTTTACCCAGCAAAATTAATGGTAGTTCTGGAAATCGGCTTACTTTATGTTTTTGGGTCGCTGAATCCGAATTTGTAACTTCCCACTAAAATTTTCCCCGGCAACGCCCCAAATTTTGGCAAAAAGCCCCCCAAAAAGGCTTTTATTAAAAAAATCAATCTTTTTATTGTTTGAGGGGAAAAGTATCTAAAAATTCAGAAAGTAGACAACATTTGCAACAAATTAGATGCATGACATTATGACTTAGGATGAAGGAGAGGGGGGGATCTGCCTCAGAACATGCGCGGTGCTGCGTGGACTAAGATGCGCAATTCCACTTAACCACTCACACGTTTACATTCGCCCTTCCATCTCCCCTCCGAACTTTCTTTATAAGGTTTACTTTAAGTTTTTTGGGTCGCTGAATCCGAATTTTTAACTTACCCCCAAAATCCCCCCCCCCGAAAATAGTTGTTATTAACTTAAATTTCTTATTGTTTTAGGGGAAAAACATTACAAAATTCAGAAACTAGACAAAATTTGCAACAAATAGGATATATGACATTATGATGTAGGATAAACGGGGAGAGAGGGGGCTGCCTCGAAACATTCCCCGCACTTTTCTCAAAAACCAATCTTTTTCAAAAAATCAATTTTTTGGGGAGTTGCTGGGTGACATTTTGGTGGGAAGTTAGAAATTTGGATTCAGCGACCCAAAAAACATAAAGTGAGTCGAAATCCAAAACTAGTATTAATTTTTCCAGGTAAAATCCCCTATTGCCTGGACTTCATAACTTACTGCGCGTAGCGCCGCAGTGCATGTTCAAAGGTAGCCCTCCCCCTCCCCGTTCATTCTACGTCATAATGTCATCTAACCTATTTGTTGCAAATTTTATCTAGTTTCTGAATTTCGTAATGCTTTTCCCCTAAAACAAAACAAATTTAAGTTAAAAACAGCTATTTGGGGGGAAGTTATTAATTCGGATTCAGCGACCCAAAAAACTTAAAGTAAACCTTATAGAGAAAGTTCGGGGGGGGGGGTGGGAGATGGGAGGGCGAATGGAAACGTGTGAGTGGTTAAGTGGAATTGCACAACTTAGTTCACTCAGCACCGCGCGCATGTTCCGAGGCAGATCCCCCTTCCCCTTCATCCTAAGTCATAATGTCATACATCTAATTTGTTGCAAATTTTGTTTACTTTCTGAATTGCTAGATACTTTTTCCTTAAAACAATAAAAACATTGATTTTTTTAATAATTTTAATAAAAACCTTTTTTTTGGGGGGGGGGGGATTTTTCCAAAATTTGGGGGGCGGGTTGCAGGGGGAAATTTTGGTGGGAAGTTAAAAATTCGGATTCAGCGACCCAAAAAACATATAGTAAGCCTTTTTCCAGAACTATCATGAATTTTGGTAGGTAGAGCCCCTATACGGTCTCTATTGCCTGGACTACACCCCGATTTGAAATTTAAAAAATTGGCTTATTTATTGGCAAAAATTTTGATATTTTGATAAAGCGAAAATTATCTTTCTGAATATGTGGCGACAAACGTCTTTCAACAAGAAATTTCAAAATTCCTACTTAATAGTTTTTGTCGTTAATGGGTTAGCCATTTCAGGGGCAAATTCCTTCTAATGCTAAAATGTTAAAATGATTGAGTGACACCGGTATTTATGAACAAATTTACATAACTAAGTAAAAGCTTTTCTTCGCGTAAATTACATTAAGCAAAATTTAATTCCTAAGTTCCGGTGCCAATGTGGCTTTTAGAAATTAAAAATAAATGGTATGATTAATATACCGGTGCCCTCAAGGGTTTAAATGCTGTAATCAGTTTAAAAAAAAACACCGTTTTTAACCATTTCACATTTGTTTTTAATAATTGGTCGTTTCCGTAGTTCTTTTTTTTTCCACCTGTGTGCTATCGCTTCCCTAGGGTGCAATTTCAAAGGTACCCATTAAAAAAAAAATACGTATGTACAGCTGAGACCTTCTTCTCTGCGAGGATGCAATTGATTTTCAAAAATACGAATTTTAATTCCTCGAAAAAATTCGCGACCGCAGATCACTTTGCTCTTCATGGAGCCGATCTTTTTTCTATGGTAAATCCAATTAAACATCCATATTTAGACAGAACCCTTTTAAAGCATATTAGCAGCATATTTAAATCACCTAGAAAAATTACGAAACGTTCTGACGAGCAAAAGTATTGTTTAGAAAATAAAACGTGCGAAAATTTCGACAAACACACTAAAAACCGGGCATATTTTGCGCTATTTCGCTTGTTTTCGACTCAAGTTTTCAGTACTGAAAATGCATATATTTTCACGAAACTTTAAAAAAGTCAGGCCGGGAATTGAACCCAGATACTTAGCTTACAGGGCCAATGCTCTACCATTTAAGCTAACTGGACCAACAACCGGTGAGCATATTTCGCTCAGATAACCTTATTGGTAATAACATCTGGTCTGTTATGTAGGCAGCTCAACAGAATAAACCGCAGTAAATTCCTATCATAACTTTACTAATCATTTTGATTGTTTTAAAATAATAGTTAATCTACGTACCAATCGTTTATATGGAGTTCCTTTACCTGCGGTGTATTCTGTTTAGGTGTATACATGACAGACCACATGTTATTACCAATAAGGTTATCTGAGCAAAATATGCTCGCCGGTTGTCAGCCCAGTTAGCTTAAACGGCAGAGCATTGGTTCTATAAGTCTGTGTGTATGTGACACAAATTTTGTGGGCGCTCTATCTCAAGAACTAAAGCACGGAATTTAATAAAAATTTATAATCAGTTAGCCCCTAATACAAATTGATGCTGATTAGTTTTTGGGGTAAATCGCTCAATAGGTGGCGCTGCAATGCTGCATTTTCACGATTTTCGCAATAGCTCTATCTCAAGAACTAATGCACGGATTTTGATTAAACTTCAGATTTAGTTAGTCCTTGATATGAATTGTTGCTGATTATGTTTTGGTGTAAATCGCCCTACAGGTGGCGGGATGAATTTTGCAGGATTTACACGATTTCCCCAATAGCTCTATCTTAAGAACTAACGCACGGATTTTCATCAAACTTTAAATTCAGTTAGTCCTTGACATTACTTGCTACTGATTATGTGTTGCTGTAAACCGCCCAACAAGTGGTGCTTCTGTGCTGCCTTTTTCACGATTGATTCAATAGCTCTATCTATAGAACTAATGGACGAATTTTCATCTAACTTCAGATTTAGTTGTATGTTGGCACAAGTTGTTATTAATTAGGTTTTAGTGTTAATCACCCAATAGGTGGCGCTGCTATGCAAGAATTTTCACGATTTTCGCAACAGCTCTATCTCAAAAACTAATGCACGGATTTTCTCCAAACTTCAGATTCAGTCAGACGTTGACATAAATTGTTGCTGATTAGGATTTGGTATAAATCACCCAATAGGTGGCGCTACTAGGCAGCATTTTACTGGATTTAGACGATTTCAGCGATAGTCATACCTCAAGAACTAATGCACGGAATTTGATATCTTTAGAATCCTCATGAGATGCATAGATTGCCATTTAATTTTGGCAGTGTGATAGCGAATTTTGAAGTATTAACATGTATGAGATAGAAGAAAGCTTTGGGATTGGTACATCCGACTAGTTTCAGTTAGATAAGAATATTTTTTCCGATATTTTGTCACGTGTTGCACAACCGTTATATTTATAAAATCTCAAAAAGTTCGGAGAACAATAACTTTTTTTTATGTACTGAAATAGACAATGTGAAAATATAAGTGTTCTTGCGAACAATTGTACTACTAAATATCAATATTTTTTCATGATTGTTTGACACAGTCTAAGAAAACATTATGATTTTAACTCCTACAAATTTCATAGAATTTAGACGAAAAGAACTATTAATTTAAACGTTTAAAAAACCGGATCAACATTTCTCTTCCACCGAATGGAGTTATGAGTACAGAGGAGGAGACATATAGTGTGGAGTCTACCAGTTGTGAGTGAAGTAACTGAAGTGGTTGATACAAGATGGCTGCTGATTTTTTGCATGGGATCAACAGTTTCTGATTTCCGCCGTAGCAAACTACCACCAGTAAACTTTGAATAAAATATGTCCACTTATTTTAGCAGATTATTCGTCAAAATTTCTCTCAAAAATATGGTCTAAAAATTTCTATTCGTTTTTACTGGAGAAAATTGGTCCAGCTATTGTAATCTCTTTTACTGATCCTGACAGGAGCTTGCTTAGGTTGTCACAATATGGCGGAAACGCGGGTCCTAACTGCCGACGAAGTGAACCCAACAGTAAAAATAAATATGTGTTTTTGGCCATAATTATGAAAGAAATTCTGCATTAATAAGGCGTTTAAATAAAGAGAAATTTTCTATTAAAATTGATTTGCGGAAATTTTCCTCGGCGCTAATGACACACTGCGAAACTGGTTACAGTTGGAGCTTCACTATTTTGAAGCTTTGTCGGTTCCTTTTTGTTCAAAGTTCCATGTTCCATCCCTCCCCTTTTTGACGTATTTCAAAATTACGCATTGACCTCGAAATTAAAATACGCAAAAATTAAAATACAAAACAGCAGGTACGTTCAATTATCTTTCTAAAACTGCAAATCATTTAACAAAAAAAAAAAATAAATAAATAAAAATAAAACGAAAATTAACCCATTGAAAAGATTTCTGAAGTTACGTTTCGTTTTTTCAGCGCATTTTTCCATAGGATTAACATTACGCACAATTTAATTTAACACTAGAACCGCCATAGCGGTCATTTTGACCGGTAAAAAAGGAAATATTTCGATTCGAACCAGAATTTTTTTTCTAAAATAAATTAAATATGTACACGGAGAAATAAGTTAAATAAATATGTTAAATAGTTTTACATAAAAATGTTGGTGTAAAATAGTTTTCTAATACTTAAGTAAAATTTCCAGCGGTTCTAGTGTTAAAGAATACACATAATTTTATACAACAGCTTTGAATTTTTAATGTTATATACCAGGGTTCGCCAACTGTGGCACGCCTGATACCACTAACTTTTTAAAGAATTAACCGACTTTTTGAATCACAGAGATTCGATTATTAGATTAGGCAATGATTACTATAAAATTTTAGTGATGTCCAGTGTGCCACAGTTGGGCACCCGTGCAATATACTAACCTTTTAGCTAATGATGGAGTGTCGATTTGGTTCCGGTGTAATCGGATTTAAGGGAATCAAAAAATTTCACTTAGGATATGAATGTAATGTAAATAAATAGCTCATAGTACCCTGATTTTTAAAACTTGTACACAGTTGTTGGAAACATGCTTTGTATGACAAAAAAAATGTCTTTTAAAAAAAAAGTTGGATCGTCCCCTATCAGTTTTTTTTTAATTTCATATAGCGATAGTTTGTGCAGTTAATAAACACGTTTTTTAAATAACCTTTGCAAATATTTAAGTATTTGAACAGTTGTACAGTCGTGGGGGAAAATAATCAGCCCCTACTAACTCTACAACAAATTATTGTAGAAGAAAGTTACTTTCACCAAACGATTGGAAATAAAATCTACTTTTAAATGATGTATACAAAATATACTCAAGGGGCTATCTATTTATCATGTATTTGTATTTTTCAATAGAAAAACCCAAGCTTTACCTAAATAAATAAATAGCCATAAATAAATTCTACACCCTTCAATTAGCCTAAATAAAAAATTTCATGAAATTCATATGATTAGTTTCAGTGAAACTATTTATTTTCTAATGAGCATGTTTTAGGGGCTGTATCCAAATTGAAGTTCGGTACTCGAAAGTTGAAATGCTATAGAATAACTAAGCCACTTCTATTAATGTAATATTTCTTGCCAACATGACCATTTCACTTGCTGAACTCATTCGGGACCATGGATGCATATATGCATAAAGGACAATATCTCTTCAATATTCCGGAGTCTTATCCAAGACTAACATATCTTGAACCGGAAATATCATTTAACCCTTTCCGGCACACTGTGCCCGGGTCGGGATACCTAATTTTAATTCCAAACTTACGAACGGCACCCAGAATATTTTAGTAAAATTTTGCTTTTACAATGAACATTAAAAGTAACATGTTTTTAATTCCTAAAAAAGTCGTTTTAAAATTCCGGTGTCAGTCAATCATTTCATCATTTTACAACAAAAATTGCCCGTGCCGGAAAGGGTTAAAGAAAAGCTTCAAAGAAATCTAACATGTACCTTACTGAAAGAGGACACGTTTCCTTATATATATTTTCCGGTTAAAAACATGTTTGTCTTGGATCAGACTCCGAAATAATTAACAGATGTTGGCATCTATGATATAAGCACCTTTAATCCTTACCACTCCGTTGGCTCCGCTGCGGAGACATCATCTTTCTTTGCAAAATTTGTTTTTGGCACCAGTAATAAAGGAAAATAAAATTTACCTTATTTAATCAGAGCATTTTTGAAATCGTGTACTTGAAGGAAACTTCCTTTAAAAAAGTGGTGCCGATCGAATAAAATTTGTGTAAGAGACGCCGGAGCTTTAAGGGTTAAAAGGTGCAATCAGAATTTGTTTTTGTGCCAGGTACAAGAGAAAGCTATGTTTGTCGTATTTAATTACAGCATTTTTGCAATCAAATAAATAAAAGTGATTGTTTTCATAAAAGTTGTGTAATTCGAATAAAATTTGTATTGCAGGTCTCGAACGACTATTGCCAGCCCAAATGTTTCAATGAAATGAGTTAAATATATTTTTTTCAAATTATGATTTACTGCACATCATAGAGGGCACCTTAAACCATCATTTTGAAGTTTTTTAATCCTAATTCGAAAACTACTTAGAAGAAAGACTTGAAATTGAGAATTCTCATAAAGCAGGTCATAATAAATATAAATCTATCAAAAAATTGTATGTTGCAGTTAATTTTTTTTTCGAATATTAATTTCATAATTCGTGTTATAAAATTTTTAAAATTACAAATTCAATGTGTTTATGTTTGAGATTTTTCGTATTATAACCACACACAAATTAACACATTTAGATCAGGAGATATTTAAAAAATATATGAAAATGTAATTTAACAATAGAAGTTCTAAATTTTGAATGTTTATAATTAAAAAACTTATCATCCAAATAACTTGAAATTTGGTTTCTAAGCGTAAGTTGAACCGAAGATTTAAAATATAATGTCAAAATTGGTGTTGCTATTGAAGTTGTTAGTTGTATTTATGTCGGCCAATTATCAGCACGTGGGATGTGGGCCCTAAGTGGGAGGGGGAGTGCCTTCCGTGGAGGTCTTTCTAAGGGAACCTAACCCGTATTAACGCTTGGAGAACCTAGTTCGAAGAAAACCACGAAAACTCCGAAAGATTAGGCCGACGGGCGCGATTGGGATCGAACCCAGCACCTCCGGTCTACCAGCTTCGAGAGCAGAACCTCTCGGCCACTGGTGGGGCGGTGTTGCTATTGAAAGAAAACAAAGTTTGTTCTGGATTTGGTTTGAAGATGGCCCCCTAAGCAAATTTTACATACATCATTTAAAACTAGGCTTTATTTCCAAATGTTTGGTACCAGTAACTTGCTTCTATTATAATTATTTTCGGAGTTAGCAGGAGAGTTTACCTTTTTTTTCCACGACTGTGCAATGTAGAATTTATTTTTGTGAAATTTTTTATGAAGTATTTTTGTGAAATTTGTTAAATTTTTTAACTTTTTTTTTATATTTTTGTGAAATTTATTATATTTTATAAAAAATAACATTTTGCAAAGAAAGGCGAAATCAGGTTCGTCTCGTTAACCTCTTGAGGGGCGGTGTATATCCCATCTGCGATTAATGAAGATTTGCAGCAGAAAAATTTTATGAAATTTTTACTTTTCTAGCTTTTGTGGAAAAAAATTGGAAAAATTGCTTGTCTTTATTTTGCAATAAAAATTTTAAAGATTCCGATGTCAAATCGACTTTGCAGAAACACAATGACAAATTACAGACAAAGTTAAATAACAGAGTCTTCTTACGAGCGCTTTTACCACTGAAAATGAATATTTTTTCCGTGACTTTCCTTTTAAAAATATAAATTCAGGAAAAATTGAGTTAAACATATAAAATCATACAAATTTAGAGTTCATTAAAAGTTTTTATCAGGGGCCCGGGGAATGCCATTACCGTCTTAACCCCTTCTGGACGGGAGCCTATTACGAAATTTTTAATCTCTTTTCACCGTTTTTTAAAAACAGAATTTTGTGTCTTCTTGAATCGAGAAAATGCGCTGATTAAATAAGGCAAATTTTACAGTAAAATTTTTCTGGTGAGGAAAACTAAGGATTCTGAACGTTTCATGCGGCACGCATACGTGTCGCTCGTCCCCAAGGGGTTAATACTCAAGGCCTCCGGACTGATTTCGTGACGTACCAAATGAAGATTAACCCCTTGAAGGGCAAGCAATTGCGTTTGTGTAATGCTTAATTCCCACCGGAAATATAGAAAAATTTTATTTCAAAATAAGGAAAAGCAATTTTACGACTTTTCTCCACTAATGTCAGAAAACTAAAATTTCCTAAAATTTTTCTGGTGCAAATCCTGATTAATCGTAGGTGGTATATAACATATACCGCCGCCCCTTAAAACCCCTTGAGGGGCGGTGGGATATATTTTATCCCACCTACGATTAATGAGGATTTTCACCAGAAAAATTTTAGGAAATTTTAATTTTCAGACTTTAGTGGAGAAAAGTCGTAAAATTGCTTTTCCTTATTTTGAAATAAAATTTTTCTAATTTTCCGTTGGGAATTAAGCATTACACAAACGCAATTGCTTGCCCTTCAAGGGGTTAATCTTCATTTGGTCCGTCACGAAATCAGTCCGGAGGCCTTGAGTATTGAGACGGTAATGGCTGTGTCGACTAGTTTTTAAATACAAAGATCATACTTCGAACTAGAAATTTGTTTAATCCAGGGGTGGCCAACTGTGCCACGCCTGATACCACCAGCTTTTAAAAGAAATAGCCAACTTTTTTAATCGCAGATATCCGATGATTTAATAAGGCAATGATTACTATAAAATTTCAGTGGTGTCCAGTGTGCCACAGTTGGCCACCTGTGCATTAGTCCTTTCAGGGGCTTACTTCTGTAGCTAGATTGTTGAAATGACTGATTCACACCAGGATTTAGAAAACAAATTATAAGAAAATATCTAAAAGAGTTTTTTTTGTGTGTGTGTGTGTGTGAGTGTGTACAGTATAAATGAAAAAAAAATCTAGTTTAAAATTCTGGTGTAAATGTGGGATCTGGGAACTAAAATTATGTGGGATATATCGTATCCCACCGCCCGTCAATGGGTTAACGAATGAAATTAAGTAAAGTTTAACCCTTTATGTACCGAATTATGAATTCATGAAAATTTGATCTTCTAAAGCATTTTTCGTGAATTGTTTAAACTACATTAGAAGATTTACATAATCATTTAATAAATTTTAGAAGGATTTTAGAAGGACTGAAAGGTTTAGAAGAATAATTAAATTTGAATTTATAGGGATTTTGTGCAATATTTATAACCCCACTCAAATCTTTTATTTTAAATAGTTTTTTTTTTTTTTGTATTTTGTAGAATTAGGAAATGTACAAATATAATGTTCTTACAACAGAAATATAGAATTTTTTTTTTGTATTGAACCCCCCACCCGACCCCCGCCAACGCCAAGAAAGCTGAAAAGATGGCAAAAGAAATGAACCTTTTAAAAATATTTTTGTTTTGTGTAACGAATAATGCTTTTGGAAGAAGATAAAGTAATGTATCTATAACTCATGCTAAACTGCATTACAACTAATAGACGTATTAAATCAATTTTATAACATGTTATTTTAATGTTGCTTATAAGTACCGTCTGTAGATAATGGCGTTATGAATAAAAAGGATGGCATATATAGTGTGTTGTCTACCAGTTGCGAGTGAAGATACTGAGGAAGTTGTCACAATATGGCGGTAGTTTTATTTTAATCGGATTTATAGTTTCTGAATACAGCCGGGCAAACATCTCACCAGTAAAATTGATCAGAAAATTTACACTTATTTAAGCGCTTTATATTATCTCACAAATATGGGAACCCACAAATCACTTCACCGGCGACAGGTATGGGGAAACAGTGCTTTTAGCCCCGATTTATCTCGGGGCAACCAGTGAAGTGGTTAAAATATCAATTTAATAATCATTATCCTTAATTAAGACAATCACAAATTTAAGAGTTTTACACAAGTAAATAATCTACAAATCTTCAAAATTTTTTATTGAAAAAGATTTAAGTTAAATACTTATGAAAAATTCTCACTTTCTTGGCCATACTGTCTTTGGGGCATTTTTAGGCATTTTGCAAACTCAGATGAAAATAACTTTTGTCTCATGTGGGAATCAGCTTAGATGCCGCCATTTATTCGTTTCCTTTGAACGCAAAAAACATTCAGCTATTAAGAAGTGATGTGATAATGTAAAACAAATCGGACATTTTAGTTTTTATAAAGAAAAGAACAGAGGTCCCCGTTTGGGGACCCAAGGGCCGAAGAGGATAAACCTTGCAAACGACGGTTTTGAGTTAACCCTTTGTGGATCAGTGTTCCATTACATGGAACACCTAACTTGATTCCCAACAATCACCAGAAATTTGGTACAAGTATTTTCCGTTCATTATATATGTGAAATACAGTTTTTTTTTTTTTTTTTTTTTTTTTTTTTTTTTTTTTTTTCCAAAATGCATTTGCTTATAAAATCCGGCGTCATTCATTCATTGATGTAATCATTTTAGCAATGGAAGTGTTCTGTGCTGGAAAGAGTTAATTTAACGCACCAAAGAATTATTTATCATATGAGCAGTTTCGCATCGTTATTTTTTAAATGATCTACATAAATTTAGTAAAACTAAAAATGATGGAGACTTACAAAAATAATTTTTGCACAAATGTACATTTGCATAATTTACATTTTTGTTTTAGAAATTGGTAACATTTATAAGAAATATGCAGTTTTATGTTTATTGAATTTATGAAAAAGTACCTTTTAGTCAATATTTTTTTTATTTTTATGCATTAATCTTTTTTTTATTATTTTTTAGATGCTTAAAATGATGTATTATAAAATCTGAGTAAATATTGCTCAGATCGGAGCTGCTGAGTCCATGGAATTATTTAACCATTTATGTCTGCATTTTTGTTTTCTCAAATTTGTTTGTAAAATCTCTTTAAAATGTTGCAAAACGAACTTTACCTAAAAATACCTAAATAAATTACGCTAAAATATTTTTGTATTTATTTGATAAAATGTAAACTTACTAAATATGGGAATATCCATATGTGGAGAAATTCATTATTATATGTTTTGACTAAATTTATATAAATTAAGTTTTTAAATTGTATATTATGTACTATAATTAGTATTTTATGAACTATTAAAAAATATATTTATTTCGTTACAGAGACTAATAACATTATAAGTATAATTAAAAATAAATTAAGAATAATCGTATTTGAGGCTAAAAAACAATTTATTTCATAATCATCTAGAAAAAGGCTTTACATCAGTAACTGTCCCCTAAATGGGTAATAGAAATATGTACCCATTTGCGCCTAACGCCCTATATTTTGTACATTACAAACATGTATAAAAATAGGCTTGAACATATAATTTTCTAATTTAAAAAAATACGTATTTCAAAGAAGTATACAAGCTAAGATTATAACTTATTTATTTGGATCCTAGATACAAAAAATGCAGATAAACTTCCTTCTCACATTTCGCTATCTTAAAAAATTAAAAATCTATAAACACCGAAAAAAGACCTTCATTTAAGCAAATAAATATCCATCTTATGTTGTCATCTCTCGGTAATAGATAAAGACATTTATAGACAATTATTTCATACAGTTTTCACATTGTAAAGAACAAGAAAATTATTAAAAAATTACTAAAATTCAAAACGTCATAGAAATGGGACGCTAGGCACAAATGTGTTAATAAAAATGAACTGAAATATCCTTAAAATAATGAAGCTTTAAGTGTAACCGCTTTCACTGGAGTTGATACCGCCGGGGAAACGTCCACCAGTACATTTAAATGATTTTTTTTTCCTTATTTAAAATCCTTATTAATGCAAAATTTCGGTCATAAATAATGGCAGAAACAGACATTCATTTTTACTGGCGGAAGTTCACTTTGGCTGTAATCAGGCCCTGCGTTCCACCATATTGTGACAACCTTGACAACCTCCTGTCAGTGCCAATGAAAAATATTATAATACCTGGGCAAATACACATCAGTAAATATAAATAGAAATTTTTATAATTTTTTTGAGAAAATATTACTAAGAAAAAGCGTTTAAAGAATACGAAGTTTTCGGCTATAATCGAAAACTCTTGGTCGGATTTTAAAAAACCGTCATCATCATGTGACAAGCTTCTCATTTACTTCACTCGCAACTGGTGGGCAATACACTGTATGTCCCCTATTCTTTATTCCTAACTCCAATATTGAGTGACAAACCTATAAACATTCTTAGTTGACTTGCCTAATTCAATCTATTTAACCAAGAGGATAGTTACCATTCTCTCAGGTTAACCCCTTGAGGGGCGGTGGGGTATATTATATTCCACATAATTTTAATCAAGGTTTCCACCCGAAATTTTTTATTAAATTTTAATTTGATAACTTTGGTGGGAAAATGTTGTAAAATTGCTTTTCCTTATTATATTTAGAATTATAATTTTTCGAACTTTCCTATGTGAATTCAACGTTACATAAACACAATTGCTTGACCCTCAAAGGATTAAACAATACACCAATAAGCAACAATCGATCTCGAGGGAGAACGACTGTATAACTAGAGTACATACAGATTTTTTTTTGTTCCAGTAAGATCTTTTCCAATTTATAAAATAGCTAAAAAAATTTTAACATTTTTTGTGGTATTTTCTAATTAATTTGAAATTACTGAATTTTAAAATTCGTTCTTAATTTACCATTAGATATAGTAAAATAAATTTAACCTTATTAAAATTTACTCCTTTTAAAATAATGCAAAAAGATGTATCTAGGTGTGTACAGTTCTTGGAGTTTTCAAAATAATGCAGAGAAAAAAATAGTTGACAAAAAATTCAAACATTCATAGTAGACATGTTCAATGGAGTTATGCATAAAGAGAAGGAGGCATACAGTATTAAGTCCATAGATGCCAACACTTCTTAATTATTCCAGAGTCTGATCGAAGATGAACACGTTTTCACCCGGAAATTTTATTTAGCCAAAAATTTCATAATGCTATCGACAATGTAACTCGTAGAAAGAAGATAGATTTTCTTCTATATATTTTCCGGTTTGAACATGCAAATTTTGGATCAGACTCCGGAATAATTAAGAAATGTTGGCATCTATGGTTAAGTCTACCAGTTGCGACTGCAGAAACTGAGGAGGTTCTCAGAAGATGGTTTTTTTTTATTTCGGATCACCAGTTTCTAATTATCGCAGAAGAAATATCCATCAGTAATTAGCACTGTTGCCTGATCTGTCGAATTTTGTATTTAGTAATGAACACACATAAGTTTTTAGTAATGTATTTAGTATTGAATACACAGCAGAAATTTTTGAATAGCAATTTTATTTAATTTTATTTATGGAATATTTGTCATACTACAAAAACTTACTGGTGAGAGAATTTGGAATATCTGTATAAAAAACAGCCAGGTACGGCAACATTGGTAATGAGACCATGCGAAATCCATTACATTTGAAGTTTACCATTTTTAGTATATGTCAATTCCTGGACACCAGTAATTTCTTACAGTTTATTTCGCCAACTTTAATCACGGATAATTCTGCCATTAAATAAAGCGAAGAAAGTTATTTTAAAATACTAGTGCAAAGCGATATAAGTAAGCGTACAAACTTAATGCTGGAATCGGGCGTAAATTAACTCAGTTGCGCCCTCTTGTGGACGGAGTGATAATTCACATACGCCGGCATTCAGTGCGGCGCGTATTTTCTAAATCTTTAATCACTCATGGAAATGAATTGTTTGCCACATTTAGTGCAAGATAATGGCGTAGCGAGAGGAGCAGATGGATGCACTTCACACCACGAAGTTTTCTTCGCCTTGTCAGTAACACTTCAGTTATTGATCAAGGTGTAAAAAACTTTACAATTTTAGTGGTGTGAGTAAGAAAACAGTTAGGTATCCTGTAGTTCACACTCCATCCGCTACATGGCGCATGACCTTGATTGACGTGACCTCGCTTTTAATCTTGCGGTTACTTCCCCCATTTAAGATAGGACGCTTACTTATATCGCTTTGTACTAGTGTCCCGCGCATTTGGAGACAGATTTACATGGAATACCAGGCAACACTAGACCTGTGTGACATTTTACACTTAACACGTTAAGCGCCACGTCAGTCACCGGTGACTGATACTTAACTTTCCGTTTAAAACGCGTTTTTCACCGATGACTGACGGTCTAAAATATGATATAAAACTGAAAATATATATATTGTTTTAAGTAATTACTGAAAATTTATTTAAAATTTACTTACCTTTTACATATTACAGGATTATACTTTCTTAAAAATTACTTAAAACATTGCAAATTTTTCAGCTTCAGGGCCAGTCACCATGACACTCAACGTGTTAAGTTAGCTTTATACCTAAAGACTTTAACCGCTTCCCTTACCAATTTATTTATTTGTGTCTTTTTTAATCTAGAAAATGCGCTGATTAAATAAGGCAAATTTTACAGTAAAATTTGACTGGTGAGGAAAAACAAGGATTCTGAGTGCTTCATGTGGCACGTATACGTGTCGTTCGTCCCTAACGGGTTAAATAGAAGGAAATGAAACAAAACACAATACCGTAATTTCCGGCGTATAATCCGCGGATCAAACAATTCTGTTTGGACCCAGAAATTTTATTTAGTAATTGATTACATTTACGGCGATCTAATGAGTTACATTTCTGTTAAAGAATTTTTCGGGTCGAAAAGTGATTGTTTGATCCGCGGATTATACGCCGGAAAATACAGTAAATAGGTTTTTAAGTTGAATTTTTAATTTTTTACGGATGTGAAAGCAATTACGTTTACCCATAGTTTACTATTCCGCGTTATCTCCGGCAAATGAAATAAGTAAAATTTTAGTTTTTGGATGACAGTTTTTGAAACAAGGAACAACAGAATGTGATACCGGACATTCGGTACACTGGTATTTGGTCTTTTTTCTTACTGGCTAACCACTGGAATCTCTTTTACGGGAGCATAGAACATACTGTCTTGTTGGATTTGAATTTTTCTCAGTAGCAGTAAAATGCCTTCAGGTTAGGTGGGAAGAAGAAATACTGTGTCTTTTTGATGTGGCAGAAAAGACGTCACAATGATTTTGTGCAATTAGTTCTTCAACAACTTACATTCTAAATTATTAGGTGATCATCCAAATTACTTGAACTATCGTCTTCCATATGGCTACATACAGAAGAATCTCTCCCACTAGATTCAAAGTCTACCTCTTCATTATCACTGACTGCAAAATAATCTGCATCGTGTTCGCTTCGCTGCATTTCGTACACAGTCGCCATTTTTTAAATCTCTTTCAACGTAACTGTCCGTAGATATTCAGCAATTACCGTACATGCAATCGGGCAAAATACGTGTCCTGTTCCGTTCTCCAGCAAAACTTTGCAGACTGCCAAAGACAGCAGAATGTTTTCACTCTTTTTAATCTTCAAGCCGTGTAAAAACGAGATACAAGTACTTACAAACTCTGCTACGGTAAGATCTCCACTGACAACTATTTTTGCATAAAATAAAAATAGTCGCCTGTTTCAACCCTGTAATGTCTCTTCATCAGTTTTCACGTTTCTTGGTGTAAACATTCTAGTTTCTAATATTCGTTAAAGTGAGACAAATTTCCATGATGCATGTTTTTATGGTGCACGATACTATTTTATGTTTTTAAGGTCCTCGTAATGTATAATACACGGTGTCCCAAAGGTTCTTGACACATTATAAAACTCAATATAAAATCAAGTAAATGTAGTACAGGAGTGCGGTTTGGACTAAAATGCTTCACACAAGGAATTTTTTTTTTCAAGTGCATGAAAATAATTAGTTCCAAACTTCGATTATAGATGGCGCCACCTGTCCGTATGTTTGATTTCAAATATGTGTTTTTTTACCGCTTTTTGAGCTTGGTTTTGGCACTGTGACAGACGACTCCCAACAAAAAAATAATTGGTTGATACTTCTAAACTAAATCGAAACTAATTTGATTACCAGAAAAACGCATGTTTGAATCCAGACATATGGACAAGTGGCGCCATCTATGATCGAAGTTTGGAACTAATTTTTATTCGCTCGTAGAAAACTTTTCATTGTGAGTAGCATTTTAGTTATACCGCACCCCTCTTCGACAATTACTTGATATTATATTGAATTTTAAAATGTGTCAGGGGCTTTTAGGACACATCCTAAAATATAGGCAATACGATTATTCCAAAATAGGAATAATCGTATTGCTGACTTAAAAATTTTTATTTCATAAATACCTTCAAAAAGAGATTACATAAATAACTGTCCTCTAAATGGATAATAAAAATATGTACCCATTCGTGCCTAGAACCCTATATTTTGGACATTACAAAAATGCATAAGAAATAGGCTTGAACATTTAATTTCGCAATTTAAAAAAATACATATTTAAAAAAAGTCTACAAGCTAAAATTATGACTTGCGTTTTTGGATCCTTCATACAAAAAATACAAATAAACTTACTTTTTACATTTCGCCATCTTGAAAAATTAAAAATTTATAAACACCGAAAAAAAGCCTTCATTTAAACAAATAAATATCCACCTTATGCTGTCATCTCTCGGTAATAGATAAAGACATTTATAAATAATTATTTCATAGAATTTTCATGTTATAAAGGAGAAGAAAAACATACTTATTCATGAAAATTTGAAAAGTCCCAAAAATGGGAAGCTAGGCACAAATGGGTTAAACTTGTGTAACGAAGTTTTGTAACTCAGGATAGGTTAGTACAGTGTCATCAACGATTTTCTTCAGATTCGATTTCATTCAGTTTACTGCATATTCCAACAGTCCACCAAAGTGTGGAGCAGAAGATGGATTAATATCAAAGGTATTTCCTCGGACGACAAAAATTTGTGAATTTCTCCTTTCCGCTTGCACTGTAAAAGATATTTGTTGATTTCTTTTTGTGCACCTTTGAAGTTGGTTCCATAGTCAATAAAAATCTCTCAAGAGGTTTCCCTCTTCTTGCAATAAATCGTTTAATGCACTTATAAATGTCTTTGTTGAAAGATCTTCTAAGACTTCAAGATGGACTGCTTTGATGACGAAGCAGACAAATACACACACCTATGATTTAAATGATTTTATTCAGTATCCTGCATGATATTTAATCATAAATGGTCCTGACAAATCTGTACCAACTTGATGAAATGGTCGTGATTGTGCTACTCAGGATACTGGAAAATTAGCCATTATTTGTTTTACAGTTTGAGTTCTTTATCTGCAACACGTAACACAAGCTCTTGCTATTTTTCGAATAACAGACCTAGCAGTAATTATCCAAAATTGCTGTTTAATTATAGAAAGAGGAATTCCTAGAGCTGGCGGAAATATTTTTCCTGAAAATGTTTAATTATGATCTTAGACACATGGTGCTTTGATGGTTATAAAGCTGGGTGGCTTTCATTCTCTGACATCTTTGCGTTTTTCAGTCTTCCTCCTATTCTTAATATTTTGTTATCATCTAAAATGGGACACAAACAAATGAGAGAGCTATTTACAGGTGGCTCTTTATAGCTTCTAAACACAGAATTTTTTATTGAAGTTCACTTGTTGAACTACTCGAAGTTGTTGAACTACTAGCGTGTTGGGGCTTTAATTTCATTTGCTTGATGAAAAGTATGTATTTCATTCTACACGTTTTACCTTTGAATTGGAGATGAATCTCCATATCCAAGCAAATATGCGTTGCAACATGGAAAAAGAAGATATTTTTGATATAATATTACGTTCTGTTACAGTTTCAGAAAATACAAATGATAATGTTTTACCTACTTCTTGTAATACTTCTTCATCTATAGGAATAGGTTCATGCACAGGAAACTCACTGCTTCTTAACCCCTTCGGGACGAGCGCCTTTCACAGAATTTTATCACCGGTTTTTCAAAACAGAAAATTTTGCCTAAATGAATCGGGAAAATGCTCGCATTAAATAAGGCAAAATTTACTAAAAATTTACTGGTGAGAATAATCACTGATTCTGAGCACCTTAAGCGGAACGTATACGGGTCGCTCGTCCTCAAGGGATTAACAACAGTGGATCGTTTCACCACAAGTCATGGGACAGCAGTTCTGCAGGAAGTAACCCACGTGATGCACAATCAGCAGAAATTTCTTTTCCGTCAACATGTTTTCAATTCTCAGCTGGTAAAATGGATTCAATTTCAGATACTCTGTTGGCTACAAAGACTTGCCATCTTTCAGGATTTGATCTTAGCCATGACAATACAATTTATGAATAACTCTATGCGTGCAAAGAATCAGGTTTTATGTGTAATGCGGCTCTGACCATCTCTGTTAAGTGTACCAGTAACATTGCAGCACATAATTCAAGTCATGTAATCGTTACAGGTTTTAGTGGTGCTACGCAAGTTTTAGTTATTAAAAGTTTGGCATCAATGTTACAGTTATCACACGTTTTAACGTAAATAGCTGCTGAAAAACCTTTTTCTGACGCATCACAAAATCCGTGAAAAATTGGGCAAGATGACTTTTCTAGGTACATATATTAAGAGTTTGACTTCTGTGCACAAACTTTTCTACTTTTAGTCAATATTTTTTGGTACTGGCTCATCCCATGGTTATAATTTCCGCAGTTCTTGAAGGATCATTTTAGTTAGAATTACAAATGATGCAATGCACTCCAATGGATCAAAAAGCGTTGATACAAATGTCAGTAAAATTCTTCTAGTACGGACACTTTAATAAACTATATCACTGAAATTTCATTTGAGCCTATCATTATCAGGATGCCATTCCACTCCCAGAATTTTTATGGCGTTACTGCCCACTACAATATGTATATTAGCATTAATTGTGTTTGTTAATCCATCATTTTTCAATAGTAATGATTCATTTGTAGGCCATTTATGTAGCTCAAACCTACTTTTTTATAAAATTTTCTGCTATTCATGTATCAATTCAGCACCTTCTTGAATATTCTCAACACCAGTTAAAACATCGTCAACATAAAAATCTCTGAAAACTATAGTCTTTGCTTTGGAAAATTACGACCCTCACAAAATGCTAACTTTTTCAAAGCTTTAGTTGAAAGATATAGAGCAGCAGCAGTTCCATACGTGACAGTATTTAAGCGAAAAACTAGTATTTGTTTATCTGAACTATCTCTAAATAATACTCTCTGAAAATTCCTTTCTTTATCATGAATTTTTAACTCACTATACATCATTTCATATCAGCTGTTATTGCAACATTATGAAATCTAAACCTTAATAAAATGCAAATTAAATCATCTTATGTTTTGGGACCTACCATTAAGGTGTCGTTTCAAGAGACACCTGTTGTTGTTTTAACATTCGCATCAAAAACTACTCCTTATTTGGTCGTTAAACTAGAAGTATTCAAGACGAAGTGATGTGGTATGTAATAATGTTTATTCTCTAATTCACGATCTGTATTTGAAACAAGGTCCATGTGGCAGAGAAGTAAATATTCTTTCTAAAATTTAACATATTGGTTATAAATTTCTGGCATGGATATTTTCAAGATACAGAAATCTTCTGTGTGCCATTTTTCGAGAATCACCTAAAATATCTCGAACCTGTTTGAACGGTATTGCGACTGAATAGCGGCCTGATTATTCTCTAAAATGAGAACTCGCAAAATGCTTTCCACGAAATTTTTTGTCAACTGTTAAAGGTTGCAGATTTGGAATTGTTTCTTATTCCCAGAATGAATTTACTAACTCGTCGGTTCTTGTACTTCACACTAGAACGTCCAGATGGTGTCAATTCGCCACCGATCAAATGATAAAATGTCGATTCGAATCAGAATTTGTTTCTTAAAATTAATTAAATTGCAAGTGAAGCAAACTCGGCTGAATAAATAAGTGAAATTGTTCTAAATAAAATTTCTGGTGTTAAAATTATTTTATTAATAATGGGTCAATTTTCCGGACGTTCTAGTGTTAAAAGATTTGCATATATTGGATCAGTTACCAGAGTTTCAACATTTGTAGTATCCGAAATTATTCGCCTAAGTCACACATTTAAGGCAAATGGAATTTTAGGGTCACGTTTGAAAATCTCTCCAGTAATTAAATGCATAAATACATTTACACTAAATAATATGCGAATTTTGTGTGATTTGTAAAATATTGGATCAGCTAATATTAAATCACTGAAATTATTGCAAAGGATTGAAGGCAAAGACACATAGGAAATATTACCTGTTACCTTATCCATCACGAATGATGATGTTGATAATTAAGATCACTTTTGAAGTGAGAAGTGAATAATAAATAGACTTCCCCATTACTCACAGTATTAAATGTTCCCAAGCATGACACAGAAATAGAACTATCTTTTAATTTTAATACTAATTTGTTTACACATTCTCTTTAAATAAATTACCTCTGAGAGCCAGTATCGCATAAACATCTGAATTTTACAAACTTTTGTTTAGAATTTTGAACTTTTATTAACCCCTTAAGGGGCAGTGGGATAAAATATATCCCACCTAATTTAAACAAGATTCTCACCAGAAAATTTTAACAAAGTTTTATATTTTTAACTTTGGAGGGAAATAGATGAAAAATTGCTTTGCGTTATTTAAAAGTAAAATGCAAAGCGTTATAAGTAAGCGAAGAAACTTAATGCTGGGATCAGGCGTAAATTAACACAGTTGCGCCACCTTGTGGACGGAGTGATAATTCACATACGCGGGCTTTTAGTGTGGCGCGTATTTTCTAAATCTTCAGTCACTCATGGAAATGAATTTTGTTTGCCACATTTATTGCAAAATAATGGCGTAGCGAGAGGCGCACCCAGAAGCACTTAACACCATGAACTTTTCTTCGCCTTATCAAAAGCACTACAGTTATTAATCAAGGTGAAAAAACTTTACAATTTTAGTGGTGTGAGTAAGAAAACAGTTAGGTATCTACCTGTAGTTCACACTCCATCCGCTACGTGGCGCATGACCTTGATTGATGTAACCTCGCTTTTAATCTTGCGGTTACTTCTCCCGTTTAAGATAGGACGCTTACTTATATCGCTTTGGTAAAATGTTTCGATTATTCCGCTGAGAATTCAAAATTTAGAGGCATTTTTGCTTGCCCCTCAAGGGGTTAATGTAATACACAACAAAATATGATTCTTGTGATTACTCTTTGCGATTAACTCGTAATGAGAGGCACAGACTGTAGATGAAACATTTTCACTCGCACACTCAACTTTTTTAGGAATAAATTTTTGTGCGGGTGGAGGCATACTATTTTGCCTTGAATTATTATTGAAAGTCTTATTCCTTGAATTATTTACCATGTGAAAATACCATGATATTTCTTAAAGCAATGATGGCACGTATTTAGACTCTTAAATTTATTGAGGAATTGCATAATAGACAGGCAATTGAAGAAATAATGATTATGTTTTACGAAATCTATTCGTTGTTGAACAGGTAAATTAAAGTTTCGGGCACTTAGCTAAACTATGGTCTTCTTTACAATAACCACAAACCAATGTAGCTACAAAAGCATTACTCTTATTCGGAAATACAGGTTTATGTACTTTATTTACTACTAGCTTGCTATTTTGAAGAGTTCTTGCGTAATTCTTAAGAAATTCAATTAAGTTTTTAAGTTTCTGAATTTCATTGCTTTTAAGCTGACGTTCTACCACAATTTTACAGAAGGAACCAATTTTTGCTAAATTAAGTAATTCCTTAACACTTTGAGGGGCGCAGTTTGCTGTTTGCAAACGGTTAATATTAATGCCTACATTGCCAAATGGCACCAGTAAATATTTAGTACAATTTTGATTTCATAATATACGTGAAAAAAAGAGCTGTTGATTATTTTCAAATAAATTTGTTTGTTAATTCTGGTGCGAATTAAATATTTGAACATTTTTTGATAAAAAATGGCTTACCCCTAAAAGGGTTAAAGAATCACGAAATTTGTAAATGGTTTCGTTCAATACTTTTAATGAGCGAATTACTTCATTAATGTTGTCAACTAGATTAAAAATAGCAATAGTTGAAAATGCTGGGTTAAACACTCAGCATTTTGAATTTTCAATATTTTTTCTCCTTTAAATTTCCACCTATTAATTTTATCTGAGATTTCCTGTACGCCATCTATCTCTCTTTCTAACTGTTTAACTTTCGTAATTAAAGTTTAAATTTCCCTATCAAGTGTTTTTGGTTTCGTTTCTTTCTGTTTTGGCAATTTGATGTTTACTCCCAATTCTGTCACATTTATATCATCATCTGTGATTACACTTTCGATTTTCTTAATGTAATTTGTAACACTTCCCGAAGAGCAGTTCTTTTTGTCTTAAAAGTTCTTAGTTCACTCATTTTTATTTAAATCAAACCCAAAACAAGTTCTAAACTAAGTTAATACGAAATTTTGTTTAAATCTAAACTATATACTCCGATAATAATTATACAGTTTTAAACAATAAATTCTTTTTACACATGAAATATAATGCTCAAAGTTACTTACCTCTCAACCTGGGGTAATCTTTGCCACAAAAGACATCACGGCAGTTCAGCAAAGATTCGATTCTATACTTTCATTTTGCACTAGCGGTCCGACTAGAATTATACCAACAATGTTTTTGCTTTTCAAACTATTAACAAACACTGCTGGTTCATACAGTTAAACACAACACAGCGGAGTGTATATGCGATTTATTTCTCAATAAAAGAGAAGCGAGCCATCAGACAGCTAACTGCATTACACCTTTTTTCACATTACAAAACAACAAGAAGGAATCAGAAAAACGCAGAGTGTTGCCAAATACTTAAAGTAAGAAAAATGAACTTACATGGATTCGTAGTACATGAAACAAGGGAGCATGCAGCTTTAGCTCGCTGCATACGATACGTACATAAACATAAAGTGCAATGTTAACAAATTTGTTTTTTTTTTTGGTACAAGGCATGATTCTGAAATTAACAACTTTCAGTCTTTGGTATCATAGAAATACACCGGCCTCCAAAAGTTAAGGTACATGGACTGGATGCTTTCGATGGCACACGTTTTATCGAATATCTACAAAAATTATTGGCGAATTGTTCTTGAACTTCTGGGATGAAAAGAACATGTTTGATTTCATATTTCTTGGTGAAAATTTAGTCGGGCCGACAATTAGGGAGTTAATAATAAATTTAATAATAAAATAATATTTGCGATCAGCTATGCAACACAAAATGCTGGAAATGATTTCTCACTGCGGTAAATGACTATTTGGATCCTGTTCAACGTTTGTGTGCATTTGTGTAAGCATAGCACTCATATTCGTGAAGATGTTATTGTGTCTGTGAAAAATTGAAAAGTTTTTTGCTTATAGCATACAGAGTTTTCAACCAAATTTAACACAACTTTCCGAAAACTTGCCAACGAATATTAGCAACTGTATACTGTAATTAAGACATGTATATATTGAATGTTTGATGAGATATGGCCATTTTTATGATATAATTCTTAACTGCGTATGCGCAGAAGATTTCAAAATTTTTATTTTATAGTTTGGTAGTCAGTATTTTGGGAAAACTTCTATAAAAAGTCCAGTCAAATGTTGTGAAAACTTAGAAAGATATAGTGAGCTGAATGGAAAGTTGTGGAAAATCCCTTATACTAAAGCTATTTTTCAATTCCTACTATTAGCTCACACTCTCCCTATATTTATTTATATATTTATATATTTATCTTGTACAAATTTTCAATCGTTAATAAAATACTCATTATTCATCCTATCAGGTTGAAATAATTTTTTTAACTTGTACTGGATGACAATTGATGTTAATAAAGTTTTTTCAAATATTAATTAATTAATTAAATTTTAAATAATTAGTTTTAGTTTTGCATGGGAAACAAAATGGCCGCCATTGGTTATTGAATTTCAATGAAAGTATTTTCAATAAGGGTTACCATAGGGGGGGACCCTGTTCTGTTGCCAAATACCGCCAAGTTTGTCGCCAACTTGGCGATATATCGCCAAATTTGGCGGCCAAAATGAGTCGCTAAAAGTGACGCCATCTTGACGATATCTGTAATATTTCGCCAAATTCCCATAGAGTTCCATTGTAAACATACTTGCTTATAGAAAATCAACAAATTGAGATATTTTAATGCAACAAAAACTCATATTAGCTTGATTATATTAAATTTTTCTTTGATGGCCTAAGTAGGAATTGACTTTAAAAACAAAATTTTTATATTACTTGTTAGGAAGCAACTCACTATATCAACCCTATCTTTGTGAATTTTCGCGATATTTGACTGGACTTTTTATATAAGTTGCCCAAAATACAAACTACCAAATTATGAAATAAAAATTTTGAAATCTTCCGCGCATGCGCAGTTAAAAATTATCTCATAAAAATGCCCATATCTCATCAAATATTCAATATATTCATGTTTTAATTGCAGTATACTTTTGCTACTATTCTTTGGCAAGTTTTCGGAATGTTGCGTTAAATTTGGTTGAAAGCTCTGTATGCTATAAGCAAAATAACTTTTGAATTTTTCACAGACACAATAACATCTTCACGAATATGTGTGCTATACTTACACAAATGCACACAAACGTTGAACAAGAGCCAAATTATCATTTAACGCAGTGACAAACCATTTCCAGCATTTTCTGTTGCATAGCTGATCGCAAGTATTATTTTAATATTGAATTTATTATTAGCACCTAACTGTCGGCCCGACTAAATCTTCACCAAGAAATATGAAATCAAACATCTTCTTTTCATCCCAGAAGTTCAAGAACAATTCGCCAATAATTTTTGTAGATATTCGACAAAACGTGTGCAATCGAAAGCATCCAGTCCCTGTACCTTAACTTTTGGAGGCCAGTGTAATATTTTTTTCATATTTAACAGGTTAGCCCAAGTGCCGCTCTGTAAAAAAGAGTTTTCTATCTTCGATACTAAAAGCTTTTGGGTACCACTTAATTTTAACTGTAATCGTTGGTTTGCTAAATGACCTTTTCCGATTATAAAAAGCCAAATATTTTAGTAAAAAAAAGTGGTGCCGGGTCGTTATTTTTAATTTATTGTGTCAAAAAAAGAAACAGATAAGGGGATAACCCTTACCGGCGCGGAGTAATTCTGTTTATAAACTGATAAAATAATGAACTGACACCGCAATTTATAAATGAATTTATTAGAAAATATGAACTTGCTTATTTTCATGTACATTATAATAGGAAAATTTTAGTTAAATGTTCTTGGTGCCGTTTGTCAGTTTTGGAATTAAAATTAGGTGTCCTTTTTTAAGGACACCGCGCTGGAAAGGGTTAAGGGGTTAAAATAGTGAACATTGCAGCGCCTGAATGCAATTGTTAACAGAAATTTGAAGCATTCACAGTTGCCTTCCTTAATTCACATTTTTTAGCCTACGATATAAAAATTACCGAATTTCGAATCTGACCCAGGGCACACGAACAAAGAAATCTTTTAATTCAGAAACTCACAGACAATCCTGAAAAAGATCAGCTGTTTCACTCCTGTTGACGTAACTAAAATATATTGTACTTCACGTTTCTCAGATTTATGGTAATTGTAAAAAATGATAAAAATATTTTCTGATACTTATTAATTAAATCGAAAAAACATTTATTCTTCTACGTTGAAAAATTAAAAGTTCATATTTTTCTCTCTTTTTTTTCTTGACATGAATAAAAGGCTTGTATTTTTAATGTGTTCAATATATGTATTTTAAATTAAATTATTCATTTTAAAGCAAATCAATGACAGGTTTGTGTTTTAAATGAAATTACCACAATGCGAATTTGTGATTTAAATGAAATTACCACAATATGAATGAAAGTGATGGGAACAATACTTAGCAATTTATTACCTGCGACCAGCTAACGTAAAAATACCAAATTTTCTAAGATTGAACAGACGTTTACACTTAATCGAATACTAACTTAAAGATGAGAAAATCAATTTATTCCTTAACGCCTTGAGGGAAAAGTGATTGTGTTCCTGTAATGTTGAACTCACACCGGAATCTTTGAAAAATTCTACTACAAAATAAGTAAAAGCAATTTTTAAGACTTTCTTCCACCAAAGTTAGAAAAGTAAAATTTAATAAAATTTTTCTGGTGTAAAACTTCATTAATCATAGGTGGTATATAATATATACCAGTGCTCCTCAAGGGGTTAAATGCGTGATTTTTTATTTTGTTTGGAAAAATTATATATGATTCTCTGAAAGGTTTATTACACAGGAAAAATAATGAAAAACAAATCGGAGGTTCATTTTTCATATAGTACGTCAATCTTTTCTTCTGTTGCACATCTGTAATACAAGTGAAAACTACTGTCGTGTGGCTGTTTTACGCTAAAATATTGCAAATTAGTAAATATATTAAGAGGTATGTCTCCAAATACCTTATTTTATATAATTATATATTTTATAAAACTTAACCTGTAACCCTTTAAGTCCCATGATAGGATACGTTCTGGAAATTATGTCGTTTTGAGAATCTGACTTTGCACCAGAAAGTTTCAATGGTTAATTTCGCTTTATTTAAATACGAAAAGTCTGTTATTAATTAAAGAAAATATAGCTATTTTAATTTTCTGGTGTTAATTAGGTATATAGGCTATTTCCATAAGTACTTGTAGCGTAAGGCACATGCTACGATTTTTTGTTACCAGTATTTTATAAAAGAAAAAATGTGTCTTATTTTATCGGATATATCTCATTTATTAAATAAGGTCAAGCAAACTTTTCGAAAATAACGGTGGCCAACAAGCATAGCAGTTATCAGCTATGTGACTTACACTACAAAATCCAATGGAATTAGCCTATACGAATAAAAATATTTATTAACCCATTTTCGGCCAAAGGTACGTAAACGCACTATTTCATTAAATATTTTTTTATTAACACTGTGACGAATATTTTTCACTAATTTTATTTTTGTGCTATTTTTAAGGGTTCTGGAGATATCTATAAAATATCAGTAATTCAATTGGAATAAACACTTTCTGTTGAGAAATTTTCAAAATACGCTAGTCTTTTAAAATTGAAACGGTTATTGACAAATTCGACTTTTTGAAGATGTATAATTATTACACTTGAGATTAATCATACGTTTTTATAATGGATTAAAGTTGCAAGTTCTGTAAATAAAATAATAATGAAACAAATGTCATAAAATTTAAAAAAAAAATTATTAATTTTAAATTTAATGGTGAGTTAGCGCACCATTGATCGAATGCATGAAAAAACCGAATGCATTTTATTTCTCAAATAAAATATTATTTTTCATGCACGAAACTTTTTTTTTCTTATTGAATGTAATTTAAGCATATTTCAATGAAAATAATACCACATTTTATAAAATTTCTATGCTTGGCCTAAAATGGGTTAAATTCGAAACACTGTTGTTTGCATATATGAAAAGCTACGCACTAAAGGGTTAAATTTAGAGCAAACATTGTGCTCAAAGGGCATAATTCTTACTCCCGGGGCTATTTGAAAGTCCGAATAAACTACTTTGTCATACAACAGTTAATAAATGGAGGTGTGTCTAAGACTTTTTCACATTAATTAGCTTTGTAACTAAAAGTATCAAAGCCCAAGTTTGTGTATGAAATATTAACCATTTTTAGGCGTGTTCGTAATTATATAAAGACGTAACACCTATAGTCGTCGTCTGGGCCGTCCGTCCGTCTGTCCGCATATAACAGCGTAAAAACTACCGAACCGAATGGTTTGAAATTTAATACATATAATCGTTGTAGAATGTTGTCGAGTCAATTGAAATTTTATGAAAATCGAATCAAAACTTAAAAAGATATTAATGAAAGTTTTCTTCATTTTATTAACCCCTTAATCGTCGCGCCCGTGACTGTCACGGGCGGTGTAGGCTTCTTTTCTTTTATTCAGACTGTTTTATTCCCACCAGTTTTTTTTAAAGAATGCAGTTGGCTTTATTCTCTCGACATTTTATCTGCCATTAAATGAAGAGAATATTTTAACTTGAAGAAAGTGATGGCAATCAAACAATCTGAATTTTAAAAAAGTATTCGACACTTCTCAGGCGCGACGATTAAGGGGTTAAACCTATTATACATAATTAGTTCAGTGATATTCCATGATAGGTAATGATTCTAGGTGGCCATGATGATTACGCCAGATGTAAGATGGAGTCATATTATTTCCGTATTACTGAATTCCATGTATGTAATCGTAATAAATTTTGCATTGATGCATTTTTTCATAAGAGTGCAAGAGCTATTGTACCAAGGTCTGAATACATATTTGTAAAACTAGTTATACAGGGTTCCTGGAATTTCTTGACCAGAAAATTCTTCGATACCAGTATTTTGTTATCGATAATCTCTCCTGAAATAATGCGAAATTTTGCGCGTTATTACTTGATTTTTTTTTATAAAAAATAGTGATATATAGCTTTGAAAAAAACTGTACCCGTACGAACCCTGTTATAGTACGAACGCATCTCATTTCACGTCTGACTTGCAATTTCCGACGTTCTATGCAAAACCAACGTTTATTTAACTTAGTAAAGCTGCGCTGAATTTTTATAACATCATTTTAACATTAAAAATATAGGAAATGTGTGTTTCGGATGTGATATAGTAAAACTATACTATTTTTTTATGGAAACTACAGAACATTGAACTACAGAACAGTTTTCGAAAATTGACGCTGTTTTCTTAAGGTAAATAAATACTGTTTAGACGTAAACGTAGCCAGTATAAAAGTTTGGGTCTTAACCCCGTAATTCTCGCTCCCGTGATATTCACGGGTTGTGTCTTTTAGTCAGAATGTTTGATTCCCACCAGTTATATAAAATAGTGTAATTGGTTTTCTTATGGTATCATTTTGCCTGTCATTAAGTAAGGTGAATATTTCTTTTTCAAAAAAGTGGTGACTATAAGCAATTTGAATTTTTGTACCGTAATTTAATGCGACGGCAATTTGAATTTTTGTACCGTAATTTAATGCGACGATAAGGGGTTTAATTACGTTTAGTACAAAGCTATTTTAAGTGCAAATAGTGTCACACACCCACATTTGTCCTCGTGAACTGAGCGATAATTCTAACTTAATCCTTGTTTTCTTCCATCAATTTTGAATTCATCGGTTTAGTCTAAGACTGAATATTAGCTAAGTTACTTTTTAAAATATCAGCCGATGCTAAATTAAATTCGGCAAAATGTGCGATCCGTGTTATATTCTCAATCTCTTCCGGTAATAATTAAACAGACAGTCAAATTTGAGGGGTGTACTTTTGAACACACCATGAGATATGTTTTAGTATTGCTCGTTTATGTGAAGACATCTTGTACAATCCGTAAACACAGTGGCGTAGCGTCAGGGGGAGACTTGGTTCATCTTTTATTAGTAGTATTATTTAACGCTAAATTTTGCCCTGTTTCATCGTATAACGTTCGATGATTAAATAGAGACAAATTTTCTATGTAAAAGTACTAGTAGTAAAATGATCCAACCCCCCCCCCCCAAAAAAAAAAAAAAAAAAGAATGCTATGCCATTCTGTCAGCTCAAGCGTGTTCCATGACTATTATTTATAAAAATCCATCTTTAAAACGTATTATATATTTTTTTAGTTTTCACTTCCGCCTCAATTTATTACAAATGTATGTCTGTAATATTTTGCTGGCTTTAAAATAAACAGTGCTCCCCCACCAGACCAGATTTATGAGTAGCACGTTTTACAAAGAAAAATCTACTTTTTAGGCAACTTGTTAATTTTCGAAAAAATCTACACCGAAGGTTCTTTCAGATGCAAATTGCTGTGAACATCTACCATAAAATATTTCAAACAGTGGTGGAAAAAATTAAAAGCAAAATCGTAATTCCATAAAAGTAAATTAAATTTTCATTTGAAATAAATAAAAGTCATACACATAGACTTATTCCAGATCTGAAATTTATATTCTATTCTTACCATCATTAAAAAAATGTCTTTTTGGTAGCTTTATAGTAAAGTTGTTTTAGATGTGTATCGTGTATGCATAGCTGCCAAGCTCCCACAATTTTTCCGTAATATGTGGATTAATTTAACCCAGATTACTACGTTTAGAACAAAAAAACGTAATTATTGAATGTTTATTTATTTAATTTCATATTTTTACGTGAACTTATTTAATTTCATAAAAGTTCTGGTTCAAAACGTATGGAACCTGGTTCACATTAAATCACATATTACTATACTTACCAGCATTGAACTTAACTTTCGAAAAATGTCTGTTAACATTAGAACCGCCGCCGCGGTCATTTTGACCGCTACCAAATAAAAATATTTCGATTATCACCAGAAATTTCTTTCTAAAATAAGTTTAAAATGTACCACGGAGAAATAAGTTAAATAAATAAGATAAGTAGTTTCAATTAAAATTTCCGGTGTAAAATATTTTTATAACACTTCAGTAAAATTTCCGGCTGTTCTAGTGTTAATGTAATCCAAAGTTAAAAACGTTTCGATAAAGAAAATTTATCTGACGTAACATTACGTATTCAATTTCATGTTTAAACATGGAATCTAATTGATTTCGTTTCTTTAAAATATTTCTGTTTCGGAGCGTCTTTAACTTGTATGAACTTAATCGACATTTTACGAAAGTTAAGTTGAAGTTTGGCAAGCATGTATTACGATAGATTAGTTTTAAAAAGGAATATTTTAAAATAAACGAGGATTACAGTTAATATTAATTTACTGAATTTTTTTTTAATTACCTTAAGCCAGACATAATTTTTTTAAAGTGGTGATCTTTCATGAATTTGGCAGTTTCGTCTTTGACTTTTATTTAGCATGATTCCAGGAAGTTGTTCCAGGCAGGAAAGGCATCAAAACTATTTTCTTCTGATTTGTAGGCCCATCATTCGAGTTTTTCAATCATTGCATCGACATTTTCCTGGACATAAATCTTGTGGACGTCCTTTCCTTCCAGTATCATGTTCATTATACAGAGGTCACATTATATAGGGAAAATTTTATTGCTCCTACCAGAACCCCTAATCAGTAATCTTTATGATCATTTTATTTAATTTATGCTATAGAAAGGTACGATGAAGATATTATTTTCAAAATCGTGGTAGATATAATAAAATTTCCCCTATGTAATTCGGTCCCTGATTAGATTGAGTGCACTGAAAATATCAGAAATGTTCGCCAAATATGCAAGAATTCCCATAACAACTACGTGACTGCTGCCATATCTTACAGCGAACTCAACATAATACCGACTGACTGTTTAAGAAAACACTGTCATTTCATGAAGTTTTATTTTAAGCTAATAGCTTTCATGATTTCAGTACTAAAATATTTTTTGCTATACTAGGGGCCCCTGCCACCTTCGAGATATGCTCGCCAACCCCCGTTCAGACACAACAAACTCTAAAAGCACGCTAATTTATTCAGCTTTAAAAAATATTTGCAAGACAGAATTCTAATTAAAAAAACCGTGGCGATCTCCCTGTTAAAGGGCTTGTTTCGTCCTTGATTAAATCAGATCAGTGAGACATTTGAAAATAAGCCGATATAAAATTAATTAACTAAACAGAGTGTTTGTCTTCGGGTATTTTTTAACATCGCTATAAAAAAGTTTTTTTAAATGAAGTATTTAAAATGTATCCTTTTAAATCTGACGTTATTTTCATCAAAGCTTTCTTCCTCGTTTTAATATTAGCGTGAAAATACTTTTATGGTAAGAAAGGAAATATTATTTGCTTTTTCTTAGAATTCACAACTATAGTCTAAAAGATTATCTCAAAGTATGAAATAAATGTCTCGCGCAAATATATGTTTTAACCCCTTAATTCTCGCTCCCGTCATATTCTCGGGCTGCGTCTTTCACTCAGATTGTTTGGTTCCCACCAGTTTTATAAAACAGTGAAATTGACTATATTTTAGTATAATTTTTCCTGTCATTAAATAAGGTGAATATTTCTTTTTCATAAAAGTGGTGCCAATAAGCAATTTGAATTGTTTAACCATAATTTAATTCGAGCGTGAAGGGGTTAAAAAACTGTTTAGCAATATTGTTGTTTGGACATTTTAAATATGACGTAATTTCCTTGATTTACAAATTTAATGCATATTAATGACTTTATTATTTACAATTTTTTTTTCTTGTAAAATTCACAGGTAAATATAGTGTTTATGATGTAATTTTCAATATTTTCCAGCTTTTAAACATAATCATTTAATTCTAATTTCAAAGTTCTTTTCCTTTATAATAATCACGTGTAAATAAATTTTCAATTTGAAGGAAATATTATTCTTTTCGCTGTTTTAAAAATTTGCAACAATTTAAAATAATACTCTTTTCTAAAAGATGTAAAAATTTGTCTCGAAATGATGAACATTTAAATTTAAAATGGAAGTAAGTCCTCAAAAAATGAGTCAAATTAAAAAAATAAATGCAGTCTGCATACAGGGAACGTCTCATGTATATCCTCAGAAAAAATTATTTTATTCATAGTTTTTGCTCCTATAAAACTTTTTTAATAGGAAGATTTTGACCAACTTTAACATTAAAATTCGTTTGAAATAATTGTTTTATTTGAAAACTGTCTGCTTCAGCGTGTTTATCAAACATTTCGCTATAATACCACCGATTTCCATATTTTTGTATGCAATGATTTTCTTAATATTATCGAAGAAAATCCCCCGGTCACAAAAATATTCAAAACACGCGGCGGTGACAGTGTTAGTCACTTTTTTTAGAATAGAGAGATTTTTTAAACAGATGAAATGAAAAATATATTTTGTGGCAAACCTCGATTATTCCGCGACCCACAGGTTGGGAACGGCTGTTTTAAATAATAAATATTGACATTGTTTCTTTTTTACTCTTTATGCAACGAAGAAAGTCTCTTTTAGCGCCCTATCTCGGGGAAAAGAAGTTTCCACCAGTGTTGCCAATAGGCCAATAGGATAGGATACCTCAGACTTCTTGATTGGCACGACTTTTCTGAATTGGTAAAATTCCCCTTGTTTTCGCCTTAGTATGTCATTAACCCTCTCACTGCGTAACCCGAGAATTTTGTAGTCTCATTTTTTACACAATTCCTGATGTGCAAGAATTATAAAAAGTGATGTACACGGTTGTATGTATACACGGCACCGATGAGATTTATAACGTTTATGAATGTTTAGAATATGTATAGAATTTAATTATAAATTCAATTAAATTTAATTATAAATTCAATGGTAAGTCATTTTTACTTTCTTCTATCTTTACAAGAAAAAAGTATTGGATTCATGAAAATTTTCGAATTCCGGTTTTCGACGGATTTACACGTTTTAGAATGCCCAGAACACGATTTGATGGTTTTTAGAAAATGTCTGTCTGTGAGTCTGTCTGTCACTCCGTCACTCTGTCACTCTGTCTGTGAGTCTGTATGTGACAAAAATTTTGTGGGCGCTCTATCTCAATAACTAATGCACAGAATTTCACAAAACTTATTATTTAGTTATACCTTGATATAAACTAGACCTGATTTGTTTTTGGTGAAAATCGCCCAACAGGTGGCGCTGCTATGCGGCATTTTTCACGATTTCTGCAATAACTATATCTCAAGAACTACTGCACAGATTTTCATAAAACTTCAGATTCAGTTAGTCCAGGATATAGTTTGGTGCTGATTACTTTTTTGTGAAAATCGCCCAACAGGTGGCGCTGCTATGCTGCATTATTCATGATTATCGCAATAGCTCTAACTCAAGAAAAAATGCACGAATTTTCATCAAACTCCAGATTTCGTTAGTCCTTGATATAAATTAGTGCTGTTTAATTTTTGGTGTAAATCGCCCAACAGGTGGCGCTGCTGTGCTGCATTTTCACGATTTTCGCAAGAGCTGTATCTCAAGAACTATTGCACGGATTTTCATCAAACTTCAGATTTAGTTAGTCCTTGACATGAATTGACGTGTAAATTAGTGCTGTTTAATTTTTGGTGTAAATCGCTCAACAGGTGGCGCTGCTATGCTGTATTTTTTGCGATTTCCGCAATAGCTTTATCTCAAGAACTAACGCTTAGATTTTCAACAAACTTCAGATTCAGGTATACCTTGATATCATTTAGTGCTGTTTATTTTTAGTGTAAATCGCTCAAAAGGTGGCGCTGCTATGCTACATTTTTCAGAATTCCCGCTGTAGCTCTATCTCAAGAACTAATGCACGAATTTTCATCAAACTTCAAATTCAGATATACTTTGATATGAATTGGTGCTAAATTCATGTAATTCCTTGTACTATTTAAATGATTTAATTGACGTGATTTATATAGAAGAAAGTTTTGTGATGGCCACAACATACTAGTTTATTTTTTACTTTGAAAAAATGCGGAAGATTGACAGCTATAGGTCAAAATTAACATTTTTACCCACTGGCCACTGGCCAGTACACTGATTTTTTTCACTGGCCAGTTTTTTTTAACCACTGGCCAGTAACAAAGTTATGTACGCTCCATACAAAATTGTGTTTTTTCTGACTATCAACATTGTAATTTTCTTATATTTATTACTTACCATTCGATATGATTACACTCAACTGAAATTTTTTATTTTTACTATTAATTGCAATGAAATAAATTCATAGGAAATTTTCAGAAAGGTTACAGAAGAGGGGGACCCCACCCCCTCCTCGGCACTAACTAATATGCATTTTTCTGCGACCATTTAACGAATTTCGCGTTTTTTTGCGATCTTTTGGCGAAATCTGCGTTTTTTCCACACTCTTTTCACAAAATTGCGTTTTTTTTTTTTTTTGTAATCTTTTAACGAAATTTGTGTTTTTTTAAGTCATTCTTTGAAAATAGTTGCATTTTTTTTAAAGATTTTTTGACGAAATTTGCATTTTTAGGCGATCTTTTGACGAAATTTGCATTTTCCTGCGATCTTTTGATGAAATTTGTGTTTTTCCGCAATCTTTTCCTGAAATTTGAAGGGTTTTTTTTCACGATCTTTTGACGAAAGTTGCGTTTCTTCCGCGATCTTTTCACGAAATTTACGTTTTTTCCCCGATATTTTCACGAAATTTGCGTTTTTCCGAGATCTTTTCAAGAAATTTGCGTTTTTTCCGCGATCTTTTCAAGAAATTTGTATTTTAAACGCGATCTTTTGACGAAATTTGCTTTTTTGTGATCTTTTCTCGAAATTTGTGTTTTTCCGCGATCTTTTGACGAAATTTGCGTTTTTCCCGCGATTTTGTCACGAAAGTTGCGTTTTCTCCGCGATCTTTTCTCGAATTTTGCTTTTTTCCGTGATCTTTTCACCAATTTTGCTTTTTTTCCTAGATCTTTTCCCGAATTTTGCGTTTTATCCGCGATCTTTTCACGAAATTTCCGTTTTTTTCGCGATCTTTTCAGGAAATTTGTTTTTTTCCGCGATACTTTGAAGAATTTTGTGATTCTTTTTCGCGATTCTTTCTCGAAATTTGCGTTTTTTCCGCGATCTTTTCACGAAATTTGTGTTTTTTCCGCGATTTTTTGACGAAATTTGCGTTTTTCCACAATCTTGTCATGAAAGTTGCGATTTCTCCGCGATTTTTTCAGGAAATTTGCGTTTTTTCCGCGATGTTTTGACGTAATTCGTGTTTTTTACGTGGTCCTTGGGCGAAATTCACGTTTTTTCGCGATTCTTTGACGGAATTGATGATTTTTTTCTACGAACGATTGACGAAATTGATTTTTTTCGGCGACCATATCGAAATTATGTCCGAATTTTTGGACTGATGACCTTTTTTTGTTTTTTTTTTCCGGAACCGAATGCCTTAAATTTTCGGAAAATTCGAGACAGAATCACCCCTGCTACTTTCTTTTCTTACGTTCGGGAGAATCGCCGATTTGGACTCCGTAAATTCAGAACGAATTTCACCCCTTTCCTCCCTGGTATCGGTCTTTCAACCATCGCGTTTGGCAAATGGTGCCCATTGAGTTTGGCGAGTGAGGACAATAAAGTTAATCGCCATGTTTTAAGAGCTACTCGACCTCTGGCGAGTGGCGAGTGCTAATTTTGTGCTATAAGCTATGCCTATGCTAAATCTAGATTAGCGTGTACAAGGAATTTTTAAAATAAACTCAATTTATAATATTCAGTTATTATTATTATTTGTTTGATAAAATTAATTGTGAATGTTTTTTCGAAAAATTAATATAAACTTACTGTATACTTAATGTTGGAACTTTGCGTTAAAATTTCTTTAACATGGCTGTCTCTTGTACAGACAAATTTTATTCTGTGCAATGGTAATATTACTATCTTTTTTTTTTATGGCCCGCGGCTTAGTATATAACACTTGATTTGGCCCGCGAAGGTAAATGAGTTTGACATGCCTGATCTAGATCGTGTTTATGAGGTTCTTCCTTGCATTTCAGAAGCGTCAAGCACTGACAACTTCTTTCCTTGAATTACTGTTTTGCATGATCATCTAAACAGCAAAAAGGACGCAAAAATTGCAATAATATTTTTATAATAATGATTCTGGTTTTAATTTATTCTTTTTTCAATAATAGTTTATATATCTAAGATAGAAATTGAATTAATTTATGCTATCTGAAAGTTTTCATTATTTTTATGTTTAAATTTACTATTACTATTACCATTTCTGTTAATATTTTAGGCATCCATTACAATGCATATCTACCCTATATATATAAATCCTAATGAATCGAATTGAAACGATTCTATGAAACGACTGATTAGATAACTGATTACGTTTCACGGCGATTTCTCCTAAAATATGGAATACTTTGCGATGAAATTAACACCAAAAATCCGTATTGATCCACAGATCCCAAAACTGGTATTAGAATTTTAAAATTAGAATGAGTTTTCGAAATATTAATTTTTTTCTAATTTTAAATACATTTTTTCTAATGATGGCCACTCAAATTTTAATCATAACAGATATATTTTTTTTTCATATTTTAGAAAAGGTTATTTTAAATTAATTTGGCGACGAGTTTGGCCTCCCTTAAATGTATGCTAAGAAATGCATCATGCTACTTTTATTCAGAATTCAATTTGCATTTCATTGTCATTTTATTTAATACAAAACTTTCATTTAAAATTGAGACCTTTAAAATAAATGGCTTTTACTTCATTCCTTTTTTTTTTTAAACGAAACGAAAAGAAAAATATTAGATACAGATGTCATATACGCAACGGGGTACCTAATTGGCGCCAAAATGGCATTATTTTGCCTGACATGGTAACCCGGCTATTGTTGCTTATTTATTACTAAATGTTTATTTGAATTTATTTTCTTTTTATTTACAAAAAATGTTATAAATTGTTTTGTTCTATAGTTATTATTTTTTTTATTTATTTATTGTTATTTCATTTTAAAAATAACAGAAAATAATTTAAAAATACATATGTAACAGGTATTTGAACACGAGGTTTTCGCCAAATTGTCGTAAATAAAAAAATCACGCCAAACCCGGTGCGTATGTGACAATGCAACAAATCATGAGATTTAATTTCCACTCCAAAGCAACGTTTTAATGTTATTACTTCTCCCGTCGACCAATTTCGCCAAATAATATAAATAGCAAATTTATACAAATTGACATATTTTTTTTTTTTAAATAACAAAAGAACAAATAAATTAGTATAACACATAGCTGCCAACTTTTACGCTTTTTTGCTACCACTAAAATTTAACAGAGATTTTCGCCTTTTTCAATCTTGAGATTTCGACGATTAAAAAAGACAATATTTACTAAAGAATTTTAGTGGTAAGAAAAAAGCGTAAAAGTTGGCAGCTATGATAACATTAATAAAAATACAAATAATACGTCGAAATAAAAATCACTTCATGACGTGAACATGTGTAACTTCCTTAAAGTCAAGTGAATGTGACATTTACGATCAACCATTATTGGCATTTAATCTTATAGTTTGGCGACAGATTTTTGGTCGATGGGATAACCAAGTAGTACCGTTTTAATTTATCACTCGAAAAATAAAAAAAATGCTAACTGGCGAGTTAAAAAAAGCTATTGGCGAGATTTTCACCCGGCTAACATAAAAGTACCAGGAATTCTTTGTGATCATGGCAACTTTTATGTAGTTTTATTCGAAAAAATAATTTTGATTCTTTATTCAAAATGGAAACATTTCTTATGAAAAGCGAAGGAATCAGCCCGTTGTTTATGACAGTTACATGACTTGGACTATTATAATATAAACGAAATAATGGGGATAGAATAATATTCGGCGACTTATCACACCTGTGACTGGCTAACATTAAAGTACCAAAATGGCCGCCTGGAATATGAAAAGCGAAGGCATCCGCCTCGAGCTGTTGATGATAGTCACATGACTTAGGCTATTATTATAGAGATTGTTTTCAATTTTAAAAACAGCGCGAAGAATAATATTTCCTAACGATTAAAAATTTATTTTCATGTGAATATTAAAAACAGAAAAAAAAACTTTAAAATTACTATTAAATGAGTACGTGTTAAAGGCAGGAAAATATTGAAAATTATGTCCTGAAAATTGTATTTACACGTGAATATTAAAAGGGAAAGGAAACTTTAAAATAATAAATGCATTAATATGCGTTTAACCCTTTCACAGACAAGGTACTTCTATTCGTAAAATCTTGAAATCAATGAATGGCACCAGAATTTACTTACTTGTTCACTTACTTAATAAAAGGGAAATTTTCATCCCAATATTCTGATGCTAATGTGACATTTAAAAATTAAAATTAAGCCGTCCAAAAATGAACCACCGGCCTTGAAGGGGTTAAAGCAGCAAATTTTAGTAATTGTTTTATGTTAATCGTTTTATAACGCTGTTAAAAAATACCGAGAGACAAAGACTCTGTTTACTTAATTCTTTTTATTTTAGCTTCTGTTCAAATGTTTAACTGATCTTCTTTAAACAAACACGAAAACAACCATTGGATGTCTTAACAGCCACTAATTCTACCTTAAATTTTTGCAATCAAAGGGAATTGAATGGAAACCCGTTTACAGGGAGATCGCTACAGGTTTTTTCAGTATAATTCAATCTTCTCTAATCTTTTTAAAACCGATCAGATTAGCATGCTTTTAGATTCTGCAGTGTCTGAACGGGGTTTGGCGAGCGTAGCTTGCAGAGGGCAGAGCCCCCTAGTATATATATATATATATATATATATATATATATATATATATATACATATTTAATAAATGATACAAAATATATGTATTACGAATGTAAAATTGTAAATATTTTAAGGATTCAGCCGAGAACAATGTAAAACCGCTTTTTTAATATGTTATATAACATTGTAATTAAGTTTTTAAATTTTATAGCGCAATTTTCTGAGGTGGAATGGCCGAGGTCAATGTTTCTTTTGTTCTATTACAGTGACTCTTGTAGAAGAATCATAACAATATCAGGATGTTTAGCAGTAAAAGCGAGGAATTCATTTTTTTTTTTTCGTTAAAAAGGGTGTAACAATTTCGGAATAGAAAAATTAGATAAATTAAATGGGAACTAGTCATTACTGGGTGGTGTAATAACGTTAGCTAAATTATCGAAAATGATGGCGACAGGGTTGATAGCACTCCGACCCAAATGACGGATTGCTGCCACTAAATTTTAATAGTATTTCTCGCCGTATTTAATAACGGAATTCCTGAGATTTAATAAAGTAAAGAATATTGTTAAAATTTAGTGGTGAAAATCAACCATTTGAGTCGGAGCGCTCTCATCCCTGTAACGATCATTTTTTCCATAGAGTTAGTATATTTTTTGTTTGATCGGTAAATTTTTTTATAAATTTTAAGAATATGGTTATTTATAAAATTTCTTTAATATACTGGAAAGTTTTGAAAAATTCCTGTATACCATGCGTTTAGGTGGGATATTCGCGGAGGTAGTTGGAGTAACAGTAGCAGTATTTGTACTAGAGGTTTCATTTGTTGGGGAAGAAGAAGTGTCCTCAAATGGGTTATTGATATTACATAGCTGCCAACTTGTACGGATTTTTCATACCACTAAAATTTAATAGAAAATTTTACCTAAGTGAATCACCGAAATTCAAGCAATTTTAACGTTTAAATAAGTAAAAAATTTCTATAAAATTTTAGTGGTATGAAAAATCCGTACAAGTTGGCAGCTATGGTATTATCAGGCGTTGTTTTTTGCGAATTTGTGCAATATTCATCTTTTGGTTTCTTTTTAGTATAGTTTAAATCTTCAAAGATTTCTGCTAAGAGTTGCGTGTCTGTAGTAACCTGTGTATCACTAATTTTCGCTGATTTTACATTTTTGTCTTTGTTTCTAAGTCTATATGGGTTTTTAATGCAACCTCTGTACTTGGCAGGATGTGCTGGCTCACCAGTTCCTCATAAATAACAGGTTTTTGTTTTATTAATAAATTCTTATAATATTCTTATAATATTCTTAAAATAAAAAATATAAATAATACATATATATCTCAATATAATATAATTACAACATAATAAAATATAGAAAAATGTAATAAAAATTATGAAATACATAATACTATATGTGCAGTGATGGTAATAATAGTATTAAATGATACTAACAGTAAAAATATAGCAAGTAAACAATAGTTGAGCAAGATAATCCACATCGGTCAAAATGACGGTTATAGGTATACGTTTTTGCCGGTGGTTCTAGTGTTAGAGCCGGTTGGCAAAAAAACTTGCCATGCAAGGCAAACAGAAATTTTTAATTTGAATACCAGTATTTTAGTTTGGAAATTTTCACATTAACTAATCTCAGATTTTCAGCGATTAAATAATTCAAAATTAGAAAGACGCAAGAACTGGTGTCGAAGTATTAAAAGAAGTGTAAAGGAGGATCGTCCTTAATGAGGTAACGGGTTATAAGTATGTATGTTTCCTCACATGCAGATTGGGGCTAGTGTTGCCAGTCGGCTACTTTTTTAAATTTCAGATTTCTTGATTTGCACCATTTTTTTGAAATAGTAAATTAGAAAATTGGTATAACAGCTTGCGTGCAGGATTACAAAATAAATTTTGCAACTAGAATGAAAATTCTGGTACCTACTTATACTTAACCCTTAAATGCGCGATTTTATATTTTGTCTCGAAAAAATTATATATGATTCTCTGAAAGGTTTATTACACAGGAAAAATAACGAAAAAAATCAGGGATACATTTTTCTTATAATACGCCAATCTTTTCTTCTGTTGCACATCTGCAATATAAGTAAAAATTACTTTCGTGTGGCTGTTTTAGGCTAAAATAATGCAAATTAGTAAATACTTTAACCCTTTCCGGCACAGTGTGCCCGGGTCGGGATACCTAATTTTAATTCCGAAGTTACGAACGGCACCAAGAATATTTTAGTAAAATTTTGCTTTTCCTATAAACATGTAAAGTAACATGATTTCAATAACTAAAAAAGTCGTTTTAAAATTCCGGTGTCAGTCAATCGTTTCATCGTTTTACAACAGAAATTGCCCGTGCCGGAAAGAGTTAATAAGTATGTCTACAAATACCTTATTTAATATAATTACTTATTTTATAAAACTTAATTTTTAACCCTTTAATTCCCATGATATACGAAATTACCCCTTACGTACCCTTACGACCCTAGAAATTACGTAGATCAGAGGATCTGACTTTACACCAGAAAGTTAGTAAATTGCGGGTTGCGTAGTGAGAGGGTAGCCGGTAAACCTCTTTTCCCCAAACATAACTTAATATCATAAATCAATCAAAATCGCTTAAAGAAATTCACTTTAAGAAAGTAAGTCGCTTTATTGAAATACGGAATGTCTGTTATTAGTTAAAGCAGATATTACTATTTTAATTATCTGGCGAGAATTAGGTATATACGAATAAAAAAATAAATCTATTACATCAAAACACTGTTGTTTGCATATATGCAAAACTGCGTACTAAAGGGTTAAATCAAGATAAATCAGAGCTGTCACTGACAACCATTGTGATTTAAATCAATTTTACTGTACATTTCTTTTGTAGATGTTGTTAAAATCTATACGGAATTTTTTTTATTTAAAAAGTGGTACTAGTTGAATTGAAAAATAGTCGCCTGTGGAAAAAATAAATCCCCGAGGAAATCGCGGGTTGCACAAATTTTGCTACTTTTACTTTCCCTAATGAAATCTCGGGTTGCACAAATTTTGCTACTTTTACGTTGCCTAGTGAAATCTCGGGTTGCGTAGTGAGAGGGTAGCCGGAAAACCTCTTCTCCCCAAACATAACTTAATATAAATCAATCAGGGAAATCAACTGTTCTGAATTTTTATAAAATAGCCGATATTATTTTGGAATCAGTTCATAATGATTCAGAGATTCCAAGTTTAAACATTTTGATTTTACAAGGGAAATAATAGTACTATTTTATTAAGTTATGCTGTTAGAATATATTAGACTGTACCTAACAACAAATTCGTTAGGTGGTGAGGAAAAACACTTATTAATTAATAAGTTATGAGTAATTAAATTCTAGGTAATACAGACTCAAAGAAAACATCAGGGTTAAAATGTGCCTATTTTTAAGTTAAGAAACCGCAACTTAATTTTAACCCTTTGCGGTCGAAGTAATCCTTACAGGAACAGACATCTCTTACACGAATTTATTCGTTGACACAGATTTTTTATAGGAAACATTTTTACTTGAACTCTCAGAAAATGTGAAAGAGGAAGTTGCTAAAAAATGTGCTTTAAAATATAGTTTTGCGAATGGAATATAAAAAATAGAATCATGTATTGGGTTATCCGAAAATTTCGTGCCGATTTTGAAGGAAAATTGAAACGATGAAGATTTAAATTTTAGTATAAATTTATTAAAATATACAGGTGTCATTCGCTCCTACAACCTTCTTCCATCTGTTCAGAAGTCTCATAATGCCTCCCTTCTAAAACATTTGTGATTTGACGGCAAAAAACTTATCGAGATGCTTTTTTATGTCATTCAAAGTCTTTTTTTTGCGAAGAAACTTTTTGAGGAAAAGAATCAAAGAGTAGTCGGGAGGAGCAATGTCCGGAGAGTAGGAAAGTACCTCACAATGTTTCAACTGAATGCAAGGTGTTTATTTCTGACAGTCAAAGTAGGTTCCAAAAGTTGTTTCTTAACTCACGTGATATTTTTAAATTCTTCAAACCAATTTTTGAAAATAAAAATATTTCACATATACTTTGACAAAATTTGCAAAGGAAATATACTATAAAACGTAATTTTTAAAAATAGTGGTTGGAATAGAATATTAAGAATTGTTACCAGAGGGAACGAATCGGCATGAACTTTCCGGACCAGTGTTGCCAGCATGCTACTTTTTTTTAACACATTAACTCCATTAACCCTTTCAGGGGCGCCGTTTGCAGTCTGCAAACGGTTAATTTTACTACTCAAAATGCAGATTGGCACCAGTAAAGTTTTACTACAATTTCAATGCAATAATATACGCGAAAAAGTGCTTTTGATTATATTTAAATAAATTTGTTCTTAAATTGCGATGTGAATTAATTATTTGATTACTTTTGGAGTAGAAATGCTTTGCCCTTGAATGGGTTAACGGTCGCTTAGTATTTGGAAAAAACCATAAAAAAGTACTTTTTTTTATTACAGAATTTAATAATTATAAGGTTTCTAAATAAAATATGCAATTACTTTTTTTTAAGTCGAAAAAAAAACATGTTATAGAACAAATTCATATTTGTGGAAAAGCCACCATGCGAGAATTGCGTGTTTTAATGTTTCTTTTACACCATACAAATTAATACGAATAAGATTTTTATTTTTCACATCTTAGATCTTTATTTAGCATCATCAAACAATTTTTTTCAAACAATATTTGAAAGAATATAATATACATTAAATTTTGATTATTAATAATTTTTTTGAGTGTGATATATTTCGAAACATACAATACAAAGTCCAACATCACAATCAGCGACAAAAACTGAACTCGTACGCGAAAATTCAAAGACTTCACACCGGAATGCCAGTTCAATTTTTCTGGTTTCAGAAGTTTTTTCCAGAAGTAAATCTCCAGCCCGGAAATATGATGGGCACGAGAAATAACGAACGACACCTCAGCTCGTGTTATTGACGGGAGTGAGAATTAAATGGTTAAGGACGAGCCTCTTTTACTTTTAATTCTCCGACACCAGTTTTTTCCGCATTGTAATTTTGAATTATTTAATCACTCAAAATTTGAGATTAGATAATGTGGAAATGTCCAAACTGAAATACTGGTATAAAAATTTAAAAGTTTTGCTCATCTTACATGGCAAGTTTTTTTGTCAACCGGCTTTAATGAGTTAATTCGAATTTCTTGATTGACACCACTTTTTTAAAATGGTAAAATCCCCCTTGTTGTCACCTTAATTAATAAACCGTTAAATAAGGCGAATTTTACAATTTGAAAAAAGTGGTAGCAAACAAGAAATCTGAATTTTAAAAAAGAAGCCGACTGGCAACACTGTTCCTGACAACCCAATATATAAAGCTTGGGCGGTTATTACCGACACACGACCGAAAAGGGTTAATCTTAATTTTAAAAAAAAATTCTTTATTCCTTACTGATATGTACAAAGCTAATTAAATTATTATATAAAATTTTACCTCTTATTCATAGCTGCCAGCTTGTACGGATTTTTCATACCACTAAAATTTAATAGAAAATTTTAACTAATTGAATCACCGAAATTCAAGAATATTTATCGTTTTAATAAGTCAAAAATGTCTATTAAATTTTAGTGGTAAGAAAAATCCGTACAAGTTGGCTGCTATGCTTATTTAATCGCTTCAATTTTTTTTTAATGATTCTGCGTTGTGGGGTGATGATTAAAAAATCTGCTGTTTAAACATTAAATAAAAATGTCTTCATTTTAAATAATGGCGCCAGAGTCTTTATATATTCAAAGGAGAGTATGCAAATAGATCATTATTTTAATAATACATCTAAATTTCAATGATAAATTATCAACCTGAATTTAAATTATTATCCTAATGGAATCGCAACTTGAAATTATGGATTTCCAAATCTACATTATAATGAATTTTTCCTTCCAACATAAATATAATATCCGTGATTTCAGTTTGCTGTAACTAAATAATTATATTCTAAAATCTTGTTAATTAAATGGTTTGTTGTTTTGAGGATTTTTGTATTTTAATTCTTTGACAAATTAAGTCTTTCAGATATTAACAAAAAAGCAGCAACCAGTAAATTGTAATATTATTTATACGCAAAAGTCATTTTGTTTTTATTTTACAGAAGACAAGTATAAAATGAGCTAAGATAAAATATCATTTCTTGAAAAGAAAATGTTTTATTTTAGAACGAGTTTTGAAAATGATTTATTTTTACAACTCGCAAATTTAATTAAATGGTACACATTTCTTTAAATATTTATCCAATAATGCACCTAAATTTCAAGAATAAATTGTTTTTTTAATCTGGATTTATTTCCGCTTTCTAATGATTTTCTCTCCGATGTGAGTATAAACATCTATTGAACAGTTTGTTTTACAGGTATTTATCTGAGGACGTGAGTTTAAAAAACCGCTTTGTCCAAAGTTAAAAATCGTGTTATCTCTGTCAATCTATCAACTTATTCTATTGGTAAAACTGCACCTAAAAAAGTCAACAATCTGCAAAAAAACTAGTTTTATCATGTATTTCTGGTATTGCAGAAACTTGGTTTACTGAAAACCAATGGACGCAGTCAGAGGTTTTAGGCAATTTCTCAAAATTTCATAGTCTGAATGAGGGGAGTTTTGAAACTCACTTCTCGTATATACAGGGTGATTTATAAAGATCCAAACATAGGCTATTTTCTTAAATATTGCTTCTAGACCATAGCTGCCAACATCTTACGCTTTTTCAGACCACAAAAATTTTATAGAAAATTTTATCTTTTTAAATCGCCGTAATCTGCCGATTAAATAAGGCAAAAATTTCTATTAAAATTTTGTGGTCTGAAAAAGCGGAAGAGTTGGCAGCTATGTTCTAGACACATACTTCCAATAGCTTCATAAAAAGGGGCAAAATTTGATGGCAAAAGTTGTAAGTCCATGCGGGGGTCTATTTGAGGAAATACAAAAACTAAATTTTGGGGGGCACAGGACCTTTAAACTTTCAAAAAATAAGTTTTTAGTTTTTGCTTTATTTTGAATGTTTTAAAATTTCTCTACAATATGCAAAAAACCGCATTAAAAAATCTGCATTATTTCTTGAGTTATAATCATTTATAGACGGTGAGTATAATGGAAGGTCCGTAGATATCGAAATTTTAAAAAGCGTTTTCTCAGATTAGTAAATTTGGAGTTTGCGTGCACTATTACTTTTAAATTATGTAAGATACAGCTTTAAAAAACAAAAACAAATATGCGTTCCTTTATAGTCTACAGGTTAAAACCAAAAAAAATCACATGTTTTGGGTATTTATTTTTTTTGCGATTGGAAAAACTTTAAAAAAAAATGAGATTTTTGAATTTTTTTTATTTTGTGCAAAAAGTTAATTTTAAACAAAACTTTTTGCGTATATTTTGGTTTTAAGTTAGAAGTAGGCGTGTTATGATTCTATTTTGTTCAAAAATTGTTTTCTATAGGCATCATTTAGCGTTTTATCATCCGCGCAGCACTTAATCACGCATTAGTGAGACGAAATTTAAAATTTAAATATTAATTTTGTACATACAACATTTATTTTTCTGGATAATGTAGTTAAAGATATATACTTTAGGCAGGAAGTGGAAAAAAGATCTTAATTGCATATTGTTTGTGTTTTGGTAGTTTGGAGAAGGCGATGTTTTTGATTGTTTCGACAAACTCAAAGGTCCTGTGCCCCCTTAAACACAAAAAATTCCATCTTCATATCTGCAAAACTCACAGAGATATGCCCCTTTAAATAATTCATTAGGTTTTAAGGAATTAGAAGAAATTGAAATGCGTGTAATTCAAGAAACAATGTCATTTTAAGAGTTCCAGGAAACATGTAAAAAATATATTTATTGATTTAGAATTTGTTTTTTTTTTATTTTTGTGATTGTTAACCATATAATTTGCAAAGAAAATCATATCCTAAAATTTCTCAAAACGTTTGAAAAAAAAAATGATTATTATAAGATTAATGATTAAGTGGGGTTATTTAAAATCGTTACAACTCGAAACATTATTTGTCGAATCTAATTTTTTTTTTCATTTAATTAAAGAAGAAAATATAATTTTAAATCTGTTTCAGGTTTTTTTAAATATTAATTTTAAAAATATTAAATTATAAAATAAAAAATTAATGAAACTTATTTTTAAAAAATCATATTTTTAAAAGCAAATATTTTTTTTTCAAATTTGCCGAAACAAAATTAATGTAAAATAATAAAAAAAGACATGTTCAAGTTTGCACCGTTCTTCTTCAACAGTTCTTGATTTATATTCATTTACAGACGAGAAATGGTGAAAAAAATACCATCAGGCAGAAAAACGCATTTAAAGTTTTAATCAAAGATTGGCTCCTAATAAAATGTTTAATTTTTTATGCAGGTGAGTAAACAACTCCCTCATGTGGCTTAAACTTCCGATTCAGTTTTACTTTTGCCTTTTCCACTTTTTTTCTGTACTATTTAAATGCCCGTCAGTTGATTTAAAACAAGGCTTTTTCTAACATGTTAATTAAGAGTTATTTCATAATTTTATCCCTCAAAATTTCAGGTTTTATATCGTCCAGAAAAAGTCGGTATTCTGGGGTCGGTCCAGGCTCGGACATTAATCTTTTCTGAAGGCTCGGCCGGGTTGGGCCTAAAGCATTTTTTCATACCGAACCGGGACGAGCTTCCTTCTTCCTAGCTCTGCACGGGGCCAAAATTTTCAGGACCGTCTCGACATAACCCGTATTAAAATTAATGTCTCTGACTCACCTGATTTGAGTAAAAATCAGTAAAATACAATCAGCACAATTTTTTAAAATAAAAATTGCATATGTTTTTAAATTGCCATATTTTACAATTAAACTTTAAAATTCATTTTTTACAGGATAGTAGATTTAAAGGCAAAACATTTTTAAATACAGTAAAGCCAGTGACAAAGGACCTGACTATGACGGAATGCTGTTTTAAAAGGAAAAAATGTGTTGATCCATGCGAAATAAATACAATAAGACCTGAGAAAAGAATAGACTACATTTACATCTCCTAAGAAGGGAACTGGTCTATAACGCATTTTTTTCGTTCCTATGTGATTCCTTCTTAGAAGTCTCCAATGCATGGAAGATGAATTAACGATATTAAATGACAAATGAAACATTTACACACAAATATAGATTTTTTTTAAAATAAATATCACAGCCTTTGGTGCTTCTTTAAAAATGGAGGTTATAAATATGAAAAAAAAAAGTAAAGCTATAATAAGTATTTTTAGCCAGAACGCCTCCATACGAAAATTTTTTTAACCATATCGACCTAAAAAACTATGTCTTGTAGAAATTCAGTCCGGCCGGACCGGGCTCTTGCTAAGATTTTAACTTTTTTCCTGGCCTGGCCGATCTGCTTTCTCTATGGGTCGGTTCGTGACCGGGACTGGATATTTCGACCCATGCAGACCCCTAGTGCAGACCTCCAGCTCCAGCATATTTTGAAGCAGCTTTAACGTAAAATTTATACGCTGCTATTTAATGTCCAAAGGAGAGGTACTGTCTTAATCGACTTTTAATAACATACAATTTGTGGAAGTTCCTTATCTTGCATTCAAAATGTGTTCAATAACTCGTCGCTCCGAGGCATGGGTAAATGGTGTAAGTCACGAATTTTAGTCATTGTAGCAAAATATGTATTCCAATTCTTTTAAACAGCCCTGTATTTGATCGGTAAGTTGATATGTATACTATATAATGTGAACATTTAGTTTAGTAAGAAAACAGGTTTAAATTTCTCTTTCAGCAATTTATACTAGTAGATGGAAACATATTTTAATAATTTTGTTCAGCTCTGTAGTTTACCTTACCTAGTACCTTTACAAATCCATAGATCATGCACAAAAAAGGTTTTTTTTTTCGACTACTGATTTTAATAGCAGAAATTGGTTTTTCAAGTAAGTTATGTGTTTTTAAAATTGTTTATTTAGACATAATTTTCTACCTTCATTAACTGCGAAGTTTTTTTACAGTATTCTGAATGGGTTGGAAATTGTTACATGATCTATGAGGAGGCATGGTTTTTCTTTCTTGTTACTCTTTTAATTGAATTTATTCCAAATGTTCTTAAATATAAAGCTATTTGCTCGAAGGTTATTTTATATTTTGTTTATATGAAAGAAAAGACAAGAATAAAATGAGCGAACATGATTAAGGTACGATGTCTTTCATCAAAAATGTAAAAGATTTATTTTAACACGAACCTATCTTTATGTTAAAAACCCGCGAATTTAATTAAACGGCAGATATTGCTTTACACTTTGGTCTGACAATGCACCTGAAATTCAATCCTAAAATGTTTATTTTAATCTAAATTCCAATTTCTATTTTCGTAAAGCATAAGGAACTTCAAATTATATATTTCCGATTGTACTATCTAATGAGTTTTCATTCCCATTTCGAAATAAAAAAATCTCTTTTATTAATATACTAGCCGCCTTCGCCCGCTACGCTGATCGGTTTTTCTAAAGAAATCTTGAATGAAACAAAATATATCTGTGAATTTGGTCATGCGTTTTACAGCAATATGAACATTTACCTGGTGTATCCAACCGAATTTCTGAAAGCAGTATGAATGTCATTACGCTATCTTTTATTGAGTCATACAAAATTTAGACTGTTAAGGACCAATTTCTTTAGTTGATCTGTTAGTGTAGGATTTGGTAAAGAACAATATGTAATATACTAAAAGCGTTCATGAAAAATTATCAATTCAAGTCTCATCAGAATCTATTAATTGGACTTATTGAAAAGGCTGATCGTTCATAATAATTGGGTTCGCCTGATTCTAGAAATTTCATCTACGATTCTACAATCAAGCAACCTAACAACCAAGCAACATCAAATGATATGTGCTTTATACTAAAACATTCACTGAAAAATTAACTAACCGATCAAGTTGCATCGAAATCCACTTAGCAGAATCTTTTAAACTGGAAAATATACCGAAACCTTCCCTAAAAATGATCTAATTAACAGTTTAAATCCCATAAAAATTCATTCAGTGGAGCCTTTAACAAAAGCAAATCTTTCAAAATTGGGTTCATCTCATTTAGAACTTTCCCCATAATTATTTAACTAAGCAACGTAGAACGTTATGTTTTATACTAACGCCTTTTCTGAAAAATTACCTAACTAACAATGTAAGTACCGTCAAAATCTATTCAGCAGAACTCAAGATATAAGCGGCCGAAATGAAATTTCTCTTTGCATTATATATATATTGAGATAGTTAAATATAACTTTCATAATCGCGTTAACCTGATTATAGAACTCTCTGGGAGGTAGGGGTAGGTATATACTGCATCACTTCTGAATTTTTTAAGAAACTCAGCTCAACTTCCATAACTATAGCATATATACTCTCTAGTATACCTATCTCTGTAGCGTATATCTTCCACTTTTCTTTACTGTACCACTGAGAACTTTTTCCGCATAGCTCCGTAACTAAACAACACAGAATGATATGATAAATATAAAAAAAATCCCTGAAATATTATCTAACTTACTTTGCATTTAATTAGTTGACTTGAAATCTTTCATAATCGAGTTTACCTAATTTTAGAACTCCCGTAGTAACTTAGAATGATGGTTTTTACATTAAACCATTTATAAACCAAATTTACTATTTAACAGTGTAAGTTCTACAAAATTCTGTTCAGTAAAATCTGAGTTATAGTGATATTTACAATATTTATTGCTCATTAAACCTTTTTCTTTACATTTGAAATAAAATCAGTAACTGTTTTGGTATTTCCCTGTTATGCCAACACCATTGTCACCAAGCGTAATAGTTGGCACAAAAATGAAATGATACATTTGAAAAAAAAAAATAATTTTGTTCATAAAAAAATGAGCATTTAAAAAATATAACTTTTGAAAGTTACAGACTTTGATCTACCATTTTTTTAAATAAATAAAAATAATGGTACTACTTGGTTATCCCGTCGACCAAAAATCTATTGCCAAAATATAAGATTAAATGCCAATAATGGTTGATCGTAAATGTCACATTCACTTGACTTTAAGCAAGTTACACGTATTTACGTCATCAGGTGATTTTTATTTCGACGTTTTAAATGTCTTTTTGGTACTTTTTAGTTATCCCATCGACCAAATTCGCCAAATTATATAAATCGCCATGTTCATCGCCAAATTATACACATTGACATAATTTTTTGTTTTAAATAACGAAATAACAAATAAATTAGCAAAACAATAATAAAAAGACAAATAAAACGTCGAATTAATGGTTTTATTGGCCATTATTGGCCTTTCATCTTACAATTAATGGTACTTTTTAGTTATCCCGTCGACCAAATTCGCCAAATTATATAAATCGCCATGTTTATCTCCAAATTATACAAATTGACATAATTTTTAGGTGCGTTCGTAATTATATAAATACGTAGCACCTATAGTCGTCGTTCAGTCCGTCCGTCTGTCCGCATGTAACAGAGCAAAAACTACCCAACCGAATAGTCTGAAATTTGAAATATGTGATTGTTGCAAAATTTTGTCGAGCCATTTCAAATTTTAGGAAAATCGGACGTATAGTTTAATTACAGGGACAGCCAAAAGTTTTTCTTTACATTACGGCCAATGGGAAAAATTATTGCAAGTGCATTTTAATGATATTACAGCCTTCCGAATGGTCTGAAATTTTAAAGATATAATTGTTGCAAAATTTTGTTGAGCTATTTCAAATTTTAGGAAAATCGGATGTATAGTTTAATTACAGGGACAGTCAAAAGTGTTCCGAAAAAATTATTGGAAGTGCATTTTAATGATGTATCAGACTATGCACGTTATGAAGTGCAAAAAATTATACATTCAGTACAATATGGGGTGCAAAAAATAATTTTAAAACTAGTTATAGTACGAACGCACCTCATTTGCCACGTTTGACGAGCAATTTCCAACTTGTTTATTTTAAATAACGAAAGAATAAACAAATTATTAAAACATGAATAAAAATACAAATAAAATGTCAAATTAATGATTTTATTGGCCATTATTGGCATTTAATTAATTAATGGCAACCATTATTGGCATTTAATCTTACAATTTGGCGATAGTAATTTGGTCGACGGGATAACTAAGAAGTACCCAATTAATTAATTAATGGCAACCGTTATTGGCAATTAATCTTACAATTTGGCGACAGTAATTTGGTCGACGGAATAACTAAGAAGTACCGTATTTTTATTAATGTTATACTAATTTATTTGTTCTTTCGTTATTTAAAATAAAAATTACGTCAATTTGTATAATTTGGCGAGTAGTTTGGCGATTTATATAATTTGGAGAAATTGGTCGACGGGTACCAAAATAAATTAAATATAAGAATAAATAAATATTTTGCAAGTCATAAAATATAGTCAATTTAAACTGCAGTCTTTTACTACTGAAGCATGGCGTACGTAATACGTATGTCTCACATTTCATTCTTTCAATGAAGACATTCATGGTTTTTTGAACAAAACATTTTTATATGTATAATTCCTAACTTCTGAAATAATTTTATTGTAACTTCCTCATCATCAGATATGCGAAATGGTAAAATCTATATCAGTATCAGTAATAAATATTTTCTATTCAAAAAATAACAAATTAAAAAGTTTTGCGAGATTATGATGGAATAAAATAAATTCCATCATTAAAAATTCCTGCATAAAAATATTCACGTTCAATAGTTAGTAAATGTTAATGTGTGGCACGGTTTGCATTAAAAATCGTTTGCACGATTATGGTTGAAATAAATGGCGCAATACCATACATTTTGGCATGGTATCGCGACGAAAATTAGAACGAAAAAGTAGCAGTTTTTTTTTTTTTTTTTTTGAGGCGTTTGAATTTTATTTTCTAATTGACGAAGTTGTTTTTATTTAACCAAAAGGATTGGTTAAAAAATTATTCAATTTTAATTTTTTCCCTTGCTATAGAAACAGAATGAAAAGAATGGGTTTTTAGAAATTATCACTTGAAAAATTCAGGTTTTGGCGCCAAAGATAGTGCCAAATTAGAAAAATATGAAATATCTCTCGAACTATTGGACTTAAAAGAATTTAGTTAGTACCATTAGATTTAGCATACAAAAATACACCAAAATATGTTATCAATTTAAAAATAACTATAAAATCAGATTTTTAAGGAATTTTTTTAAAGTTCGTTCTCTTTTTTACCCCCCTTAGGGGTGGAATTTCGAAAAATCCTTTCTTAGCGGCACTCTATATCATAAGAAGTATTTTTACCCCGATTTTCAAGATTTTAGGTTCAGTAGTTTTGGCTGCGCGTTGATTAATACAAAATCCAGACTTTCTTTTATATATATAGATTGTGAATAAGTATTTGTATCTCTTTTATATTTTATTTAATTAAAGACTATATGTTTTGAAAAGAAAATAGGATTATTTTATATATCCGGCTAATTAAATGTATGCAATTATTCCTTTATAAATAAAAACCTTTTTGTAAATTTCGTGAAACTAATTGTTCTTTCTTAATTTTGTAAAGATTAGTAAGTATTAATTTATATTATTATAAGTACTTATTATCAGTATTAGTTTATTAATCATATCAGTTTAAGGAAAGTAAAGTGCAAAGATCAATTTATATTTTGTTTATGTTAACCCCTTGAAGGGCGGAGGTTTATTTTTGGACCACTTAATTTTAATTGCTAAGTAACACATTGGCACCAGAATTTTGAAATTGAAATTTTCCTTTTATAAATTATGCGATCTAAAGCTTTTACCGATTTAAAATTTTATTTGATTGTAATTTCTGGTGTCAATCAATCGTTTCAGCATTTTACGAATAGAAGTATATTGCCCCTGAAAGGGTTAATCATAAGGTAAGAATAAATTGAGCAAACACGTTTAAGGTAGATGTCTTTCATCAAACATGAAAAAAGTTTTATTTTAATACGAACCTATCTTTATGATAACAACCCGCAAATTTAATTAAACGACAGATATTGCTTTGCACTTTAGTCTTACAATGCATCTAAAATTCAATCCTAAAATGTTTATTTTAATTTAAATTCCAATTTGTATTTTCGTAAAGCATCAAGAACTTCAAATTATATATTTCCGATTGTACTATCTAATGAGTTTTTATTCTGATCTGAAAATAAAAATCTCTTTTATTAATATGTTGTGCATCAATATTTGTATTTCTTTTATCTTTTTATTTAATTAAAGATTTTATGTTTTAAAAAGAAACGAGGCTTATTATATTTTATTTATCCGGCTAATTAAATGTATGTAATTATTCCTTTATAAAGCAAAAACATTTTAGTAAAATTTGTGAAAATAATTTTTCTTTTATTAATTTTGTAAATGAACACAAGAACAAAATGAAAAAAAATGTTTAATATTATATATTCATCTCACTGACAAAAAATGAATTTATTTTGACATTATTTTATTTTTAATGATAAGAAATAAAATCCTATATACGAGTGATGTAAATGAATTGTGCGAATGCCTTACAGACAATTTGTATTACAATTTTTTTTTTAAGTTTATTAATTATATCGTTTTATATTTTGAATAGGGATGAGATTTCCGCGTTTTTGTACACCGGTATATTCTTAGGGAAAAAGTTGTTCTGTTAAATGGCAACATTGTTCCGATTAAATGAAATAACATTTTCTCTAACAAAATACTGGTCTGCAAAAACGCGAAAATCTCATCCCTGATTTTGAATAACATTAAACAACAATGATTCTGTCACAGAACTGAAATTGTTTGATTTTAGATCAGATTTTTTGCGCTAATTCCGAATATCCTGTTCGTTTTCTCTAGGTGGTCCAGTTTGTGAGAAAATTGGATATTTATGATTATGCGAATTAGCCCTTTATGTACTGAATTATGAATACATGAAAATTTTATCTTCTAAAACATTGTTTGTGAATTGTTTAAACTACATTAAAAGTTTTACGCAATCATTTAATTAATTTTAGAAGGATTTTAGAGGGATTGAAGGATTTTGAAGGATTAATTAAATTTGAATTTATAGGGATTTTGTGCAATATTTATAATCCCAATCAAATCTATTATTTAAAATATTTTTCTTAGTATTTTGTAGAATTACGAAATGTACAAATATAATGTCCTTAGAATAGAGGTATAGAAATATTTCGGAATTGAACCGCCCCCCACCCCCCAACGCCAAGAAAGCTGAAAAGATGCAAAGGCAAGAGAAATCATCCTTTTAAAAATATTGTTGTTTTGTGTAACCAATAATGCTTTTGGAACAAGATAAAATAATGCATCTATACATCATTCTAAACTGTATTATAACTAATTGATGTATTAAATGAATGTTATAACAAGTTATTTTGATGGTACATATAAATACCGTCAGTAGATAAAGGGTTAAACTTTTTTGTGTTATTTTATGCAAATTTGGTGATAACGCTCGTCATAAGTGAAATAAATGAATGAGGCTGTCTAAGACAGAAAATAAACCAAAATAATGATCATGATCTTCGTAAATGAGGAATTCATAATGTTCCTTGTAATGGCTGTGATTTATCTTACATTGGTCAAACTAAAGGAAATCTCGAAATCCGCTTAAAAGAACACTCTCGTTATGTAATTAATGAAGAAATTTTTAAATCTTCTATTGCCAAGCACTCTTGGGGTTCCGGCCATAGTTTTAATTTTCAAAATGTTAAAATTGTCTTTAATGCCAATAGTATCTCTGAATTCGATATTCTTGAAAATTTAGCTATATATCTTAATAGTGAACTTATTATTAACCCCTTGAGGGGCAAGTAATTGTGTTTCAGTAATGTCGAATTCACACCGGAATCTTAAAAAAAAATTGCAAAATAAAGAAAAGCAATTTTACGATTTTTTCCCACCAAAGTTAGAAAAGTAAATTTGAATAACATTTTCTGGTGCAAATATTCATTAATCGTATGTGGGATAAAATATATCCCACCGACCCTCAAGGGGTTAATGAGAAATCGTATTCCACATTGCTTTCTGCAGCCTTGAAAAACCTTTTCGGTACTACCTTATAATTTATTTTTGTATTAATTAATATTAGTCTCTTTTTTTATATTTTATATATATATATTTTTTAATTTCATCTGTTTCCATATTTTAACATATGTATGTGTTTTCATTTTATTATAATTTATTTTTAATTTTATTTTCGTGTTTTGTTTTCCCAATTTGCTTCCTTATTCCCCTTTTACTTCGTGTTCTTCTGTTTTGATTATACTCTTCTGTGATTGGCTTTTGTCTTCTGCTTTCCTATTGGCTGTTGTATTCTACTTTCCTATTGGCTGTTTCTTCAGCTTATTTCTTTTCCCTTGTCTCTCATTTCAGTCTTGCTGCTGCTTTCATAGTAGAAACTCGTCTTTTTTGCGTCTGACGAAGAAAGACTGAGATCTTTCGAAAGGCCTAGAGCAGTGGTGGGCAACCTTTTTGTCTAAAATTCACTTGACACCGTTTCCTAAGAATTGTAATTTTATTCTTTTTAAATTGCAGACCTTCTGTCATTAAACAATGCATTTTTTTCTGTACATAAATAATGGTACCTTTGTGGCACGCGTGACGTAGGTTGGCCATCCCTTGCCTAGAGCATTTAAAAGTTTTTGATGGTGTTTTAAGAAGATATTTTAGTTCTTAGAGGCTATCTAAATTCAAATCCTGGTTAAATTCTTCAGACCCGAAGATAAAATAATGCTACAAATACTCATTCATTGGTTTTATACAAACAAAATGACATCATAGAAATGAGAAAGTAGAACTTGTCTGAAATTGATCCTTTAGGAGACTAGTACCGTATATTTTCCTGCGTATATTTAGCGAATCAGACTATTATGTTTTGACCCAGAAACTTCTTTTGATAAAATGCAACTTTGTAAATATCGGTAAAACTTTGACTTCAATTATTAAACAAATTCTGGGTCCAAACATGATTGTTTGATCCGTGGATTATACTCCGGAAATCACGGTAATTTAGGTTAGGCCGATTTTTCAATCACTTGAAATTCGTTACTAATGAAACGTCGATTTCACAATCACTTGAAATTCGTTACTAATGAAACGTCAATTTCACAATCATGCGAACGCGTCTTTTCAACCATATCACCAGTGTTGCCGCTTCTAGCGAATTTTTTATTTACAAATATTGCATTCACACCAGAAAATTTTGATAAGCGATTTCTTTTTACTTTATTTATGGAACATCTGTGATCTTATTCACTGGTAAGACCACTATGGACAACCTTAGTCGCTTGCACAATTCCAACCTGCGTACTGTCCGTAACGCATCTCGTTACCTACGCAACTCCACGGTCCGAAGAGACCTTAAAACTACTACATTACGTAAGCGCATAAACGACTTAGCCAAAAAATTTTATGATAAAATTTTTGACCTCCCTAATGAAATTGTAGCGGAGCTACCGGATTATGACGCTTTTGAACCCCACCATCGGAAACGGCCCAGGTTTTCCATAATTATGGACACTCAGTAACATCTGAGTTTTCCACGCTATTTTTGCCTTCTCTTATTTTTCTTTTTATGCTTTTCTTAAAAAAAAAAAATTCTCTATTACATAGAGACCATAAAAACAGAAAAACTTAAAAAAAAAATAAATAAAATGTATGGCCCTGAATTGTCCCTTTTTTGGTTGGATGTTGTGGTCTTCCCACCCTAGCTTTTCTTGCCCTTGCTTGGTGAGTGATTCACTGAACAGTACTAACTTTAACTTTCTAAATTCCGTATAGTAGTTTTACAACTACAGTTAGACTTTAATTACTTTAAGACTCATGTAATATTTTTTAAGATTATTTGTTAACTTTCTTTCTTCTTAAGTTTTTACTTAAATTTATTTTTATTCCTATTTTCCTTAAATTTCTTATTTTTCTCTTGTTAACTTCTTATATTCTTATAGTAGCATTGCTACAGTTTAACTTTATCCCAATGGCTCATTAAAACATAAGACATTCTAATTTCCTAGTCTGGGTGTTAAGCTGATAACAGCTAGGAAACCCCTCAATGCTGATTACCTGTTCAGTACCTGTTCAGTACCTGTGATCTTAAGTTGGTTGGTAGCTCTTGGAAAGTACAGACGTGTTTTCTCAGCGCTGATCGTTTTATATTCAAGAGATCGTAGACGCAGTTCAATGTTTTAAGAACGAGCGGGATCTTTTGCAAGTATTATCAAATGAGTTGTGGTGCTGATAGTGACATTTAATAGTGGCTGGTTCGTGCGAATAAGTGACTGTTTTGTGGACTTGATGCATCATAGTAGTGAACGATAGAGGGTTCACCGACATCAATAATGATGGGTAATGAGGACCCATTTAAATTTTCTGACAATGCACTTCGCATCCTGAATGGCGAAGAAAAATCGGATTTGGCTGCTGCGTGGATGGAATTTCCCGGAGTAACGGATGAAGTACAAAGATTGATAGTGCAGCAATTCTTACAAGATTGTGACAACAACATAATGAGACTTTTAAGCAAAGATGACTACCTGACAAATCCTCAACACAAGACTAGCGTGAGTAATCTTCTCAATAATGTTATGTTTTTGTTCAATGAGCCATTTGACCCCTAAAAATTAAGTCAGTTAAGAGAGTTTAAAACTTTTATCTATGATCATGACTATGATCTAATTGATATCTTAACAAAACTCAACGCAATTGTGGTGAACTCAGATGACGGCTTCACCCCTGCTAATACCCTGAAACGGAGAAGAAATGAACTTAAATCTACTATTCCATTAAAGAATAAATATGCCCATATTTCACAAAAATATCTTGATGAAAATAACATGGATTCAACTGAACACCCTCATGGAGAGTCAGCCGGTAGCTCCACTACTGATGTAGTCCCTAAAAAACTAAAAATTCACCCCTTCTATATTGAGTTCAAAGGCAAGTGGACAGAGCTTGCAAGTGAAATTGAAAAACTTAATGACAGCAATCCCTTGATTAAACTTGGTGGAGAATTACTTAAAATTCATTGTAAAACTGATGCATATTTCCGTAAAACCCAAGACTATCTTGATTCCAAAACAATTCCTTATACAACCCTGAGCCCCGCGGAACAGCGCCCCAGGAAAGTTGTCATTAGGGGAACTCCCCCATATACTGACCCCCAGGTCATAATTGAAGCTCTGAAAGAGCATAATTTCGTGGCCAATAGAGCCTCGATGATGAAAAGTAGAAAAACCGGTCGACCAATGCCCCACTACGTCGTCAATGTTCTCCCACGCGATAAGTTCGAAGAAATTTACCAAATCCATGAAATTTGCTACATTGAAGTAGATATTGAGCGCTTTAAAGGCACTAACATCGTTAAGCAATGCTATCGTTGCCAGAAATTTGGCCATTCCAACGAAATTTGTCTCCTGCCGCCAAAATGCGCTAAATGTTCTGAAGAACATCTAACTCCCCAGTGCAATAAAATTGGTAAGATCATCCCCAAGTGTTCAAATTATCATGGCGATCACGTGGCTACTTACCGCGGTTGCCCCCAAACCCCCCAGTTTCACAAAAAACTGCAGGACTCCAAAACTGTCCGAAAAGAAAATCCTAAAATCATTCCGAATGCAATGGCAGACCTTTTATCAACATATAACTATGTCCGTAAGCCAGAGGCCAAAAAACCTGAAGAAACACCTAAAGAAACTACTGAAGCCCCAGCTCCGCTCCCTTCTCCCAACCAAGACCCAAATTCTGAAAACATTACTCAAAATAAGCCAAATGACACTAAAAAAGCAACACCAGAACAACCCACTAGCTCTAATTATGCTAATGACCTAAAAGATATATTCAAGACCTTCAAGGAGATGAAAGAGCTCCTGAAATTTAATAAATTCATCCAATGTTTTAAAAATATTGCTAACCAAACTAAAAATATACAAGACCCAATAGAAAAAATACTCATCCTTATGAGTGCTATAGAAACCTTAGCCACGGAATTTAACACATTTAATGATGAGAAATTCCTCTTCTACCTTTTCCTCGCTAATTTTTATTTCTTGGAACTCTAACTCCTTGCAGAATAAGCTTAACGAACCTAAACTCTTTATTCATGAACATCCCCAAATTGATGTTATTTTCTTCAAGAGACTTTCAGCCCCACTTCCAACATTAACATCCCTGGGTACAGGCTATTCCATACACCTCGTGCGGATGGTACGCACAGAGGAGGCACCGCTATTTACATCAAAAACCGTCTTCCACACTACCAATCGCACAACCACACCTTTAATGACCTTGAGTATACTAGTATAAATCTACAACTTCCTCATATCAATATTAAACTTGATTCTATCTACGCTCAACCCACTGGTAACTTACCTGTTAATAGTCTTACACAGATTTTTCTCAACATCACCACTGCTTTTTTGTAGGCGATTACAACGCCAAAAGCAGACGCTGGAATTGCCACGGCAATTCTCGGCGGGGTGCCTCTCTTCACAATTTAGTCCAAAACTTAAAATTAAATCTTCATGCACCACCCAGACCAACACACATTACCACGGTGCCTGGTGCCCGGGACTCTATCATTGATCTTGCTCTTTCCAAAAATCTTCCCTACCCTATCTACTCTACAGTTATTAACGATCTCTCTTCTGATCACCTACCTGTTTGCTTTAAAATTGATATAATTAATACTCCCCCCAACCCCTTCCGTGGCTATAGACTGGAATAAATTCACTAATTATCTTAATTCTCAGGACATCACCTTCCCAGAAATTAATAATACCGATGACATTGATGCGGCTGTTGAACATCTCAACTCTCACATCACTAATGCTCAAAATTTTTCCACATTTAATACTTTCAAAAATAATTTTGCCTTCGTCCCACCCCGCTATATTTACAATCTTATCAAACAGCGTAACCGGCTCCGGCGACAATTTCAAAATTCAAAAGACCCCTCCATTAAACCCCTTCTCAAGAGGTTAAACAATAAAATTAAAAACAGTCTCTACAAAGGAAAACAGAAAAATTGGAGTAATTTTCTCAAAACATTATCTTGTGAAGACAACTCTCTATGGATTCTTAAACGCAAATTGAATAAACATTACACTCCCATACCCCCTCTCACAACCAACAATATTACTGCTTACACTGACCAAGAAAAAACTAACATGCTTGCTAATACTTATGCCACCCAATTTTCTCCTAATCCTACCTTTGCAAACCAAGCTCACCTCTATCATGTTAACGAAACAGTTCGTAACTTTTTGGCTACCCCCCCAGCAAGATCCCCCCCCCCTAAAATTCAACATATTGTTATCCACAATATTATCAAAAAACTCAAAAAGCGTAAAACCCCAGGATACGATAAAATTACTAACTCTGCTCTTAGAAACCTTCCTCCTAATTGCATAATCTATGTTACTGACCTCACTAACGCTATCTTAAAACATAACTACTTCCCTAAACCTTGAAAACTTTCTATAATTTCTCCTATTCCAAAACCTGGAGCTAACCTTTCAGATCCCACTAATTACAGACCTATCTCCTTGCTACCTTCAATCAGTAAATTAGTGGAACGAGTCATTCGTACCCAGTTGCAGGATTTCATTCAACAACACAACATTCTCATGCCCAAGCAGTTTGGCTTTCGCCGAAAACACTCGACACAATACCAGCTTCTTAGGGTTGTTGAGTTTCTCAGCGAGAAATTCAATGCGAAAATTCCCGCAGCTGCCATTTTTCTTGATGTCGCAAAGGCATTTGAGAAGGTCTGGCATGTGGGCCTCATTTACAAACTAATTCAGCTCGGTTTTCATCCCAGAGTTATACATTTAATATATTCGTACATTTGCGACCGCTATTTTCAAGTCCGCATAAACAAAACATTCTTTCTATTATTCTTCTTATCCTAGCGGGCATCCTCCAGGGGAGCGTGTTGGGCCCATTTTTATTTAACATTTTCTTAATGATATCCCACGCTCCTTGCGCACACACCTCGCTCTTTATGCGGATGACACCTGTATTTATGCTTCAGCACACCACCCGTATACTCTATACAGGTACCTACAGACACATATTGACGACTTCATGGACTGGTGTATGCTTTGGCGCGTCGTAATAAATGAAACTAAAACTACTGCAGTATATTTCTCTTGCAAACTCAGCAAGAATTTCCTAGCCGAATCATTATTAATAACACTGTTATCCCTTGGCCAGACCAGGCAAAGTATCTTGGGGTCATTCTGGACCGTCGCTTAACTTGGAAAAAGCACATTCTTTCCATTAGGGGTAAAGTCGCAGGTGCCTTTAACTCTATAAAACCTCTCCTTAACAGTAAAACTTTGTCAGTTCACAATAAATTAATTCTCTATAACTGTTGCACCCTTCCCATCATAACCTATGCCATTTCGGTCTGGGGCTTCACTTGTAAGACCACTATGGACAGCCTTAGTCGATTTCACAATTCGAACCTGCGTACTGTCCGTAACGCATCTCGTTATCTTCGCAACTCTACAGTTCGAAGAGACCTAAAAATTATTACCTTGCGTAACGAATTAGCCAAAAAATTTTATGAAAAAGTTTTTGACTTCCCTAATGAAATCGTAGCGGAGCTACCGGATTCCGACGCATTTGAACCCTACCACCGGAAACGGCCCCGGTTTTCCATAATTATGGACACTCAGTAACATCTGAGTGCACCACGCTTTTTTTTTGCCTCTTATATATAATTTTTTCTCTTATAACTTTTTAATAATAATAATTAAAAAAAAACACCTCTTTATATACTATAGAGACCATAAAGACTGTAAAACTTATAAAAATAAAATGTATGGCCCTGATTAGTCCCTTTTTTTGAAGGATAATGTGGCCTTTGCCACCCTAGCTTTTCTTGCCCATGCTTGGTGAGAGTTTCTCTGAACAGTACAAACTTTAACTTTCTAATTTCCTTATAGTAGTTCTACAACTGCAGTTTGACTTTATATATTTTAAGATTCTTGCATTTTATTAAGATTTATCGTTAACTTTCTTTTATGTTAAGTTTAAACTTTAAAATTCAATTTTATTCCTTTCTTTCTTAAACTTCTTTAACTTCTCTTGTTAACTTTTTTTACTCTTCTAGTAGCTTTGCTACAGTTTAACTTTATCCCAATGGCTCAATAAAACATAAGACATTTCAATTTCCTAGTCTGGGTGTTAAGCTGTTATCAGCTAGGAAACCCCTCAATGCTGATTACCTGTTCAGTACCTGTGATCTTATTAACTCCTTCGGGATAAGCGTCTTTTACAGAATTTTTAATCTTTTATCACCGGTTTTTTAAAACAGAAATCTTTGGCTAATTCAATTGGGAAAATGCTCGGATTAAATAAGGCAAAATTTACTTGTGAGAATAATCACCTATTCTGAGCATCTTTCGCGGCACGTATACCGGTCGCTCGTCCCCGAGGGGTTAAGCACTTTTTGATAGTGCATATATGCACCCAAGGTCCCGAACAGGTTAAACCTGGGTTCGTACACTTCAATGACTTTCAAGCACCTTTTACCAGAATTTTTGTAAAGAAATATTTGCCTTATTTAATGAAACGTGATTTTTTAAAATTCAAGTCGCGCCACTTTTTGAAAATAAAAATCCTCCAAATATACTATGCACAAGAAACATACTATAAAACATATATTTTTTTTTTTTTTTTTTTTAAAGTGGTGCGAATAAAACATAAAAATAGTTACCATTGGGCACGAATCGGCACGAACTGTCTGGACAACCCAATATAATCAACGTTTTAGTTGGATAGCATGAAAACATGTAAGGATTAATTATTTAAATTTAAATAAATATAGTGCTAAGAGATTTTTTCTTGTATGTCTTTCAGTTGTACCAATAGTGAAAATAATTTTATACAATAAAGAAGTAAGTTAGAATATTTATCAATATTAGAAAAAAAGATAAAAGTACGGAAAATTCAATGTATTTTTTAATGAAATGTTACATGTAAATTATTTAAATTTTCAGATGCGTTTAAACTATAATGCAATTTATTTTTTTATTTAAACATTCCAAGTTAAGATGAAATTTATTATATTTCTAAATTACTGATCAGAGGCGTGGGTAACTGTAAGTAACGCAGGTTTTGTATGGGACCTGGAATTTTCAGACCAGGAAATTCTTCTATAGCTGTATTTTGTTATAAAAAATATCTCCTTAAACAAGGAGAAATTCCGTGTGCTTAACCTAGATTTATTTTTCTATAAAAACTTTTCCCTGGAACATTCCCTGATACGAAAAAACCCCTGTAAAGGGCAAAAAATGTTTAAATGTCATGGAAAATTAAAACCAATCACAAGCATCGAGACAATATTTTAACACTTTGCACTCCGTTTTCGCCGCTGCCACGACATTGCAAGGTAAGTGAAAAACTCCGTTGTAGCCGCTGCAGCGACATCATCTTATAAAAGAGAAGAAAATTTGCCTTATTTAATCAGGGCATTTTTTAAATTGTATACTTTTTCTTCTTCTAAGTAAAACTTTTTTTTAAATAAGTGGTGCCGATCGAATAAAATATGTGCGTAACGACGCGGAGTTTCTGGTAGTCCACAGTTAAAATGACGCGGAGTTGCTGGTAGCCAATACTCAAAATAACACGGAGTGCAAAGGGTTAATAAATGATTAAAATCATGCTATTTAGAACGATGTTCCTATCTATATTATTTGTAATAACTAGATTTACGCTTTCACCACAGTCCCCTGAATACTGCACGTGGGCGCTGACACAGAAATAGCGTCTACGTAGGCGGATTCTTATAAACCTTTCGGGCCCAGTTGTAGCACGTCGTCGGACAACCTAATTTTAATTGCAAACTTACAAACGGCACAAAGAATATTTTAATAAAATTTTGCTTTCACAATGAAAGTTTAAGGTACCACGTTTTTAATTCCTAAAAAAGTCGTTTGTAAATTCCGGTGTCAGTCAATCCTTTCATCATTTTACGAACAGAATTTTTCTGTAACAGAAAGAGTTAAACGTTTGTATGGTCCCTAAATTTAGACCACCAGTATTTTCCAAAATTTTCTTTGACTTGCTGAAATAAGGAAGAGAAAACTTTTGAAACTTATTGGTATTAAAATTCAAGGGACCGCACACGTGCTGAAAATAACCCATCTAAGACAGCTGCCACTTTTGTGTCAGAGCTTATGCCTAGCAGTGTTGGACACGCTCACAAAAAAACGAACCAATTCAAACTCAAATTCAATTTCTCAAAAATGAGTCAAGTTCACGTTCAAACTCAATTCTTTTCAAACGAACTCGCTCAACTCAAACTCAATTATGAAAGTGAACGAAGTTCACTAAAAACTCGTTTATTTATTATTTATTTTTTATTTTTTTAATATATATATATGTATGTATATATATATTAGAACTTTATCGTCCAAATTTACATACAAAAGTTTGTGAACTGATCTTTTGATTATTCGATGTAAGGGTCTTCGTTGGGCCCGGTCCAATTTTCTTTCCCGACACTCGGTCCGATCTCGGTTTGGGAATAACTTTTTTGTAGAGGTTCGGACCGAGATGGACCGGAACTGGTCCTACCAAAGTAGGGGCTGGACTGCATTCTTCTTGAGGTCAGAACAGGCAGAAATTTTCAGTCCATGTTTCCAACGCAGATCATATGAAAATCATTGGACCGGCACGGCTCTGGCGTGTCCTGTAAAACTATCAGTAAAATTTGACCCATCCTAACTTTCTTTTTCTATTTTTTCTTTTTCTTTTTTTTTTTTTTTTTTTTTTTTTTACAAAAAATGCACGCATTTTTAAGTCGCTATTATTCCACAATTAAAATTGACATATTTATTTTTATTATCTTTTAAGATGGGTAGATGCATTGCTAAGCAATAAAATTAAAGTACGGTAAAACTTTAGAAAAAGAACCTGCCTATGACGGAATCTCGTGTTTACCAACAACAACAACAAAAATATGTTGATCTATGTAAATTGAGAATAACAGTACTTGTGAAAAGAAAATAATGCATTTACAACAAACGATGAACCTGTTCATAGAGGAACCTGTTCATAACAGATCTTTCTTCTTTTCTATGCAAATCCGTCTTAGAAGATTTTATAGTGTAGAATTTTTCATTTTTTGAAATCTCCAAGCCATAGAATGTGGATATTAATGATAATTGTGACATTTGCATATAATCAGATGCATTTAAAAAAGTACCGCAGCTCACTTTTTTATAAATGAAGAATAAAAAGATAAAATAAGTATTTTTTAGTTAGGACTTCTCGTACAAGACAATTTTAACATTATAGGTGTAAAAATCTATATTCAGCAGGATCGAGCTTGGTCGGCTTTAGCGGAGTTAATTTTTTGTGCAGGCTGGGCCGAAGTTTAAATTTTTATACCGGAGGTCCATAATTTTTTGAACGCGTATCAATTTTAATTACCAACGTACACATTTATATAAGGGACTATACATATATAACGTTATCGAATTTTTGTTAGTTTTGGACCCCCCCCCCCCCCCTTCCGATATCACACGTTATCATTCTTCGATCCCCCCCCCCCCCCCCTAATGATATCGTTATCAATGTCTAAAAATTATTATTTTTTTTTTCCCTTTTGTTTCGAGTGATATAGTTATATTTATTTTTTGCATACTTTATTGATTCAAGTGAAGCCAATAAAATATCCCTTTATATATGAAATAACTTTACATCAAATAATAAAATTTAATTTAAAAATTCAAAAAACTCGACTGCGTAAAAAGTGAAATAATGAATTATTTCTGATCAATGTGAAACTATTTTTTTTTTTATTTACTTTTATTGATGACTTATAAATTATGTTTAATTGTTAGTTCTTATCTATAAACAACGTTTAGATGAAGCCTATATAGTCCAGGCAATAGAGACCGTATAGGGACTCTACCTAGCAAAATTAATGGTAGCACTGGAAATCGGCATTCTAGATGTTTTTTGGGTCGCTGAATCCGAATTTGTAACTTCCCACCAAACTTTCCCTCGGCAACCCCCCAAATTTTGGTAAAAAGCCCCCAAAAAGGTTTTTATTAAAAAATTCCATCTTTTTATTATTTTAGGGGAAAAGTAGCTAGAAATTCAGAAAGTAGACAAAATTTGCAACAAATTAGATATATGACATTATGCCCTAGGATGAAGAGGAAGGGGGAGGGGGGATCTGCCTCGGAACATGCGCCGCAGTGCTGCGTGGACTAAGTTGGCAATTCCACTTAACCACTCACACGTTTACATTAGCTCTCCCATCTTCCCTCCGAACTTTCTCTATAAGGTTTACTTTAAGTTTTTTGGGTCGTTGAATCCGAATTTTTAACTTACCCCCAAAATCCCCCCCCCGGAACGCCCCCCCCCAAATAGTTGTTTTTAACTTAAATTGCTTAATGTTTTAGGGGAAAGGCATTACGAAATTCAGAAACTAGATAAAATTTGCAACAAATAGGATATATGAAATTATGACGCAGGATAAACGGGGAGAGAGGGGGCTGCCTCGGAACATTCCCCGCGCGCTTTTCTCAAAAACCAAATTTTTTCAAAAAATCAATTTTTTGGGGGGTTGCCTTGTGAAATTTTGGTGGGAAGTTACAAATTCAAATTCAGCGACCCAAAAAACATAAAGTGAGTACTACCATTAGTCCAGTACTACCATTAATTTTGCCAGACAAAATCCCCTATTGCCTGGACTTATTCATTTAGTGCACGTAGCGCGGCAGTGCATGTTCCGAGGCAGCCCTCACCCTCTCCGTTCATCCTAATTCATAATGTCATATATCCTATTTGTTGCAAATTTTGTCTAGTTTCTGAATTTTGTAATGCTTTTCCCCTAAAACAATAAGAAATTTAAGTTAATAACAACTATTTTCGGGGGTTTTGGGGGGGGGGGATTTTGGGGGTAAGTTAAAAATTCTGATTCAGCGACCCAAAAAACTTAAAGTAAACCTTATAAAGAAAGTTCGGAAGGGAGATGGAAGGGCGAATGTAAACGTGTGAGTGGTTAAGTGGAATTGCGCATCTTAGTCCACGCAGCACCGCGCGCATGTTCTGAGGCAGATCCCCCCTTCCCCTTCATCTTAAGTCATAATGTCATGCATCTAATTTGTTGCAAATGTTGTCTACTTTCTGAATTTTTAGATACTTTTCCCCTCAAACAATAAAAAAATTGATTTTTTGAATAAAAACCTTTTTTGGGGCGTTTTTACCAATATTTGGGGAGGTTGCCGGGGGAAATTTTGGTGGGAAGTTACAAATTCCAATTCAGCTACACAAAAAACACCTAGAAAGCCGATTTCCAGTACTACCATTAATTTTGCTAGGTAAAATTCTCTATTGCCTGGACTAATAGATGTCTATGATAGTTAGAGTTGTAGTAAAGCTAGAGATCCTACCTGCACAACTTCCAGGTTGTGTAATATTTAAACGGAGCTTCTGACTGTAAAATAGTAGTCAATGAAACATCATCTTCATTTTGAAAGACATATCCAATGATATTCCACTCAATAGGGTGCGTAAATATTTTTCGTCTCTTCCGCCATTTTGTATTTTACGGCCGCCATTTTGAATTTATAGAAACAAAAGCTAGCTTATAACCATAAAAGACGAATCGATAGAGACCTCATTCATTAAAATCCACCCAGCCGTTGGGATGTTTCGAGGGTATAAAGAAATCCACATACCAGATACGCGTGAAACACATAACCCTTCTTGGCAGTCGGGTAATGACACTTAAGGCTGTTCTCCCCTGCTCTGCTCAACAAGCGCAAAACGTTTTGACACTTAAAAAAAAATAACGGAAAGATATAAAAATGAAAGACCTGACTATGGAAGCGATTTGAAATGGAACTGTGTTTTTCATTTTTCATAAATAAATTATTTGTAGAGTTATAAGCGATTTTGATCACCTTGACAAGATGTTTTTCTCCCTTCGCCTACATTTTTTTTTAATGCTTTTTTCGGGAATTTCTGTTCAAAACGTCAACTTTGACACTATTTTCTAAAAAATCTATTGCGTTTCCAAAAAAAAAAAAAAAAAAAAAAAAAAAAAAAAACGGGCAAAGCAGTTCGATTACATAGTTTCTAAACAACAACATCTGCGAGTTTCATGCATTTGTGAAAAAACTGAATTAAAACATGTCATAAAATTGCCCATTTGGATTTGAGAATAGCTTTAAAAGAAATAGTTACTATTTAAAAGAATTTAATGATATATTTTTGTTACATAATGCAATCAACAGTCATAATGTATTTTTGCGCTTGCACCTGCACGGGGGAGGGGGCGGCCTACACAGAGGTTCTTATCAATAAAACAGATGGACAACATTCTTTCTCTTTTATTTACTAGTAAACACAAGTATTATTTCAAACATACTTCGCATATGCTTTCTCGAAAAGCGTATTCTATATGCATACACATGACAGAAGAATAGGAATGACAAACGTTGGAGTAGTCCATAATTTTGCAATTAAATAATTTATAATCTATACTTAATATTATAAAGAGGTAAAAATTGTTTATTTGTAGGAGGTAAGCTCTGGAACTACCGAACCGATTCCAAAAGTAATGGTATCAAAATGATGGTGTTGGTCCAACTTAGAACATAGGCTATAATGTCGGTGCCACTACGCCAAAGGGGGTGCAGAAGGAAAAAACGTTCTAAAAATGCGATTTTTGCGTTACTGAAGGGCCTAGAATCGTGAAATTTGGAATATTAGTTAATTATAAGATATAAACGATGTCTAAGAACAGTTCTTAAACAATTCGAAATTTAAAAGGGGTGAAAATGCACAAAAAGCGTTCTTAAAAACGTTCTAAATGGTAGTTTCTACATAATCTCAGGAAATACCAAACCGATTTAAAAAATATTGGTGTCAATGCGAATTCTGAATATAGAATTTTTCTCCCAAGTAGTTTTCGAATTATGATTAAAAACTGTCAAGGGGCCACCCAGAAAAGCATAATTTGAAAAAATGTATTTTACCTGATATCTATCCATTGCTTCCTAAAATTTAGCTTAGGAGTTCTACGACCAAGGTCATTTTATAGAAAAGGAGAGTAGATGTCTTATCTCAGAAGAACGTAACAATAGAGGTCCCTCTTTGCGCTTGAGGCATCATAAAAATATCCAGACTTTGTTGACCATAAAGAATCAATCTCATAGCTTGCATGTCTGTTGTTATGTTGTATATTACTTATGCGACTTTGACTGTGCCCCCCTCCCCCTCTCTTAAACAGTAAACCACAATTTGCGTTTTATTGGGTCTTGTTACAATAACTTATCATTTATAGCTGTACTGCTCATTTAAAAATTCCTTTTTTCACTAAAAATTATTTTTGGGGGGGTCCAGTCGGAAATATGGGGGGGGGGATACCCATGATTTGCCCAATCCTACGCCCATGATTAGGAATTACTATGTGAATATATAATTGTGTTAAAAATTGAAAAGCGTTTGCTAAATAGAGGTACCCGCTTTTCGTATATGTCCGCTATGGAGATCTTATTGCATATCGATTTTTAACCTTTTTATTTTCGACATTCTTTTGAAAATTCTGGTCTTCCCGAATCCGACCCGCAAGAGTCAAAACAAATTCTGAAACCGAACTCGAATAACAAAAGGACAACTTTATGACATAAGTTTTCGGAAATGCATGAAACTAGAAGGTGTTCTAAAACTATGTCATCGAATTTTTTTTCCGTCTTTTTTTTTTTTTTTTTTTTTTTTTTTTTTTTTTTTTTTTAACGCAATAGATCTTTCAGAAAATAGTGTCAAAGGGGGCGTTTTGAACCGAATTTCCGCGCGAATTAAGAATAACCACTCAAAAAAGATTGAAAAAGTCTTTGTCACGTGATCAAAATCGCTTATAACTCAATAGGTAATTTATTGATAAACAAAAATGGAAAACACAGTTCGATTCCAAATCACTTCCCTAGCTAGGCCTTCCAGTTTTATATCTTTCCGTTAAAAAAAGAATTTGTAAATGTATTAAAACGTTTTGCACTTCTTCAGCAGAACAGTTGAGAACAGCCTTACGTATTCTACAGGCAGATCTTTCGTAACATTAAACAGGCCACAAACAGTGTTGCTGATTTTTTATTCAGATTTCGAGTTCACATCATAAGATTTTTAATACTAATTCTCCTTCATTTTATTCATTAAATGTTTATAATTATAATAATCAAAAATAACTATTTCAACTTTCAAGGAAGAATTTAGAATATTTTAATGACAGTTGTATAAGTGACACATAAAGTGCATTAGCAAACTATATAGTATAAATTGTTTTGAATAGATATTTATTTTTACGTCGATATGCTTAAAATTTTGTCTTGTGCGAAGGAGTTCTGACAAAAAAATAAATAAATAAATAAAACTAAATATATATATATATATTACAGTGTGTTTTTCATGTTTATATTGTTCATTTAAAATAAAAATGCCATAGACCATAGATCTGCACGGGCTGGGCCTGGGCCTTTTTTCATTCACAGCAATCGGGCCGGGGTCGGGCATACTGTTTTCTGAAGTCTCGGGCCGGGCGGGACCTAGTTACTATTCTTTCCGGTCCGATCTCGGACCTTTTTCCTGAAGGACCGGACAGGACCTAACTTATTTTCTCCGTACCGAACCGGGACTGTTATCATTCTTCCTAGTCTTCACGGGCCTAAATTTTCAGTTCCGGTTTTGACACAGCCCGTAATAAAGTTATTGTCTCCGCGTGGCCTGGTCCATTGAAAGGTCAATAAAATTTGACCTGGCCAAAAATTTTTGCAAAAAATGCATACATTTTTAAATCGCTATTATTCTGCAATTAAACATTTAATATTATTCTTTATAATTTTATAATTTTTATTTATACATTTCTAGGCTTAACCCATTTATGCCTGAATTTTTGCTTTCTCGAGTATGTTTATATAATCACTTTAAAATGTGGCAAAATGAACTGAAAAAAATACTAAAAAAATTACGCTAAAATATTTTTGTATTTATTTCATAAAATGCAAACATACTAAATATGTGAATATCCATACGTGCAAAAATGCATAATTGTATGTTTTGTCTAAATTTATATAAATTAAGCTTTGAAATAGTATATTATATAGTACTATAATTAGTATTTTTATGAACTATTAAAAATATATTTATTTCTTTACAGAGACTTATAACATTATAAGTATTATTAATAATGAATTAAGAATAATCGTATTAGAGGATAAAAAACAAATTATTTCAAAATCATCTTGAAAAGGACTTTAAATAAATAACTGCCCCTAAATGGGTATTAGAAATATGTACCCATTTGCGCCTGGCACCCTATATTTAGTACGTTACAAACATGAATGAAAATAGGCTTGAACATACAATTTCGTAATTTAAAAAAACACATATTTCAAAGAAGTTTACAAGCTAAGATTATGGCTTATTTATTTGGATCTTTGATACAAAAAATACACTTATTATATATTTAATTTTTACATTTCGCTATCTTGAAAAAGGGAAAATTTATAAACACCGAAAAAAGGCCTTCATTTAAGCAAATAAATATCAATCTTATGCTGTCAGAGAGGTCTGCACGGGCCCGGACTTGGCCCGAGCCCGTATCCGGCCCGGCCCGCAGGCTGGGCAGCAAGGTGAAGGCGAATTTTCAAACGAACCGGGCCGGCAGAATTAGAACAATCTTTTCAACGGACCGGGCAGGCCGATAAAAAATTGAACGGGGTCTACCGGGGCGGGGAGGGTCGATAAAAAAAAAAATAAGCGGACCTACCGTCCGCTATAAAAACTTAATCGAAGCCGACAAAATATGAGTCATTTTCAATGAAGGGGACTTTCGCGAGAATAAGTATAAATGTGCATCACGAGCCGATGCCAGTTTGACAATATCAATACAGAAATGTAATATGTCCAGCGTAGAGATCAGCATCGGACAGTTAAATGGTATCTTAGCCGGGCTTTTTCTTTTCAGCAAACTTGTGCCGAGATCAGGATAGCATTTTTTTTTCTACATATTCGAGCAAGTCTGGGACTTTATGTGGTAGAGACCTACACACACAGCTTGGTATTCAATTAAATCATTATGCAAAACAAATAATAAATAGTATTTTGCTATATATTTCTTTTATAAAATAAATAATGTAAATTAATTTGAAACAAAAAATCGTAAGAGCAAAGGATAAAGAAAAGTCATTAAATTGTAATTATGAATGAAGATATATGTTTTTAGTATCATTTAATTTGTAAAAATATATGGTTTGTGAATATGTTAGGTATTTCGGAAAATGGCCAATAATTAACATTTTTGTATTATTTTATATGCTAATTAACTGTGTGATAAAAACTCACATATGCTTCAGACGAAAATAGCGCAATAAAAACTTAAAGTGGGACACACGGACGCCATAGAAAACATGAGAAGAATGAAGCCAGTCAAAAATATTTATGACGCTTTCAGGACTGACAGGGAAAATATTTATGGGTATCATCGTGTGTGGCAAAGGGGTCCGAAGTTCACAAGTGACGTAAAATCCCCGGAATTGAAGACGAAAATTAACTATGCGCCGGGAAAGGATGAACACGCCCATAAGAAGGGTACGAGCAGCGAACCGCAGCAAAGAGAGAAAATGCACCAGTAATTGAGAAGTACCACTCGACGAATAAAAAAATACCATATTCTGCTAAATAAAATACGCCCATTTTGACTTATGGAGGAATTTTTTTGAAGAGAAAAGGGACACTTGGATTTTGAGTTCCATCTTGATCTCTCGCCCTGAAAAGATGCTCTAGGATGAGTCCTGCGACCAAGACATATCTCTTCGTCACCCTGTGCAGAACATGAAAAGGAATCCTGATCTTGGAGGTCACGAACTTTTCTTCATCACCATAAATCCTTCTTCACCTGTAGTATTTGCGGACCGAAGTCTGACTGAGAAATACGACTCCATTGTTCTATCACCATTAGGTGATGAAAGGAAATGTTACATCGAAAAGCACCCCAGCTTCAGTCAAACGAATGTTCCTGTTTTCCCGTGATTGCGTACATACGCTCTGCCTAAAAGACACTATATGAACTCGAATGTGCTCAGTTGAAGAGACTTTTACAATTTGAAATGTGCTAACAATATCATCACAGTGATAGGTACAATCCATGATGTACAGAGTGCTTTCGCCCCTTTCGTCTGAGGTGTATGGTGAGAAAACATTTAATTACTAAATTATTTTGGCCATAAAATTATTTTGTATTGATGATATATGTGTATAGGGATTTTTGTGTTTAAATATGTTGCAGGCAAAATTTTTAGTGAAAATATGAGTGAAACATCATTATTATGGACTAAACAAATATAAATATTATAAATGGTAATGTGTCCATAACTTGGCTAAGAAGCCCATCTATGTTGTGCTGTGAAAAAATGCTGTCATAATCAATATGAAGTTTATAATAATTATGCATTGATATAAGAAATTTATATGCCTGAAATAAAAAAATTTGATTTTTTATGTGATTTCCTATCCTTTTCTTTGAATCACTATTCTTATTCTTTCTTTTCAGATGCTTAATAAATTCAGGAGTTTTAAGAGTTAATTTTATAAAATATAAAATCGTATAAATTACTACCCACTGAATCCTGAATATAATTTTGTACGTTAAATAAGTCGAGCATGTGTTATTGACGTATTTATTTTAGTATTCAAAATTTAACCACCTTTCATTCTCTTAATTCAATATTACTCTCTTTTGATCTTCTCACAGCGCGGATCGAGTAATATTTCTATTAATTGTGCTAACCACTTTATTGTTGCGTGACCAAGTGTGTTGGTGATGGATCGTCACAACGCGGATCGAGTAATATTTCTATTAATTGTGCTAACCACTTTATTGTTGCGTGACCAAGTGTGTTGGTGATGGATCGTCACAACGCGGATCGAGTAATATTTCTATTAATTGTGCTAACCACTTTATTGTCGCGTGACCAAGTGTGTTGGTGATGGATCGTCACAACACTGGATTTTATTGTTCTCAGGATGTGTAGGGAAGGCAATATGTTTTGTAAAAACATTAATAGAGATAACGAACTTCTGTTAACTGAATGTTTGGAAAGATATCTTAAGGGGATTCTCAAATTTACTGCTCAACACTGAGAAATTTTCTGACACATTTTCTGACTAATTTTTAACAGTAAAGTCATAAAATTGACAGGCCTGACTATTGAAGGGACTTGGAATCGAACAGTGTTTTCCATTTTTTATAACTAAATTACTTATCCAGATATAAGAGATTCTTGTCTTGTGACTGCCGGTTTTTCTCCTTTCCCGTGCTATCGATTCTGGAAATTCGATTAAAAATTTTAACTTTGACAGTATTTTCTCAAAGATATATTGCTTTTATCAAAAAGTAGATAACTTTATTCGATTACATAGTTTCTGAATAAGAACACTTATCAATCTTATGCGTTTCCGAAAAGAAATGAATTCAGAAATGTATCAGAAAGTAGCTCCTTTGGACTTGAGAAAAGCCTTATTAAATGGCAGATAAATAATTTTACAAATCTGCTTTTTATTATATAGCTTCAAAAGTTATGTTTTGAACCCTCCTTTTTCCTTTTTTCTAAACTACTTTAATTTTTTAATGAATCCTTATTTGAATGCCTTATTTGTAATCATTAATGTTGCTATTATGTATTTTCTGTCTTGCGAGCACATAGTAATTTTAAAATATACTGTAAAACTATCCCATAAATATGTGTGCAGTATTATTCTTTAAAAGAATCGTAATTGTATGTTTAGAAAAATCTGAATTTTTTGTTGAAATTGAGTCGGACCTCATTTAATTGATTTTCCACTGGTCGGACCTGCTTTAACTGATTTTGCCCGAGCCGTACTGGACCGTGAACTGTGAAAATATAAACCAGCCAAGCCGGACCGGGATCGGGCCAAACTTTTAATTTTTTCATCAGGCCGGGCCAAGATTGCTTTTGTTCGGTCCGGGCAGGGCTACGCCCTGGAAATGCCGTCCTGTGCCGACATCTATGCTGTCATCTCTCGGTAATAGATAAAGACATTTATAGACAATTACTTCATACAATTTCCATGCTGTAAAGTAGAAGAAAATTATAAAAATTTATTAAAATTCGAAACGTCCCAAAATTGGGACGTTAGGCATAAATGGGTTAAAATGTAGCTAAATTAAAATATAGTAAAGCGTGTAAAAAAAGAACCTGTCTATGACAAAATTCTCTCTTAATGTGAAAATTATGTTGTAATGTAAAAATATGTTGTAATGTGTTGCCATGTAAAATGAATGTACTAATACATAAGAAAATGAGTTACACCTTCTAAGAAGGGAACTTGTGTATAAAGCATTTTTTTTTTCCTATGCAATTCCGTCTTAGAAGATTTTACTATATAGCATTTTTTAGATTTTTAAGTCTCCAATACATGTAATTTGGATCAAATATATTAATTATAACTAAAACATACATTCAACAAATAGCGATTCCTTAAAAAATAGATATCGCAATAAATTCTATAAAAATGAAATCTATAAACATGACAATAAAAAGCATAGATAATTATTTTTGGTCAGAACTCCTGGTACAAGACAAATTTTTAACCAAATCGACGCAAAAATCAATGTTTTGTAGAAATTCATTTGGGCCCGGCCGGTCTTGGACCGAACTTTTATCTGTGATACCTGGCCGGATGGGGCCCAATAATTTTTCTCTACGGGTCGGGCCAATATTTTTCTTATACGGCCCGGGACGGGATCGAACAGATTTTTTAATCTTTATACCGGGCTGGGTCAAATTTTTCTTTTATGGATCGAGCCGGACCCGGGCCTTGAAATTTCGGCCCGTGCAGACCGCACAGACCACAGACTGCATAGCACAGGGACCTCAACTCCAAAATACTGTTTCTACTACATTTCTTTCTATATATCCTGTTGTAAGGTATATTGATTTTTTAATGGACCTCTGTTTGTGTGTAAATATCTGAATTATTATTAATACCATTAATCCATTTACACGGTTTGAAGACTTAAAAATCTGGAAAATTCTATATCGATAAACCTTCTAAGACGGAATCACATAGGAGAGAAAGAAAATCGTTATAGTTAAGTTCCCTTTTTTACCAGGTCTATTTTCAAACGGATTATTATATCCATTTTGAAGATCCAGATCAAAAAAAAAATTCCGTTTAAAACAGGATCTCGTTATACACAGATTCTTATAACAGGTTTTACAGTACTGTATCCTCACCTCTAGAAATGTATTACTATTCTTTATTGTAGAATAATGGTAATTTAAAAATATATGTATTTTTCGGAAAAAAATGTTGACCTAAGGTAGGTTGTTCCTTAAACAGATTTTGCACGAGTCAGACTGGGACGGGGGCGGGACAATGATTTTCATACAAGCAGGGGCGACCGAGCCAGAAAATTTCTGTCGGTGTAGACTTCTAGGAAGAGTAAAGCACAGGTCCAGAAATAAGTCCGGTTCGATCCAGCCCGGACACGACCCAGAAAAACTGATGATCAGACTCGACCCGTGCCGAGCCCGTTTAGGCCTCTAAATGGCACTTGAATGGGAAAAACGTGTTCTTAACGGCTGGAAAATTTAAAAAAATAAGTTATGAAAAAAATCGAGTTTGAGTTGTAAATTCGTTCAAACTCACGGATTTTTTGAGCTTTCGTTCAGTTCATGTTCGTTTATCAAAAATTGAGTCAAGTTCAACTCAAAGTTCGTAGAAAGTGAACGAAGTTCGTGAACTTTCGTTCAATGAACGCGTTCATACCCAACACTGATGCCTAGTATTCAGGGGGAGGTGCCTTCACTATATGTAAGGACGAGATTTTTCCAATTTTTTGCCCAACAATAAGAGAAAATATTATTTTATTTAGTCGAAAAATACTGCTCTTTAACAGAACAACATTTTCTCTAATATTATACTGGTATGCAAAAAAGCGCAGAAATATCATCCCTGTAATTCCTGTACATGTGACATCACAAACTGTTATTTAATCTATCTCTCTATTCTAAAAAAAGTAACTACCGCTGTCACCGCCGCCGCCGCCGCCGGTTTTGAATTTTTTGTGACTGGAGGTCTTTCTTCGTTAATATTAAGAAAATAATGCATACAAAAATATGCAAATCGGTGGTTTTATACAGAAATGTTTGATAAGCACGCTGAAGCTGACAGTTTTCAAATCGAAGAATTATTTTATGAGATATTTAATGCTAAATTTGGACAAAATCGTTCCACTAAAATGTTTTATAGCAGCAAAAACTATACATGGCAGTGTAATCATTTTTAGATCATTTTATGCATTAGAATTTGCCGGAGTGCAGATTGCATTAATTTTTTTATTTTGACTCATTTTTTCAGGTTTTATTTCTATTTTAAATTCGAATTTTCAGCATTTCTAGAGATATTTTTTACAGATTTTAGAAAGTGATATTAATTTAAACTGTTGCCAACTGTATAAACAGCGGAAGCAATAATGTTTGCTTCAAAAAAAAAAAATATTTATACGTGTAAATAAATTAAAAATTTATTTACACGTGACTATTATAAACAGAAAAAAAAACATTTGGAATTAGAATTAAATAATTATGTACAAAAAGCAGGAACTTGTTAAAAATTACGTCATAAAAACTATAATTACACGTGAATTTTAAGAGAGAAAGGAATTTGTAAAATAATAAATTTATTAACATGCGTTAGAAGTCTTAAATAGGAGAAATTACGTCATATTTACGTCACATTACAGTTATTACATAAAATGAACACAAAATAATATTGCAAAACGGTTTAAATTTAAAAATTGCGCTAGACATTTATTTGATATTTTGACAGGATACTTTTCAACTATTTTTGTTAGGAAAGCGCAAATATTATTTCATTTCGAACAAAAGTATTTTCACTTGAATATTTAAAACAGAAAGAACAGCTTGGTAAAAATTACGTCAGATTAAAAACGATTAATTTAAAATGTCTCATTTAAAAGTACTTTCTTTTCGCTTTGTTAAAAAATACCAGGAGACAAAGACTCTGTTTACTTAATTCCTTTTATATTAGCTTCTTTTGAAATGTTGTTACACGTGTCTATGTCATCCAGTTATTTTTATTTCGACGTTTTATTTGTATTTTTATTAACGTTGTACTAATTTATTTGTTCTTTCGTTATTTAAAATAAAAATGATGTCAATTTGTATAATTTGGCGAGTGGTTTGGCGATTGATATAATTTGGCGAAATTGGTCGACGGGATAATCAAGTAGTACCGCAGCGGATTTGGCCTTAAAATTACCCAATCAAAGAGAAATGAATAGAAATTCGTTTATAGGGAGATCGCCACTGTCTTTTAAATTATAATTCAATCTTTCGAAATCTTTTTTAAAGCCGATCAAATTAGCGTGCATTTAAAGTGTGCGGTGTCTGGACGGGTGTTGGCGAGCGTAGCTCGTAGGGGGCCGAGCCCCCTAGTACTGTAAAATATAGCAGTTGTTATGCGCGCATAGTTACTGCTTATCATGAAACACACAAAAAGATCATAACAACATTCCATAATTAAATATTCCAGATTTATCAGTAAAAATAAATGTAATAGTTTTTCCGGTGTACGTTATTTAATATGTTATTTTTTTAAATAAATTTCTAAAACACTTCTCTAATTGTAAAAGGGTGCATTTTCAATTTTTTCTAAATTTAACATGTAATATGCGGCATCGATAACACACTGTCGTGAACATTTTGTACTAGATCGTAAATATATTTCCCATGATAGTTACAATACTTTTTGCTTACTATGTTAAACATTTTACAGTACCGCTGGTTTGCCGGCTCCAAATATACTTTAAATTGCTATTTTATTTCAAATACTGTTTTATGATGAATAGTTTTAAAAATCCAGTAACTTTATACTGTAACTATTTAGAAAATAATTAATGTTCCGAAATGCAAAATCTCAAGCACTGACTGGAATACTTCATAGATTATAAAATAAAAAAAATATTTTTCAAACCCTTTTGTTATAAATATTAACAAAAAACTTTGGCTGTGATTTAAATATTTTTGAAATATTATCTGTCTCACGCTCTCTTTTTTAAAAATTATTATTGTTCCGATTCTAACTGCTGTTAAATTTTTGAACTGTCAGGAAAATCTGATTGCCTTGTACTGCATCTTTATAATTTCAAGCAGTGTTGCCACTTTGGGATCCAATTTTTAACGAAATTTCAAATTCACACAGGAAAATGCCAAAGATTTTTTTTTCTTTTTATGGTTGCTGAACAGGTACTGAACAGGTAATCAGCATTGAGGGGTTTCCTAGCTGTTATCAGCTTAACACCCAGACTAGGAAATTAGAATTTTATGGTTGCTGGATGACTCTCATTAAATAAAGCATAAAATATTGTTCTTTATTTCTGGTATGAATACTTAATTTCTGAATAAAAATGGACGGTTAACTGGCAACCCTCTTTTCAAGAAATAAGTTCGATGGCAGCGCCGCTAAAAAAAATTTATATTTTGGATACATTCTAAAGCAATACAGATATACGCGATTTCCATGCTATATACTTCTAGAGACTGTCGTTTGGCTATCAGGTACAGAATTATTATTGTTTTGCAATAATTTTTACTGACATTTATTTTCGCATTATTTAATTATACAAATTTTGCAATTTGATAAGGCTAAATTTTCTGCGCAGAAATACTGATATTCAGTTGTAAATAATAAGTTTGAAAAATAAAATTTGGAACTCGCGAAAATAGGGGCATTCGTTCGATAAGGGTTAGAAATTCTAAAGAAAGTGTCGCACAGTCAGGGTGAGACAGCTTATTATTATTTAATATATAATTTTTTCTATATAAAAACATGAAAACATTTAAAATGCTTCATTTAAACACATTACTAGATAGGTGTGATAAAATATGCAGGGCTCGCAGCGTTCCTAAATTTTTCTCAATTTCCTACCACTATTTCAAATAAAGAATCTTCCTGACAGATTTCTTTAATACCGGTAACAGAATTTTAAAATAAAGAAAATAATTTTAAAATAGTGGTAGCAAACTGCGAAAATTTTAGGAACGCTGCGAGCCCTGAATATGTACAAATGTTTTTTTTAAATAAAAAACACTAGATGTTAAAATGATAAAAAAGCTACTCCAAGCGCTTTCGGCTAACCTTAAGCCTTTGTCAAGGAGAAGAGAATTGACTGAGAAAACACTCGACGCTCGGTGTTAACTGTTACACATTGACCGGAAACACTCTTCAAGTTGCCCACAGGTGGTCGTATCCATTAAACTGAAGGAGGAGGGAAGTAGAGAAAGCTCAATCCTCCGAGAGACCAAACTCTCCTGTTATTAACGTTATACTATATTTCCTTAGGACGTATTTTAATTTTTCAAAGCAGAAAATCGTTGTAATGACGTATTATCATACCAAATTTCGCGTATCTGGTTTAATTTACTTCATATTACAGGAGATTTCGGTCTCTCGGAGGATTGAGCTTTCTCTACATCCCCCCTCCTTCAGTTTAATGGATACGACCCCCTGCGGCCAACTTGAAGAGTGTTTCCAATCAGTGTGAAACAGTGAACATCGAACGTTGAGTGTTTTCTCAGTCAATTCTCTTCTCCTTGACAAACGCTTAATGTTAGCCGAAAGCGCTTGGAATAGTTTTTTTTTATCATTTTAACATCTAGTGTTTTTAATTTTTAAAAACATTTGTATGTATTTTATCACACCAATGTTGTAATGCTTGTATGAAGCATTTTAAATGTTTTCATGTTTTTATATAAAAAATAAAGGTGAATCTGGCGTTCAAGATAGGACTATTTTATTAAGTCAATTTACTAATAATTTTTTCTCTTTATTTTCTAGGACAGTGTTGTACATCGTGGCTCCGGCGAAGCACTGTGAAATTCTCACAGAAATATTTGGGTTTTTTAATCTCGGAATACCTCCGATTACGTAACACCGAGATTTCGGTAAAAAAGAATTCTCTCACTCCGTAGGTGCCAGATTCTAGGATTCCAGATTCCAGCCCTTTTCTAGTTTATATTGAGTGATTTTGAAACATATTTAACCAATATAGTTATGAATAAAGAGGAAGAGATATATAGTGTATTGTCTACGAGTTGCGAGTGAAGTAACTGAGGTGGTTGCCACAATATGCCGGCTGATTTTTTTACATCCGATAAACAGTTCTGCTAGCCACCGAAGTAATCTTCCACCAGTAAATTTTGAATAGAAAATTTCGCCTTATTTTAGCGGCCTTTTTCATGGAAAAAGTTCTTTCTAAAATGTCGTTATAAGTTTTATTTCTTTTTACTGGTGGCAGTTTAGCCAGGTATTTGAATCACTTTTAATGACAATAACAGGAGGTTGTCTAGGATGTCACAAAGGTTGGCATTAACGCAGAGCCTGACTACCTCCAAAGTAAACTAACACCGGTAAAAATAAATATCTGCTTTTAGAGTTATTTACGTCTGACATTTTGCGTTAAAAAGGCGTTTAAATAAGGAGAAAATTTAAATTTAAATTTACTGGTGGAAGTTTGACTCGACGGTAATCAACTCCTGCGGAAGCGGTTACAGTTGAAGATTCACTATTTTAACGATATGTCAACCCATCTTTATTAATAGCTTCATAATTCAACCTGACTTTGTGGAGCAATCTTACGTGATAGAAAAAGGCTCGGCAATTCTGAAATAAGCCTGCTGAAGAACATCAGAAAAATGCCGTGACGGCATCACCACCCTTGAAAGGGTTAACCCATTGAGGGGCGGTGGGATATATTTTATCCCACCTACGATTAATGAAGATTGACACCAGAAAAATTTTATAAAATTTTACCTTTCTAACTTGGGTGGGAAAAAGTTGTAAAATTGGTTTTCCTTATTTTGCAATAAATATTTTTGCAGATTCCGGTGTGAATTTGACATTACAGAAACGCAATTACTTGCCCCTCAAGGGGTTAAATAGAGCTCAACAAATCTGAAACAGAGCATTGATTCATCTTGGCTTTGCTTTGTGAGATGTTCGTTAACCGAACATAAAAATCTCTCGAGTAAGTGTTCGTTAACCGATCTATTCGTAAACCGAACAGTTCGTTAAACGATCATCCACAGTATAAACGCAAAAATATCCGTTTCTATATCTATATCTATACTTCTATACTTCCTATTATAAAGAGGAAAAAATTGTTTATTTGTCGGAGATAAGCTCTGGAACTACCGAACCGATTCGAAATGTAATGGTATCAAAATGATGGTGCTAGTCCAACTTAGAACATAGGCTATATCTTATGTCGGTGCCACTAACCCAAAGGGGGTGTAGGAGCAAAAAACGTTCTAAAAATGCGATTTTAGCGTTACTGAAGGGCCTAGAAATATGAAATTTTGAATATTAGTTACTTATAAGATAAAAATGATATCTAAGAACAGTTCTTAAACAATTCGAAATTTAAAAGGGGTGAAAATGCACAAAAAGCGTTCTAAAAACGTTCTAAATGGTAGTTTCTACGCAATCTCAGGAAATACCAAACCGATTTAAAAAGTATTGATGTCAAAATGATGGTGACAACGCTTGCTCCAAGATAGGCTATGATTTATGTCTGTGTCACTACCCCAAAGAGGGTGCAGGAACAAAAAACGTTCTAAAAAGGCGATTTATGTGTTACTGAAGGACCTAGAAATATGAAATTTGAAATATTAGCTACTTATTAGATATAAAGGATTTCTAAGAACAGTTCTTAAGCAATTCGAAAATTGAAAGGGGTGAAAATGCGCGAAAATCGTTCCAAAAAACGTTCTAAATGGTGGTTTCTACACAATCTCAGGAAATACCAAACCGATTTAAAAAATAATGGTGTCAAAATAAGGGTGTCAAAATGACGGTGACAACCCTTGCTCCAACATAGGCTATGTTTTATGTCGGTGCCACTACCCCAAAGGGGGTGCAGGAGCAAAAAACGTTCTAAATTGCGGCTTTTGCGTTACGGAAGAGCCTGAAATATGAAATTTGAAATATTAGCTATTCATTAGATAAAAAGGATTTCTAAGAACAGTTCTTAAACAATTCGAAATTTAAAAGGAGTGAAAATGCGCGAAAAGCGTTCTAAAAAACGTTCTAATGGTTGTTTCTACACAATCTCATGAAATACCAAACCGATCTAAAAAATAATAGCGTCAAAATGATGGTGAAAACCCTTGCTCCAACATAGGCTATGTTTTATGTCGGTGCCACTACCCCAAAGGGGGTGCAGGAGCAAAAAACGTTCTAAATTGCAACTTTTGCGTTACGGAAGAGCCTAGAAATATGAAATTTGAAATATTAGCTACTTATTAGATATAAAGGATTTCTAAGAACAGTTCTTAAGCAATTCGAAAATTGAAAGGGGTGAAAATGCGCGAAAATCGTTCCAAAAAACGTTCTAAATGGTGGTTTCTACACAATCTCAGGAAATACCAAACCGATTTAAAAAATAATGGTGTCAAAATAAGGGTGTCAAAATGACGGTGACAACCCTTGCTCCAACATAGGCTATGTTTTATGTCGGTGCCACTACCACAAAGGGGGTGCAGGAGCAAAAAACGTTCTAAATTGCGGCTTTTGCGTTACGGAAGAGCCTGAAATATGAAATTTGAAATATTAGCTATTCATTAGATAAAAAGGATTTCTAAGAACAGTTCTTAAACAATTCGAAATTTAAAAGGAGTGAAAATGCGCGAAAAGCGTTCTAAAAAACGTTCTAATGGTTGTTTCTACACAATCTCATGAAATACCAAACCGATCTAAAAAATAATAGCGTCAAAATGATGGTGAAAACCCTTGCTCCAACATAGGCTATGTGTTATGTCGGTGCCACTACCCCAAAGGGGGTGCAGGAGCAAAAAACGTTCTAAATTGCAACTTTTGCGTTACGGAAGAGCCTAGAAATATGAAATTTGAAATATTAGCTATTCATTAGATAAAAAGGATTTCTAAGAACAGTTCTTAAACAATTCGAAATTTAAAAGGAGTGAAAATGCGCGAAAAGCGTTCTAAAAAACGTTCTAATGGTTGTTTCTACACAATCTCATGAAATACCAAACCGATCTAAAAAATAATAGCGTCAAAATGATGGTGAAAACCCTCGCTCCAACATAGGCGATGTTTTATGTCGGTGTCCACTACCCCAAAGGGGGTGCAAAAAACGTTCTAAATTGCGGCTTTTGCGTTACGGAAGGGTCTAGAATCGTGAAATTTGGAATGGTAGTTAGTTATAAGATATCAATGATCTCTAAGGACATTTCCTCAAAATACCGAAATTTAAAAGGGGGTCAAAATGCGCAAAAAGAGTTATAAAAAACTTTCTAAATTGCGATTTCTATGCAATCTCAGGAAGTACTGAACCGATTTCAAATATAATGGTGTAAAAATGATGGTGACAGATCTTGCTCCAAGATAGGCTATATTTTATATCTGTTTCCACTACCCCAGAGGAGATGCAGGAGCAAAATGCGCGAAAAGCGTTCTTAAAACGTTCTAGATGCCGATTTGTCGGCAATATCTCAGGAAGAGTGAATCTGATTTCAAACGTAATGGTAGGAAATTGATGTTGACAGCCACTGCTCTAACATAGACGCTATTTTATGTCGTATCACTATCACCAAGACGTTGCAGGAGCAAAAAAACGTTCTAAATTTCGATTTTTGTGATCGGTACGGGCTAGCAACTTAAAATTAGGCAAGGTACATATTTATTAGCTATAAATGATCTTTAAGAACAGTTTCGAAAAAATTGGAAATTTAAAAAGGGGTGAAAATGCGAGAAAAGCGTCCTAAAAACGTTCTAAATTGCGATTTCTTCTCAATCTAAGGAAATACCAAAGCTATTTCAAAATTAATGGTTGCAAATCAATGGTGACAGTCCCTGCTATAACATAGGTTATATTTTATATTGCTGTCACTACCATCTGAGGGTTTCAAAAGCAAAACATGTTCGAATTTCCATTTTTTGCACAACTGAGGGGGTCTAACACTTTGAAGTATGGCATGATATTTACTTATAAGATGCAACTGCTTTCTAAGAACAGTCGAAAGAAAATTCCAAATTAAAAAAAAATGAAGTGAGTGAAAAGCGTTATAAATTACAATTTTTAAGCAAACTTATAAATTACCAAACCGATTAAAAAAATAATGATGACAAATTTTGGGGATAGAACCTGCTCAAACATAAGCTATATTTTATGTCTGTTCCACTACCACCAGAGGGTTGCAGGAGCTAAAATCTTTCTAAATTGCGATTCCTGTGATACTGAAAAGGCTAGAAACTTTAAATATGACATGGTAGTTACTTATAAAATATAAATGCCTTCGAAGAACTGTCGAAAATACATTCGAATTAAAAGGGGTGAAGCGAAGGGGAGGTGCGAAAAGCATTCTAAAAAAGTTCTAAATTACGATTCTATGCAATTTCAGGGAATATAAACCAATTATAAAAGTAATAGTTGCGAATCAGTGGTAACAGTCTCTGATCCTACACAGGCTATATTTTATGCCGGTGATTCTACCACCTGGGGTTCACAGGAACAACAAACTTTCTAAAAAGGAGCTTTAAAAGCTTTTTAAATTACGTTTCTGTGGAATATTTCGAAATAACAAACCGATTTCAAAATTAATGTTGGCAAATTAATGGTGTCAGTTCCTGTTTCAACATAGCCCTTTAAGTTGAGAGAGGTGGTAGGACTTGGAATTCGACATGATGGTTAATTTTAAGATGTAAGAAGATGGTTTCTAAAAAATTCAAAACTTCAAATGAATACTGAAATGAGCGTATTAATTGAGCATAAAAGTTTCAAAATATTTTCTAAATTATCATTTATTTAGTTTTATTTCATTTTATTAATTTAAGTCTCATTTCTGCCTAATACAGTGTAATAATGATGTTTAGTCAAACTGTGTTTTAAATAGTAATTTTTGAATTATTCCTAAGAGTAATAAGTACCTTTTAATAAAATAAAATATTACATTTTAATAAAATAAAAATTTAGTTAGTACCTTTTGATAAAAATTAGACATATCACTTGGCATATTTCAAATATTACGCGAGCAAAGCCGCGGGGTTTGCTAGTAGTATATAAAGAGATATAACCGCATTTTTTCTCACTGTCGCTGAGATGCATAAGAATGAGTTAACTAGTCTTCTCTCAAATACAGAGACTCCTCGGCAAACGAGTATCTCTAGGACAGGGTTGTGAAACTGATGCCAGCCGGTTACCACTAAAATTTCATTGTAATTAATGCCTTATCTAATCATCTAAATGTATACAATTCAAGAAGTCGACTATCTATATTTTAACCCTTTGCGGAGCGGTGGAATAAAATATATCCCACCAAATTTAAACAATACTCTCACCAGAAAATGTTAACTAAATTTTATATTTTTAACTTTGGAGGACAACCGTTGCGAAATTGCTTTTCATTATTTAAAAATAAAATTGTTCGATTATTCCGGTGAGAATTCAATATATAGAGATATTTTTGGGATAATAGACATATGTATATGTGCGTAACGCTGACGTCATTTTGCAAATGGCAACAGCAGACGATCAAATTTAAGTTTGTTTACTTTTATTGCGGTTTTTTAAGTTTCTAAATATCGCACATTTTAAATTTTTAGATCATCGAATAAAGAAAAAAAAATGTACTTTCAAATGCAATTTGTATAAAAACTGTATCACAATTTACTCAATTTTTGTTGTTTTTAAAATAGTTTTCAAACATGATTTTTTAAAATCTATTTCTGTCACTTGCAGAGAAACATAATTGCAAAAGATAAATATGTTTGCACTTTAATTAATACAAATAAAATAGTTCAGCATTTGTTTTCGACAATTCCATAAGGAATTTCAAACTTTATCACTATATACATAATAATAATAATAATAATAATAATAATAAAACACAATTTTAAAGCATGTAAACGAGCCACGTTTGTAACACAAACATTATCAGAATAAAAATTATTAACAATCTTTGGCGATTTCTTCCACTGTTGGTGCGAGGCCAATATAAAAGTATCCCTTTTTATAAATTTCAAAACTTTATTTGAATACATAATAGATAACATAGAAAAATGATTGTTGGTATTGTTAGTGAAAAATATAAAAAATATATATTAAATGTAATTGATATATATTAAATGTGCTTTTTACCTGTATTCTGTAACTCAGGAAGACCAGGTTGAAACTCCTTGTTTTTATAAAAAATTAGTTATGAAAGGCGGGCCACAGTTGCAAACCCTACTCTAGAATAACCATGGAACTATTAATAAAGAGGAACTGACATATCCTTAAAATATCGAAGTTTCAACTGTAACCGCTATCGCAGACGTTGTTTACTGCCGGTTGAAACTTCCACCCGTAGATTTAAGTAGAAATCTTCAGCTTATTTAGACGCCTTATTATTACAAAATTTAAGTTATAAATAATGGTAGAAACAGATTTTCACTTTTACTGGTAGGAGTTTACTTTGGTGGTAGTTAGGTCCTACGTTTCCGCCATATTGTGACAACTAGGGGAATAAACTGACAGTTTTACAAGGCCTACCGACACCAGTAAAAACAAATAGAAATTTTTATGACATTTTTGAGGAAAATTTCCATGAAAAAGACGCTTAAATAAAACAAACTTTTTTATTCAGTTTTACTTGTGGTAGGTTTTCCCTGGCAGTAATCAGAAACTGAAGATCCGATTTTAAAAAAAAGCAGCCGCCATCTTGTGACAACCTCCTCCATTACTTCACTCGCAACTGATAGACGGTAGACCATATGTCTTCTCCTCTTTATTCATAACTCCATTAGAATAACCTAATGAGTTCCCTCAGAGTCAGAATTGTTTTCTAACTTGGATAATGAACCTGGATTCGTTTTATGAACATTCTGTTCGATAAGTGTGCTAATATAAAGCAGCATCTTTGCAATTTAATTGGATGATAAATCATTTTCGGTCATTTTGCATTTTGGGATATAGAATGCAATTCCGGAACGAATTATGTTGGTGCAGGGATATCAGTTCGGCCTCCCTTTTTAGTCAGAAATTTCGAGTTCATACCAGAAATAAAGAATAGTATTTTATGCTTTATTTAATGGGAGATATTTAGCCATTGCATAAAATGAATAATCTTTCTTCGAAATTTCCGGAGTTAATTTGAAATTTCGGATGAAAATATGAAGCCAAACTGGCAACCCTGTGGTTGTGTGTGAAGGTATCATGAGATAGAATGCAGAATTTAACATGTGATTTATCCCTTTGAGCTCTGCTGGGAGAATTTCTTCCCACATAGTTTTAATCGCCAAATGTCACAATGGCACCGGAATATTCGACCAAATGTATTTGAATATAAATTAATGCAATTTTTGTGTATATGATAAACCGGATTTTTTGTTTGGAAAATACTGGTGCCAATGTGACATTCGGGTATTTTTAAGCAATTCACCCACCAGATCTCAAAGGGAACAAATAATTTAAAATATAGTACCTGTATCTAAAATTGGACTGTAAAACGTTAGTTGACATAATTCGCTATATCTAAAAATGAAATTAAATTTACATTACATTAAATCTACAAAACCTTTGCAAGCGAATTTCGCACGAATATTCACAATACCACGGTTGGTCCAGGCAACTATTTTTCTAAAGAAGATTTTGTAGTATATTTCTCTTGCAAATATTCTCGAACAGTATCTCAATAAGTTTTGTTTTGAGAAAGCGGTGTGGGATAGAATTAAAAAATAGCCACCTGCAGCAGCCCTGCAATACCTACTGTGTTCAGATTCGACACTAGTATTTCTCAGTATGTTTTCCAGGTATGAAATGTTGATTATTTTAAAACCGTTAGTATTGTTATTATCTTCATGTAGTAATACAAGTATCCTAATTCTACAAATTTTATAAACGTGAAAGTGTGAATATGTTTGTTTGAAGTCAGAATCAAAACGTAAAACCATTTTTTTTTTAATTCACTATCCATTTTATTTTTTTTTTTCAATGTTCAAATTTTGCTTGAAGTTAATAAAATTTAGATATTTTATTTCTTTGTGATACATAAGCTAAAAGTTATAAAATTAAACATACTTTCAATGAAATGTAGAAATAGAATATTTTCTTGTATTTGCATTATTGTGATATTTCAAAAAAGAAAATTAAAATTCATTTGATATTATAGTAATAGCAATGTAAACCTTACTAAAATGCAACTGCTGCGAAAATCCACGAGTAACTGCGCTTTCGGATTTTTTTATAATCACTATTTCTTTCTAATACTAATATTCGATTTATAACCTATGAGATTAAAAAACGGGACGATTACTGAGCTCCAAAATGGTCCGCCAACTGAATATCAATATTTATTAATAGAAAATTTCCTGCTAGGTTTCTACATCATTTGCGCTAAAATAAACTTCCGAAGGTGGTTTTTGCAAAATTTACAAAAATAATCTAAAAAGAAAACTTTTCTAAGAATATACTGTATTCAAAAAGCGGTCCATTTGGGAGTCCTGAGATTACAAATATCCAAAAACAAAATTACCCTGAATACCAGTACTAGTTATGTTGGTTATATTGTGCTTATATTTGCATTCATCGGTAACAGTGTTGCCAATTTCGAGGAATTCTGTATTCAAAATACCTACCAGTCTTTTGAAACAGTATTTTCAGTTTATTTAATCGAATAAAGGCTGCCGTTAAATAAAGCGAAACATAGTATTGAATTTTCCTGACATATATTTTGAATACAAAAATATGTTTAATTTTAAGCTCTGATGGGCGTCATTGATACTTAAACTATAATTACGGTATCGCTATATTGGACTAGAAATATTTAAAAAGACACATTAGAAATATTTGTAATGAAATGTCAACACTTTAAATTGCGACTATCTACAACAAAATGCCAATATTGTGAAAATATTTACTTAATGTTTGAAGTATTTAAAGTAAAATTTCAAGATATTTTATGGCAATTTACATTTTGCACATATTTGCGCAATCTTAAAAAAGTATGTTTTTAGCAATTTTAATATTAATATTTCCATTATACGGTAAATATTTTTGCCATTTGCTAGTAACTTTTATTTTATGTATTACAAGTAAATACAACGCATAAATTTTATTAACTTAAGTGGCAGTTTTAAACATTGGAAAAAATTAATATAATGCATAATGAATACAAAATTATCTATTTTGACGACGTTAGTCAAACATTGTCACACTTTCACATTTATAATATTATTAGAATTAGGATAGTATCATTATTAAGTAGAGATGATAACAAAACTGTGTGTTTCAAAATATTCAAAATTTCATACCAGAAAAATATACTGAGAAGTACCAGCGTCAATCTGAAACGAGAACGTATTGCGAAAGTGCATGCCTCACAACAAACTGTTTTTATTCAAATGTGTTGTCTTGAATTACTATTGTTTAGCGTAACCTTTTCTGACGTTTTTTTTTCTTTGCGTCATCGAGCTGTGAAACTTTTGAGCTTGATAAAGGGAAATTTTCTGTGCAAAAAATTGGTATCCATTTGGAAACGGTTCTGTGTCAATTCATCGCGCACAATTCATCACCTTGTCAATTCCTCGCAGAGTCAACTCAACGTAGAGCCAATTAATCGACATTTCATTGTAGACAAAACGCTTTTAAAAGCGATGATAATAAAGGTAAAGACAATTTAGTGAAATAACTTAAATTTAATTTCTTTTTTAGATATAGCGAATTATGTCAACTAACGTTTTACAGTCCAATTTTAGATACAGGTACTATATTTTAAATTATTTTTATGTAGTACTTCGCTTTCTACTGCTTTAGTCTAACATTATCAATAATTGAAATGGAGAGAGAACTTTTTATATGTGATTTGTGTGAAATAACCAATTGAGAACATGAACATTTCATGGACTGAACTAGAGCAAGTCACTTCTTATTAAATTAGACATATAATAGATATCGCTTCTCATTTTTGGAAAATGTCTTGAGATTTATTGAATAAGTACTACGATCATGAAAGAAAAAACAAAGAATAATGCAAGGGAAATAAAATTATCAATTGGCATGCTCATTTTAAGGGGAGGCGAGACATGTGAGCACCCTCGAACCTATGTAAAATTAAGAATAAAACGAACACAGACTGAATATAAACACAAAATGAAGTCCATAATTTTGATTGACGGGATTATTGAATGATTGACTGTTATTGAATGGTAGCTTTGTTTTAAATGGGTTTTTTTTTATTTATTTCATTACAAAAGTAAACCAAAATTGCTTTATAACTTGATTATTTTCTTTCAAGAAATCTGCTTAACAGAATTTGTACATGTTTCCAATTTTCTGCTGTACATTATACTTTAATGTCGCTAGCTTATAAAATTGAATGCGTTAAAAAATTAAAGCGCATACCCAGTTCTGGGGGGGGGGGGTATGTTTTTAGCTACCATGCGATTCCTTTACATCAAAATATGTTAATAAAGACCTTCGACTTATTTTGGGGAGAGTTCCCCCCCACCCGTTTTTTCTCCACCCTCGTTCGCCGAGGAATTGATAAAACTCGGTGATACTTTTGAAAATATTACTGATGTATTTCACAAAAGCTAACTGTTTTCGGTATTACATAAGGTAGGTACTTTTCATTACCTCTACTTCCCTAAAGAAACCTCTCATACATTTAGGTCATTGGAAATATTGAAAATCAATCGTATTTACAGATTCCAAAGACTCATCAACAGACAAAATATATCTTTTAAAGTATAACTAAAATATAAAACTTTTTACTAACCCATTACCTGCTAACGGTGCGTTTTCGCACAGTTAAAAATAAATTTAAATTAACTATCCAGATACCACTATATTTTAATAAAAAAAATTCTCTTGGTTAATTAGAGAAAGTTTGAACATTAAATAAAGCAAAGATTATCTTTTAGTATTTGTGGTGGAAAACGTAAAAGACTTGAAGACCCCTATCTTACAGTTTGGGCAGTTAATGGGTTAATCCTTGTCACTCTAGCGAGTAAATAAAATTAATCAATAAGGCAGTTATCTTATTATTTATTATGTTTTTTACAATATTGGTATTTTATGTTCTTATAATTATGCGAATCATGTTAAATGAGTCCATCGATATTTGAAATTCTGGATCATTTTCAAATAAATATAAATATTGTACGCTATGATAAATGGTGAAGGGAAAAAATATAGAGTTTGCTTGTGAGAAATATCATTCTTATGATTTTATTGCATAAGCTTAATTTATGTATCAGAGAGAGAAATAGTGTTAAAATTTAACTTTATTTAATAAATTTCTAAGAAATATTTTAAAATCGTTTGTAACACTTTCCAACCAAGTTGAAAAATATTTATGACTTCGGTTTGTCTTCCCGTGTGGCCGTCTGTCCGTCTGTTCGTCTGTCCGCGCTCTAACTTTCGTAAATATACTCGGATTAACCTTAAATTTTTGGATGCTATTTACGTTTACCCTAGCACAAACCCTATTTCAAATTAAGTTTGTAGCATGTTTAGTTTATTTACAGGGACAGTCAAAAGTATTTCGATAAATTACGGCCAAAGGGGGGAAAATCGCTTCAAATGACTTTTAAAGATGTTACACCGTTTCAAACACAATAAAATTGATATGCATTTACGAAGTGCACTAAAATATGCATTATACAGAATATGTGGCGCAAAGAGTAGTTACTATTCATTTACAGGGCCACCCAAAAGAATTCCAATACATAATGGTATAGGGGTGAAATGTATATTATCCGAAGTACGTGTATATTAGCGATGATGGCAGGTAATCAGTTTTTAATTATGACATGCGCTTTTGAGTTTCACTATATTTATGCATACTTTATGGTGTGTATAAATGCTATAGTTGATATGCAGGGCTACACAAAAGAATTCTTATAGGTTACTGAATATGAACGTAAATTGCTTAAAGGTGTTTTCAAATGTGTTATGCATTTTTATGCTGAACTGTATTTAGTTTACTAAGAAATGTTTGTAAAATTTAAATAAATTAATATGCAGGGCCACACAAAGAATTGAGTACGTGGCCATTTATGGATGGTAATTTCTGGAAATGTGATTTCAGTAGTTCTAAGAATGTTTTAGTTTCAATTAAATTTTAGCTAAATATTGGCGTGTAATAAAGGTACTAAATAAACTACAGGGCTGAAAAAGTATTTAAGCATGCTTCTGTCTATTAGTATAAATTGCTGAAAGAGAAATTTCAACCTTTTATTTCAACAACGAAATAAATCAAAAATTGTTAATCGGAATTTCTGGTACGAATTCAAAAAATTTTAATAAAAATAAGGCCAATATCTCAACTCTGTTCTCATCATCAAAATTATTCAGAACTTATTTCGCCTTTTATAAGTCGTGAATAATTGAAGAGTTTAGGCAAATCTTGGGTTTCCTAGTTGATGACAACTTTATTCCTGTCTAGAAACAGCTGCGTTTGTGATGCAAGCACTGCGTCACAAATGACCGATTGATACCACTAAATTTTAATAGAATTTTTCGCCGTATTCAATTACAAGTTTTCTGGAATTTAACCCTTAAATACATCATGATGCAAATTTGAAACACTTTTTATTTAACTTTCAATAAATAAAATAAGTTATTAGCTACCACTATATTTATATAGAAATATTAATCTTGTAAATATTACAAAAATATTTTTCTAACAAGGAAGGTCTCCATACAGGCATGTTCAGAAAAATCCGAAAAAATTACAGTGTTCTTCTCATGTGGATATATATGTTTATAAAAAGTTTTTTGGCGGAACCTCGATTGAACATTCATAAAAAAATAATGAAAATTTCGTTTATTTGGCGATTTATCATCGGTTGGCGATGAAATGAAATTTCGAAAAATGCTTTTTTATGTCAGAATAAAAATGATTCATATTGAACTTGTTTCAATAAATTTAATGTAAATTAACTTTAGTTCTGTCAGTTTTAGTTTGATTTAACTATAGTTTTGTCATGTATATATATATGCATTTATAATGAAAGTTAAATATCAAATTTTATGAATTAAAACAAAATAAATTAAAATTGTTTCAATATCTCAAAATTAAGTCCAATTATCACTGTCGAGTCGATTCAATTTTGTTGCCATGGAAACGACGAACTCGTTGATATTGAAATAAATAACTGATAAATGAATCTTGACTTTATTTTGGAATACCCTTAAATATATGAAAGTATTTTTTATGTATGAAATTGTTTTTAAAGTAATAAAATTAAATAACAAGCAACATAAACATGTAATACGAAAAAATTTATTTATTAAACTCTCTCACTGTTTATGTTTAAATTCAATAAATACTTTTTACACGAATTCTAAAAATCAATTAACAAACAATTTTCAAGTGCATTAAAATCGTTTGCTTTTGGCGAGGAAAAGTGCTGCTCGCCAAATCGCGTGACGCTTTCGTCTTTTCGCGCCAAATACTCGAAAGTATTTTATTTTTTTACAGACTTTCTATTGTAATTCGCCGCTAAATTTGACTGATCCTTTATTACATACATAAGTAGTTTAATTGGTATTTTTTTCAAAATTTTTGAGTATGCCCCGTAAGGAGACCTTCCTTGTAAGAAAAGTTAAAGATCTATCTTAAAATGTTTGGCGTGCAACTGTTAATACCAGTTGCCAGATTGGGTTTTTGTCCCCATTTTGGGGGATTTTGAACCTCCAGGGGAATTTTCTGGGGGCAAGTACTTCATGGGGAAATTTTTGTGGACCATCAGCATTTTGGGGGAAAAACTTGGGGAATTTTTTTCACTATTTTACTTAACGTTTGCTTTTAGTCATCTGACAACACAAGACCTATCTCGATTTTGATTTGGAAAACGAAAATAAAATGCAGAAATCGGCAGTATCAATCATTATTCTCGTGGTCGTGCTCGTCATTTACAGCATGATTACACGTCTTAATTTTTGCTTCGTGGAATGACAGTAGAGCTTTTTGTACGACATGCAATTGCATACTACAATCAATTGCTGTCTTTATAGCGGAAATTACTCAACATAGGAATTTAAATTAGGTAAAAATAATTGAATGCAGCAGACCCCCTAGTTCTACTTATAAGGAACTTGAATGAGAACTTTGCGGTCTCAAGCGGCGTAAACCTTCACATTATTAAATCTGCAGGACTTATCCGAAACGTTCTTTTACCGCGCGTTTTAAAAGATGCAATTAAAGAAGCAGCTATTTTTCTTTTATTATTGATGAAAGCAAAGTGATTGATTATATGTTAACTCAGATAGAATCTGGTGATGCAAATACCATCTCAGATTCATTCAAATGTTAACTGATTAAAGATAGTCTAAACCTTGAAAAACTTATTGGTATAAGCGTATATGGAACTAATGTAATGATAGGCCCAGCACCAACAATTGGCAACAATTTAAAAAACAATCATAAAAGATCTTGTCGTTGTAAAATGTATCTCACATTCTCTTTGTTTAGCTGCGAATATTGATGCAAAATTCTGCTGAGTTTAAATGTTGTTTTTTTTTGTACACGGGGATTTTTTTCAATAAAAGGCTTTATTTGGGGGGAAGATTTTTAGTTTAAATTAGGTAAAAAAGATTTATAGTGGTAAATTAAAAATTGAAATTTTACTTTTTTGAGTAGAAACTGAATTGGGGACTTTTTCGGTAAAAAACACTCATTTGGGGAAATTTTCAAAAGTTTTGAGGAAATTGACTTTTGACTATCTGGCAACACTGCCTTAATATAAGAATAAAAAACACAATTCTAAAAGAATAATTCGTGCATTTAAGGATTAGTAAAGTGGTAAAAATTACTGGTTAAAATTAGTCAATTGTGGCGCAGCGCTTGCATCCCTGTATATGGTTTTTAATTTAATTACTTTACAAAATTTCTGCTTGTAATTCTTAAAAAGTATAGGAAGGTTAGCAGCATTCAGTGGGTGCTCGAGTTTTCGAATATCAAAATGGCTTATTACGTCGATCACAATTTATAAGCAATCCCACAAAGAACGGGTTGCATTTCAAGAGATTATCTCTCAGGAAGAATACGGAAGAACCACGAATTCCCACACGATTATTCTCCCTTAAACGCAAAGTAATATCGAAAAGTTATTTCCGGTATATATGAATTATCGTTAATTTTTATGCAATAAAGCAGAAAAGTTTAAAATATTTTTTTTCTCACACACAGCATGCTAATTATATTCCCTAATATAAAATTTTGCTTAACCCTTTGACTGGCATGTGATTATGTTCCTGTATTGTTGAAATCACGCAGGAATCTTCGAAAATTTTTATTTCAAAATAAGGAAAAGCAGTTTTACAACATTTTTCCCACCAAAGTTATACAAATAAAATTTAATTAAAAGTTTCCGGTGCAAATTTTGATTAAACTTATGTGGAATATAATATATTCCACCATCCCTCAAGGTGTTAACCTTTTATATCCCGGTGGTACTTTAAAGTACCATTAAAATAACTTGTTCTAAAATTCATTTAATGCGTCGATTAGTGGTATTACAGTTTAGAATGAGTTGTAGATACTTTACTTTATATTGATCCAAAGACATTATTGGTTGCACAAGACAAAAATTCTTTTAACCCTTCAATTCTCGCTCCTGTGATATTCACGGGATGTGTCAATCTGATTAAAATATTCAGATTGTTTGATTCCCAACACTTTTGTAAAATAGTGTAATTGGCTTTATTATGGTATCATTTAACCTTTCTTTAAAACTGGTGAATATTTTTTTTTTCAATAAAGTGGTGGCAACAAGCAAATTGAATTTTTAAACCGTAATTTAATGCGACCGCTAAGGGGTTAAATGGATGGTTTCCTTTTCATCTGCATTTTTTAGCTTTCTTGACGTTGAAAGGTTGTGGGAGAAAAGTTTCAGTTCGGAAATCCCGATAAATTGAAATTTAATTAAATAATTTTAACTGGCAAAATTCTTTTAAAATTTATTAAATGATTGTATTAATCTTCTACTGTAGTTTCAAATATTCACGGAGAATGCTTTAGAAAATGAAATTTTCATGAATACATAGTTTGGGACATAAAGGGTTAAGGCGGATGTTTAAATACAATTTTTTTTTCGTAATTTTCTATAAGTTTAAAATATTATAATGATTTTCCAAAGAGAGGTAAATCTTAATGAAAGAGCTGCGAAGGGTATCGAAAGAGTTTATATCATAAAAGGTATTTTACTGCGACCAAAAGTTTAAACAAACGAAACAGAAAACTGTGAGTGTTTTATCCGGAATACAGTATCTTGCAGGAGAAACTGAACAATGCTCGACAGTTAAATTTATAATTTTAATAATTTTAACTGACAAAATCTTTCTAAAATGTATTAAATGATTGTATTAATCTTCTACTGTAGTTTCAAATATTTACGGAAAAGGCTTTAGAAAATGAAATTTTCATGAATACATAATTTGGGACATAAAGGGTTAAGGCGGATACAATACAATTTTTTTTCGTAATTTTCTATAAGTTTAGAATATTATAATGATTTTCCAAAGAAAGGTAAATCTTAATGAAAGAGCTGCGAAGGGTATCGAAAGAGTTTATATCATAAAAGGTATTTTACTGCGACCAAAAGTTTAAACAAACGAAACAGAAAACTGTGAGTGTTTTATCCGGAATACAGTATCTTGGAGGAGAAACTGAACAATGCTCGACAGTTAAATTTATAATTTTAATAATTTTAACTGACAAAACTTTCTAAAATGTATTAAATGATGGTATTAATCTTCTACTGTAGTTTCAAATATTTACGGAAAAGGCTTTAGAAAATGAAATTTTCATGAATACATAATTTGGGACATAAAGGGTTAAGGCGGATGTTTAAATACAATTTTTTTTCGTAATTTTCTATAAGTTTAGAATATTATAATGATTTTCCAAAGAGAGGTAAATCTTAATGAAAGAGCTGCGAAGGATATCAAAAGAGTTTATACATAAAAGGTATTTTACTGCGACCAAAAGTTTAAACAAATGAAACAGAAAACTGTGAGTGTTTTATCCGGAACACAGTATCTTGCAGGAGAAACTGAACAATCCACGACAGTTAAATTTATAATTTTAATAATTTTAACTGACAAAATCTTTCTAAAATGTATTAAATGATTGTATTAATCTTCTACTGTAGTTTCAAATATTTACGGAAAAGGCTTTAGAAAATGAAATTTTCATGAATACATAATTTGGGACATAAAGGGTTAAGGTGGAAGTTTAAATACAATTTTTTTTTCGTAATTTTCTATAAGTTTAGAATATTATAATGATTTTCCAAAGAGAGGTAAATCTGAAAGAATTAGCTGCGAATGGTATCGAGAGAGTTTATTTCATAAAATGTATTTTACTGTGACCAAAAGTTTAAAAAAACGAAAAAGAAAACTATGAGTGTTTTATCCGGAACACAGTATCTTGCAGGAGAAACTGAACAATGCACGACAATTAAAACTAATACATGTAAAGTTTATCCCAGAAGATAATATTTCTAAAAAAAGTCTTATAGATGCTGCTAGATATGAGCCAAATAAATAAAACATGGTGCACGTGATCTTCATAGTGGGAAATTAGTGATGAATGCTTTATTTTAGTGAAAGACACATTTCAGTTACTGGTACTGTGGCAACGAAAGGTCTAAAATCACGGTAGTTTGAAACCTCCATCTGATAAATCTTCTAATACTGCACACAATGTCTGTGCATGCTATTTTTGACTCACACTTTATGCACTGCATGCCATGTAAAAGTTTTTCTCAGATAAAGGTTTCAAGCTACAGTAATTTAAGACCACTTTTTGCCAAAGTAGTGATAATATTTTTTGTTCAAGCAACAAACTAAAAATTGAATCTCGCTAACGCATACATCAGAAATCTCGAACTAGGTAGATTACGTGGGCCGAGTGTAATTTATCTTGATCATAACCAGCATCACCAATTGGACTTTTTTAAAACCTTGCTGTGGTGGCCAAATCTATTTAACTCTTACTTTTCTCTAATGAGAACTACATACCGGAAAAAGTACAAAGCAAATATATTAAATAATAAAACTCAAATTTACCGTGTTCATAATGAAATTTTAGTTTTGTTCCATCAAGTACTCTGGCCGTACCCCTTCAGGTGGTCAGAATAACTGTAATATTGAATCAGAAGTGTCACTTGTCGGCGTTCTATCGCGTGAAGAATACAATGAACATCAAATCCATTATTTCACTTTCTTCTGTAGTTAAACATTCTCAAAACTAGAATAAGAAGAGCGGTTGATTGTTCAAGAACTAATATTCACTCAAAATACTTTTAAAATATGCATTGCATTTAGCCCTTTGAGGAGTGCCGTTTGCAGTCTGCAAACGGTTAATTTTAATGCCTACATTACCAAATGGCAACAGTAATTTTTAGTACAATTTCGATCTCATAACATAAGGGAAAATAAGCTGTTGATTATTTTCAAATAAATTTGTTTGTTAATTGATGTGCGAATTAATTATTTGAAAATTTTTTGAGCAGAGATGTCTTGCCCCTGAAAGGGTTAAACCAAGACATTATAAGGAGTAAAAAAACACTTGGCAAATTGAATAATCCAAATTTCTAGTACTTTATAATTGCAAATAAAATCATGAGACGAAATGCAATATTCCACCTTGATTCAACCACAAACTACACAATATCAAATTTAAAAAGTTTTCTCTTAACTTAAATGATGACAGGTAATAATAATAATGCATATGTTACAAGTTTAAAATTACATTTTATTTAACCCTTTATCTACTGTATTTTTTTCATGAAATTTTTTTACAACACCCAGTGCACTAACGGTACTTATAAGTACCACCGAATAATTCAACTGTTAAATTAACCCTAGATCTACCGGGAATTTTATTCAAGTTTTAATAAAACGTTCTACACCAGAATTTTTATTTAAAACTATTTAACTTATTTATTTACCTTATTTTTGTCTGGTTAATATACTTAGTTTATTTTAAAGAAATTTCTGGTTTGAATGAATATTTTGTATGTACCTGTCGGGTCCAATGGACCCGTCTGGTAGACGGAGGGTTAAATACATACACTGTTTACCCAAAATAGCTAGTCAAATTGTATTCAAAGATCATAATGAACATGTAAGAAAAATCCAGCATCTATCTTATCCTATACTGTGTTTGCAGCAGTAAAAAGACGAGCGTGACAATCTGTGCAAAATGTCGGCACAAAACACACCGACTGTTTCAAAGATAGCCTCCTTCCTCGCTAAAATAACAAGTCTAGAACTACAGCTGCCATGTATCCAGATAAAGTGGAGTTAAAAGAGTGTGTTTACAAGAATTACTGCTGCCATGTATCCGCAGTGTTGCCAGTGGGCTGCATTTTTTAAATTCAAATTTCTTGATTGTCACCACCTTTCTGAAATGGTAAAATTCCTCTTTTTTTCGCCTCAATTCATATGTCATTAAATAAGGCGAATTTTGCTATTTCAAAAAAGTGTTGCCAATCAAGAAATCTGAATTTTAAAAAAGTAGCCTTCTGGCAACACTGTATATCCGTATAAAGTGGAGTTAAAAGAGTGTTTTTACAAAGTACCATTAGAATATTAGTAATATTCACTATGGGATGAAAGTTTAAAAGTGCGTGGTACTTATAAGTACCGTCATTAGATAAAGGGTTAAATTTCCTAGTACTTTCGTTCTGCAATCTCAATCCCACAGTCATCGTCTCGGAATATTTTCATTAACTGACGTTCTATTTCAAATGAGTCACTTCGTTTGAAATCTTTCTCATTTCAAACGAAGTGAAATATTTGAAATGAACGGTAATTATTAAAAATGTTCCCTTATGATGATTGCGGGATTACAGAATGAAGGAAAATTAAATAAAATGTATATTTCAAACTTTTAACACCTGTATTATTATTATCTGTCACATTTTAAGCAAACAGAAAACTTTTTTAGGGGTCCAGGACACAATTTCAAAAAAAAAAATTATTGAGTTAAAATTTTGAAATTTTTTGTGATGGTTAACAATATTATTTGTAAAAAAAATCGCATAATAAAACTTCTCATATTTTTTTTAATTTAATTTTTAAATTTTGTTAAAAAAGTGGGGTAGTTAAAATCGTTCAACTCGAAATATTTTATATGGACTTTCATTTTTTTTTTAAATAAACAGAAATATGTAAATTTTAATTTAGATTCAGCATTTTAAAAAATATTAATTTAAAAAAAATTAAAAATATTTAAAGTTAAAATTAGAAAAAAAAATGATGTAACTTTAAAAAAAAAATCATATTTTCAAAAGTAATATATATTTTTAAATTTGCTGAATCTAAATTAAAGTAAAGCCATTGAAAAAGATATCGTCCAAGTTTGAACCATTTATCTGAAACGGTTATTCATTTATAACAATTTAAGTATGAGTAATGGTGAAAAAACCCATCATGAAGAAAAACGCAATTTCACAAGAACTCGTTTCCGTGACAACCATAGATTGAAAGGTATATTTTGAAAACAAACCAAAACGAAAAAAAGCATATTTCCTGTTCTAATTAAAAATAGAAAAATGATTTAAACGTTATTTTAAGCAGAAAACGGCAGAGAAATATTAAATCCAATAAAGAAAAAATTGAAAATTTGAAGATTTTTGTGTCACGGACCCCCTTAAAGTTCATATTGTGTAGTTTGTGCTTCATAATTGCGTTAACAGTACTATAAACAATAACATTACATTGATACATTGTCTTCGTTAACTGCTGCTGAGATATGAATTGATAATATAAATAATTTCATTTCAATACAGCCGAAGAATAAGTATTAATTTATAAAACTTATTTAATAAAAAAAAAAATTATGCTTGTGCACAATGCTAGATAATATTTTATTTAATACACAATATCGAATGCATACAAAATTTCTTCGGTACTGGTCTTCCAGTACTGCCAATTGAAAAACATTAAAACTTTGAAAAGGATTCTCCATGAATAAACTGCCTTTTTTTTTTAAAAAAAAAAGAGAGAAAATGCAATTTGACCCCGTAATTCTCGCTATCGTCAATATCACGGGCTGAGGTGGCGTTCATTATTTCTCGTGCCCAGTGTTGCCAGAGGGCAACTTTTTTTTAATTCAGATTTCTTGATTGCCGCCACTTTTTTGAAACGTTAAAATCACCTTCGTTTTCGCCTTAATTAATATGTCATTAAATAAGGCGCATTTTAGCATTTCAAAAAAGTGGTGCAAATCAAGAATCTGCATTTAAAAGAAGTAGCCTATCTGGCAACACTGCTCGTGCCCGTCATATTTCCGGGCTGGAGATTTACTGCTGGAAAAAACTTCTGAAACCAGAAAAATTTAACTGGCATTTCCCTGAGAAATCTTTGAATAGCAACGTTTCGGGTTTGGTTTTTGAGGCTGATTGTGATGTTGCACTTTGTATTTGTATTGCATGTATGTTTCGAAATATATCACACTCAAGAAAAAAAATATTAAAAATCAAAATTTAATGTTTATTATGTTATTTCAAATATTATTTGTAAAAATTTGTTTGATGATAGTAAATATACAACTAAGATGTGAAAATAAAGGTCTTATTTGCATTAATTTGAATGGTGTAAAATAAACGTTAAACCACAGTATTCTCGTATGATGGCTTTTCCACAAATGTGAATTTGTTCCAGGGATGAGATTTCCGCGTTTTCTCGCACCAGTATTTTGTTAGAGAAAATGTTATTTCATTTAATCGGAACATTTTTGCGATTTAAAAGAACAAAATTTCCTCTAAGAATATACTGGTGTGTAAAAACGCGGAAATCTCCCTGATTTGTTCTATAACATCTTTTTTTTTTTTTTTTTTTGCTTTAAATAAATCTAATTGCATATTTTATCTAGAAACCTTATAATTATTCAATTTATGTAAAAAAAAAAGAAAAAAAAAAAAAAAAAAAAAAAAAAAGGTACATTTTTGATGGTTTTTCCAAATATTAAGCGTCCGTGAAGAGGTTAATTTCTAGACACTTAATAAAAGAACTGCAGAGTAATATAAAGTCAAACTCAATTTATTGTTTAATCCTTACCGGTGCGGTGTAATTCTGTTTATAAACTGGTGAAATAGTGGACAGATACCGCAATTTATAAACGAATTTATTAGAAAATAAGAACTTGCTTATTTTCATGCACATTATAATAGGAAAATTTTAGTTAAATATTCTTGGTGCCGTTTGTCAGTTTTGGAATTAAAATTAGGTGTCCTTTTTTAAGGACACCGCGCCGGAAAGGGTTAACGCTAGAAAGCCCGCGAGCAGTGTTTTTGACTGCTACCAAATGAATACATCTCGGTTTAAACCAGAATTCGTTTTTATAAAACTAGTTTAAAAGATACAAAGAAAAAAAGCTAATTAAATGGATAAGTTAATAATTTAAAATAAAAATTCTGGTGTGAAATATTTTTCTGAAATTTGTGTAAAATTCTCTTTCTTTCTAGTGTTAACCCCTTAATTCTCGCTTCCGTTATATTCACGGGCTGTGTCCTTTTTTTTTTTTTTTTTTCGATTATTCAGATTTGTTTGATTCCCACCAGTTTTATAGAATAGTGTAATTGGCTTTATTATGGTATCATTTTACCTGTCATTAAACAAGGTGAGCATTTCTTTTTCAAAAAAGTGGTGCCAATAAGCAATTTGAATTTTTAAACCGTTGCGAATTTTTAATGCGACCGTTAAGGTGTTAAGGAAAGCATTTATCCATATATTGAAATGAAAATTTAATGCACACAATCATAAAATGTATTGTAGAAAGCTGTTCCCAAACTATGAATCGCGAACAACTGATTAGTCTGGGACGATATATTGCTGGCTCGCATCGTTCCTAAAATTTTCGCACTTTGCTACCAGTAATTTAAATAAGAATTCTTCGTGGTACATTCCTTTAACATCTATTATAGAACTATACAACGAAGATTATCGTTTTAATTTAGCGGTAGCAAAGTGCGAAAATTTTAGGAACGCTGCGAGCCCTGTGTATTGATAATGGAGTTATGAACAAAAAGAGCAGGAGACATGAAGTGTAGTGTCTACCAATTGCAAGTGAAGTAACTGAGGGTGTTGTCACAAGATGGCGTGTGTTTTCTTAAATCGGATCAAGAGATTCTGATCACAGCCGCTCAAACGTCGACCAGTAAATTTGAATTGAAAACTTCGTCTAGTTTCAACGCCTTATTCATATAACATTTCACTCACAAGTATCGTAAATATTTTTATTTGTTTTCCTGGTGTCATTTTGCACAGGTACAGTCATTCAGGGTAACTTTGATCCGCATTTTCTCTATTTTCATATGCCACACTCTTATTTTAAGAATATTGTTGCAACTAGGGACATAAAAGAGAAGAAATGATCCTAAATTATTGTTTGACTATCAAAAATTAAGGAATAATAAGGATAAAAGCAATAAAAAACGAATTTTTAACCTGGTTCAAAGTTACCGATCCATTTAGGGTTACATTGCACCATATGATAAATATTATCTAAAAGAATTCATTAGAAAAAAGTATAATAGTTAGGACAACTTTATACCCTAAAAAATGTTTTCAGATATGTAAAAACTCCGAATTTAAATTTCCCAACATCACAAAATGTTTACAATTTATGATATTACAACAAATATTATGCATACGAAAAGTGGAAGAATAGAACCATGAATATTTAGAAAGAAAAAAAAAACTGTTTATTGTTCATATGAAACATAAAAATGCAGAGAAAAACAATTTTCAATGTTTTAACTCAATAATATATCCATAGTTACAGTAATAGATACTAGTACTAGTATTATTTAAACAAGAATAAAAAATGTCAAATGTATGAAATGTCGAATTTAAGTACCTCCGCCCCGAATAACGCCTTTAAATGAATTTTATGTATTTTACACATATTTGTGAAAATATTTACATGTTATATCTAATGCACACTTTCGGCATTTATGTAAAATATACGTGCAAATATGGGAAATTTTTGACAGTAGAACCTATAATCAGTAAATTATAAACACCAGTATAAATTTGAGCCAGCTCAAAGCTACCCTGAAAATGTGGTAAAATGTTAGTGCCTTCTTATTTTACATTTTATTAACTATTAATAAATAATAAATAAATAATCACAAAATATTAACACATTTACAACGTTTAGATAATAATATGTCTGATAAATGAGTATATTGTAACTTACTATGAAAATTTATTTGGATTACAACTTCAAAACAGCATTCAAAATTAACTTGAAAACAGTACTTCACAAAAATAGTTAGATGATGCAATTAATTGCGCATAATGTTGCTAATTTATTTTCTAAAATAAAGAGTAGGAATCCCAGTTTAGAACCTTGCCAACAGAGCACAGTTCTGGAGTTTATTTAGTATTTGGAGTCAAAGATATTGAAAATATGGAGGTGGTGCAAAGTTAGACCCCATGGATCAAAGTTATCCTGAAAGACTGTACAGTTTTCACTTTTGCCATCACTATTTTATAAACAGTAATATCCTGTTTTTTTTAGTCCCAGAATCTGTAATAATTGTCTGTGATTAAATCTACAGAAATAATTGTTTGGAAGTATCCGTAAAAAATAAAAATTTATGCATTGTGAGAATCTTGGAGGTGATTTCTTAAGTTAGGACTTTAAATATACTGCTTTTGTTAGTGGGGCATAACTTGATGTTTAATCTTTTGCGGTCAAAGTTCTCCTCCAAAGCACAGGCCAGTGTTGCCAGATAGTCAAAAGTCAATTTCCCCAAAATTCCTGAAATTTTCCCCAAATCAGTGTTTTTTTCCGTAAAAGTCCCCCACTCAGTTTTTACTCAAAAGGGGAATTTTTAAATTTTTAATTTACCACTATAAAAAATATCTATGTAATTTAAGCTAAAAAATTTTCCCCAAATCAAGCCTTTTTTTGAAAAAATTCCCCATTTACAAAAGAACAAACTTTTAAACTGGGCTGAATGCATATTCTGTAGCTACATGAGAATGAGAGATATTTTGAAGTGACAAGTTATTTCATTTCAAATATTACTCACGTGTTGGTATGTGAATTTCGCTAGAATGTCTTATACTAGAGACGTGGCTGGGGACCTAAGAATCTAGCTTCCGCAAAAGAGTCGGACTAAGTGGAAGAATAACGGGCTGCGGACGAATAGGGGCCGCTCGCCGCGGCGGTATCATGGTCAGCTAGTGTGGTCGAAGTCAGTCCGTACGCTGCACGTGAACATGAAGGCAAAAATCTAAATTCCGATGAAAGGCACAAAATTAATGATGTTCAGAAAATTTATGAAAAATGTTTTCAACCAGGCGGAGAGACAACCCCGTTTGTGGAGATGCAGTAAATTAGAGTAAAAAAATAAGAGAACTTCTGTTTATAATTTAATAAGTTATTTCATGTTTGTTTTTAAAAGTATTGTCTAACAATGTTGGACTATTGTTACATTAGCTCCATAGCTTTAGGCAATCTTTTATCAATTGGCATTTCAATGAATCCGAGATGGTACGCTGTTTTAATTTTTTTGTCATCCCTATACTGAAGTACATAATCATAATGCAAAGTATTTTCGCTGTATCAATCGATGTGCTTTTGCATATCATAAGAGTAAAATATCTGTTTTCCACATATTTAAGTTAAAAAAATTTTAAAGTACGGCGTAGGATTTTTTCGTTTAAGTCCTGTAGATTTAGTCACGTGCAGATTTAAGCTGCTTAAGACTTTAGAGTCTCATGTATCTGTAATATGTGTAAACTGTAATGTAGTAAACAATGAACACGACCACATCCAAGAGAATAATGATTGATATTTCCGATTTCTGGATTGTATTTTCGTTTTTCAAATCAAAATTGAGTTCGAGACTGATCTAGTTTTTCTACAGGACTAAAAGAAATTTAAAATTCCCCAAGTTTTTCCCCAAAATTTTTGTAGCCCCCAAAAGTTTCCCCACGAACTACTTGTCCCCAAAATATTCCCCTAAGGTTCAAAATTCCCCAAAATGGGGACAAAATCCCCAATCTGGCAACACTGGCACAGGCATCTCTTACACGTATTTATATGGTTGGCACCACTTTTTTAAAAAAGATATTTTTACTTGCACTTTGACAAATCTTGTAACAGAAATGTCCTAAAAAATGTACTTTTAAAAATAGTGGTGCGAAATAGAATATAAAAATCGAATAATTTATATACAGCTCCTGTGGCTATTTGCCGGCGTTCGAACATAATGAGTTAAATCAATGAAATTTTTGCGTAAGTAATTCATCGTTTCACAAAACTTGAAAAATGAGTTAAAGCCTCCATGGCTCCAAAATATTCCGAATTTTGAGTACAACTATTTCTGAATGTAAATATTAAGTTTAGATATAACAGAAAATGGCAATTAAAGGAGACAAAGTATTGCATTCTTATCAGTATTCAGTACTAACAATTTAGAGGGTTCGGCAGCTGTGCGAACGTTATATTCTTGTAATCTGCATTCGAACGAAACGTGATAATAAAACGATTCAAACGGTCGATCTGTATGGCAAATTATGGATAGAAAATTAAATATTATAACAAGTGCGTAGCCGTCTGTTTTTGATTTTTTTTTTTTTTAATCTGTTTAAAGAAAGAACCGTTTTTACTGACAAACCGTATATAAATGAATTTGCTATCTACATAGCAAACCAACAACAACAACAAAAAAAAATTACCTTATACAAATTTAAATAATTTATGTAAAATGAGAATAACACGCCAAGTGCTTTTAAGACTCTAGACAAACGTGAGGTATATATAGCTTTATTCAAAGCAGCCGCAATCGCACCTTGCATTCACACGTTTGTGCTCAAGGCCTCTCTGCTAAGACAAAAATAGTTGCTGTCTTGGACGAATTTTTTTAACGTTTGTAAGGTCTTTGAATGTGAACGCTAATACTGGGTCGATCGCAAAGTCGTGTCGTGTTGTGAAAATCAATTCGTACCTGAAACTTTTTTTCATTTTATTATCAGACATTGATTCCGATATCTAAAGTCTAATAATTATCGGGCAGAATTTTCCAGTTCGAATTGATTTTCCCAACACGACACGACTTTCCGATCGACCCAATATATTCAAAACGTTATTTCCGCATTCTTTACTCTTATTAGGCAATTTTGTGAGTTTGTGAGGATTTTGTGAGGGTACCAAGGTTTTTTTGTGAGGGCTTTGTGGCAGTTTGTGAAAAACATTTGTGAATTTGTGAAAATTTGTGATTTCAATTCGTGAAAATTTTGTGATTTTGTGAGGGTATTACAGGCATGTTTAAGAAATTTTTGTGAGGATATTCCATTTTGTAAGCGTTTTTTTGTGATTTGTGAAATTGTAAATTTTTTAGGGTATTTTGTGAGAGTATTTTGTGAGAGTAGTGTGAAATTTTTGCGAATTTTGTGAGGGTTTTTGTGATTTTGTGAGAGCACTTTTAGTGAGTGTATTTTGAGCGTACTTTTGTTAATTTTGTGAGGATTCTTTGTGTGATTTTGTGAATTTTCAGATAATGTTTTTTTTTTTTTTTTGGGGGGGGGGGTGATTTTGTGATGGTGTTTTTGTGAGGGTATTTTGTGAGGGCAATCAAAGGCTTCTTCCTAATGCACCTGAGGCTCAGATTTTTAATTTGTTGATTAGTAGCTGAGATATTAATCAAAAATCACAACGAAAGCGCATCAAAAATAATATTTTCCTTTCCCGTTGCTTTTGGTTGTATAAAGTTTCTCTTATACAAAATAGATTTTTTTTCCGCTTGCTTTCGGTTGGCAGAAATAAGTAAATAAACAGGGTTAGCAATGTAATTTGATTGTTTGATATTTTAAGCGTTACAGTTTTTTCAACTAAATAGAATTATTTTAGCACGAATGTTAAACCCAAGCTTTGGAAACATTATATTTACTGTTCATGAAAAAGTTTAAAGAATAAATAAGTTTCAACTGACGTCACATTCTAGCAACCAACATGACAACCTCGCGCGCATTTTGTTTGCACATCGGTTTCTCCGATTATTCTGTATTCTGATTCGTTACGCTATAATATCGGGTTTTTATCATGTTTCAATACGAATTTTCAAAGTCATATGGCGTTATGTATTCACCTGCTAACATAGATTATATTTCCAATATAACGGAATATTATTATTTTGTTTAATTCATCAAACTATTTATTTCATTTGCATTTTTCACTTGGAAATCTTGCAATAGAAAGGTTATGATGTAATAGCATTTTTTTTAATTCGTCAATCTATTTCATTTGCATTTTTCACGTAGAAATCTTGCAATTGAAAAATAATTGTTGTAGTAAGAATTTTATTGTGAATTTTTAATTGTCGGCAACTACTATAACGAAAAATGTTTAAATTTGATAGAAAATTGCTGTTAACCCCTTGAGGGGCACCGGTATATATTATATACCACCTACGATTAATGAAGTTTTACACCAGAAAAATTTTATTAAATTTTACTTTTCTAACTTTGGTGGAAAAAAGCCGTAAAATTGCTTTTACTTATTTTGAAATAGAAATTTTCAAAGATTCCGGTGTTAATTCAGCATTTCACAAACCCAATTGCTTGCCCCTCAAGGAGTTAAATTGGTGGGTTTTTTAATAATTAAAAATTAACTATAAATTATTTAAATTCCGGATTACTTTAGTTGCCTCGGTCGTGTTTTAATACAGATGTACGTAACATTTCACAATTCTGTCTTCCAAACTGTGGATTTGTATATGATTACATACAGACAGTTCTTCGTATGCATATATATATGTATATTTATATATATTAGATTATTATTCTTAATAAATTTCCACGAATTTTTTCTGGTATCATTCAATGATTTGAACAGTTTTGCAATCGAAGTACACCGAACCTGAATTGGTTAAAAATATCCTACTATAAGTGTATGGCAGAGATTATTTTTCAAAAAGCAGTAGTAATAGAATAAAAAATAATAGTACACTAGCGCGTTTATGTTCTGACACGTAATCAAATAGTTAAGATAGGATATATTTTATTAAAAAGGAAAGGGCCAATTTTATCACGAAACTATTTTCATGTTACCATACGAGCCCACAACTTTTATAAAATAATGCTTGTTTCTTTACATCTTAATCTAATTATGTAGATACTTTTAAACACTTTGCGGTCGAAGTCAATGTTGCCATATTAAGGATTTTTTTGTCCCCAGATTGTTGATTGTGACCGCTTTTTTGAAATAGAAATATTCGGCCTATTTAAAAATGGATTAAAAATTCTGAAAAATAAGGCGAATTATACTGTTTTAGAAAAGTGGAGACAGTCAAATAATCTTAATTAAAAAAGTCCCCAATCTGGCAACACTGGTCGAAGTACTCGTCCGTTAACAGTGGTTGGTGGATGGAGCTAGATGAGTTTATGCCCTACGGTAGGCCTCTCCACCCGGCAGACCCCGTCCGAGAATAGTAATTTCTTACACGAATTTATTCGATTGCACCACTTTCTTTTAAGAAACATTTTTACTTGTATATTGACAACATGTGCCAGAGAAATTCGCTAAAAAATTTACCTTTAAAATATCGTCGGTACCATGACTAACTATCCAACATGAAAACAGTGATGCCAGAGAGTAACTTTTTTAAAATCCAGATCTCTTGTTTGGCACCACTTTTTTGAAATACATAGTAAAACTCTCCTTATTTAACCCTAGATCTACCGGGAATTTTATTCAAGTTTTAATAAAACGTTCTACACCAGAATTTTTATTTAAAACTATTTAACTTATTTATTTACCTTATTTTTGTCTGGTTAATATACTTAGTTTATTTTAAAGAAATTTCTGGTTTGAATGAATATTTTGTATGTACCTGTCGGGTCCAATGGACCCGTCTGGTAGACGGAGGGTTAATGATACATTAATTAAAGCGAAAACAAAGGGAGTTTTTTTTACCCTTTCAAAAAAGTGATGACAATCAAGAAATCTGAATTTAAAAAAAGTAACCCGCTGGCAACACTTTTTTCATATTGGATAGTTTGACATGGTACTGATGATATAGTGGTACGAACAGAATATAAAAATTGAATCATGTATATAAAGTTTGGGCGGCTATTTGCAGACACTTGTTTGCAAAGTGTTAAAGCATAAGTTATTTTAACCCTTTCCGGCGCGGTGTCCATAAAAAAAGACACCTAATTTTAATTCCAAAACTGGCAATCCGCACCAAGAATATTTCACTAAAATTTTCATATTATAATGTACATGAAAATAAGCACGTTCATATTTTCTAATAAATTCGTTTATAAATTGCGGTGTCAGTCCATAATTTCATCAGTTTATAAACAGAATTGTTCCGTGCCGGTAAGGGTTAACAATAATTTAAAAATATATATTTATGTTGGAAAATTGTTTTAAAAAATGTAAACTCTCATATGAAAAACAGTTGATGAAATTTTTCTTAACTAGGCAAAAATAACAAAAAATATATATGCAGGGTGTATCTGAAATGCTTCAAGAAACTTAGGGGATGATAGTACTCATCAAGACGAACAAAAAATGCAATGAAACATGGGGTCGCAAATGAATTTTAAAGAGTGAAAATCACAAAACTAATAAAAATATCGAAATCTTGGATGCTGCTTTTCTGCAGATCTGGCTAGTAGCACGAAGCTCGTTTTCTTTTCACTTTGTGTATATTTGGTCAGAAAGAGACAGCAAAAACTTGAAAGAAAGCCCAACAAATAGTAGCGCTTATTGTGACCGCTGCAGGAGAAATCCAGGAAACTTGCGAAGTCTTCGAGCGTGTCCGTCAGTCGTTCCTCCGTTTATGTACTCTCTGTAATAATGTCCGCGGTCGACACTTTGAACAATTACTGTAAAATATTTTTTCTTCTCTGGACATCACGAGCTGTGTTGTTCCTATTCTGTGCAATAAATAATTTTCTGGAGTATTTCTTTCTTGTCTCAATTTGTCCATTTCCAGACGCATCTTGTCCATTTTCATCCTTTAAACGTCCTTTGCGACACCATGTTCCATTGCATTTTTTGTTCGTCTTCATAAGTACTATCATCCCTCTAAGTTTGTTGAATGCATTTCAGATACACTCTGTACTTTGTATTCTTAATACTCAAGTCTACTTCGTTAATTTTTTATTTTATCTAGAAGTCAAGAACAAAAAGTGTTAAGAAGTATAACATAAGATGTCTCTCATCTAAGAGAAATTATTTTATTTTAAAACGAGCTTGTATTTACATTAACAAACCGCAGTTTTAATTATATAATGCATATTTCGTTAGATCTTACGATAATAACGCATTTGAATTTTAAGAATAAATTGATTATTTGAAGCAGAATTTCAATATATATTCCCTTGCCTTAATATATTCGAAACCTGAAATTATAAATTTGAGATTCCTACTGTCTAATAATTTTTCCCTCCTTCAATGAATGCAAATGCCTATTTTATAAATTTGCTGAAACCGAATATTTATGTTTCTAAAGACATCATTTTTAATTAACCCATTAACCCTTTATCTACTGCATTATGATCTGCTGCTATTTTTTTTCATGTAATTTTTTTTTCAGTTACTACAATGAAAATTAAAGGATAAACATAAAAAAATACTCACCCGTGAGAAATTTAATTACTTAGAGGAAATTAATTAAAGTGGTACTTTAAAGTACCGTCAGTACACTACGACTAAAATATCGTAACAGAAAACCCACAAGGTATTTCAAATGGCACCAGAAAATATTTTCGATTTAATAAGTATGTGAAATATAGGCCTTTATCATACCTACAAAAGATTGTTTTGGCAAATTCCGTTGCAAATCATTTATTTTAACGCTTTAGAATTGAAAATAACTTAAGTCCTGTAAGAGATTAAAAAAAAAAAAAATTAGGTTTCGATCTTGTTAGTAATCCTTTAGTTATTTCTAGAGTCTATATTCCACATGGAAAACCTGTTCTCTCGCATCTTCACATATGAAATGTATATGAATTTACATATGCTATTTCTAGCATAGCAAAAACGAGCCGGTGCCAAAACTGTTTCGATTTCCTACCAAAAATAACAAAGAAACAGAAAAGAAATAACAGGGAAATCATTACTACACTAAATTTTAGTAATTACATTTTAAAGCAGATGAAAACGATGGATAACTACACAGACGTAAGTAAACAAGAAGTTTTTCTCCAACACCCAGTCTAATGACGGTACTTATAAGTACCACCGAGTAATTCAACTGTTAAATCAAATACAGACACCGTTCACCTAAATAAGCTAGACAAACTGCATTCTAAGATCATAATGAACACATAAAAAAATCCAACACTTATCTTATATCCTTTACTTTGTTTGCAGCAATAAAAAGACGAGCGTGTCAATCTCTACAAAATTTCGGCACAAAACACATCGGCTGTGTCCTCCTTCCTCTCTAAAATAACAAACCTAGAACTACTGCTGCTATGTATCCGGATAAAGTGGAGTTAAAAGAGTGTTTTTGCAAAATACCATTAGAATATTAGTAATATTCACTATGGGATGAAAGTTTAAAGTGAGTGGTACTTATAAGTACCGTCAGTAGATAAAGTGTTAATGACGAGCCTCCTTTACACTTCTTTTTATTCTTCGGCACCAATTTTTGCGACTTTTTAATTTTGAATTATTTAATCGCTCAAAATCTGAGATTAGATAATGTGAAAATTTCCAAACTAAAATACTGCTGTTGAAATTTAAAAATTTTGTTCGCCTTGCACGGCAAGTTTTCTTGTCAACAGGCTTTAATGACTTAACATTTTGCACTCGAGGGCTCCGCTGCAGACCCATAATCTTTCTTTGCAAAATTTGTTGTTGGCACCAGTAATAAAGGAAAATAAAATGTACCTTATTTAATCAGAGCATTTTTGAAATTGTGTACTTGAACGAAACTTGTTTTAAAAAAGTGGTGCCGATCGAATAAAATTTGTGTAAGAGACACCGAGCGCAAATGGTTAAGTATCTTATGGTTTTCAGAAGCTGCGGTGGTGTTTTTGTTAGTTGTTATCCGATTTTCTAAGCGAATGGTATAGGCTGAGGATAGGAAGTCTTTCAAAGGGATCTTAACAATAGAGTTATGAATAAAGAGGGGAAGACATATACTGTAGAATATAGCAGTTGCGAGTGCAATAACAGAGGAGCTTGTCACAACATGACTGCTGAGTTGTTATCGGATCAACGGTGTTTGATTTCCGCCAAAACAAACTTCTACTAGTAAATTTTGAATAGAAAATTCGGTTTGTTTTAGCCATTTATTCATGTACAATCTCTCTCACAAATATGATGAATATTTCTATTCGTTTTTACTTGTAGAAATTGGACCGGCTATTATAATCTCTATCACTTATATTGTCAGGAAGTTGTTTAGGTTGTCACAATATGACGGAAAAGCAGGACCTGACTACCGCCGATGTAAAATTCATCCATTAAAAATAAATATCTGTTTTTGGCCATAATTATGACTGAAAACTTGCATTAATACGGCATTTAAAGAAGCATAAAATTTCTATTAAATTTATTGGTTAAAGTTTGCCCGTGGGGTAAACAGCCACGGAGAAACCGGCTGCAGTTGTAGCTGCTTCACCCTTTGAGGATAGGTCAGTTCCATTTATTCATAGTTCCATGGTCGTAATCTGTATGCGATTGGTTAAGCCCAAGAGAGAGACATGTGTGCGAACTAGTGTTGACAGTTATCCAGCGTAAATCAGCATTACAAATTATCTGAACACTAGAAATTTCCTACAGTTTATTTCGTCATATGTAATCGCAGGTAATTTTTTCCTTTAGATACTTTGAGGAAAATTACTTTAAAATACTGGTGTCCGAAGTATTAATTAACCCTTAACCCTTTCAGCGGCAAGGTTCTTGTATTTGTAAAATGCTGAAATAATTTATTGACACCAGTATTTACAAGAGAATTTATTTGTTAAAGCATATTTAAGTAAAAGCATATTTAAGAAAGGTGAAATTTTCATTATAAAATTCCGGTGCCAATGTGGCAATAAGGGATTTAAATTATGTGATGCCATGACGGCATCACCGCGCATCAAGGGGTTAACCAGAAACGTACGTCTGTGAGATGTTTGCGTCTACATATCTGCCTTAATATTTTCTCTCTCCAACATTCCAAATTAATTTTTATGCTGTTATATTTAAAAAATTGTCCTGTTAATGCATTACTATTAAAGATTAAATGTTTAAGTTCACTATTTGGTAAATTATTAAGTGTTCTGTTTGTGCACGGGATTTTCACGTTTCCGGATAAGGGTTAAGGCGAAAACAAGGGGAATTTTACCATTTCAGAATAGTGGTGCCAATCAAGAAATCCGAATTTAAAAAAAGTAGCCTACTAGCATGACTGCGAAAGCTTCACTTTAGTTCTACCATGGTGGTCGAGAATAGAAATTTCACGTAGGCTTAAAAACTGAGGATTGCTGGATTTTGGATATTAAAGGACTCATAATTTAATTATAATAATGTATTGATTATTTAAAAAACCGCTAACAAAGAATCAAATCTTGCAAATGCTACCTTTTCCGCAGTTGGAATTTTATTGTAACATTCTTCATGGAAAACAAGCAGAACTTTACTTAACCCGAAAGTATACATGCTAGGGTAAATCACACCCCAAACGCAGTTTTTCTTCGAAAATAAGGATATTTTTTAAATTTAATAGGATAGTGTTTTAATAACAGATATTTCGTAAAGTACTGGTCGCTATGTGAGCAGATTTCTTTTTCATTAAATAAGGCGAATATTTCTTTACAAAAATTGTGGTAATAGGTACTTGAAAGTCCTTGAAGTGTACGAACCCTGGTTTAACCCGTTCGGGACCATGGGTGCATATATCATGCTTGCCAACTTTCACTTAAAATTCCGTAAAATGTGAGTTAAATTGACCCAGGTTAAACATGTTTCAAACCAGAAATTTACTAAAGAAATTAATTCAAATAGATTTCATAGAGAAACAAGATTTTAAATATATAACGATATAACAAATAAATTTTCTGGTTATTAACGCGTATAACCCGGGTTAACTTATGTCACATTTTACGGAAGTTTAGGTGAATGTTGGCATACATGATATATGCACCCTCAAAAAGTGCCTAACCCCTTGGAAATTAGCGACCGGTATTCGTGCCGCGTAAGGTGCTCAGAATCGGGCATTATTCTCACCAGTAAAATTTTATTGTAAATTTTACCTTACTTAATCCGTGCATTTACCCGATTCAATTAGGTAAAATTTTCTGCTTTAAAAAACCGGTGATTAAAGATTAAAAATTTTGTAAAAGACGCTCTTCCCAAAGTGGTTAAAACGCTTGAGTTTGTTACCAGTATAAAAGAAAAGTGAAACTGATTTTATTTAATTATGACATTGTTGTGATTTATAAATTTGAGTCAAATTATTAACAAAAAGTGGTGCCAAACGAATAAAATTCATGTAAAAGATGCCGGTCCTGAATGGGTTAAAGATGTAAAACAAATTGTTTGCATATTTCCTATTAAAATAACGTGATTTTTATAGAAATTGCTGCAAAATTAAAAAATACATTAGAAAAACATGATTTTTTACCTAAAAAGGAGTACTGATGTATTTTACAATGTAGAGCTGTAGGCTGTAGATTTGTTTTTTAAAAATATTTAGCCACAAATATAATGGGAGACGAAAGGGAGTCCCACGCGTGAGCTAACGTTACAAAAATTGGTACGTGCGCATAGGGATTAAAAAGATACTTCAATTTTTACGCTTATTTTATAACACTGGTTCTTTATGTTACCAACATACAGCTATGTTTAAATCCTACATATTTATTTATATCTTATAATCTGCTAATCTGGCAACATTTGAATAATATTCATTGCAATCACAATTTAAATTTATATTTCCTTAATGCAACGGGAACTTGAAACTATGGATTTAGGATTAATACTTTCTAACGAGTTTTCGTTCCGATAGAAATATTAGCACCAATTTCACTAATATGCTGTAACAAATATTTTCTAACAAAAAATCGAAAAAAAATGTAATTTAACCCCTTAAGTGTCGCATTAAATTGCGGTTTTAAATTCAGATTGCTTATTGCCACCACTTTTTAGAAAAGAAAATATTTTCTTATTTAATGACAAGTAAAATGATATCAAAATAAAGCTAATTACACTATTTTATAAAACGGGTAGGAATAAAATAATCTGAATAAAACATACAGCCCGTGAATATCACGGGAGGGAGAATTAAGGGGTTAATTAAATATTTTTGGTTTACAAAAATTAGGAATTTTCGATTTAAACTCTCTAACTGATTACATTTGTCCAACTATTCTTAAATAAACGATTATCATCTGCAAAATATTTAAGTATTACGCGGCAGCGCAATACTTATTTATTTCCAGTGTCACTTCTCAATGTTAATTTAACATGGAAAAGCCTATGGAGATCATAACTTTTTCATTTTTTCTTCCCACCTTTTTGTCTCTGATGCCACTCATTTTTTGTTCTTTACTAATTCAAATGATATTATAAATTTAAAGTGTAAAAACGTTTGCCTGACGTCAGGGTCAAAACGAATGGTAAAATGCCTTTGCATATGGGTGAATTATAACCCAGAGAGAAACATGGCCAATTTATTTTTAGATTATTCAAATATTTTTCTTAATAATTCCAATTTTCGCTTTTTTCATTGAAAATCAACGGACATTTTTCATAGAAAATGTGACATTTTTACTTCATTGTTGCAAAAATTTCAAAAGACGTAATAATAATTTATTTCTTTTTAGTTGAAAGATTTTCACGTGAAATATTAAATTGAGCTAGTTTTTTTTTTTTTTTTTCAAAAGCTTGACATATTAAACAAAAACATAATTTGAAGAACAAATTTAAAAAAATATATTTATTTCCTACATAGTTTAAGCCCGAGAAGGGACAGATATTAAGCTATTTCATCCAAATAGTTCTACGTTTAATGTTAAATTTTTGTAACAAATTAGTTAAGCCAATTGAAGATTAAGAAATAAAAATAAAATTCATACAATATGATACTTAAAACACCCTAAAAATTTAGATTCCGTTCAAATGAAATCGAAATAAATCTTACTTTTTTTTAAAGTTTTGTATTTTGCATGCATGTTATCATTTTATGCCCAATTGTCATAAACATAATACAAAATCTGCAATACAAATATTTTCAATTAAAAATGGAAGATGTCTAAGATTTATTTCGATTTCATTTGAACGGAATCTAATTTTTTAGGGTGATTTAAGTATCATATTGTATGAATTTTATTTTTATTTTTTAATCTTCAATTGGCTTAACTAATTTGTTACAAAAATTTAACATTAAATTTAGAACTAATTGAATGAAATAACTTAATATCTGTCCCTGCTCGGGCTTAAACAATGTAGGAAATAAATTTTGTTTTTTTAATTTGTTCTTCAAATTATGTTTTTGTTTAATAATTTATTGCTACAAAAAAATAGTTTAACTTTCGTATATGATATACAGAAGACTAGAATGAAATGAACTAACAATTTTAGCCAGTACGCACACGCGCCAACTTTTCTAACGTTAGCACACACGTGGGATAAATCTCATCCCATTTTGTCTCCCATTATATTTTTGGGTAAATACGTTTTAAAACCGAATCTACGGTTCTGTATTGTAAAATGCATGAGTACTACAATAGCCTCCCTCTTAACCGGAACTCCGCTTTAACCGGCCGACTTTTTTCCCAACATCGGGCAAAATTCAGGGTTAACGGCCTCGGAACTCAGCTTACGCTTTCAGTTGAAGTGCAATTCCGAGGGGAAGAAGGTAAAATTCAGAAAGGAGAACGTCGGTTCTTAATGGATACGCGTTGATCTTCACCAGTGTTAAATTCAGGGTGTGACCCGACGGGGGGAGAGATATCCCCGCGGAAGATTTGAGTTTTTGTATTTTTAAGTGTCAAAAATTCAATCAAAAGTTCTACTTATGATGTTAAAGAGATGAAGAGATTATGTTGCAAATTGTCGAGTATCTTGATTGGTCACTGATTTTTTTTATGGTTCATTAACTGAAATATACATAATGTAGAACAATTGCGACTTCTTATAAAGGTGTGTCACGATTTTCAACAATTTAATTTATGTTACATTTTTTCCATTATTTGTTATCAGTGATAATTTTTCTTTCAATTCAGTTAATTATAACTAGTATTAATTTCACAAAATATAGAAAATAAGTACTTTTACGGTTTTAATTAAATTACGCAAATACTTACTTAAATTTTTTATTACTTCTCCGCTTTAACCGGTTTTTCTCTTAACCGGCTAACTCTCGGTCCCGTTTAGGCCGGTTAAGCGGGAGGCTACTGTACTTCTTTTTAAGGAAAAAATCATGCTTTTCATATTTATTTTCTGATTTTGTTTTACCACTTAACCTTCTCATCGTCGCGAACTGATATATCCGTTCTCTACGCTGTAGGTTTCACTGCAATAGTAACATTATTTAAATTAATATAATTTTACAGATATAATCCATTTAAAAAAAATAATTTATGATTAATACTCTCAAGTCCTATATGCCTATACATAATAAAGATTTTTATATCATGTTGGAAAAAACATTTTTTTTTGCCTTTTAAAACAATTACAGAGAAAACAACATTACATTTTTGCCCTTTATCTCGGCGGTCAGGGGGTTAAAACATGAATTATTTCGCAAAATTGATATTAATTACATTTAATGACCTTTCATGAAAAATTTTTTCAATCTTTTCAATCAAGTAGCTTTTATCACACTCTTTCATTAAAATTATTTTAGTGTGTGTTATCCAGTAGGAAATGAATGCATCGAAATGCAACGTTTGTACACGCGCGGGATTATTTTTCACAAGAGCCATATTTCTCACCTCCTAGTGAACAAAGACATTCCTTCACCGAAGACTTCTCGACATTGACCGTGAAAGGTACAAAACAGGTCAGAAGCGCCCTCAAAAAGTTATCCTTTTTTTCGAAGAAAAAATGTGTCTGGAGTGAGATTTATCCTGGCGCATGAGCTCACAGGTTAAGATAAGCTGTCATTTACAGAAAACATAAAGGTTATGATAACTCTACAGTTCTCCTTAAACATATTATACACTTGTAGTCTGTCACACACTTCGGTCATAGAGACCCAAAGTTCATATTCTAAATTGAAGATTTATTAACTCATTAAGGGCAGTTGGAAGTCGCTATACCTACCATGTTAAATTAATGTACAGTCGCGGAAAAAAAAGGAAACACACCTTGCTAACTCTGCAAAAAATTATAGTAGAAGAAAGTTACTGTTACCACACTATTGGTAATAAAGTCTACTTTTAAATGATGTATTTAAAATTTGCTTAGGGGGCCATCTACATATTAAAACGAACCATAACTTTGTTTTTTCAATAGCAGTACACAATTCTGGCAGCATAAATGAACTCTACACCCTTCAATTAGCCAAAAAATAAATTTTTATGCAATTCGTACGATAAGTTTCCGAGAAATTAATTATTTTAAAACGAGCGTATATTAGGATCTGTATCCAAATTGAAGTTCGGTACTGGATTCTTAACCGAGAGAGCTCCATTCTTGATCAAGGCACATTAAGAAGAATACAAGATTCCAGAATAGCATAAGAAATTTCAAAATATCTAGTCACTTTTATCATAGACCGCCCCTTAAACTATCATTTTGCCGTTTTTTAAGCATAATTTGAAAACTACTTGGAAGAAAAATATGAAATTTTGGATTTCCATAAAGAATGACTTATAAATCTAAATCCATCAAAAAAATTGTAGGTTGAGATTCATAATTTTTTCGAATATTAATTTCATAATTCATATAATAAAATTATAAAAATTGCAAATTCAACGTATGTATGTTTGGGTATTTTAGTATTATTGCTACAAAAAAAAAAAAAAAAAAAAAAAAACATATTAGGAGTATAATCTCAGGAGATATTAATGAAAATATGTAAATGTAATATAACCTTAGAAGCACTCAAATTTGAATTTTTATAATTCAAAAACTTATCATTCAATTGACTTGAAATTTGGTGTCTAGGCACAGTTTGAACCGAAGATTTGAAATATCTTGTTAAAATTGGGTATTGCCATTGAAAAAAATGAAAGTTTGGGTTCGGTTTAATATGTAGATGGCCCCCTATGCAATTTTTATATACATCATTTAAAGGTAGGCTTTATTTCCAGTCGTTCAGTACCAGTAACTTTCTTCTACGATAATTTGTTGAGGAGTTAGTAGGGGTTGTTTATTTTTTTTCCAAGACTTTACATTTTCTCAGAAACTATCAAAGATATTCACTTGTAATTATATATATACTATATAATATGAATAATTCCTAATAAAGTGAAGTCAACTTTATAAACAGATATGCTTTAGTTATTTTGGAACAGATGTCATAAGTTCCCCCCGGCCGCCATCTTGGAATTCTTCTTGGCGTGAAAACCCCTTTTCCGCCAAGTATTAAATGTCGCCAAGCAGCGGTTTATACGCATGTTTGGCTTAACGAAAATAAAATGAAAATAATAAACAAAATTCGCTAAACTGGCAATCAGATATCCTTGTATGAGCGCTTCGCGCACATTTACCGAAAAAAATACCGCCGAATTCAGCATTTCTCGCGGTATAGCATTCTTAAAATTAGCAGTTCTCGTTTTGCAGCAATCTCAAAACATAAAAAACTCTTAAAGCAGCAAAATATACATAAAAAACGAAACTCCCTAAAGTGGCAATCAGCAATAGTTGTATGAGCACTTCGCGCACATTTACCGAAAAAAAAATTGCCGAATTCAGCATTTTTAGCGGTATAGCATTCTAAAAATTCAGCAGTTCTCGTTTGGTAGCAATCTCAAAATGTAAAAAACTCTTAAAGCAACAAAATATACATAAAATTATCAACATACCTTAACAGACATCTGCTTTCTTGAAACCTCCAGCACAAAATATATCTTATAACACCGCCGTCATTTTCCAAAATAGGCTTAATACGCATTGACACGCTATAAACAAACCTCCCTTTCTTGTCAAAATTTCCACATATTTCTTAATTACTTCAGCAAGAGCGTTTAAACGGACTGCAGAAACTATAGTCAATGAAATACATCCATTAATTTTAGCATAAAAATAAAAAGACAACGATAGAACACGATATCAAAATACACCCACAAAATTCTAAGCTTCTCAGGGGTTGCCAGAACATGACACGTCACAACACACACGTCACACGGGGTTTCCATATCTAGTTTGTCATATCCGTAAACACCGCCAACACGCCAACAAAAAATCGCCAAACAATTCAAAACAACAACGGCTGAAGGAAGATACGGCATCTATGCCTTTATTTTTTTTTTTAAATGTATAATAAAAACCACTTTTAAATGACAAAAAACTTGCATTTTCCAAAGAAAACATTTTTTATAAAAATTTTGTACACATGCTTGTAACAAAAGTTCACTTCAAATTGATCAGAGATATGTGAAAATTTTCTATGAAGATTGAAAATAATAATATGTTGTAGTTTATATGAAAAGGTACATCGAAGTTCAAAAAGCAACATTTTGAAAAAATTCAGTTTAAAGTTTGCACATGTAATGTTTATGTATGATGTTAACACACTGAATTACTTAAATTTCTTTAACTTCTTATTGTCATAGAAACAAAATTAATATACCATTCAAAAGGGGGAAAATAAAGGACTCGGAATATTAAAAGAATTAAAAAAAAAAAAACGACTTTTTTCAAAAATTTTACTTCCAACTGCCCTTAACTCTAGAACCACCAAGGCGGTCATTTTGACCGTTTCGAAATTTTCATGCCGTACCGATTTGTTTCTATTTAGTTCACTTTCAGTTTCCGTGACTTTTCCTATAATTCGAAAAGCTGTAGGAGAGATAAGCTATAAAAAGAGCTATAGAAAAGATATGATATGCCAGTGATAAATTTTCCAGCCAGCCAAAATTTATGGAGTATTGCAGTAGTACACCTAGAACCGCCGAAACGGTCAAAATGAACGCCGTCAGTTTTAATGCACATTTTATCTAGTAAATGTCGCAACAGTTCATACTTCATACAACCATACTTCAACAAAGATTACAACATTACCACAGAAAATTAATTACTTTACTTAACTGCCCCTTACAGAAAAGCTAAAGTCGCTAAAAACAAGCATTGTTAGCACAGTCAATCGCGGACGAAAAATAAAATTCCACAGGCCATAAAATCTGAAAAAAAGTGTCTGTACAGTAGCCAAATTCTTGCCAAAGATGATATTACGTTGAGTTTATCAAGGAAAATAAAATAAATATATTTTAATTCTAAGTTCCTGACATACATCAGCTACATTTGAAAGTGGTGATAAACACTTACCAAAAACTGTAAAGTTCTATAATTCTACAAAATTCCGCGTCGACGTGCTTGACCAAATGGAGCAGAAGTATTCTACAAAAGCTTGATCTAGACGGTGACCTCTAGAAGTGTTTTATAATTTTCTTGATCTAGCAGTGATCAATTCTGAAAACACAGTCAAAAAGGTATTAAATACCAGTATTTTGTTAAAGAGAAATCAGCTTTCCTTAATCCCTTTATATTATTCTTAGTATTTTCTAGAACAAAATACTTGTAGATTCCTCTTTTTCTGACTGTGTTTTTCCCTGACCACTCGCCACCCTGAATATTGTATTGCTCAGGGAATAAATATAAATGTTTATTTTCACCAAGTTTATTCTTGTTTTTCGCAATTTTGATTTCTCATGAAAAAATATTTGTTACTATAAAAATATCCTTAAAATAAAAAAATATAAATAATATATGTATACATCAATATAATATAATTGTAACATAATAAAATATAAAAATATATAATAAAAAATATGAAATATATGTTGTTATATGTGCAATGATGGTAATAATAGTATTAAATGATACTTAGAGTAAAAATATGGCAAGTAAACAATAGTTGAGCAAGATAATCCACATCGGTCAAAATGACCGCTTTAGCGGTTATAGATATACTTTTTTGCCGGCGGCTCTAGTGTTAAAGCCGGGTGGCAAGAAAACTTGCTATGCAAGGCAAACAAAATTTTTAAATTTGAATACCAGTATTTTAGTTTGGAAAATTTCACTTCATCTAATCTCAGATTTTGAGCGATTAAATAATTCAAAATTAGAAAGTCGCAAAAACTGGTGTCGAAGAATTAAAAGAAGTATAAAGGAGGCTCGTGTTTAATGAGGTAAAGGGTTATAAGTACGTATGTTTCCTCACATACAGATTGGGGCCAGTGTTGCCAGTGGGTTACTTTTTAAATTTCAGATTTCTTGATTTGCACCACTTTTTTGAAATAGTAAATTAAAAAATTGGTATAACAGCTTTCGCGCAGGATTACAAAATAAATTTTGCAACTAGAATTAAAATTCTGGTACTTACTTAACCCTTAAATGCGCAATTTTATATTTTGTCTCGAAAAAATTATATATGATTCTCTGAATGGTTTAATAAACAGGAAAAATAATGAAAAAATCAGAGATATATTTTTATATAATAAGCCAATCTTTTCTTCTGTTGCACATTTGCAATATAAGTAAAGACTACTCTCGTGTGGCTGTTTTACGCTGAAATAATGCAAATTAGTAACTACTTTAATAAGTATGTTTACAAATACCTTATTTAATATAATTACTTATTTTATAAAACTTAACTTTTAGTCGTTTAATTACCATGATAGAATACGTTCTAGAAATTACGTAGATAAGAGAAACTGGCATTACACCAGAAAGTTATTCGCTTAAAGAAATTCACTTTTAAGAATGTAAGTCGCTTTATTTAAATACGGAATGTCTGTTATTAATTAAAGCAGATATTACTATTTTAATTTTCTGGTGTGAATTAGGTATATACGAATGAAAAACACGTATTACATTCAAAACACTGTTGTCTCATATATGCAAATCTGCGAACTATAGGGTTAAATCAAGCTAAATCAAGGCTGTCACTGAAGACTATTTTTATATTCTCGCACTACTATTTTAATTTAAGTCAATCTGACAGTATATTTCTCTTGTAGATGTTGTTAAAATCTATAAGGGATTTTTTGTATTTAAAAAATGGTACAAGTTGAATTAAAAAATAGTCGCCTGTGGGAAAAATAAATGCCCGAGGAAATCTCGGGTTGCACAACTTTTGCTACTTTTATGTTGCCCAATGATATCTCGGATTGCGTAGCGAGAGGCTAGCCGGAAAACCTCTTCTCCCCAAAAATAACTTAATATTATATATCAATCAGGGAAGTCAACTGTTCTGAATTTAAAAAAAAAAAAAAAAAGAAAAAAAGAAAAAAAAAAAAAAAAAAAAGGCCGATATTATTAATTTTGGAATCTGGTCATAATGATTCAGGGATTCCAAGTGTAAACATTTTGGTTTTACAAGGGAAATCATAGTACCATTCTATTAATCTTTCCGGTGCGGAGTAATTCTGTTTCTAAACTGATGGAATAATGGACCGACACCAGAATTTATAAACGAAGTTATTAGAAAATATGAAGTTGCTTATTTTCACGTGCATTATAAAAGGAAAATTTTAATTAAATATTATTGGTATCGTTTTTCCGTTTTGGAATTAAAATCAGGTGTCCTTTTTTAAGGTAACCTCCCTCGAAAGGGTTAAGTTATGCTGTTAGATTATATTAGATGTACCTGACAACGAATTTGTTAGATGGTGAGGAAAAACACTTATTAGTAAAAAAGTTATGAGTAATTAAATTCTAGGTAATACAGACTCAAAGAAAACATTAGGGTTAAAATGTGCCTATTTTTATGTTAAAGAAACTGCAACTTAATTTTAACCCTTTGCGGTCAAAGTAATATTCCCAGGAACAGACGTCTGTTACACGAATTTATTAGTTGACACAGATTTTTTTATAGGAAACATTTTTACTTGAACTCTCAGAAAATGTGCAAGAGGAAGTTGCTAAAAAATGTGCTTTAAAATATAGTCTTGCGAATGGATTATAAAAATAGAATCATGTATTGCGTTTTCCGAAAAGTTCGTGCCGATTTTGAAGGAAAATTGAAACGATGAAGATTTAAATTTTAGTAAAAATTTATTAAAATATATAGGTGTCATTCGCTTCTACAACCTTTTCCATCTGTTCAAAAGTTTCGTAATGCCTTCCTTCCAAAACATTTGTGATTTGACGGCAAAATACTCCTTATCGAGATGCTTTTTAACACTTTCCAACAAAGTTGAAAAGTGTTTATGAATTCGGTTTGTCTGGCCGTCTGTACGCGCTCTAACTCCCGTAAATATACTCGGATCGTTCTGAAAATTTTGGATGTTAGTGACCTCTATCACAGCACAAACCGTATTTCAAATGAACTTTGTAGCATGTTTAGTTCATTTACAGGGACAGTCATAAGTTTTCGGTTATATTACGGCCTATGGGAAAAATTCGTTTAAAAAGATTTTTAATAATGTTATATGCTTTCAAGCATAATAAAATTGATATGCATTTATCAAGTGCACTAAAATATGCATTCCGTAGAATATGCGGTGCAAAGAATAATTATTATTCATTTAAAGGGCCACACAAAAGAGTTCCGTTACATAACGATATAGTGGTGGAGGGAATTTTTTCCGGCTTATTTTAATTATGTTAACTTATTTCATGTATAATGAAATTGATATACGTCGCTGAGGTTTACTATATCTTATTTCATGTATAATACTAAGTGCATACCATTTACAGGGACGCACAAAAGATTTCAGATACTATATTGTATCCGAAGTACTGTAAGGTAGCGATGATTGCTGGAAATTCATTTTTAATTATGTTATGTGCTTTATGTTTCACTATATTTATGCATTGTATATGGTGTGTATAAATGCTGTAATTCATATACAGGGCTACACAAAAGAATTCGTAATGGTTACTGGGTATGATTGTAAATTGCTTCAAGGTGATTTTTAAATGAGTTATGCAATTTTACGCGTATCTGCATTTGGTTTACTAAGAAATGTTTGTAGAGCATAGATAAAAGGATATACAGGGTCACGCTGTCTATAAATGATAATTTCTGGAAATGTGATTCCAGCAGTTTTGAGAGTGTTTTACTTTGAATTAAACTTTAGCTAAATAGTGAGTGTTATAAAGGTGCTAGGTTAACTACAGGGTTGTACAAAAATATACAAGTATGTTTCCATCTATTTGTATAAATTGCTGAAAGAGAAATTTCAACCTGTTATTCGTTTTCTTGCTAAACAAAATTTCCCCATTATATAGTATACATATCAACCTACAGATCAAATACAGAGCTGTTAAAAAAAACTGGAATACATATTTGATATGGACGGTAATTGCTGAAATCTGTTTTTCAAATGTTTTATGCGTTTTCTAAATTGTTTATATAGTTAACTTATATACCTTATTTCCCTAAATAGCGAAGTTTTGTTAAAGCATTCAGGAAGTGTTGGAAAGTGTTTCATAATCTATGCTTAACGCATGATTTTTCTTACTTGTTCATGTCATTCAAAGAGTCTGTTTCTGGCGTAGAAAATTTTTGAGGAAAAGAATCAAAGAGTAGTTGGGAGGATCAATGTCCGGAGAGTAGGGAATTAGCTTACAATGTTTCAAATGAATGCAAGGAGTTTATTTCTGATAGTCAAAGTAGGTCCCAAAAGTTTGTTTCCAAAGCGTTATAAGTAAGCGATCAAATTTAATGCTGGAATCAGGCGTAAATTAACACGGTTGCGACACCTTGTGGACGGAGTGATACTTCACATACGCGGGCTTTTAGTGTGGCGCGTATTTTCTAAATCTTCAGTCGATCACGGAAATGAACTTTGCTTGCCACACTTATTGCACAATAATGGCGTAGCGAGAGGTGCATCCAGACGCAATTGACACCACGAAGTTTTCTTCGCCCTGTCAAAAGCACTTCAGTTAATAATCAAGGTGAAAAAAAACTTTATAATTTTAGTGGTGTGAGTAAGAAAACAGTTAGGTATCTACCTGTAGTTCATTTTCCATCCGCTACGTGGCGCATGACCTTGATTAATGTGGCCTCGCTTTTAATCTTGCGGTTACTTCTCCCATTTAAGATAGGACGCTTACTTATATCGCTTTGGTTTGTTTCTTAACTCACGTGATATTTTTAAATTCTTCGAACCAATTTTTGAAAATAAAAATCTTTCACACATACTTTAACAAATTTTGCAAAGGAAACATACTATAAAACGTACTTTTTAAAAATAGTGGTAGGAATAGAATATAAATTTTTTTTTTTAACAGAGGAAACGAATTGGCACGAACTTTCCGGACCAGTGTTGTCACCAGGCTACTTTTTTTTAGCCCATTAAAGACGAGCCTCTTTTAACACTTCTTTTAATTCTCCGACACCAGTTTTTTCTGCATGGTAATTTTGAATTGTTTAATCGCTCAAAATTTGAGATTAGATAATACGAAAATGTCCAAACTAAAATACTGGTATACAAATTTAAAAGTTTTGTTCATCTTACATGGCAAATTTTCTTGCCAACCGGCTTTAATGAGTAATTCGGATTTCTTAATTGACATCACTTTTTTAAAATGGTAAAATTCCTCTTGTTGTCAACTTAATTAATATAGCGTTAAATAAGGCGAATTTTACAATTTGAAAAAAAAGTGGTACCAAACAAGAAATCTGAATTTTTAAAAAGTTGCCCACTGGCAACACTGTTCCGGACAACCCAATATTTAAAGCTTGGGCGGCTTTTACCGACACACGAACTAAAAGGGTTAATCTTAATAAAAAACAATTTCTTATTCCTTACTGGATATGTACAGTCGCACAGTGGGGCAGGAAGCCTCCAAAGTTGGCAATAAATAAAATTTACTTTGAACAAAAAAAGCACATCACACATTCTTTTATAGATGTTACGTAGTAAAACTTACAACTTTTATATAAGCTGTAGAGTAATTTAATAATTAATTTCAAATATTTTATGTACAAAAATAAGTTAAAAATAAGAAATTATGATAGTTTTATACAAATTAAATATTTGTTAAATCATCCATAATATCGCATTAAAAATGCAAAAAAAAAAAAAAAAAAAAAAAAAAACTGGTGTTGCAAACACAATTAATAATTTTAATGATTCTGAAGCACACCTTAAAGTTAATATCAGCGACTCGTTTTGAAGGAGTGAATCCCTCTTTTTCAGGCAAAATGTATGTACTACTTTCAAGACAACCGAAGCAAAACTGTTTCTGCTGTCTTAGTAGAAGCACACAATTTTTGTCTGAGGAAGAAGCGTTCGTTTCTTCGAAACACGTCGTTAGTATTAATTTTATAGCGTGTTTTAAAAATTTTAGAATATTTAATCCATACTATCATCTTGGTCATCATCGCTGTCATTATCCTGATCACTAGAGATATATAGAGAGATGGAGATTTTAACAAATGTAGGGCTTCTCGTGGCAGATATTTGAACTTTTACTTTCTTTTCAATTGTTTGATAGTGATCACTGGATCCGAACTTAGCAGTAAAATATTAAAAATATCTCTGTTAGTTTTTTCTTGGCTGCACTTTCTAGAGTAGTACTCTCCGTATCTTTTAAAATCTTTAATCGTGGCTTTTTGTGCTTCCCCAGTCATCTGTCCTGTGGGCAACAGAGCCAAAGTTATAATTTCTGGTCCTTGAATCAAATACTTGTGTAATGTTGGGGGCATATTGTATAATGGATACTTCAAGACAAAATATCTGGCTGTGCATTCGCAAATACAAAATACATGCGCAAAGGACAAAGTCGCGTAATCGTTTTGCTCTTAATCATTTTGATCGTTCAGAAAACCTTTGAAACGGAATATGAGGCCGCCACGTTTGCTTTTAAATGCCGCTTCTGTTTGATTTTCAAATCGGTGAAATGAAAGCGACTTATCAAGCGACTCCTTATTAATTCTAAAAAACTTTTCCTTGTCTCGACAGGCTTTGCACATCGGAATTTATATTGAAATTTAAAACATTTTAGCTTCTTTATTCAGACTATAAAACTACTTCGTTCGCAATTTTTTCCGATTTTGAAGCTCTTTTACCAAAAAATCATATTGCTTTTCAAAAGTTTTTTTCTTTTAACCGTTTCATGATATGCAGAAGTTCTCTTCTGGTAATATATAATGTATTTAAATTCGTCCCTAAAAAAATAAATAAATATGTAATCATGTTTATGTACGTACACTAACACAAAATTGAGGATGATTAAATATAAAAATGATCATATAATTAAAAAAGGGGCAAAAAGGTTCAAAATTTTCTGAAATATTTACCAAACTAAAACTCAAACCAAGTAGAAAAAATTATAGTTGACACTGAAACCGCTTTAACTCATAACTAAAACTTTCAATGTTTGTAGACACTGTTAATTTTTTTTATAAATTTCACTACTATAGGTTCTAAGCGTTATTTTATCTATAAAAATCATATTAAAAACAAATTAAAAATTAATGTATTTTTGTTACATACTTGAAGCTGAAGGTTCCATAGTCAAAAAATATTATTTTTAAATTATTACAGCGTAATTAACAAACGGATGTTGAAACAAAATTACTGAATTTTTTTTCATTTATTTTCATCGTGCGATATGCAGTTTAACTGCTTACTTTAATGACGACCAAGATAACTTTGCACACTTTTTAATACTAGGCAGATGTTTACTGACATCTGCTCTATTAAAGTGACGTATGTCGGTATTTCAAAATAGAATTTCATTTTTTCGATTTTTTGCCAGATTTGAAGGCTTCTTGCCCCACTGTGAGTCGTAGGAAAAAAAACAAACACACCTACTAACTCCTCAACAAATCATCGTAGACGAAAGTTACTGGTACCAAACGATTAGAAATAAAGTCTACTTTTAAATGATGTATATAAAATTTTCTTAGGGGTCATCTACATAATAAAACGAATCCAAACTTCATTTTTTTAGTGGCAATACCCAATTTTAACGAGATATTTCAAATCTTCGGTTCAAACTATGCCTAGACACCAAATTTCAAGTCATTTGCATGATAATTTGAATTATAAATTTTTGAATTATAAATTTTCAAAATTTAGTGCTTCTAATGTAAATTACATTTTCATATTTTTATTTATATCTCCTGAAATTATGCTCCTAACGTGTTTTTTTTTTCTTTTGTAGGAATAATACTAATATACCCAAACATAAATACACTGAATGTGCAATTTTTATAATTTTATGATAGCAATTATGAATTATGAAATTAATATTCGAAAGAATTATGAATTGCAACCTACAATTTTTTTATGGATTTAGATTTATTAAGTCCTGCTTTATGGAAAACCAAAATTTCATATTTTTCTTACGAGTAGTTTTCAAATTATGCTTAAAAAATGGTAAAATGATGTTTTAAAATGGTCTATGATGGAAGTGAGTAGACATTTTGAAATTTTATTCTGCTGTACTGTAATCTAACAGGCTTCATTGACTCCTTGAGTGGCGCTTAAGGTGCCTTGATCAAGAAAGGGGCTCTCTCTGTTAACAATCGAGTACGAAACTTCAATTTGGATACAGTCCTTAAAATGCTCGTTTTAAAATAATTAATTTCTCGGAAACTTATGCACGAATTGGATAAAAATTCGTTTTTAGGCTAATTGAAGGGTGTAGAGTTCATTTATGCTGTCAGAATTGTGAACTGCCATTGGAAAAAAAACAAAGTTTGGGTTCGTTTTAATATGTTGATGGCTCCCTAAGCAAATTTTATATACATCATTTAAAAGTAGACTTTATTTCCAATCGTTCGGTACCAGTAACTTTCTTCTACGATAATTTGTTGAAGAGTTAGTTGGGGTGTTTACTTTTTTTTCCACGACTGTACAAACCTACTTAAATTATTATGTAAAATTTTACCTTTTATTTAATCTCTTAAATTTTTTTTCTTTTTATGATGCTGCGTTGTGGCTTGATGATTAAAAAATCTGCTGTTTAAACATTAAATAAAAATGTCTTAATTTTAAACAGTGGTGCCAGAGTCCTTATATATTCCAAGGAGTGTATGCAAATAGATCATTATTTTAATAATACATCTAAATTTCAATAATAAATTATCAACTTCATTTTAAACTATTATCCTAATGGAATCGCAACTTGGAATTATGGATTTCCAATTTCCACATTATAATGAATTTTTCCTTCCAACATAAATATTATATCCGTGATTTCATTTTGCTGTAGCTAAATAATTATATTCTAAAATCTTGTTAATCAAATGGTTCGTTGTTTTGAGGATTTTTGTATTTTAATTCTTTGACAAATTAAGTCTTTGAGATATTAGAAAAAAAAACAGCAACCAGTAAATTGTAGTATTATTTATGCGAAAAAATCATTTTGCTTTTATTTTACAGAAAACAAGTATAAAATGAGCTAAGATATCATTTCTTGAAAAGAAAATGTTTTATTTTAGAATGTGTTTTGAAAATGATTTATTTTACAACTCGCAAATTTAATTAAATGGTAGGCATTTCTTTAAATATTAATGTAATAATGCACCTAAATTTCAAGAATAAATTGTTTATTTTAACCCCTTGAGAGGCGGTGAGATATATATTTTCCCCCCTAAGTTTAATTAAGATTGGCACCGGAAACTTTTAACTAAGTTTTACTTTTATAGCTTTGAGGGTAAATTGTTCAATAGGTCAACAATCTGAAAAAAAAAAAAAAAAAAAAAAAAAAAAAAAAAAACTAGTTTTATCATGTATTTCTGGTATTGAAAAGCTTTGCTTACTGAAAACCAATCAACGCAGTCAGATGTTTTACGCAATTTCTCAAAATTTAATTGTCTGAATTCGGGGAGTTTTGAAACTCAAGTCCTCGTATATGGGGCATTCTCACAATCTTTTGACTTTCATGTCTCTGAATAATAATTTTTATTTTTATACACTTTTTTATGTGTTTTTTATTTCATATACTGGGGAACATCCCATTGCATGATTGTTTAACAATATTAACGAGATAAATAAGTTTTGGACGATGTTGGGGGTCTAAATACCAGGAAAACTCCTATACCGTCCCGTTTCCCTGATGCTGATTTTTAAGTTTGGAGCTGTCTGTATAAAATTGTTTCAATAAAAGTAATTCGATATAATTTTTTTCCGAAAGTGGGACAATTATTTTATATAAATATGTAGCAAAAAATTATCCTGCACACATTTTCACGGGGGATATTATTTTTTTAACTCTGTCCCTGTGTTTTTCATTCTTACCGTTCCTCTTGCTAAAGTTATACAGAAAATCACATCAGATGCAGCCACAGAATTTTTTTCAAGTTTTTTTTCTCATGCAGAAGTACGTTACAGAAAGAATGTCTAAAATTCTTTGACAGGAAATTTACTGCAGAATTTAAATCAGCATTTAAATATCAATTTCAACATCGTGGCTTTATTGTTAGTTTTACCGTCCCCAAGGTTTATTCCTGCACTTTTCGAGGTAAATTAAAAAATAATAATAATAATCCAATGTTACCAACTGTTTCTAAAAATCAATGAACATTGTGGCTATCACTTAGTCTTAACATGATTTGTCTAAAATAGGTGGTAATTTTCCTTACCGTTCCATCCTTACCGTCCCTTTTTTTTCCCATTTCGCCCCTTTTTTCCTATACCATCCCCCTTTTTTACCTTACCGTCCCTTCTTTAATACCCCTTTAAGACAATGTTATACCAAAATTTTGTACTAAAAATACTACATTGTATTATTTCTTATTTGAATGTCCTGTGGGTACTATGCAAATTCATTATAAGTAAAAATTTTGAAGAAAATAAAAAGTTTTATTGTTAAAATACCAAGGAAAATTAAACTCGCAAAGTTTAATTTTCCAAATATAAGTTTAACATAAACCTCAGTTAAATTAAAAAAATTTTCGCTGCTGACCATTTTCTCTTTATTTTGAATCATTAAGGCATTCGTCTAACAGATTAAAATGTTATTTTACCAAGTTTAATTTCGCCAGATTTTTTCTCCTAAAAGTCAAAAGATTGTGAGAATGCCCCATATACAGGTTGATTCATAAAGATCTAAACAATAGGCTATTTTCTTAAATATTGCTTCTAGACACATACTTCCAATAGTTTCATAAAAAAAGATGCAAAATTTGATGACACAAGTTGCAAGTCCATGTGGGGGTCTATTTGAGAAAATACGGAAACTAAATTTTTATACGGCCCTCTTAGGGTAAAATTTCTAATTAGGAAAATTTTTCTCATCCATTCCTGAATTAAAGACAAAAAAATCGATTTTCATATCTGCAAAACTCACAGAGATATGCCCCTTTAAATAATTCATTAGGTTTTAAGGAATTAGAAGCAAATTGAAATGCGTGTAATTCAAGAAACAATGTTATTTTAAGAGTTCCAGGAAACATGTAAAAAATATATTCATTGACTTAGAATTTGATTTTTTTTCTATTTTTGTGATGGTTATATAATTTGTAAACAAAATCATATCCTTAAATTTCTCATAAAGTTTGAAAAAAAATTTAAATGATTGTTATTTTTTTTAAGTGGGGTTATTTAAAATCGTTATAACTCGAAACATTATTCGTCGAATTTCAATTTTTTTTTCATTTCATTAAAAAAGAAAAAATAATTTTGATTTTGTATCAGGAGTTTTTTAAATATTAATTTTAAAAATATAAAACTAAAAAATGATGCAACTTAGAATTAGCAACAAGAATCATATTTTCAAAAGTAAATATTTTTTTCAAATTTTCCAAAACGAAATTAATGTAAAATAATCAAAAAAGACATGTTCAAGTTTGCACCTTTCTTCTTCAGCAATTCTTGATTTATATTCATTTAAAGACGAGAAAGGGTGAAAAAAAACCATCATGCAGAAAACACATTTAGAGTTTTAAACAAATATTGGCTCTAATAAAATGTTTAATTTTTTTTTTTAATGCGTAAATAACTCCTTCCTGTAGCTTAAACTTCCGATTCAGTTTAATTTTTGCCTTTTCCACTTTTTTCCTGTGCTATTTAAATGTCCGTCAGTTGATTTAAAACAAGGCTTTTTTTTAAATGTTAATTAAGATTCTTTTCAAAATTCTAGACCTCATAATTTCAGGTTTTATATCCTCCCGGCGAAGACACTAAAAATAGTCCGCATTCTGGGGTTGGGACAGGCCCGGACATTACTCTTTTCTGAAGGCTCGGCCGGGTTGGGCGTAACGCATTTTTTTATACCGAACCGGAAGGAGATTCTTTCTTCCTAGGTCTGCACGGGGCGAAATTTTCAGGACCGGCTCGATCCAACCCGTATTAAAATTAATGTCTCTGACTCACCTGATCTGTGCAAAAATCAGCAAAATACAGCTCAGCACAATTTTTTTTTTTAAATAAAAATTGCATATATTTTTAAATCGCCATTATTTTATAATTAAACTTTAAAATTCATTTTTTAAAAGGATAGTAGATTTAAAGGCAAAAAATTTAAAATACAGCAAACCCAGGGACAAAGAACCTGGCTATGACGGAATGCTGTTTTAAACGGAAAAATGTGCTGATCCAGGCAAAATGAATATAACACCTGAGAAAAGAATAGACTACATTTACATCTCCTAAGAAGGGAACTTGTCCATAACGCAATTTTTTTCGTTCCTACACAGTAAAAAAAATACTATCAGATTTCCGGTAGGAATTGGAAAATTAGTTACCCTTATCGTACCGGAATAATTTCCAACACAGCTCGGAATAAAATCCGTAAAATACCGTTTTACTGACTAGCTCCTTATTTTTAGGGATTTTATTCCGAGCTGGGTCGAAAATTATTCCGGTACGATAAGGGCAACTATTTTTCCGATTCCTACCGGAAATCTGGCAGTATTTGTTTTTACAGTGTATGTGATTCCTTCTTAGAAGTCTCCAATGCAGGGAATATGAATTAACGATATTAAATGATAAATGAAACATTTACATACAAATAGAGATTTAAAAAAAAATTAAATATCACAGACATTGGCGCTTCTTTAAATATGAAGGTTATAAATATGAAAAAAAAAAGACGAGCTATAATAAGTAATTTTAGCCAGAACTCCTCCATACGAAATAATTTTTAACCATATCCACGTCAGACCGAGCTCTTGCTAAGATTTTAACTTTTTTCCTGACCGGGCCGAACTGTTTTTTCTATGGATCGGCTCGTCACCGGGACTGGATATTTCGATACATGCCAAACCCTAGTGCAGACCTCCAGCTCCAGCATATTTTGAAAGCAGGTTTAACATAAACTCTATGCGCTGCTATTTTATGTCCAAAGGAGAGGCACTGTCTTAAATCGACTTTTAATAACGTACAATTTGTAGAAGATCCTTATCTTGCATTCAAAATGAGTTCAATAACCTGTCGCTCAGAGGCATGGGTAAATGGTGTAAGTCACGAATTTTAATCATTGTAGCAAAACATGTATTCCAATTCTTTTGAACAGCCCTGTATTTGATCTGTAGGTTGATATGTATACTATATAATGGAAACATTTAGTTTAGTAAGAAAACGCATAACAGGTTTAAATTTCTCTTTCAGTAATTTATACTAGTAGATGGAAACATATTTGAATAATTTTGTTCAGCACTGTAGTTTACCTAGCACCTTTACTAATCCATAGATCATGCACAGGGCTGCACAAGAAAGGTGTTTTTTTTTTCGATTACTAATTTTATTAGCAGAAATTGGTTTTTGAAGTAAATTATGTGTTTTTAAAATTGTTTATTTAGACATATTTTTCTCCTTCAGAAACTGTGAAGTTTTCCTATAGTATTCTGAATGTGTTGGAAAGTGTTACATAATCTATGATGGAGTCATAGTTTTTCATTCTTGTTATTCTTTTAATTGAATTTATTCCAAATGTTCTTAAATCTAATGCTATTTGCTCACAGGTTAATTTATATTTTGTTTATATTAAAGAAAAGACACGAATGAAATGAGCGAACATGATTAAGGTACGATGTCTTTCATCAAAAATGAAAATGATTTATTTTACCATGAACCTATCTTTATGGTAACAACCCGCGAATTTAATTAAACGACAAATATGGCTCTACACTTTAGTCTGGCAATGCACCTGAAATTCAATCCTAAAATGTTTATTTTAATCTAAATTCAAATTTCTATTTTCGTAAAGCATCAGGAACTTCAAATTATATATTTCCGATTGTACTGTCTAATGAGTTTTCATTCAGATTTCAAAATAAAAGTCTCTTTTATTAATATGTTGTGAATAAGTATTTGTATCTCTTTTTTATTTTATTTAATTAAAGACTGTATGTTTTGAAAAGAAAATAGGATTATTTTATTTATCCGGCTAATTAAATGTATGCAATTATTCCTTTATAAAGAAAAAACATTTTAGTAAATTTCGTGAAACTAATTGTTCTTTCTTAATTTCGTAAAGATTAAGAAAAGTAAGTGTAAAGATTAGTAAATATTAGTTTATATTTTTATAAGTATTTATCTATTATTATTATAAGTACTTATTATCAGTATAGTTTATTAATCATATTAGTTTAAGAAAAGTAAAGTGTAAAGATTAATTTACGTTTTGTTTATGTTAACCTCTTGAAAGGAGGAGGTTCAATTTTGGACCACTTAATTTTAATTGCTAAATGACACATTGGCACCTGAATTTTGGAATTAAAATTTTCCTTTTATAAACTACGCGAAGAAAAGATCTTTCCGATTTACAAATAATTTTTTTTTGAAATTCTTGGTATCATTGAATGATTTCAGCATTTTAGGAATAGAAGTACAATGCCCCTGAAACGGTTAAAGAAAAGACAAGAATAAAATGAGCGGACATGTTTAAGGTAGATGTCTTTCATGAAAAACCAAAAAGATTTATTTTAACACGAACCTATCTTTATGTTAACATATTGTATGCGGGACACGTAGTAGTACGTTTTTGAGGGTTGGGGACAGCAATTATTACTAATACCGGAAATTTTGTACGGACGAAAAAAGAATGTGTAACCCAAGAACTCTGGCTTGTTATTGGTTATGAGCAGGTTTTAATTTACAGTGGCTTTTGTGAATGTAAATTTAGTGCTCATTTTCGAAAAATTGTCAATCATAAAATGTTTATTTTAATCTAAATTCCAATTTCTATTTTCGTAAAGCATCAAGAACTTCAAATTATATATATCCGATTGTACTATCTAATGAGTTTTCGCTTTGATATAAAAATAAAAATCTCTTTTGTTAAATATGTTGAGCATCAGTATTTAAGTATTGCACGGCAGCGCAATACTTATTTATTTCCAGCCTCACTTCTCAATGTTAATTTAACATAGAAAAGCCTATGGAGATCATAACTTTTTCATTTTTTCTTCCCACCTTTTTGTCCCTGATGCCACACATTTTTTATTCTTTACTAATTCTAATGATATTATAAATTTGAAGTGTAAAAACGTTTACCTGACGTCAGGGTCAAAACGAATGGTAAAATGCCTTTGCCTGTGGGTGAATTATAACCCAGAGAGAAACATGGGCCATTTTTTTTTTTTTTTTTACATTATTCAAATATTTTTCTTAATAATTCCAAATTTCGCTTTTTTCATTGAGAATCAACGGACATTTTTCATAGAAAATTAACATTTTTTTCTTCATTGTTGCAAAAATTTCAAAAGCCGTAATAATAATTTATTTCTTTTTAATTCAAAGATTTTCACGTAAAATAATAAATATGGCTAGTTTTTTTTTTTTTTTTTTTTTTTTTTTTTTTTTTTTTTTTTCAAGAATTAAAAAGGTGAATATGGCGTCATAGTGGATATAAAAGGGATATTTTCAGAATAAGTTTTTGCTTTTGTCAAGTTTATGTTTTTGTAAAAAAGTTTCAAATGGATAACTATTTTTACGCAGGTAGCGAACTTAGTGAGGAATTACATAACTTAGATTTTAAAATGTATTTTTTTTTTCCGAGATGAGAACTATTTATACCCCCAAGTTAAACTTAGGTAATAATTTTCTGATGTGTTTACATCATACCCTTGGGAGAGAATAAGGTAACAAAATTTAAGTAAAACTTTTATTTTTTATTTTTTACTGTATCACAGCTATAATATTGTTAAATATTAGCAGTAAGGATTCAACACAATTTATTTTTGCATTCATAGCGTCCCTGAGTGAGAAATAGGGTATCTAAATTTAAGTGAAGTTAATTTTTTATGTTTTAATTATACATTTTTTACGTTCAGATTGGAAGTCTTTGTCCAAACTACAGCAACCTGCATTACTACAGTGGTGAAATATTTTGAATTATACATTGGTAAACTGCATTACACATTGTGATGCAATACCGCATACATCAAAGCCTGATGATGATACCCTCTATAAATTTTGAAATGAGTTCGTCCGAATGCAGCAGTTATTAAAAAACGTGACATATTAAACAAAAACATAATTTGAAGAACAAAATTAAAAAAATAAAATTTATTTCCTACATTGTTTAAGCCCGAGAAGGGACAGATATTAAGATATTTCATTCAATTAGTTCTACATTTAATGTTAAATTTTTGTAACAAATTAGTTAAGCCAATTTAAGATTAAAAAGTAAAAATAAAATTCATACAATATGATACTTAAAACACCCTAAAAAATTAGATTCCGTTCAAATGAAATCGAAATAAATCTTATACTTTTTTATAAGTTTTGTATTTTGTATGCATCTTATCATTTTATGTACAATTGTCATAAACATAATACAAAAACTGCAATACAAATATTTTCAATTAAAAATGAAATAAGTCAAAGATTTATTTCGATTTCATTTGAACGGAATCTAATTTTTTAGGGAGTTTTAAGTATCATATTGTATTAATTTTATTTTTATTTTTTTGTTTATCTTCAATTGGCTTAACTAATTTCTTACAAAAATTTAACATTAAATGTAGAACTAATTGAATGAAATATCTTAATATCTGTCCCTTCTCGGGCTTAAACAATGTAGGAAATAAATTTTATTTTATTATTTTTTTTTTAATCTGTATTTCTTTTATCTTTTTATTTAATTAAAGATTTTATGTTTTAAAAAGAAACGAGGCTTATTATATTTTATTTATCTGGCTTATTAAATGTATGCAATTGTTTCTTTATAAAGAAAAATCAAGTTAAAGTAAATTTTGTGAAACTAGTTTTTCTTTTCTTAATTTTGTAAAGGACACAAGAAAAAAATGAACAAATGTTTAATATTATATATTCATCTTACTGACAAAAAATGAATTTATTTTAAATGATAAGAAATAAAATCCTATCATGAATAGACGAGTGATGTAAATGAATTGTGTGAATGCCTTACAGACGAATTGTATTATAATTTTTAAAAAGGTTTATTAATTATATAATTAATATTTTGAATAACACTAGACAACAATGGTTCTGTCACAGAACTGAAATTAGTTGATTTTAGATCAGTTTTTTTGCGCTAATTCCGAGTATGCTTTCCTTTTTTCTCTAGGTGGTCCAGTTTGTGAGAAAATTGCATATTTATGATTATGCAAATTTAACCCTTTATGTACTGAATTATGAATACATGAAAATTTTATCTTCTAAAACATTTTTTTTTTGTGAATTGTTTAAACTACATTAAAAGTTTTACACAATCATTTAATTAATTTTAGAAGGATTTTAGAGGGATTGAAAGATTTTGAAGGATTAATTAAATTTGAATTTATAGGGATTTTGTGCAATATTTATAATCCCACTCAAATCTATTATTTAAAATATTTTTCTTAGTACAAAACAAATAGGTGTTGCTATCCAACGTACAATTTATACACAAGTTTAACATAAAACTCTACGTTTCGGTTTATTCTTTAAAACCTTCATCAGGAGAAAAATTTTCTAAAACATAAATCGACAACAAACTCTTTACATGCTACATTTTGAAATCAATTCAAAATTCAAAACATTCTAACGGGAACCTCTTACTCCCAAATAAAGAGTTCAGTGGCGCCATCTTTTAATCAAAGATGTAAACGAAGAAAGACTAGCTGAAAAAATGGAATTTTCATTGACTTTTCAAAATTGAAAGCCATATTGCTGGTATGTGAAAGGAAACATTATCATTACACACTTCATGGTTTCTTAGACGAATTTCTAAAGATTCACGAATAATAGCATTGCGCGGAATAACTTGTTTGGAAATAACTTTAGCATGGTCAAAGTCTATAAATGAAATGAGTCCTTTATGGTAGCTTCTTGAGAGTGCAGTAGAAAGTTTACGAAACTTCAAATCGTTTTTATGTTCTTGCAATCTTTCGAAAAATCGACGTTTAGTCATACCAATATAGGACGAGGTGGTCCCATCAGAAAATTTAAAGGGAATTTCATACACCCCAGAAAAAGATGAAAAAGGAATTGGATCTATTTTTTTACACAGAAGATTAAACAAAGTCATAGAATTAGAGGCAACGAGTTGAATGTTGAATTTCATGAAAGACTTTTTTAACTTTTCAAATAGGATAGGAAAATAAGGAACCTTTCGGTAAACTTGATTAAATTTGGGGGAGGGGGGATTAACGGAAACTTTATACTTATCAACCAATTTATCGATAAGGCTCGAATTAAAACCATGACATAATCCAATGTTAACGATGAAATTGATTTCATCATCCAAAAATTCATCGGAACAAACAAGTAATGCACGCTGGATAAATGACCTAAATGCGGCAATCTTATAATTCCATGGGGCAGCTGCAGTGACGGGAATAACATTGTTTAATTTCATAGATTTCCGGAAAATTTTCCGTTTTAAACAATTGTTTTCTTTAATAAGGAGAACATCAAGAAAAGGAAGCGAGTTATTGTTTTCTAACTCCATCGTGAACTTAATATTGTTATCAAGTTGGTTAATTTCGTCAAAAAAATTTTCTAAGGATTGTTTCCCATCTTCCCAGATAATAAAAATGTCATCGACATACCGTAACCATAATGAAGGTATAGGAAAAAGTTTCTTAAAGATGAGTTCTTCTAAAGGACGCAATTTGAATTCTGCCAGAATACTAGAAATAGGTGAACCCATAGGAGCTCCTTTCTGCTGTTTAAAATATTTATCTTTAAAAATAAATACATTACTTTCCTTAATTAAGTTTAAGCCCGACTTAATAGAAAATTTCATATTATCACTTAAATGAGGTAACCCATCAATGGATAAGCCTATGGAAAGAATAACTTCTTCCACATCGATGGACGGAAACAATGACACAATGTCAAAACTTGCCAAAATTGCATTATTAGGAAGATTAAAATCCTTAATTCGATTAATGAATTCCAACGTAGAAGAGATAGAAAAAGTTGAAGAGGGGAGAATACTTTTAAGAAAAAATGCAAATGCTTTTTCAACAAAATATAACGGGCCTTGGCACCTAGAAACGATAGGACGAAATGGAAAACCAGTTTTGTGGTCTTTAAGACGAGCGAAAATACGTGGGGTAATCCCAGTGGGGTTTAATTTAATTTTATCTTTGATCGAAGTAGGCCATTCACCATTTCTGATCAGTTCCTGTGTTTTACGAAAAAGTTTAGGATTTGGATCTTTAACAAGCGTTGAGCATGACAATTCTTGAATGCATTCATCCATCTTCAAAAAATACTGTTCTTGATCTATAACGGCAATTTTTCCGGATTTATCTGTTTTCATAAAGAAAATGTCAGAATCTTTCTTTAATTTTGAAATGACATGAGGAATTCTACAATTAGGAATTTTACTGTTTAAAAACTTCATGCTAATATTACAAACTTGATGTCTGGCCATTTCTCTTTCAGAAACTGGTATAACTTGAATTATACTTTCTAAATCTGAACAAAAGTCACTCTTATTTATTATGGCAGGGAATGAATATTTGCTACCTAAAGAAATCAAACGTTCTTCTTCCAATGAAAATACTTTACTGGAGAGGTTGATAAAAGGAACAGGCTTGACAATTGGACGTTGAGAAATGTCCGAGTTTACACATAAACTATGAATTTTCTTAGTATGGCGTAACGTGATATTCTTACTCTGGGCGAATCTAAGACCTTCAACGGCATAGATAAACTTGTCAAATTGGGTTTGGAAAGTGGCTTTATCCAATTTAAAATATAAATCATAAGTTCTTGATGATAAAAAGTTAACATATGAAAACTTACTTCTAATACACTTATCCAAGCTAGAAGCTTCAAATTTCCGTTTCAGATTTCCAAAACCTTTAAGAAAATGATTGTTGATGCGCAGAAAATTAGGAATAACATCAAGTCTTTTACAGGTCTTCAAAAATTTTATGTTTAAGAGTTCACGATCTAACTTCAAAATGGTCGATTTATACTCCTTGAAAACTTTAATATAGTCCATATTGCCCAGCATCGGCTTAGTCATAATAATAATAAAGGACTTTACGTTGTAATATCGATACAAAACAAATAGGTGTTGCTATCCAACGTACAATTTATACACAAGTTTAACATAAAACTCTACGTTTCGGTTTATTCTTTAAAACCTTCATGATTCAACGATTCATTCAACGATTTTTCGAAAGATTGCAAGAACATAAAAACGATTTGAAGTTTCGTAAACTTTCTACTGCACTCTCAAGAAGCTACCATAAAGGACTCATTTCATTTATAGACTTTGACCATGCTAAAGTTATTTCCAAACAAGTTATTCCGCGCAATGCTATTATTCGTGAATCTTTAGAAATTCGTCTAAGAAACCATGAAGTGTGTAATGATAATGTTTCCTTTCACATACCAGCAATATGGCTTTCAATTTTGAAAAGTCAATGAAAATTCCATTTTTTCAGCTAGTCTTTCTTCGTTTACATCTTTGATTAAAAGATGGCGCCACTGAACTCTTTATTTGGGAGTAAGAGGTTCCCGTTAGAATGTTTTGAATTTTGAATTGATTTCAAAATGTAGCATGTAAAGAGTTTGTTGTCGATTTATATATTAGAAAATTTTTCTCCTGATGAAGGTTTTAAAGAATAAACCGAAACGTAGAGTTTTATGTTAAACTTGTGTATAAATTGTACGTTGGATAGCAACACCTATTTGTTTTGTATCGATATTACAACGTAAAGTCCTTTATTATTATTATGACTAAGCCGATGCTGGGCAATATGGACTATATTAAAGTTTTCAAGGAGTATAAATCGACCATTTTGAAGTTAGATCGTGAACTCTTAAACATAAAATTTTTGAAGACCTGTAAAAGACTTGATGTTATTCCTAATTTTCTGCGCATCAACAATCATTTTCTTAAAGGTTTTGGAAATCTGAAACGGAAATTTTAAGCTTCTAGCTTGGATAAGTGTATTAGAAGTAAGTTTTCATATGTTAACTTTTTATCATCAAGAACTTATGATTTATATTTTAAATTGGATAAAGCCACTTTCCAAACCCAATTTGACAAGTTTATCTATGCCGTTGAAGGTCTTAGATTCGCCCAGAGTAAGAATATCACGTTACGCCATACTAAGAAAATTCATAGTTTATGTGTAAACTCGGACATTTCTCAACGTCCAATTGTCAAGCCTGTTCCTTTTATCAACCTCTCCAGTAAAGTATTTTCATTGGAAGAAGAACGTTTGATTTCTTTAGGTAGCAAATATTCATTCCCTGCCATAATAAATAAGAGTGACTTTTGTTCAGATTTAGAAAGTATAATTCAAGTTATACCAGTTTCTGAAAGAGAAATGGCCAGACATCAAGTTTGTAATATTAGCATGAAGTTTTTAAACAGTAAAATTCCTAATTGTAGAATTCCTCATGTCATTTCAAAATTAAAGAAAGATTCTGACATTTTCTTTATGAAAACAGATAAATCCGGAAAAATTGCCGTTATAGATCAAGACCAGTATTTTTTGAAGATGGATGAATGCATTCAAGAATTGTCATGCTCAACGCTTGTTAAAGATCCAAATCCTAAACTTTTTCGTAAAACACAGGAACTGATCAGAAATGGTGAATGGCCTACTTCGATCAAAGATAAAATTAAATTAAACCCCACTGGGATTACCCCACGTATTTTCGCTCGTCTTAAAGACCACAAAACTGGTTTTCCATTTCGTCCTATCGTTTCTAGGTGCCAAGGCCCGTTATATTTTGTTGAAAAAGCATTTGCATTTTTTCTTAAAAGTATTCTCCCCTCTTCAACTTTTTCTATCTCTTCTACGTTGGAATTCATTAATCGAATTAAGGATTTTAATCTTCCTAATAATGCAATTTTGGCAAGTTTTGACATTGTGTCATTGTTTCCGTCCATCGATGTGGAAGAAGTTATTCTTTCCATAGGCTTATCCATTGATGGGTTACCTCATTTAAGTGATAATATGAAATTTTCTATTAAGTCGGGCTTAAACTTAATTAAGGAAAGTAATGTATTTATTTTTAAAGATAAATATTTTAAACAGCAGAAAGGAGCTCCTATGGGTTCACCTATTTCTAGTATTCTGGCAGAATTCAAATTGCGTCCTTTAGAAGAACTCATCTTTAAGAAACTTTTTCCTATACCTTCATTATGGTTACGGTATGTCGATGACATTTTTATTATCTGGGAAGATGGGAAACAATCCTTAGAAAATTTTTTTGACGAAATTAACCAACTTGATAACAATATTAAGTTCACGATGGAGTTAGAAAACAATAACTCGCTTCCTTTTCTTGATGTTCTCCTTATTAAAGAAAACAATTGTTTAAAACGGAAAATTTTCCGGAAATCTATGAAATTAAACAATGTTATTCCCGTCACTGCAGCTGCCCCATGGAATTATAAGATTGCCGCATTTAGGTCATTTATCCAGCGTGCATTACTTGTTTGTTCCGATGAATTTTTGGATGATGAAATCAATTTCATCGTTAACATTGGATTATGTCATGGTTTTAATTCAAGCCTTATCTATAAATTGGTTGATAAGTATAAAGTTTCCGTTAATCCCCCCTCCCCCAAATTTAATCAAGTTTACCGAAAGGTTCCTTATTTTCCTATCCTATTTGAAAAGTTAAAAAAGTCTTTCATGAAATTCAACATTCAACTCGTTGCCTCTAATTCTATGACTTTGTTTAATCTTCTGTGTAAAAAAATAGATCCAATTCCTTTTTCATCTTTTTCTGGGGTGTATGAAATTCCCTTTAAATTTTCTGATGGGACCACCTCGTCCTATATTGGTATGACTAAACGTCGATTTTTCGAAAGATTGCAAGAACATAAAAACGATTTGAAGTTTCGTAAACTTTCTACTGCACTCTCAAGAAGCTACCATAAAGGACTCATTTCATTTATAGACTTTGACCATGCTAAAGTTATTTCCAAACAAGTTATTCCGCGCAATGCTATTATTCGTGAATCTTTAGAAATTCGTCTAAGAAACCATGAAGTGTGTAATGATAATGTTTCCTTTCACATACCAGCAATATGGCTTTCAATTTTGAAAAGTCAATGAAAATTCCATTTTTTCAGCTAGTCTTTCTTCGTTTACATCTTTGATTAAAAGATGGCGCCACTGAACTCTTTATTTGGGAGTAAGAGGTTCCCGTTAGAATGTTTTGAATTTTGAATTGATTTCAAAATGTAGCATGTAAAGAGTTTGTTGTCGATTTATATTTTAGAAAATTTTTCTCCTGATGAAGGTTTTAAAGAATAAACCGAAACGTAGAGTTTTATGTTAAACTTGTGTATAAATTGTACGTTGGATAGCAACACCTATTTGTTTTGTATCGATATTACAACGTAAAGTCCTTTATTATTATTATTTTTCTTAGTATTTTGTAGAATTACGAAATGTACAAATACAATGTCCTTAGAATAGAGGTATAGAAATATTTCCGAATTGAACAGCCCCCCCCCCCCCCAACGCGAAGAAAGCTGAAAAGATGCAAAGGCAAGAGAAATCATCCTTTTAAAATTATTGTTGTTTTGTGTAACCAATAATGCTTTTGGAACAAGATAAAGTAATGCATCTATACATCATTCTAAACTGTATTACAACTAATTGATGTATTAAATGAATGTTATAACAAGTTATTTTAATGGTACTTATAAATACCGTCAGTAGATAAAGGGTTAAACTTTTTTGTGTTATTTTATGCAAATTTGTTGATAACGCTCGTCGTAAGTGAAATAAATGAATGAGGCTGTCTAAGAGAGAAAATAAACAAAAATAATGATCATGATCTTCGTAAATGAGGAATTCATAATGTTCCTTGTAATGGCTGTGATTTATCTTACATTGGTCAAACTAAAGGAAATCTCGAAATCCGCTTAAAAGAACACTCTCGTTATGTAATTAATGAAGAAATTTTTAAATCTTCTATTGCCAAGCACACTTGGGGTTCCGGCCATAGTTTTAATTTTCAAAATGTTAAAATTATCTTTAATGCCAATAGTATCTCTGAATTCGATATTCTTGAAAATTTAGCTATATATCTTAATAGTGAACTTATTATTAACCCCTTAAGGGGCAAGTAATTGTGTTTCAGTAATGTCGAATTCACACCGGAATCTTAAAAAAAAATGCAAAATAAAGAAAAGCAATTTTAGGATTTTTTTCCACCAAAGTTAGAAAAGTAAATTTGAATAAAATTTTTCTGGTGCAAATCTTCATTAATCGTATGTGGGATAAAATATATCCCACCGACCCTCAAGGGGTTAATGAGAAATCGTATTCCACATTGCTTTCTGCAGCCTTGAAAAACCTATTCGGTACTACCTTATAATTTATTTTTGTATTAATTAATATTAGTCTCTCTTTTTATATTTTATCTATATATTTTTTTTAATTTCATCTGTTTCCATATTTTAACATATGTATGTGTTTTCATTTTATTATAATTTATTTTTAATTTTATTTTCGTGTTTTGTTTTCCCAATTTGCTTCCTTATTCCCCTTCTACTTTGTGTTCTTCTGTTTTGATTATACTCTTCTGTGATTGGCTTTTGTCTTCTGCTTTCCTATTGGCTGTTGTATTCTACTTTCCTATTGGCTACTTTTCCTATTTTTTTTTTTTAAGTGGTGCGAATAAAACATAAAAATAGTTACCATTGGGCACGAATCGGCACGAACTTTCTGGACAACCCAATATAATCAACGTTTTAGTTGGATAGCATGAAAACATGTAAGGATTAATTATTTAAATTTAAATAAATATAGTGCTAAGACATTTTTTCTTGTATGTCTTTCAGTTGTTCCAATAGTGAAAATAATTTTATACAATGAAGAAGTAAGTTAGAACATTTATCAATATTAGAAAAAAGATAAAAGTACGGAAAATTCAATGTATTTTTTAATGAAATGTTACATCTAAATTATTTAAATTTTCAGATGCGTTTAAACTATAATGCAATTTATTTTTTTATTTAAACATTCCAAGTTAAGATGAAATTTATTATATTTCTAAATTACTGATCAGAGGCGTGGGTAACTGTAACTAACGCAGGTTTTGTATGGGACCTGGAATTTTCAGACCAGGAAATTCTTCTATAGCTGTATTTTGTTATAGAAAATATCTCCTTAAACAAGGAGAAATTTCGTGTGCTTAACCTAGATTTATTTTTCTATAAAAACTTTTTCCTGGAACATCCCCTGATCCGAAAAAACCCATGTAAAGGGCAAAAAATGTTTAAATGTCATGGAAAAACTAAAACCAATCACAAGCATCGAGGCAATATTTTAACACTTTGCACTCCGTTTTGCCGCTGCCACGACATTGCAAGGTAAGTGAAAAACTCCGTTGTAGCCGCTGCAGGGACATCATCTTATAAAAGAGAAGAAAATTTTCTTTATTTAATCAGGGCATTTTTTGAATTGTATACTTTTTCTTCATTTAAGTAAAACTTTTTTTTTTAAATAAGTGGTGCCGATTGAATAAAATATTTGTGTAACGACGCGGAGTTTCTGGTAGTCCACAGTTAAAATGACGCGGAGTTGCTGGTAGCCAATACTCAAAATAACACGGAGTGCAAAGGGTTAATAAATGATTAAAATCATGCTATTTAGAACGATGTTTCTATCTATATTATTTGTAATAACTAGATTTACGCTTTCACCACAGTCCCCTGAATACTGGACGTGGTCGCTGACACAGAAATAGCGTCTACGTAGGCGGATTCTTTTAAACCTTTCGGACCCAGTTGTAGCACGTCGTCGGACAACCTAATTTTAATTCCAAACTTACAAACGGCACAAAGAATATTTTAATAAAATTTTGCTTTTACAATGAAAGTTTAAGGTAACACGTTTTTAATTCCTAAAAAAGTCGTTTGTAAATTCCGGTGTCAGTCAATCATTTCATCATTTTACGAACAGAATTTTTCCGTGACAGAAAGAGTTAAACGTTTGTATGGCCCCTAAATTTAGACCACCAGTATTTTCCAAAATTTTCTTTGACTTGTTAAAATAAGGAAGAGAAAACTTTTGAAACTTTTTGGTATTAAAATTCAAGGGACCGCACACGTGCTGAAAATAACCCATCTAAGACAGCTGCAATTTTTGTGTCAGAGCTTATGCCTAGCAGTGTTGGACACGCTCACAGAAAAAACGAACTAATTCAAACTCAAATTCAATTTCTCAAAAATGAGTCAAGTTCACGTTCAAACTCAATTATGAATTCATGAAAATTTTATCTTCTAAAATATTTTTCGCGATTTGTTTAAACTACATTAGAAGATTTACACAAACATTTAATTAATTTTAGAAGGATTTTAGAGGGATTGAAGGATTTAGAAGGATTAATTAAATTTGAATTTATAGGGATTTTGCGCAATATTTATAACCCCACTCAAATCTTTTATTTTAAATATTTTTCTTAGTATTTTATAGAATTAGGAAATGTACAAATATAACGTCCTTACAATAGAAATATAGAAATATTTCCGAATTACCCCCCCCCCCCCCCGCCCCTCCAACGCCAAGAAAGCTGATGAGATTCAAAGAGAAAAGAAATCATCCTTTAAAAAAATATTTTTGTTTTGTGTAACCAATAATGCTTTTGGATGGAGCAAGATAAATTAATGTATTTATAACTCATTCTAAACTGTATTACAACAAATCGATGTATTAAATGAATATTATAACAATTTATTTTAATGGTACTTATAAATACCGCCAGTACATAAAGAATTACGGTTTTTTTGTGCTATTTTATGCAAATTTGTTGATAACGCTCGTTCATAAGTGAAATAAATCAATGAGACTATCTAAATTCAAATCCTGCTTAACCTCTTCAGACCCGAAGATAAAGTAATGCTACAAATACTCATTCATTGGTTTTTCACAAATGAAATAACATCCAAGAGGAGAGAATGCAGAACTTTTCTGAAATTGATACTTTAGGAGACTAGTACAGTAATACCCTGCGTATAATCCGCGGAACAAACAAATATGTTTAGACCCAGAAATTTCATTTGATAAAATGCAACTTTATAAATATCGGTAAACCTTTGACTTCAATTATTAAACAAATTCTGGGTCCAAACATAATTGTTTGATCCGCGGATTATACCGGAAATCACGGTAATTTAGGTTAACCCGATTTTTCAATCACTTGAAATTCGTTACTAATGAAACGTTAATTTCATAATCATGCGAACGCGTCTGTTCAACTATATCACCAGTGCTGTCGCATCTGGCGATTTTTTATTTACATATATTGTCTTCACACCAGAAAATTTTGATTAGCGATTTTCTTTTATTTTATTTGTGGTATACCTGTCATCTTACTAAGCAAAATCAACTATCAAAACTTACTGGTGAGAATTCGGAAAGCCTAAACAAGTGGGTAAGTGTGATCACAGATCGCACAGAGGGTTTCGTTTAATATCCCTTTCAAAACACTTTATCCTTTTGAAAAATTTGTTAGTTCCAAATTTCACAACCAGGAGGCGCACTTGATTCTAAACAAACATGTATCCGAACGAAAATCCGTTTTACATACTATCCGTAGATATATTAGTCGAGGGGATTGGACCCATAGCACCCGAGATAAGTAGGCGCACATGGCGGAAAAAATGGAACTAAAATATGTAAGGCTATGGTGCATAATATGAAAGAATGGTCAAAGGTGTGCCGGCTAAAGTATGAAAATTTCTCCCCGGGTTAAAAGGGCGGAGGTTAGAAAAATTGTTTAAAATACACAAGTTAGAGCCCAATATAAGACTTTTTGAAAATTTTATGATTTGTCGTGTCGTCTGAGGCATTCAGCTATACGTATGCAAAATTCCATGTCTCCAACTTAATTAGGGCTCTCTTAGAGAAAATTGCTTCAAATACATATGTGGTAGCTCAAAGGGTTAAACGTAAGACTTTTTCAAGATTTTATTATTTGTCGCCGGTCTTCAGGTGTTCTGTAATAAGTATGCAAAATTTCAAATCTCCAATTTAATTAGGGGCTCAGTTAGAAAGAATTGCTTAAAATACACAAGCTGGAGTTGAAAGGGTTAAACATAAAACTTTTTCAAAATTTATTATTTGACGTGTGATCTGATGTGTTGAGCTATAAGTATGAAAAATTTCACGCCTCCAACCTAAATAGGGTCTCACTTAGAATGAATTGTTTAAAATACAGATGTGGGACCCCAAAGGGTTAAACGTACGACATTTTCAAAATTTTATCATTTGTCGTTTGATGTGAGGTATTCAGCAATAAGTGTGGAAAATTTCACGTCTCCAAACTAATTAGAAGCTCAATTAGAAAGAATTGTTTAAAATACACATGCGGGAGCCCAAAGGGTTAAATGTACGACTTTTTAAAAATTTTATCATTTGTCGTATGATGTGAGGTGTTCAGCTATAAGTACCCAAAATTTCATGTCTCCAACATAATTAGGGGGTTACTTAGAAAAAATTGTTTAAAATACACATGCGGAAGCCCAAAGGGTTAAATGTACGACTTTTTCAAAATTTTATGATTTGTCGTTTGATGTGAGGTTTTCGGCTATAAGTATGCAAAATTTCACGTCTCCAAACTAATTAGGAGCTCACTTAGAAAGAATTGTTTAAAATACACATGCGAGAAACCAAAGGGTTAAATGTACGACTTTTTCAAAATTTTATCATTTGTCGTATGATGTGAGGTGTTAAGCTATAAGCACCCAAAATTTCATGTCTCCAACATAATTAGGAGCTCACTTAGAAAGAATTGTTTAAAATAGACATATGGAAGCTCAAAGGGTTAAATGTACGACTTTTTCAAAATTTTATGATTTGTCGTTGGATTTGAGGTGTTCAGCTATAAGTATGCAAAATTTCACGCCTCCAACCTAATTAGGGGCTCACTTAGAAAGAATTGTTTAAAATACACATGTAAGACCCCAAAGGGTTAAACGTACGACATTTTCAAAATTTTATGATTTGTCGTTTGATGTGGGATGTTCAGCTATAAGTATGCAAAATTTCACGTCTCCAAACTAATTAGGAGCTCACTTAGAAAGAATTGTTTAAAATACACATGCGAGAAACCAAAGGGTTAAATGTACGACTTTTTCAAAATTTTATCATTTGTCGTATGATGTGAGGTGTTAAGCTATAAGCACCCAAAATTTCATGTCTCCAACATAATTAGGAGCTCACTTAGAAATAATTGTTTAAAATAGACATATGGAAGCTCAAAGGGTTAAATGTACGACTTTTTCAAAATTTTATGATTTGTCGTTGGATTTGAGGTGTTCAGCTATAAGTATGCAAAATTTCACGCCTCCAACCTAATTAGGGGCTCACTTAGAAAGAATTGTTTAAAATACACATGTAAGACCCCAAAGGGTTAAACGTACGACATTTTCAAAATTTTATGATTTGTCGTTTGATGTGGGATGTTCAGCTATAAGTATGCAAAATTTCACGCCTCCAAACTAATTAGGAGCTCACTTAGAAAGAATTGTTTAAAATACACATGCTGGAGACAAAGGGTTAAATATACGACTTTTTCAAAATTTTATCATCTTTCGTATGATGGAAGGTGTTCAGCTATAAGTACCCAAAATTTCATGTCTCCAACATAATTAGGGGCTCACTTAGAAAGAATTGTTTAAAATACACATGTGGGAGTCCAAAGTGTTAAATGCAAGACTTTTTCAAAATTTTATGATTTGTCGTATGATGTGAGGTGTTCAGCTATAAGTACCCAAAATTTCATGTCTCCAACATGTATAGTTTCTGAGAACGGGCTCTGTGACGGACAGACAGACAAACAGACAGAGGAGCGATACGAATAGGGTTTCGTCAGATGAACGAAACCCTAATAAAAAATTAGATGCAACAACACTGCATAGGGTTAGCCGGGGAAACTGCAGCCACGAGGTAACTTGGCCATAGGCTATTTTATAAGAATCCGTTGATGTTTTTAAGCTTTAGTTTTATGAACAATGCACCTTAATCTCTACTTCCTAAAACAACGTCTGTCAACTCTATCATAATTCTCTATCTGCTGTGCTAGGTTGTCGAAAATTTACATTTCTTTTTTTAAAAACAACGTCGATTTGGTTGAACTTTCTCGGCTTTTTATTAAAATACTGTAAGTACTTTTATTAATACTTTCCGGCACAGACAAATTTTGTTGTAAAATGATGAAATCATCGATTGACGTCGGAATTTAAATACGACTTTTTTAGAAATTAAAAACATGTTACTTTTTGAATGTTCATTGTAGAAGAAAAATTTTACTAAAATATTCTTGGTGCCGTTCGTACGTTTGGAATTAAAATTAGGTATCCCGTCCCGGGCACACTGTGCCGGAAAGGGTTAAACGATCCTTTTTTTAAAGACTAGGCATATAACTACTAAATATTATTAGGTATCTATACATATTTACTTCAAGTTTCAAATGTAAGCCCGGTGTCCCAGTTACCGCATAAATGTTTCAAGAATGGGTTAACTGGGACACACATCAGGGGTAAATGGACCCTGTTGGATCCAGTTACCAAAATAGTCACAAATAATTTTTTTGAGTTTCTCTTACTACGGGAAATAAATTTCACCATTGTTTTTCTCACAATAAAGAAAATTATAGAATACCTTATTAAAGTTACGCAATGAAATAGAAAAAAAAATATTGTGAGGTGTCAAACCAAATTTCTTAACCCCTTGAAAGGCGGTGATTCCGTTATGCCATCACATAATTTTAATCCCTAATTGCCACATTGGCACCAGAACTTTATAATGAAAATTTCACCTTTATTAAGTACACGAAGATATACTTTTGCTTGTTTACAAATAAATTCTCTTATAAATACTGGTGTCATTAAATTATTTCAACATTTTACGAATACAAGTAACTTGCCTCTGAAGTATGATAGCCAAACCTTGAAAGTTTACGATACAGATGAAGTACGTAAGTACTATATCTGGAATGGTAACAAACGGCACTGTAAAATGTTTATCATAGTAGAGAAAAAGTATTGTAACTATCATGGGAAATATATTTACAATCTGATAAGAAATGTTCACGACAATGTGTTATCGATGTCGTATATTACAAGTTAAATTTAGAAAAAAATTGATAATACACCCTTTTAGAATTAGAGAATTGTTTTAGAAATTTATTTGTAAAAAGTTAGAAAAATTAAATAACGGACACCGGAAAAACTATTAAATGTATTTTGTGGTCATAAAGCTGGAAATTTCAGCAATTGAGATTTTCAATACTTGGTCTACGAGTTCATGAAAAGCAGAAACTATGCGCGCGTAGCGACTGCTGTATTCTACAATGTAAATTGAGCAACAGTCTGCCTTGTCACGTATAGTGAAGGTGACTCTCACTGAATGGCTTAATCGCTGGCGCAAAAAAAGGCAGCCGTCTTAGGTGGATTATTTTCAGCGCGTGTGCGGTCCCTTGAATATTAATACCAATAACTTTAAAAAGTTTTCTCTTCTTTATTTTTATAAGATTAAATAAGTCAAAGAAAACATTTGGAAAATACTTGTGCCTAAACTTGGGGAAACGTACAAGCAATTAAACCTTTCCGGCACAGAAAAATTCTGCTCGTGAAATGATTGACTCACACCGAATTTACAAACGAGTTTTTTTAGAAATTAAAAACTTGTTCCTTTAAACTTTCATTGTAAAAGCAAAATTTTATTAAAATACTCTTGGTGCCGTTTGTAAGTTTGGAATTAAAATTAGGTTGTCCCTACTTGGGACTACTGCGCCGGAAAGGGTTAAAACAATCCGCTTACTTAGACGACAGTTTTGTGTCAGCGCTCAGGTCCAGGGGGGCGGTTTTCAGGGGACGGTGGTGAAAGTGTAAATCTTGTTATTACATATAATTTATACAGAATCATAGCTCTAAATAGAATGATTTAAATCATTGATTGAAATATCGCATCGATGCTTGTGATTGATTTTAATTTTTACATGCCAATTAAACATTTTTCTGCCTTTACAAGGATTTGTCAGGGTCAGGGAATTTTCCAGTAAATTTTTTTTATAGAAAAATAAATCTAGATTAAGCACACGAAATTTCTCCTTATTTAAGGAAATATTTTCTAAAAAAAAATACTGCTATCGAAGAATTTCTTGGGCTGGAAATTCCAGATTCCGTACAAAACCTGCCTTACTTACAGTTAGCTATGCCTCTAATCAGTAATTTAGAAATATAATAAATTTCATATTATCTTGGAATGTAAAACAAAAATAAATAAATTGGATGATAGTTTAAAACTTTATCTACGGCATTATGATCCACTGCAATTTTTTTTCATGTAATATCTTTTTTCAGTTACTACAATGCAAATTAAAGGATAAACATTAAAAAAATACTCATCCGTGAGAAATTTAATTATTTAGAGGTAATTAATTAAAGTGGTACTTTAAAGTACCGTCAGTACACTATGACTAAAATATCGTAACAGAAAACTCACACGGTATTTCAAATGGCACCAGAAAATATTTTCGATTTAATAACTATGTGAAATATAGGCCTTTTTTTATTTACAAATACATTGTCTAGCAAATTTCAGTGCCAATCATTTATTTCAACACTTTAAAATTAAAAATGCTTTGCCGCTGAAAGGTTTAAAAAGAAAACATTTTTTTTTTTTTTTTTTAGGTTTCGATCTTGTTAGCAGTGCTTTAGTTATGCGACGCCTATATTCCAGGGGCAACGTGTTCTCTCGCATCTCCACATATGCAATATATGAATTTACATATGCCATTTCTAGCATAGCAAAAACGAGCCGGTGCCACAACTTTTTCGATTTCCTATAAAAAATAACAATGAAACTGAAAAGAAATACCAAGCAAATCATTACTACACTAAATTTTAGTAATTACATTTTAATGCAGATGAAACCGATGGATAACTACACAGACGGAAAGTAAACAAGAAGTTTTTCTCCAACACCTAGTGTATTGACGGTATTTATACGTACCACCGAGTAATTCAACTGTTAAATCAAATTCATACACCGTTCAACTAAAATAGATAGTCATAATGAACACATAAAAAATCCAACAATTATAACCTTTACTGTGTTTGCAGCAATGAAAAGACGAGCGTTGCAATCTGCACAAAATGGCGGCACAAAACACATCGACTGCTTCAAAGATAGCCACATTCCTCTCTAAAATAACAAACCTAGAACTACTGCTGCCATGCATTCGGATAAAGTGGAGTTAAAAAAGCGTTTTTTGCAAAGTACAATTAGAACATTAATAATATTTACTATGGTATAAAAGTTTAAAGTGAATGGTACTTATTGGTACCGTCAGTAGATAAAGGGTTAGATGCATCTGAAAAATTAAATTACAGATCTAACATTTCATTAAAAAATACATTGCATTTTCTGTACTTTTATCTTTTTTCTAACATTGATAAATATGCTAACTTACTTCTTTATTGTATAAAATTATTTTCAGTACTGGTAAAACCGAAACACATACAAGAAAAAATCTCTTAGCACTAAGTTTAATTAAATTTAAATATTTAATCCTTGCGCATTTTCATGCTTTTCAACTAAAACATAGATTATATTGGGTTGTCCAGAAAGTTCGTGGCGACTCGTGCCCAATGCCAACTATTTTTATGTTTAATTCGCACCACACTTTAAAAAAAAATATGTTTTATAGTATGTTTTCTTATGGAGATATTGTGAAATTATCTCTCTATTCTAAAAAAAAGTAACTACCGCTGTCACCGCCGCCGCCGCCGGTTTTGAATTTTTTGTGACCGGAGGTATTTCTTCGTTAATATTAAGCAAAATATTGCATACAAAAATATGAAAATCGGTGGAATTATAGAGAAATGTTTGATAAGCACGCTGATGCAGACAGTTTTCAAATCGAAGAAATATTTAAAGAGATATTTAATGCTAAAGTTGGACAAAATCGTTCCATTAAAAAAGTTTTATAGGAGCAAAAACTGTACATCGGAATTTAATCATTTTTAAATCATTTTATGCGTCAGAATTTCCGGGTGTGCAGACTGCACTCAGTTTATTAATTTGACTCATTTTCTGAGGTTTTATTTCTAATTTAAATTCAAATTTTTAGCATTTCGAGAGATATTTTTTTACACATTTTAGAAAATTGTATTAATTTAAACTGTTGCCAACTGTATAAACAGCATTAGCAATAATATTTGCTTCAAATTAAAAATTTATTTTACACGTGACTATTATAAACAAGAAAATATAAAAATCAGGAACCCATTGAAAATTATCATAAAAACCATATTACACGTGAATTTTAAAAGTGAAAGAATGTTGTAAAATAATAAATTCATTAACATGCGTTAAAAGTCTTAAATGGGAGAAATTATGTCACATTTACGTCACATTACACATTACGTAAAATAAACAAAAAATAATATTGCAAAACAGTTTAAATTAAAAAATTGCGCGAGACATTTATGTAATATTTTAAGATGATATTTTCAACTATTTTTATTAGGATAGCTCAAATAATATTTCATTTCTAACATAATTATTTTCACGTGAATAGTAAAAGGAGAAAGGAAAGTTTAGTGAAAATTACGTCAGATTAAAAACGATACATTTAAAGCGTCATTAAAAAAAAAAAAAAAAAAAAAAAAAAAAAACTTTCTTTTCGCTTTGCTAAAAAATACCGGGAGGCAAAGACTCTGTTTATTTAATTCATTTTATATTTGCTTATTTTGAAATGTCAACAGATTTTATTTAATCAAAGACGGAAACAGCCATTGTATCATTTAACAGCCGCTGAGTTGGCTTTAAAATTCCCCAATCAAAGAGAAATGAATAGAAACCCGTTTATAGGGAGATCGCCACTGTTTTTAAACTTATAATTCAATCTTCCGAAATATTTTTTAAGCCGATCAAATTAGCGTGCTTTTAGTCTGCGGTGTCTGAACGGGGGTTGACGACCGTAGCTTGTAGGGGGCAGCGCCCCCTAGTATTTAAAAAAAATTCTATTTTCAAGAAGTAGTACAATATTAATTTAAAAATATCACGTGAGTCAAGAAACAAACTTTTGGGACAAACTATGACAGTCAGACCATCTCCTTTACATTCGTTTGAGACATTCGAACCCTTCCTCCCTACTCACCAGACATTGCTCCGCCTGTATACCCTTGGATTCTTTTTCTCAAAAATTATCTTAGCTAAAAATAATTGACTCTTTAAATGACAAAAAAAAAAACTCCTCTACAAGTATTTTACCATCAAATCACAGATATTTTTGGAAAGAAGGTACTGTGAGACTTTGGACAGATGAATGGCACCTATATAATTAAATAAATATATACTAAAATTTAAGTTTTCTGCTTTTTAATTTCCCTTCAAAGTTGGTGCGAACATTCCGGTGAAAAAAATATTTATTAGTTTTTACGTTAGCAATGAGCGTCTTTTACTCAATTTTTAATCTTTTTCCACCGGTTTTTCAGAACAGAAGTTTTTGCATAGTTTATTCGGGAAACCGTCTGGATTTACACGTTAAGTGTCATGTCAGTCATCAGTGACTGACGCTGAACTTTCCGTTTAGGCCGTGTCGGACCTCGTTGAATGAATCTTTTAGATTGTGTAACGGGAATTTTATTTTGTCGCTCAAGCGGAAAGACAGACAAAATATACTTGGCGTCCAACGTGTTAAATACGGAAAACATTGCAATAAAAAAAAAAGCTTTTGGGAATAATTAAGGATTTTGAGCCACCGTATGTGTCACTTACACGTGACGCTCATCTCTAAAATGTTAAAACATTATAAAAAGTTTGAGAAATTACTCGATATCGGCAATTGACAGCAACACGTTGAATGTGTGAGTGGTGGTTTCCTCTTTAAAAAATCCTTGTATAAGTGTATAATATATATCATTTTCCAAAAAGTAGTACGGAAAATAGAATAAGAAATAGCAGACTGGTGTTGGGGCATAAATCCAGAGACCTTATTAAAAGAGTTGAAGTTTGTATTCTCGTCATGTGATAAGGTTACATGGGGCAACTGAGCCATGATTTTACAATGTGACTCTGAAGATTCTAGCAATTCAGCTTCAAAAAGCTAATATTCATTTGAATTAAAGTCTGAACTTTTGTACATGTGTTCAGTTAGGTTTCCTCTATTAGATAGAAATGCCAAAAATTACATTTTAATATTTAAAAATAAAAAATATATACATATTTCATCTTTCTTTCCTCATGGGTCCAGTTGCCCCATAAAAATGGGCTAAGTGAACATGAAGGGTCTATGTTCCACACGCGTTTATTTATTTTTTTTCACATGGGATATCAGGTACTGTTTGAAAAAATGTAAAAAACTTAAAAAAAATAAACCAAACAGATCATGTAAATTATATATCAAATGAGTGTTGTAAGGGAAACCTTTGCTGTTAATGTGTCTAAAGAAAGCACTAAAAGTGAGAATATTAGATTTATTTAAACCAAAAACTTATAAAATAAGTAAGTACTTGTATACAGGGTGGCCATAATTAAACTGCAAGTGTTCAAGGGGTGCTGGAAAAGAAACTACCGGGAATATTCCAGTGAAATTTGGTATCTACACGTTTCAGAACATGCGCAAGTCAAATATGCAAAAAGAAAAAATCGCCATTTTCACCCGATAGATGGCGCTATACCATGTTTCAATCGGTATGCTTATCGACGGCATATATGCAAATTTTAAGCCCATCGAACAGTATAAAAACATCAATACATCGAGTAAAGGCCAGTCATGACTCTGAATAAGAAGGAACGTGCATTGTTCGTGAAGATATTCTATCATATTGGTGTAGCAATTATTCAGCTACTCTGAAAGAATACCGGCGTATAAAAGGATTAAGAAGGGGTCCAATGAGTGTCAATGGATTGAAAAATATGATTTTAAAATTTGAAGAATCAGGAGAATTGGGAGTTATTCCAGGGACAAGAGGGCAACGTCCCGTAAACCCGGAAAGAGTGCAAAAAATTGATGACGCCATTGTGACTACAAGTAGCAGTTCAGGAGCCAGTATGCTGCAACAAGTGAGTGCAAGAAGTGTGGATCGGACATTATCTTTTCCCTGGTCAACTGTGCATAAAGTGTTGCGCCACATTCTTCGGCGTTATCCGTATAAAATTAAAATTCTTCAAGAATTGAAACCTCATGATGACACCCTAAGATTTGATTTTGCAAACCTTGTCCTGTCGAAAATCAGTGAGGATGACACTTGGATACAGAGAATATTGTGGACAGACGAGGCGCATTTTACAGTATCAGGTAGTGTATATGCGCATAACTGCAGGATATGGGGAACTAACAAACAATACGCTAAACATGAAGAACACCTCCATTCCGATTATGTAACTGTATGGTGTGGAATGATTTGTGATTTTCTTGTGGGCCCATATTTCTTTGAGACCGCAACTCCAAGTGGTCCCAAACGCTGTAGCTAGCTATGGGACTAGCTATGGTGCGATGTTGAGACAACAATTGATTCCAGCATTGCAAGAGAGACATTGTTTAGAAACAGCATTGCTAGCTAAACAAACATTGTTTAGCTAGCAGGGACTAGCTATGGTGCGATGTTGAGACAACAATTGATTCCAGCATTGCAAGAGAGACATTGTTTAGAAACCATGGTATTTATGCAGGGCGGAGCACCCCTCACATCGCTAAAGATGTTAAAA